>CM024566.1:9410934-10010934 GCA_014182515.1 Eucalyptus microcorys
ATAATGGTGCAGATGATCTTTTGTGCTGGAAAAAATTCAGATATTGTATTCTACAAGTTCAATAACAACTGATCTATAAGCAGATCAGACAGTAATTGGGCTTCAGAAAAAGAAGAAATTACAGCACAATTAGATGTACATGGTACATGGCAATGTTGGCCTGCGATGACTGTTGGGACTGAGTTCTGTATTAAAGACCATTTATTATGGCATTATGATTAGCAGGCAACTCAGATGAAAAACAGTCATTGGTCACTTCAAACAGAGAACTTCAAAATAGTTGCACAGGCCAGACTAAGACTGCAAAAGTGAACTGATTTCAGACATGCCAAGATCCTTCATATTATAGAAAGACACTGAACCAAACAGAATGAAATCGTGGCAATTTGACCATTATAAACTATATGATTAATGCAGTATTTTAAAAGTCGGATTGGACTGGCCAGTCCTACTAGTTGGCCAAGGTCAGATATCCAGTCCAGACAACAAATCCATAAGTGGTTGAAATCAGATTGAACGGATGTTGACCTCATTCAACTTAGGCATCCCTTGCTTGGCAGTTTGCTGAGAGACCACACTCCACTTTGTTACCAGAACAGACAAGAGACGTACATTTCATGCTACACACAAGCCAAGGTAATAAATGCAAATTGCAGTGCTGGACGTGGTTCAAATCACCGCTCAGTAGATCGTGCATTGCTTCCAATACTTTCATCCACCAAGCCAAACTCCCATGTGGTTGTAACTTAAAGTATAACAGAATATTAAAATGGCAGTACCAAGAACCATCTAAATGACCATGACAGAAGCCAGTCAGGGTCTGCTTTAAAATGGTTTATTTATTTTCAGCACACAGGAATTGCCAACCCTTTGGCTGTAACATTCGTAATACACAAAAAGGAAAGGAAGCCCAGAAAAGGAATCGAGTACTCACAATATATAGTATCTCCTCATCATCTCCATTGCAGATGGATCTTTGGCTTGACAACTGAAGAAGTCATCATCATAGATGCTTACTTTGGAATTGCTAGATGTATACCAGCAGTCATAAGTATTATTCACCTAAAACCAGTGTGAGAATAAGCAATGAAGTTGTGCAATCAAAAAACACATACAAAAGGAATAAACATAATATTCAGGATGATTGCAAAAACCTACATATAATGGTTTGAATTTAGCTGATAGCACAAATGTTAAAAAGGTGCATTTCTTACCTTAAATTTATCTTTGGTCAACCAAGCAACCCCAAAACCAGGTCTGCAATCAGCAGGAAGGGCCTCGTTTGGGGCCTCTGCAAGTGCTAATCGAGTCTGACCTGATAAATGATCCTTATATTCTACCTGCAATTGTAAGAAGGTGCAAAATAGTAATGTAAATTCGGCAGGTCAGTAAATGTGGTAGCTTTCTTTTCCTATAACTGCAATTGCCATTCTTTTTACCTCTACCTGCAATTGTAAGAAGGTGCAAAATAGTAATGTAAATTCAGCAGTCAGTAAATGCCGTAGCTTTCTTTTCCTATGATTGCAATTGCCATTATTTTACTTCTTCTGAGTTAAACTAAGATACTTAGCCTGATAAAAACAGCTGTAATCTCTATCTATCTATGCATGGAGAACAATCGATTAATGACTACAGTAAAAGTTCATAAACACACATATGCACCAATTCCCAGGAATGCCTGATTTGAAAGGAGCATAACAAGGCACTTACTCAAGCTAAGAAGAGCCAACAATTTGCTATCAGAGTTAATTCCAAACTATACAAACCAAAACACCCAAAGTATAGACATACACAACCCCAACATATGTTCAATCTTAAATGAACATCAAAAGGATCAGATTAGACCTGATTGACTGCTTGAATAAGAAGACTGAACAAATAGAAACAAACCAGCAAACTATGTCTGATGCTTTTGCCAATTTTGTCAACTATATGTTTAGATCAAGCTGACTTGGTTCATTTTCACTATGATAACAAGTCTCTATCTAGAATTAAGATTGGTGAAAGTAGGCAATTAGTAGATTAAGTGTCTCTAGAAATACTATGGGAAACCGGATTTAACATCAAATGATTCAACAATGCATTCAAGGTACAATTTATCAAATCTAAACACAAGGAGGGCAGTTGCCAAAGACAGGTTTAACCTAATCATAAGATTTTACCACCCCATTCTCCTCTTCCCACCTTCATCCAAATCATAGAAGAGTTAAACTTTCAATCTGTTTTTCTTTTTTATCTAGAATGATTCTTTTATCTTTTATTTATCTCAAGCGCAGCAAGAATACTCACTTCCATGAACATTTCTAAACAGGTTCAAACTTCATTGTATCCAATGTATCAACTAACATGCAAATGCCTTTTCAGCTTCACAACAGCTCATGGTACTCTTACATATGAACACTATTTTCACAGAATCAATACCTGCCGATTCACAAAGTTCCCCTGTGACTTAAAGAATGATATGGCATTCATAAATATATCAGCACATGACATTGTTAAATAAATGACAAAATGACAATAAGCATAGAGTGAAATTACTATAACTATATTTCCTTAATTGACATTCATAGCTAAAAAGGACAGTAAAAGGTTGATTATGATAATAGGACAAATGACATAACAAGTAGTTCCTTCGACACATGCTTGATTCCTAATTAGTTGAACCTCCATATAATAAGTGATGGAAACATAATATTCATTGCACACTCAAATGAATGAAAAGATAGCTTCTTATGGTTATGCACAACATTATCCAATCTAAAACTCAGCTTGAAATGGCATGGGCACACAGGGGTGTGCATGCTCTTGCGCTCTTGCACGACAGAGATGAGTAAATTCTAGATAGTACTCTATAGCATTACAAATGTATGTCAAATATTACAGACATTTTATCAGGCAGCTGTATAGACAATAAGATTTAGCCTAGAGAAAAATATGCAGATAACTATGAAAATTCTGCAGTTCCAGACAAAACAAGGCAACAATGGAAACACCGAAACCGAGCCTCATTGGCCACGAAAGATAACAGGGATAACTAAAACTCCCAACAGACAAAAAATGCACATTAAAAACGGTAATCACTCCTCAAAGGACATAGAATCACCTTAAATACTGAAGCCCAATAGTAATCATAATGGCACCGGAATTTCCTTTTCTCGGACGAGCTGAAGACAATCTTGGCGTTATAATTCAACAGCCCAAGCTCGCAAACTTTAGACGACCTTATATCCACACCTGCAAGAAAAAATTCAAAACTCAGCATACGACACTCGAGCGCATAACACCACCGACAGTACGAAAACGCAACTCGCTACGTTTCACTGATCAAACGAGTCATCACATACTACATCCTTTCCATTTCTCATCATTAGCTAGCAGCTGAAGTAGCACAAAACGGCCAAGACGGTAACAATCCACAACTTAGCTCAGCCAACTCAAATGATAAAGACCCGAAAGCATGAGCAATCATTCAATCGAACTTACTGCTGGAGACGATTTTGCACTGAGCAGGCAGCGACATGGGGCTGGGAATCGAGAAATTACTGACGAGGAGAGCAACGACCCGGATCACGAACGACGAGGATAAGAAGAAGACGACGGGGAAAAGGAGAGCCAGGAACAATCGGAGCAGTACGGACAGATTCCCGTTCTCGCCCGTCGCCCCGCGATGAGGCGGCGGCGAGGCCGCGTCGCCGGCGGAGGGATCCATAGCTCCCGACGCCTTCTCCGGACGGCCGATATCGGGACACTACGCGCGGCGGAGAAGCATGGGGCGAGGAAACCCCGAGGCCCTCTCCGCGTCGGGCCGAGCGATTCCGGAGGTGGCGATCGGAGGGAAAGTCTCCGGCCGCCGTGGAACCGAGGTTTTCCATTCATTATCAAAATGATGCATAATAGAAGATCTCAGAAGTCATAATAACAAACAAGACCATAAAATTCCAAAACAATCCAAAAATCTAAAATCAATGCATATCATTAGAGCATAGTTGGCATAAATAATCACGGGCCCATGGTCTGTTACTGCATTCAAGCGAAAAGGACCATCCATCACAAAATCACACAATGTCATTAGGAATAACCACATGTCGAGATCTTCATTTGTAGTCATGACTTTGTCTTTTGACGGTGTACACCTAGATTCGACAATGTACACTTAGATTTGACATCCCTACACCATCACCATATAAAAACAAAACATGTCAAAGAAGATTAGATTTGACACTTGTAGGAGCAAGTTTTGTAACCAATGCGAACCGCAATAAGTTAAATAAGCATATATTTGACATCAAAACTGTTGTGAACACCATTTAAACTAGTGATGAAGTATTTATTCATTAAAACTCTAAAATCTAAAATTAGATATATAATATCGAGAGAGCAAAGCTTTCAAATCTAAAACTAAATTCGGGAGAGTAAGGAAAGACAAAAAAGTAACTAGGATGGGAGGGAGAGATCTAAGTCAAATCCCTCCCTTCTAGAAGTGGAAGAGAAGAAGGAAGGTTGAGAGAGAGAGAGAGAGAGAGAGAGAGAGAGAGGGAGGGACGAAGGGAGAGGTTTGGGAGAGGAAAAGACATCAGTGTCAATTTTGATCTCTTTTGCTTTAAAGAAGGATAATCGATGGTTAGAATACATCTGCTGCTGATAGATTGGAAGCCCAAAAAAGAGCAAAGTCGAAGCTTTGCATTGAGTAGCGCTTCTATTTGAAGGATTTCTAGTTGAGTTGGTAAGAGATTGTATTCTAAATATAAACTTTGTGAAGCTAAAAATTGTTCGGAACATTGACAACAATCGGCAATATCTAGAAGTAACCAAATCGAGCAATGCCGAACCTTGAAATACTCATTTTCTAGTTGATGGTGAATATCTCACCTATGCATGCAATGCTAACTAAGTAGGTGAAGTACCAAAATGCACATATGTTGTTAGTGAAGAAAATGTCCAGCTCCAAGTAGGAATTTTAGAAAAGACGAGATTAGTAATGAGTGGATTCAAGACAAAGTTATAGTGATGTCAATATGGGATGAGATCGAGACTAATGTGATGCATGCAATGATGATTGTAAATGAGCTAATGAGAAGATACCGATTGCTCTATAATAGGCCAACAAGGAAAAGAGGAGTAAAATGGAAGAGGTGGACAAAGATTTTATGGCAAATGTTGAGTTTGTAAATCTTTTCAAGACTCCATACTAGAAGAGGGTAAAAAATTGTTATCCTTCAAAACTTTCATTTGCCAATGTTGAGAGATATTAGACAAAGTACAAAACCACAGCGGAAATAGAACATAAATTTTTCTTTGACCGAACAAATCACTAAAGCAAGCACTCACTTAATTTCGAAGGTGAAATAATTTCTCTTATTTTGAGGTAATTTATCAACAAATCAAATTCTAATTGGTATACGGTATGCTAAAAGAGTAACATGTTGATTGTATGGAAAGAAAAATTAGCATATTCATATGACATGAACAATGCAGCCTCAAAAAACTAGAGATGCCATAAAATCAACGATCACAAAATGATTGAGTTTTAGAGAGTATTAGTTGTATATTCACGCTGCCAAAACTTAAAAAAATAATAGAATTCCACCATTATTAGAAATATCAACTATTTATGTATGTGAAATACTAACTCTACTGGTAGCCCACTCTGTAATTAGAAATCAAATTGCAGCTTTACTCCCCACACATTTTGCAATGAAAGGACTCTAAACTTAGTTGTTCTTTTCCTCTGGTCTAGTTACATAACAATTTTAGCTAGGACAATAAGAGGTATACTCAATACATATATTGCATTACAAATTCAGTATGATTAATAGATAAACAGCTCCATTTTGAATTGCCTCTTTGCTTTAACCTCACATTCATTACCTACATTACGTTATTCCACACAAAAACCAAACTTTTAGCCCCTCCCATTTTACATTGCTGAAAGAACGTCTCTCTCTTTTATGCTAATTACAATATTCAACAAGATCTTGCAATTACAATAGTAGCAAAATCTTTAATGCCAAGGTGACAAAAAACAGCTTTTTCCAAATTGTCTCTGAACATAAATTACAATCAAGCCCGGCCTTTTCCCATATTAACCGACTCTAGTAACAAAAATAGAGATCATGGTGTCTTTACTCTATGCACTTGTAACTCATTCATCCTTCTTATTTCGATTCATACTTCACTTGCTAAGCCACCATGCCATCCAAATGAGAGCTCTACCTTGATGGAATTCAACCAAGTTTCAAAACCTACAAAACATATTTCAATGTGTTTATGCAAAGGTTTATTAGGGTCACATGAAAATTGCTGCTCATGGAATGGCATAGAGTGCCACAACGCCATTACAATTGGACAATACTTTACAAACTTCCATGCTTAAAATATATATATTCATGACTTCTTAAAGATGTTATTTCAAGTATCACGGCATTGCACGGGCTAAAATGCTAGTGTTGTTATACAATAGGAGTGAAGAATGGAAATAAACTATTCTCATGTCGAAATTAACATTTGAAGTGATTATAATCTAAAATAGGAAAAAAGAAAAAAGAAAAAAAAATGATGAATGCCTATACACAGGAGATGAAGCTTTTTTTCTCCCCTTCTTTCGGGGAAAAACATAACGACATTAAACAAAACAAATCAAGCTACATTGTCTAATATAAGTGTGCTCCAATGCCCTTAAAAACATCTGGAACATAGAATAAATAACAAATTGCAAATGTTGTTCCATTCCAAGTAGGGCTAAAGTGATTGGCCAACCAGGCTTGTGAGATTACTTGCGCCCATTAAGCCATAAAGCCCATTCAAAGAGGACTAAAACGATTTCAAGGAGTTGTTAGTCTTTCAATTTGGTCTTGGTCCAACTCACTCATTCTTATAGAGCGGAATGAATGAACTAGCATTGCCTTAGTACTCCCTTTTCCATGACAATGATGTATGTCGTAGATAGTTGAATCGCAGATGTATGGAACTTGCATGTACGGACTAAGTAATAAAATGATTCAACACATAGGTGGATAACTAGAAGACATAAATTGTTTATACCCAATGTTTATTCTTTAACTGTTGAGTTAATCTCATTGGATCATGCCTCGATGCTTGGTATTTGTTTGTGCTATATGTAAATTAGGTGATTCCACTTCTTTGATTGTGAATTGATTCCTTCCTCATAAGAAACCATTGAAGGTTAAGAAAATAAAAGGTGTATCACAATGATTAATGATATTATAAGAAATGAGCGGAATAATCACAGAATTACTTTGGAAAATTTGAGACACTAGCTGTACCTATTGATCATAATGCATGATGTGTAAGTGAAGTCAATGTTGCATTTCATCATTGAGTTCGCATTCAGCGGAAGACGTCAACCTTACCTTGACTCCAAAGCCATCTCCCAAGTCTTCCACTAAGTTGAGAATTTTAGATGGCCACTTCAACTTGCAAGTCACGCACATCTTGTCAACATAATATCGTCCAAGATTTGCTAGTATCCTATTTGTTCCTGTATATCCATAGGTTAAAAACAAAATGGTAGGTTATAATAATTTTTAGGGTTAATATTCTGAAAAACCCCAAACTGGTACACTTGTGACAAATTTACTCCAAACTATTTTTTTTACCACCAAAAATCCCAAACTGGTATACATTTGACAAATTTACCCCAAACTGGTACACTTGTGACAAATTTACCCAAAACTATTTTTTGACCACCAAAAACCCAAACCGGTACACTTGTGACAAATTTACCCCAAACTATTTTTGACCACCAAAAACCCCAAACTATACCTTTGACAAATTTACTCCAAACTGGTACACTTGTGACAAATTTATCATCTGTTAGTTTTAGTTAAATTTTATTATCAAATTATTAAGTTAAATGACACGTGACAGTTGACCCGTATACCAATTTAGGATTTTACGCTCCGTTTGTCACAGTTTACAATTTTTGTGATTTTTTTTGTGGTATTAATTCAATTTAGCAAATGGTATATTTGTCACAAATTTACTATTTTGGGGTTTTTTGTAGTCGAATAAATTAGTTTTGGGTAAATTTGTCATAAATGTACCGGTTTAGGGTTTTTTATAGTCGATCGGGATAAATTTGTCACAGGTATACCAGTTTGGGGTTTCTCATAGTCAAAAAAATAGTTTTGATAAATTTGTCACAAGTGTACCAGTTTAAGGTTTTTCAAGGTATTAACCCTAATTTTTTTTCTTTGGTCTATGGAGAAATTGCCAGCTTTTCCTAATCCAATATTATTTTGCGCCTTGATTTTCTTATTTCCTTTCACCGTGTAGAAATCAAAAGAGACTTTTCTTCCCTCTCGAGAAGTGGGAAGAGTCTTGCGAGAAAGAGAAGCGTGAACTTTTGGGTCAAACTCGAGTTTCTTAATAAATGAAACAAATTATAACATCTTCATTTAAAACTGATATAATTAATAGTTGCCTTTTTATTTTAGATATTTTATAGTTAATAGGCAATTTAATGAGGAGGATCCAAGTTCCTATGACTAAAATAATTACATGTGCTTTTAATTAAATTTAATAAATGAAATTTAAAATCAAGGGGGAAAAAGCATTTAACAAGCTTGAATTATCAAATATTTCGTTTTCTGGAGGAATGAATAGCGTTTTGAAAGTGAGTCCGGCAAAACCATTTAACATGTTTGGATAATTTGAATTGATAAAAATTATAGTAAGGGATTTTCATTGCATCAGGCAAGATCTTATCAATAGGAAGATGTAAAGGAGTTTCTTTTCAAATAAAACTTGCAATAGCAGGTCAAATTATTTTTGGTATAACATTTATTAGTATGTTGGATAGTGTATTTTATCACATCCACACCTTCCTGTAATTTTTTTTTTTCAAGCGGCCAAGCCAGCAAAATATAGCATTCGTTCTTCTAAGTGAAAATTCAAGGAATCTCTTCGTGAAATAAATTGGTGTTTAAGTATAACAATCCATCACTTTTTATTGTTTAACGAATAAATTGCAAATAAATGAGTTCATATTTTTCTTCTTGTCTCTGCCAAGTCCATGGGCTCCAATATTTAGTAGCTTTCCACAATTAGATTGTAGAAGTAGCTAATGTTACAGCCAAGAAGCCGACCACAAAAAAAAAAAAAAAATAAATACTGCTTGGCACATAATCATAATATACATTAGAACGTGGATTGCCAATGTATATGTTGCATTATATGATTATGTAATATGATTTTTAGGAAAAACAGATAGAAGGATAAAATAACGAACAAGAAAATAGCGTTTACATATAATAACTAATGGAAAACAGTCGTTCAAGATGAATCAAACAAGTGAAATTTTATTTTCCTAAAAGTCATATTATAATGATTTTAAGTAATTACACCGGTGTTGTAAATTTTTTTTAACACAAGCAACATTGCACACCATTGATTGGAGAGAGCCGATAGTCATGACCCTTTAAATCAAGGATGGATGAAACTACATACGTGAAATTTTATTTATACTCTGATGGTGTTTTTCCAGTGTCTAATACAAACTAGATACACAATGATTAATACTAATCCGTGTAATGAAAGTATTTAATTGCATTCACAACCTATTGTTCAATGCCTTCTTGATGTTTTCCATCTTTTTGCCATTATCTTCGAGTAGTACAAGAACCACCTACTCTTCTCGTCAATGAAAAAGTTACCTAGCACAACACCGATCAAAAAGCCAACTCCAGCGCCGATTAGCACAACTTTCCAATCCAAGTCGAATAAAGACTTGTCGCCATTTTCTTCCTCGAGCGGTGATGTTGGTAATGGTATGTCATCCCCAACCATTGTGCATTTTTTTTGGCAAAGGACTTCCACATAACCCCTCATTCATGGCAAATGAACTGGCCCCGAATGTGTTGAATTGACTCCCTCGTGGTATTGGTCCAAACAGTTGATTATGAGAGACATCGAAAGATGAAAGAAATGTAAGCTGGGCAAGCTGTTGTGGGATCTCTCCTAAGAGTTTGTTTTGAGAAAGATCTAGAGATTCAAGCACTATGAAATTTGCTAAGGAAGGAGGAATGAAACAAGTGAGAATGTTGTTTGAAAAGTTAAGCAAAACGAGTGACTTCAAATCTCCAATGAAATCAGGTATGCATCCTTCAAATTTGTTGTTGGAGAGGTCAATTCCCTTAAGGGCATATGGAACCTTCGAGTATTCTCTTTCTGTGCCTTTATTCATCAATTTCATTTCATAGTCCACAACTTTTTCATATGTATCCAAGGACAGAGGGAGCCTCTGAGAAGTATTCATGTATTCCAATTGGTCTTGACCGACAATCACTTTCATGGCATGGAAACTCTGCAATAACTTAGAAGGAAGTTCACCAGTGAAACCATTGTTGGAAAGGTCCATGATATGCAAATTGTTGAAGTTCAACTGGGTTCGATGTGTTTCTAGTGGACCATAAAACTTATTGGATTTCAAGATAATAGCTCTCAACTCTATCAACTTCGATAGCCATGAAGGGAACCCATCATGAATTTGATTGTAACTAAGGTTCAAATACTCTAGCATTGGACAAATTACCAAAGATCTTGGGATAGGCCCTTGCAATTGATTATTTGTGAGGTCAATAATCTTCAATGCACAAACTTTTGGGTAAGCATTAGGAATCATGCCTTCAAGTTTATATCTCCCTAGATTCAAAATTGTCAAAGAATCAATATTTCCTAGACATGAAGGAATTGTGCCATTCAGGCTATTGAAGGACATGTCAAGAATGACAAGGGATCTTGCTCTACAAATTGACTGAATTTCTCCGAAGAGGTTGTTGTTGGAGATATTGTAATATATTGCTAACGGAGGCGGACAAGGAAATGTTGTTTTGAGCAAGTTAGAACTAATGTCAAGATAGGTCAACATGGGCAATGCTAAATTGATTTGCTTGTTCAAAAAGCCAGTGAGTAGATTGTAAGAAAGATCCATATATGTCAACTGGGGCATTGATAGATTGATGTGGCTGCTCCCAAAGTTAGAAAATTGTGAGAAAGATCCATATTCATCAATGTTTCTTTACTACCATTCCACATCCATGTATGAATACTCCCTCTGATTTTATTGTTTGACAGATCTACGCACTCTAATCCATTTAGGTAGCCTAAAAACCTTGGGAACTCATGCATGTTGCATGAAACTAAACTTAAGGTGGAAAGTTTTGGAAGAGTAGCATTAATCTCGGTCTTGCTAACAAAAGATATGTTGTTGAAGTCCAAAAGTAATGTTGTCAAGTTCTCGAGCTTGTGTAAATCCACAGTGCCACTCAAATTATTGTGTTGAAGTGCCAAATATTCAAGATCCTTGAGTTCCCATAAGGAGTTTGGAATTTCACCTTGCCAATTGTTGAATGAAAGCTCAAGCACAACCAACTGCGTCAAGTTCTCAAATGATAATGGAAGTGCACCACTTAGCTTATTAACTGCCAAATGTAGAGAGACAAGACTTGTTAGTATGGCTAGTGATCGAATCATGTCATTTCCATTTTCCCTTTAAAAAAAAACATTGCTAGTTGAGAAGCTTTTATATATAGCATTGGCCGGTCGCTTTGATGGAAGTTCGCGCTACTTAAATCATAAGCCATGTGTGAAAAGAGGCATTGGGATGTAGGCCATCAAGTAAAAGTCTGTCTTTGATATCATTCGCATATCTGAAAATAGCGTGATCGACACATGGATCTTGAAAAAGCGTATGTTTTAACATAATATTGTGCAGATCACACATTATCAACAGAATTATTCAATACAATACTTATATTTTCTCTGTCTATTTTTTTTTTTTTTTTTGAGTTCGGGCACTTGTACTTGCTACACAGAATCAACTGGTTTAGATGGCTTAAAATTTTTCTCCTCTACTTGTGGTCTTGAAGTCTTGCTGGGGGAACTTTATAAGTACAATCCTATATGCATTATGTCGATCTGTAGGAGCATGCTCTTAGTATCGCCCAGGAAGGTGAACTAATTGAGTTGCATGAAAGCTAGCCCGGTACCACTTTATTGCTAAATTCCAAAAAATATTGTTACATAAAAGTGATTAGCTTATATTAATATATTTGTTGATGAAGCATCCATTTTATTTGGTTGGATTGAAATTCAATTCATTTTACTTGTCTGGACTAGAATATTCTCACATCAAAACTAACATTTCCACGATAATGGTCCACTGATGCTTAAAAAGGAAAAAAAAAAGAGTTTCTGAGAGATTTATGCTTGTCCGCAATTGATGGTAATCATCTACACTTTGTCATTAATTTTATATAATACGATGTAATGATATATAAAATATGAAAATATATTCAGTCGACGATTACGGTCTTTATTTTTGTGATCCTAGGACTGAGAATGCTCCTAGGAACCGTGGAATCACTCCTGTTCGTCAATCTAAATGATGGCCCAAAGTCTTGATATGTCATGTAATTTCCTGTGATTGGGAGAAGATTGCTTGCCCAACTTCAGACTTCAGAGTTTGTCCCACTTTCTTTTCTAAATAAGACAGATTTTTCAACGATAGCTCAAGCACCTCGTTAAGTGCATTGACCATTAAGAGGCACGCTTCTGATCATAGTCAAATTCATGATTATGCATTTTCCATGTTGTCAAAGTTGAATTGGCCGCCATCTCAGATTTTCAACTTAGTGGAAGACTTGGAAGACTTCTTTCGAGTCAAGGAGTGGTTCGCGTCTTTTGCTGAACGTGGACTTAATGATGAAATGCAATATCGACTTCACTTGCACGGCGTGCATTTTCATCATTGGTATACCAGTGCCTCAAATTTTCCATACTACTTTAATGATTATTCCGTTTATTGCTTATAATATCATTAACGATTGAGATACACCTTTTATTTTCTTAACCTACGATGGTTTCTTGTGGGAAGGAATGGATGCAGTTCAAAAAATGTAATCACCTACTTTACGTAGAGTATAAACAAATACTAAGATGGGACTTGTTGTAGTGGAAAAAGGGAGTACTAAGGCAATTGGCAAGTAAGCACAAGTTTGTTCACTTTGCTCTCTAAGTATTCTGAAGCACACGATTGTGCTCTGCTTGAAATGACCGATGACAGTTTTTTATCTGAGTTGCATGTTAATCTCAAAATTTTAATAAATGGTCAACAATACAAATCTTAGTCTCAAAGATCAGTCGTTGTTGAACTTCTTTCGATAATACAGAATCTGAATTTTTTATGCCATCCATGATCATATTTGCCATGATCTCACCTTCCAAACACTGGATTTCCATCTCCTTATCAAGTAATTTTTTGGAGTACATTAAATTGTGTACATATTTATTTTTTGCGCTCTTACTTACATCATGGTTTGTCGACAACTTAATATGGCCTGTGTGTCGTCAGGTTCTCAGATGTTTTCAAATCCTGGTTAACCGACAGTATCAGAGCTGCACACTGGTAATAGGAAACAGTTGCTGGGGGTGGTTACTCATTTTTCAACCGCCTTAATATCCATGAGTTTCATCTTCCTTGAAGTGCGCTTGTTTGTTTGTCGCATAAGTGTCTGTTACTGGTTGGCTTGCTATATGATATGGGAAAAGGCTGGGCTTGACTGTGATTTATGTTTATGGGCAGTGTGTAAAAGCCATTTTTTGTCACCTTGGCATTTAGGATTCTACTTCTATTATAATTGCAGGATCTTGTTCAATATTGTACTCAGCAGAAAACAGATAAACGTTTGCTCAGCAAATGTAAAATGGGAGGGGAATAGTGGAATGTAGGTAGTGAAGGGGCAGTTAAAGCAAGAGTCAATTCAAAATGTTGTTGCTGATCTCCTAATCATTCTAAATCTATAACGCAATATGTGTTTTTTGAGTCTTTCTTTATTGTCCTAGCTAAAATTTTTATGTAACTAAACGAGGGCGGAAGAATAACATAACTAGTTTAGAGTCCTTTTATTGCACAACATGTGGAGAGTGAAGCTGCAATTTGATTTCTTATTACAGATTAGGCTCCCAGTAAATGTGGTATATCACATTCTTAAATAGTTTACCATTCTCATTGTTGGAAGTCTAGTTTGTATGAGTTTTGGCAGTATGTATGTACAACTAATACTTTCTATTACTCAACTCATTTTATGATTGCTGATTTTATGGTATCTCTTGCTGTTTGGGGCCACGTTAGCCATATCACATGAATTTGTTAATTTTTCTTTTGAAACAAGGGGATTCCAAATCAAAGAAATTCATACAATTGAAACACTAACCTTTCAAAGTATGTTATGCCATATGGGATATGAATTGTACATAGAAGTTACCTCAAAATAAAAAAAATTATTTCACCTTCAAAAATTATGTGTTTGGGTGCTTGCTTTCCAGTTATGTCCAGTCAAAGAAAAACTTAGTTATGTTTTTGCTATGATTTCTTTCTGTCTAATATCTCTCAACAATGCTACCGAAAGTTTGAAGGATAACAAGTTTTTACCCTCTTCCTAGACCTCAATTTAGTATTGCAGTCTTAAATAAGACGAACAAACTTAAGATTTTTCCATAAAATCTATGTCCGTATTTTCCTTTTTACTCCTCTTTTCCTCGTTAACCCATCATAAACTTGTATCTTCTCATTAGGTGGTCTACAGTCATCGTTCCACATATCATAATAGTCTCAATCTCAGACTCCATTGACATCACTATAGCCATTTCTTGAATCCACTTATTACTAATTTTATCTTTTCTAAAATTCCTACATGGAACTTGACATTTTCTTCCCAAACATCATGTGCACATGTTGGTACTTCACCTACCTTGTTATCATTGCATGCATTGTGTCATTCATGTAGGTGAGCTATTCATCATCAACTGCAAAATGAGGATTTCAATAAATCGGAATTGCTCAGTTTCGTTACTTTTGGATATCACTGATTCTCACAATTCCTAAGAATGTTTAGCTTTACGAAGTTTATATTCAAAGAAAATATCTCCCCAACTCAACTAAGAACCCTTAAAACAGAAGAAAAGGTTCAACTTTATTCTATGTTGGGATTCCATCTATAAACATCGGATATATCCTAACTATATATTTTCCTCTTTAAAGTAGAAGAGATCCATGGTTCAAATCTTAAGATAAAGTGAGGAAAAAGTTAACTTGTATGAAGGTCACTGGCCCTTTTCTTGTTAGTAAGATCATCTAGAAAAATGTTACTCAACAACAGAGCCCTCAATCTTGATAAACTCGTCCATTATCAAAGTCAACAGATATGAACCCTAAAGTCAAATCTTGATGTACCCTATTGGTAAGTGTTGTTAGCGATTAATCTATTGACTTTTTTTCCTCTCTCAAGTTTGATCCTCTTTCTTCTGTGCAAAGATGTGAAAAGAATATAACATGATCGGAATTAATGGTCAAGCCCGGCGGGAGAATTCGAGCTCCAATTTCCACTCTATTTGCTCGATTTTTCTTTCAATATATTCATCTTGCTTCATTCTCTAGTAGGCCTTTTATATATCTTCCATTATTCTAGACCTTCTATTCATCTTTTTTTCTCCTTCCGTGTTGATTCATCTAATTCTATGGTTAGCACTCACAAAATTTAACTATAATTAAGGCTCCATTTTTTTCTAGCAAAAAATTAATGATTTAGAAAAAGATTTTCTTAAACATAATTACTTGTATCGCTTAAAATAATTAGTCAATGAAAACTATTTTCATTACCTATAACAATTTAAATCTAATCATTTTCGTGAATAATAAAAATATTTGTTGTTTATTTATTTTTATTAGTGATACAAGCGATCATTTTTAAGAAAATAATTTTCAAACTAATCATTTTCCACAAAACAAACACTCTCGAGCTCTATCAATCTTTTTATTCCCTTTATTGTTTCCTCATTATTTCAAATTCCTGTAAGGTGATCACCACATGAAAACTACTACGGGACTTAATTCCACACGGATTTTGAGCAAGTAAGAGTACGCATTCTTTTAATTATTTTGTTCTTCTTCTTGCTGTTAATTTCTGTATATACAACTATAAAGTTGTATAATCTCATTAGTGTCTTCTTCTTGCTGTTAATTTCTGTATATACAACTATAAAGTTGTATAACAAATTTGCTGTACTTTTCATTAATGTGTTTGGATCACAAACTGTCATGTATTGACTGTCTGATAGCTTTTGCTGATAAGATATATCCACATCTCAGGTCCATCTCAACCTTAAAAGCTTTTGTCTTTTTTTTTTTTTTAAGGTAAGTCATGGTTAAACATAACAATGTCGTGTCAAATGGGCACTTTAGAAAGCACTGGCAAAATTACGTCGAGACCTGGTTTAACCAGCCTGCGAGAAAGGCTAGAAGACGCCTAGGTTATTCAACTACTTACCTAGCTATCGAAGTGAAATCATTGGTTGCCATTCTTATTATCAGAGCATTCTGATGCTCTTTATTTTGTGCCCAGCTCGGCAAAAGAATGCTGTGAAGATTTTCCCACGGCCAACAGCAGGTCCCCTCAGACCACCAGCATTATTTTCACCACATTTTTGCATATGAAGCATTGTTAATGCCCGTGTTGTTTCACTGGTATATTACTCCTAGCTGTGGTCAAAGTCACATTCGGCTATTGGAGTGGCAGGTTTCACGTAGACTTGCGTCCTTCGCTTCATTTAGCTCTTTAAATGGAACGTGGCACTTTTTTTTTAGCCTTTTCATTGTTTCATCCTTATTCTGTCTGTTAAGTTGGCATGTTTTCATTTTTACTAAACATGCTTTTTTCACAAAGGTTTGGAATTACTATAGCTAGTATTTTTATGACAACGAAAACGCCTTCCCTGATTGCTCTTTCCTTCAAGGATATCCTTTTACAGTTTTCAGCATCCGGTGCAAGCCTCGTGCTTAACTTGCATTTTGCATGTCTCAGGCAGCAGGCATCCCGAAGAAATTAGCTCCAACAATTGGAATTGCAGTTGTTCATCGCCAATCAGTCACTGGAAGGTCTACATGCAAATGTGCAGAGGCTGAAGACATACAAGGCGAAGCTAGTTGTCTTCCCAAGACGCGCACGGAAATTCAAGGTAAATTGACTACTTACAAAATTCATTTCAATATTGTGCGATCCTTGTTCTTGTTGAAAGCATCTCATCTTCCTTCTCCATGCAGGCAGGTGATTCTACTCCAGAAGAGCTTGCAAATGCAACTCAAGTCCAAGGAACTTACCTGCCCATTGTAAGAGAGAAGCCAGCGGTGGAACTTGTGGAGGTCACAGATGAGATGAAATCATTCAACGCATATGCCAAGCTTCGAGTGGAGCGCATGAACAAACATCACATGGGCGCGAGGATGAAAAAGGCCGCTGAGGCCGAGAAGGAAGATTAGTAGTGAGGCCGGTTCATTTTTTTTGTTAAAAGCATGTTTTTAATGAGTATTTAACGTAGTCAATTTTCAGACGATCTTGGTTTTTGAGAGTTTCATCTGTATTTTGACATTCCTTTTTTTTTTTTTCGTGAGTTCGAATTATTTTTTTCTTTTGACGTCTCTCGCCATGCATATATTAGACTGCTGTTGGAAATGGAATTTGTGGAAATTTTTTAGTGAGGCTTATCACGTTGATAGTGTTGAAGACTGCAATATAATTTAGCTATGTTTCGGGTGTGCATTTCGACTGCATCCATTACGAACATATCGTAATGTTAATATTACCAAAGCACAATTGATGACTATTGACGATTGCCTTAGGGGTACTCTAACATTTTTCAAACGAAAATCTCCCAAAGATATTTGGGTAGATCAACATCAAAGACATATTAGTAATTTGAAGAAAAACAATTCTTTCTATTAATTTGCTGATAGATTTTACTAATTAAATCTGGATTTTGGGAATTGGAGGCTGAGGCCCATCAGTGTTGTCCATTCTTTTGATAAAAGTCAAGACCGGCAATTGCACTGGCGGCCAGTGGAAATATCTATTCAAGTAAGTCAAAGAATTAATGGAAATCAACTATCATATAAGCGGTTTTATTGTGGGCCAATCAAAATTGAATTTTGTGGGACTTTGATGTTACATCTAACAAGAAAACTAGCAAGTTGCCCCACTAATTTATTGCGGTTTGTCTTCATATGTTCTTATCGTTTAAGACTTGGTCCTTGTTTAAGACTTGGATGTTGGTGTTAAATTGATTTGGCTAAGGACAATCCATAAGAGTAATTTTTTATTTTTTATTTACATGGTCGGCTATAACACTTCGCTCAGGTGCGCAACCATTCATGATAACCTCATCTAAGAGCCATGTGACTCGGATATGGTTCATGACATAAATAAATGGTAAATGTGAATTATGCAAGTAGTATTTTTATTTTGGAATTGGGGTCAACATCTTATTTTCAATGCGGCAAAGAATTGAGTAGGGTAGTTAAAGTTCAGGTGTCAACAAAATATATAAAAGCTTTATGTGACTTAGTGGATATATTTTTAGCCCTAAATTGAGAAGTATCTATGGACTCAACCCATTATTTATGTTTGCATTTATTTCCACACTTTCAAAGTTTCTTTATTGGTCTATGCACTAATGACTTGAAGCTTGACTCAAGCAAAAGAATATGATTACTTCTGACTTAAAAAGGGGAGAGAACAGTTTTTAGATCTTTTTAATAAGAATGGCGAAAAAAAAGTAAAAAGAGGAGAGACAAAAGGGTACTATTCATGCCGATTAATGACATGAGTGAGATAGATTACATCTGAACTCACGAAATATATTTAGAAGTAGGAATTACTAAGGAAATAGGCAATGATCTATAAGATTTTAGAAAAGACCTTTGCTTTCATTTTTTTTTTTTTTTTTGAAATTTAAGTATTATTTAATGACAAGAGTGAGATAGATTGAATCTAAACTCACAAACTTGGAATTAAGAACATTACAAGTGTCATAATTTGTGTACTGTTTTCACTTGAGTCCCCTCAACGTTTTATTTTCAGTGTCATTATTTCTAAAAAAAAACATTCACTTTAAGTGCCATAATTTTCAACTGATCACTTGCCAAAACTTTTAAAAAACGTTTACCTAATTGTCGAAAATCCAAAATGGCATGACACTTGATAAACGTTTTAAAAAAATTATAACATTCAAGTGATCAATTAAAAAGTTATATGATATTCAAGAGATTAGAAAAAAAGTAACTACACACAAGTAAGTGCCGTACTAAAATTATGGCACTCAAGTGATAAAAAAAAAAAAAATGACACTCAGGTGAGCACCATACGAATGCGTGGTTTCTTTTCTAGAAAATTACTAGTGTTGCTGGTGTTGCTGGTTCGGCGCTATTGGTGTTGCTGGATCTGTTCGGGGAAGAATACGACACAAAACGGTGTCGTTTGGGGATTTAGGGTTTTGAATTTGGGGGAAAGACAAAACGGCGTCGTTTTGGTGTTAGGATGCTAAAACGACATCGTTTGAAGGCCTAAGTGATCCAATGGAAACTCCGGCAAGCCACATCAGCATAAGAAATTAATAAAAAAAGGCCACGTCAAATTTCCGACCGATCAGATCGGCGTTGGCACTAAAGTGAGCGTTTTTCAAATTTTTTGGCACTTAAATGATCCGACGGAAACTTTTGGCACCAAAGTGAGCGCCCTACACAACTTATGGCACCATTGGTGTACTTATCCCCGAAAATTGTAGCATTTGTAGTGTCCTTAATTTAGTATATTACACCATACAACATCAATGAAAAGTGACCCGGACCGGAGCTGAACGGCCTCTGCAAATCCCAAAGCAAGAGAAATTCAAGAGGCGAGAAATGACACGGACGGGAGAGGAGACAGAGATTCGGAGAAATCGCATCATGCAAGCGGGAGCTATGAGCATTGCCGGACACCAGGATTGAACCGCTGGAGCTCTAAGCTGCCATCGCCGAGAGAGATGGATAAGATCGAACAGAAGAAGAGAAGGTGGGAAGAATTGAAGAAGCGGAAGAGAAGGTGTGCGCTAAGCTCAGGTGAACTTCCAAACAGGTTGGAATTCTGCTGGAAATTGGACTTGCATTTTTCCCTTTTTACTAGAAAATACACGTCAGCACGAGCCACGAGCACGATGAGCAAGCGACGCCAAGAAGAAGGTGGACGTGCTTTCTTGGGCGAGGGGAGGGGCTGGAATCCGGAGAGAAATGGGCCCGCTACTTAATGGGCCTTCAGCCCGCGATTGGGCCGCCTAATCGAATCCCAGTCCCGGTCTCGTAATGGGAAACTGGCAATTGATCGATTTTGTTTATTATGATGTGGCTAAGACTAAGTCAAGGAACGACTTGGAAGATAAAGGGTGTTCGGCGTTTATGAGCATGTGAAACAACAGTCACATGTACTCGTAAATATATGGTGATGGACTGCCGTAGAAAGTATTTGAGAGTTGAGATTGTTGTACTTTAGCTTTTCCCGAGATATTTGTTTAGTTGATTTACTCGTTTGTCAAATTATGGGTGGATAAATTAATTATATTTACAAAAAGAAACAATAGTCAAATATATTTTACATTTGATGATTAATCGGCCCTTTAATGAGGAGTCAATGCTATACAAGATAATTAGTGACCGAAGTAGGAAACGCAGGAGGAAAACGATCATAGTGCAAAACAGGGAGAATAATGAGGGGGCCATATTTTTGTTTTGTTCTTCTGCTTTTTGGTAGATTTCGTTTTCAATGCAAAAGCTTTTGTAGGCAACGATAAGCAATTCGAGCGTTGAATTTTCATTATGCTTGAGCGATTCATCCACCTATACACATTTGAAAAGACACTGGCACTAAATTTTGTCTATGGACCTGTGCTTTGCACAGCTAAACTCTTGAGATATGGATTGATATTGAAATCATTATTCTAGAAGTAATACTTGATATGTTGATATGATGAAATGGTGATACTAAATCATTTGTCTGCACACAATGTTGCCCAAACCATGTTTAGATAGTACAGGAATAACCTAAACATTCCTCGAAATTATTTGGTGAATTCGGTATATGAATTTATTAAATCTAAATTGTTAGATGTGAGGGATCTGTATGGAGTCTACTATCTTTAGTGGTTTAGATGCAACTTGATACATGCATGTTTTAGTCCGCTTCATAACTTCTCAAAAGTTCATCTTCCTTTTGAGTAACATATTATGTCCGAACATTGCAATTTAGCTTATTTCTTCAAGTAGTAGTAAACTAGTGGCAGACAAAGAGTTCGAGGTTAGGCAAACTAGATAAAATAAATAAATTTCACCATCTAATTTTTTGGGAATTTTTTACCTATAATTAGGGAATTTTCAGACATTAGGGTCGGGGCCACCACTGGCCACCAAGGTTTGCGATATCTGCAAACTGCTTTATTGATTGCACATTGAGTAAGACTTTACACCAAGGAAGCCTTGGCCTCTAAAGTTACTTTGAGTAAGAGACAAAAATGAATGCGACATCTACTCCGTGCTTACCACGTGTTGGACCACTCAATCACATATCAAGACTCTTGCATCATCTTCTTCTTTTTCCCTTTTTTTGAGGGAACTTGTTTAAAATATAGTCTTACAACATGAAGACTGGAACTTTGATTCGACGAACACGTTGGGATCACTGATAGTGGCCTATAGATGAGTTCATCTAGCAATGACTTCTTTTGAAGATTTGGCCTCATCCCTCTAGCTTTTCTTTCTGTATTCACAGTCCCACTAGGCATCACCTAATCCAGGTTTACATGTCAAAGTCTTTTGCATAATTGCGTTGCATTTTTGGCATGTACAGACCATCTCCGCGGACTCCACGCTTTGGATGAAAGAGACAAGAAAAACGAAGTGCATTAGCACCACAGTGCTTGCATATGTCAGACGTTGATGAATTCTTACTCTCTTATCAATGGTACTCAGTATTTCACAACATTAACATGTTTCAATGATATGACGAAACGGTGGAAAACATGTAACTTTCATTCTATCAAGCAATATAATACGGATAGCTAGATGCTGAAAAAAGGAATT
Source organism: Eucalyptus microcorys (assembly GCA_014182515.1). Classification (NCBI taxonomy): domain Eukaryota; kingdom Viridiplantae; phylum Streptophyta; class Magnoliopsida; order Myrtales; family Myrtaceae; genus Eucalyptus; species Eucalyptus microcorys. The sequence goes on from CM024566.1 coordinate 9,432,896, forward strand.
AAGTGTATGGGAAGTCCGAAAAGAAGTCCAAAAAGTTATCTTGAGGGTACAATTGAAATTTAAAACTCTCAAAAAGTACAATCAAGTCTTACTTTATATGGATGCATTCAAATCCTTTCATCAACTCTGTCCAATTTAGATAACGAAAAATGTTGACATGACTTTTTCATTTATTTCTCTCATGTTGATTATTTATGTTGACTAAAGTGTGCAATAATGACATAACGACCCCATTTTCCCCTTGCCCTATGGCGTTGGGTAGGGATTGAAGTTGTGGTAAGCAAGATTAAGCGATTCCGTGCGGACCGATTAAAAATTCCACTGTAAGAAGTTAAGGTATTGGAAAGGCAACTTACTACTGAGGTCAAAGTAGGTGATGTGAGCAAAGCAGGTGATGTGACCCGTGAATTTGTCTCAGTCCACACCGTCCCATAAGCAACGGTCTCCATTACCTATCGTCGATGACCTCGATTCGAGCTTCAGATAAACACAACAAGAATATACTATGTTGGTTCTAAAATGCCCCTTTGAATAGCACCAAGGCTAATCTTTCATTGACATAACATTTTGGCTTAGCAAAGTGAGTATGAAAAGTGAAACATTGCGATCAAAATGACCCAAGTAGAAAAGTATAGGCAGTACTAAGGGTGGCATAATAATATTATTCTCTTGTATGTTTTCTATTAGAGCAATGTCATTGCTCTTTATATAAATGCGGTCTCTCTCTAACGACTTGAGTTTTTGGATTGGACTTTCATTATCTCACATCGCTTGACAATGAATCTTATATGTATCTATGGTTTGTTATTTATTCCTCTATTTCAAATCTTATTGAACACCTTTTGGGTAACATTCCATAAAAAACTTAAAGGTTTGGACAGTGAAAACGCTTAGGATTAGGGAGATAGCCCTTCATATATCCCAAAATAAGTAGAATATATGTATTGATTTCGGTGATGCATAAATGAATATTTTTCAATAGATGGAGCATGATACTCCAAGAATCCATCTAAGCGCAATATCTAAAACTATCACACATGACGCTTTGAGTAGAGTTCCGAGAGATACAACTTGAATTGGTTAGTTCAATTCTTGATGATGTGATAATGGATTAGTGAATTGGCGAAGGAAGGACGTGGAAGATTTTTTGTTTTTTTTTTTTTTTTTGGTCAAAAAAGCATTTCATTCATTCATTCATTAGTACAAGTGCTACAAGTGACACTAAGAGAAGATTCTGAACATAAAATGTCCCACAGAGGATGGGGGGGGGGGTGAAGATTTCCACCCTGGAGGAAAAGTCTTTGTGCGGTGTGCTTTTGCAATCCAATTGGCTACTTGGTTGGACTCCCGTGGGAAATGCGTAATGCCCTTTAAAGGTAATTGGGCCAGTAGACATTTTCCTTCTTCCATTATATTGCGCAAGGCCCATGGACTTTCTTCTTGGCCCATAAACATCTCAACAACTAAGGAATTATCACTTTCACATTTGTACTTGCATTCTTGTTGCCCCTTTTCCTTCACGTTCTGTCTGTAATGTTATTGAAAGAAGAATTGCTTCCTTTTGGTGGCGGGAAACTGAAGCAAAGAAGGGACTACATTGGAAAAAATGGGAAGTTCTCAAAACCATAACAGATGAGGGGGGTCTCGGTTTTAAAGACCTGAAAATGTTAAACATCGCCATGCTAGGTAAACAAGCGTGGAGATTATCCCAAAGTCCATCAACCTTGTGGGGAAAATTTTTAAAAGGCATCTACTTTCCTAAATCAGAATTCTGGCGAGCAAAGAAGGGGAATCGCCCTTCATGGGGATGGCAAAGCATCCTTATGGGTAGAGAAGCCATAGAACCAGAAATGAAATGGATAATCGGAGATGGCAAATCTGTTAAGGACGTGGAAGATTGAATGGTGTTCAATGTTTATGATTATCTGAAACGCACCGACACATGCTCATAGATATATGATGATGGAAAAGCGACAAAAGAGTATTTGACATTGTCAAATTTTAGCTTTCTTGGAGAAATTACATCGTGGAATAATTTTGTGGAGAAAATTGGATCAAAAAATCATAAATTTATTGTACAGCAGTCAATTTAGTGGAGAAAATTGGATCAAAAAATTATAAATTTATTGTACAGTAGTCAATATAGTCTTAAACTTTACAATTTGACCAATTTAATTATAAGGCTAAAAATAACAAGACGTAGGTAGTCCTTGATGAGTTCTAAGATTTAGTGCCGGTGGCCTATTTTTTTTATCATGTCAAAGTGGTCAATTTACTATGGGCACAAAAGCTCACTTGAGATATCACCAAACATAACAAATGAAAATTCTAAGCATTTTGACTGTAAATTAAATGAGACACATTTAATTGGTCTAGCCGCAGATTTGTCGATGATTCACTGTTTCGCCAGCACAGCATCTTCTGATAAAGGATATCAATAATACACGTGAGAGACTGAGGGTTGACAATGTGACAATTAAGATCAAGTATACTATGAATGTCCTGCCATACAATAGTGTTGAGAGATGGGTTCATCAATAGAATTCCTAAGTCTGCCATGGGATGTTACTCTTGGGCTAATCTGAAAATACTCAACATATTGCCTCTCACTGCCTTTCTTTGTTGAAAATGATGTTGATGTTCATAAGCAAACTGGGGCCTTTTTATTTGTTTTTGCAAAAAAAAAATAATAAAAAAATAAATGGTCACACATCCACAAGGTAGAAATTCCAAGTCGAGCTCTCATGTCGTGATTGATGGTTTGGGGGCAATTACGATTGCATGGCTGGTCCATTAAAATGGCATCTCATTTATTTTTCCACGGATAGGCCAAAATTGAAAGACCCGCAAAAAGACTTTTGTCACTTTGAATTGACAAGCAATAGTCATTCTACAGTTTTTTTTTTCTTTCAAAAAGCTAATGTTTTAACATATGATTGTACTAATCACGAATGATCCATAAAATTATTGAATACAATACGTATTTGATCTTTGTCTTATCTTCTATTTAGTTCGTACAGTTGTAATTGCTACACAAAACCACCAAGGTGTCGGTTCAGATGGTCAGAAGTTTTCTACTTAACTTATAGACTTGAGTTCAAGCCTTATTGGCAGCACTCTAGAAATAAAATCCCAATTCTATTAGGTTGATATGATGGAGTGCGTCCTTAAGATCTCCCAAGAAAATGAACTAATTGAAGTGCACAAAAGCAGCTTTGGATACCACTTCACCACTAAATTACAAAAAAAGAATGTTACATAGAAGTGATCGTTGTGGGTTTTGTTGGTAGAACTCAAAAGTCAAGCTGCAAAGCTGAAACTTAGATTAGGAGGTGAGGTATGAAAAAAAAATTGCTAAACCTTAACTTTTGTTTTTAACCAATAGATATACACAAACAAATGGGGTACTAGTATTTTTGTTCAAGATTATGTTGAAAAAGACGTGCGTGGCGTGCAAATTGATGCATCCACCCCAGATTCTCAACTAGAGAAAGACTTGGGAGGCGACTTTCGAGTCAAGGTGCGGTTGACGACTTACGGCGAACGCAAAGTCGATGAAATGCAATCATCGACTTCACTTACACGGCAAGGATTTTGATCATATTATGGGAATTATATTTACAACAAAAAAAAAATAATCTAATATATTTTATATTTGATGAGTAATCGACCCTTTAATGAGGAGTCAATGCCATACAAGATAATTGGCAATGGAAGTTGGAAACGCAAGGAGGAAAACGATCATAGTACAAAATAGGGAGAATAATGAGGGGGCCATATTTTTGTTTTGTTCTTACTGCTTTTTGGTAGATTTCATTTTCAGTGGAGAAGCTTTTGTAGGCAACGATAAGCTATTCGAGAGTTGGAATTTCATTCTGCTTGGGCGATTCATGCACTAGACACATCTGAAAAGACACAGGCACTAAATTTTGTCTATAGACCCGTGCTTTGCACGGCCAAAGTCTTGAGATGTGGATTGATATTGAAATCATTATTCTTGAAGTAATACTTGATCTTTTGATATGACGAAATGGTCAAACTAAATCATTTGTCTTCATACAATATTGTCCAAACCACATTTAGACAGTACAGGAATGACCTAAACATTCCTCAAAATTATTCGGTGAATTCAGTATATGAATTTATTAAATATGAACCGTTAGATGTGAGGAATCTATATAGAGTCTACTATCTTTGGTGGTTTAGATGCAATTTGATACATGCATATTGTAGTCCGCTTCATAACTTCTCAAAGGTTCATCTTCGTTTCGAGTAACATATTTTGTCCGAACATTCCGATTCAGCTCATTTCTTCAAATAGTAGTAAACTAGTGGTGGACCAAGAATTAAAAGTTAGGCAAACTAAATGGAAAAACACATTTAACCGAGAGATCATTATCTATAATTTTCTAGGAATTTTTTACCTATAATTAGGGAATTTTCGGACATGAATGTTGGGGGCACCACTAGCCACCAAGGTCTGCGATATCTGCAAACTGCTTTATTGATTGCACATTGAGTAAGACTTTACACTAACGAAGCCTTGGTCTCTAAAGTTATTTTGAGTAAGAGACACTCTAAAATGAATGCGGCATTTGCTTCGTGCTTACCCCGTGTTTGACCATTCAATGACATATCAAGGCTCTTGCATCATCTTCTTCTTTTTCCCTTTTTTGGAGGGGAACTTGCTTAAAATATAGTCTTACAACGTGAGGACTGGAACTTTGATTCGACGAACACGTTGGGATCACTGACAGTGGCCTATAGATGAGTTCATCTGGCAATGACTTCTTTTGAAGATTTGGCCTCATCCCTCTAGCTTTTATTTCTGTATTCACGGTCCCCCTAGGTATCACCTAATCCGGGTTTACATGTCAAAGTCTTATGCATAATTGCATTGCGTTTTTGGCATGTACAGGCCATCTCTGCGGACTCCACGCTTTGGATGAAAGAGACGAGAAAAACGAAGTGCATTAGCACCACAGTGCTTGCATATGTCAGATGTTGATGAATTCTTACTCTCTTATCAATGGTACTCAGTATTTCACAACATTAACATGTTTCAATGATATTACGAAATGGTGGAAAACATGTAACTTTCATTCTATCAAGCAATATAATACGGATAGCTAGATGCTGCAAAAAGGAATTAAGTGCATGGGAAGCCCGAAAAGAAATCCAAAAAATTATCTTAAGAGTACAATTGAAATTTAAAACTCTCAAAAAGTACAATCAAGTCTTATTTCGTATTGGTGCATTCAAATCTTTTCATGAATTCCGTTCAATTTAGATAATGAAAATTATTGACGTGACTTTTTCATTTAATTCTGTCATGTTGATTATTTATGTTGACTAAAGTGTGCAATAATGACATAATGACCCCATTTTCCCCTCGCCCTAGGGCGTTGCGTAGGGATTGAAGTTGTGGAAAGCAAGATTAAGCGATTCCGGACCGATTAAAATGTTGATTTGTCAAAAGTTAAGGTATTGGAAAGGCAACCTACTACTGAGGTCAAGGTCAAAGCAGGTGATGTGACCGTCCACATCGTCCCATAAGCAATAGTCTCCATTACCTAGCGTCAATGACCTCGATTCGAACTTCAGATAAACAAAACGAGAATCTGCTCTACTGGTTCTAAAATGCCTCTTTGAATAGAACCAAGGCTATTCGACCAAAAAAAAAAAAATAGCACCAAGACTAAGCTTTCTTCGACATGACATTTTGGCTTAGCAAAGTGAGTATGAAAAGTGAAACATCGCGATCAAAATGACCCAAGTAGAAAGCATAGGCAGTACTGAGGGTGGCATAATAATATTATTCTCTTGTATGTTTTCTATTAGAGCAATGCCATTTCTTTTATAATTAGCAATTTTTGTGAATAGCAATTTTGGTCCTCATTGTTTTTTTTTGGATTTACCATATCATCTTCACATATACAAAAGAGGCCAGAATCAGAGTTAAATGCCTTTAATCTTTCCTGTTCCACAATGAGAAATCAATTAAGGTGATGACGAGTAGTGTTAGTATTAAAATAACACGACGCAAGGGGTTTTTTCTTCTTTTTATATTTTTTCCCCTTTTCGGTGCTACTTCTTAGGTCGAGCCCCCAAAGAAGTAATTCTTGATGTTTTCCAAGTTTTTACTTCGATGACCTACTTTTAATTACATCAAAGAGGTAAATTTAATCTGCGAAGGAAAACTGACTTGAGATATTACCTAACACAAAAAAATAAAAAAAAATCTAGATACTTCAAAAGTGAATTAAATGAGACATATTTAATTGGTCTAGCCACTGATTTGTTGATGGGTCACTGTTTCAACAACATTTTCTTATAAAACAAATCAACAATCCCCATGAGAGCCCAGGTGTAGACAAAGTGGCAACAAAGATTAAGTATGCTGTTGCTGTGTCTGTCTTGCCATCGATATTTTCCACTTTCGACATAGTGAAGATTTGATACCTCTCTTTCATTTGTCTAGACTCTAGACTTCTTAATTCATGCACAAATTTTTTTCACCGTCTGAGAAAGCCAGCTGTGGATTGTGAATAGGTATGAATTTTTTTGAAAAAAAAAAGGATGGTTTAGATTGGATATACAATAGTATAGGAGATGGTTCATCAAGAGAATTCCTAAGACTGCCGTAGGATGTTTCTGTTGGACTAATGAAAAAATGCTCAAGATATTGCCTCTCGCTGCCTTTCTTTTTTTTCTATAATAATGTTAATAACTGAAACGAAACTGAGGCGTTATTTTTTGTCAAAAAGGGAGAAAAATGGTCACACATCATGCCGTGATCGATCGTTCATCTGTAATCATCATTGTAGTTGGTTCATTAAAATGGCATCCCATATTTTTTTTATTTTTTTTATCCACAAAAATGCCAAAATTGAGAGACCTGAGAGAAGACTTCCGCTACTTTTGGATTTCTGACGTTTTGCCCTTTTTTCAGTGTGAGTGACCTACTTCCAATCAGATCAATGAGAAAAATTTACTCTGCATGCGATATCTAGAGATAATCCAATACAAATAGATGAAAACTTTAGATATTTTAGGCATAAATAACAAGAGATATGGCACCCACCAATGGGCAGCGCAGTTGGTTGGGGCTCTACTATCTCATCGCCGAGGGAATGAGTTCGAATATCTATTACCTTAGCTTCTGTTTTTAACCAATAAATATACACAAACAAGTAGGGTACTAGTATTTTTGTGCAAGATTACATTGAAAAAGACATGCGTGGCGTGCAAATCGATGCGTCCGCCCCAGCTTCTCAACTAGAGGAAGACTTGGGAGGTGTGGATGACTTTCGAGTCAAGGTGTGGTTGACGACTTACGCCGAATGCGAAGTCAATGAAATGCAAACATCGACTTCACTTACACGGCAAGGATTTTGATCATAGGTGTGACAAGTGCCTTAAATTTTCCGTAGTAATTCTGTGATTATTAATTTTATTGCTTATGCTATCGTTAGCGGTTGGAGACACTCCTTTTATTTTCTTAACCTTCAATGGTTTGTTAAGGGGGAGGAATTTATGCAATTGAAGAAGTTGAATCGCATGATTTACTCATAGCATAAATAAATACCGAGTAGCGATGCATGACCCAATGAGTTTAACCTAGGAATACATAATTCCATTTAGGGTCATTGTCATCCACCTTGGTATTCGACTCATTTTATGCCTTAATGGGGCCGGTCACTTGTAACTTGATTTGTTTTGTTTAATGTAATTTCATTATTCCCTGAAAGAGGAGGAGAAAAAAAGATTTTTCTCTTGTGTATAATGCCACAATACAATTGTAATGGCATTGTGGCACTCTACGCCATCCCATGAGCAGCAATATCCATGTGACCATGATAAACCTTCGCATGAACACACTGAAAATTTGTTCTGTCGTTTATGAAAACTTCGCTTGAATTCCATCAATGTAGAGCTCTCATCCTGATGGCATGGTGGCTTAGTAAGTGAAGTATGAGTCATCATGAGAAGGTCAACTGAGTAAGAAGTGCATAGAGTAAAGATGCCATGATCTCTGTCATCGTTACTGCAGTTGGTTAATATGAGAAAAGGTTGAGCTTATCTGTGATTTATGTTCATAGGCAGTTTGAAAAAAAAAACATTTTTTGTCACCTTGGCATTAAAGATTCTACTACTAATGTAATTGCAGGATCTTGTTGAATATTGTACTTAGCAGAAGAGAGAGAGAGAAAGATAGAGAGGTTCTTTCGGCAATGTCATATGGGAGGGACTAAAAGTTTAGTTTTTGTGTGGTATAGCGGAAAGTAGGTAGTGAAGGCAAAGTTAAAGCAAGAGGTAATTCAAAATGCAGCTGTTTATCTCTTTATCATCTTGAATTTGTAATACAATATTTGTATTGAGTATATCTCATATTTTCCTCGCTAAAATTTTTATGTAACTAGATGAGAGGGAAAGAACAACAGAACTAATTTAGAGTTCTTCTATTGCAGAATGTATGGTGAGTAAAGTTGCAATTTGATTTGTAATTACAAAGTGAGCTACCAGTGGAGTTAGAATTTCACATACATAAATAGATGACATTTCTAATGATGGCAGAATTCTTTAATTTTTTTTAGCTTTGGTAGCATGGTTGTATAACTAATACTCTCTAAAACTCAATTCATTTTGTGACTGTCAATTTTATGGTATCTCTAGCTTTTTGAGGCCACATTGTTCATGTCATGTAAATATGCTAATGTTTCTTTCCATACAATCAACACATACAATCAACACGTACTCTTTCAGCATAATATAGTACAAGAAGTTTACATCATTCGTAGCCGGCTAAAATATAGTACAAGAAGCATTCCACGCCAGTCTCATTGATTGCAATCTTGGTTATACATCTCCTTCGCAATTCCTTCATAACCCAGTCAAATGCAAAGTTCGGAGTCAATGGTACGAGAAATACCACCTAGCTTCAAAACGGCGTCCTAAACCTCCTTGCTATATTGACAAGCAAAGAATAAATGGTGTCTTGATTTAGTTTCCAAGCCAAAAGAGCACATTTAACGTCCACATGAGATCATTTTTTCATCCAGTCCAACGTGTAAAGTCTATCCGATCGATGAAAACTTTTTCCATCAACAAACTTAGTTTGGAGAAGACTATTTCCCCTTCCAGTAAGGATCTGTTCGTTTTGCGGAAAATGACTTCCGGGAAAATGTTTTCCGGATTTTCCGATGTTCGTTTCACGGAAAATGAACTAGTCAAGGAAAATATTTTCCATCATTGGAAAAAAACAACCTTTAAAGTGAGGAAAACGTTTTCCATGACTTCTTCCCTCTTACTTCTTTTTATCAATACATTTTTGTTTTATTTTTATGCTTTCTTTTTCTTTTTTCTTTTTTTTTTAAATCAAGTTTTTAATTTCTTTTCTTTTCTTTCTTTCCTTTTCATCTTCTTCTTTGGCAGTGGCCAGCGATCGGCCACGGCGGCGTCCGACGACCAGCCGCAAGCCAGTCGCCGGCCTCACCCTAGGCCGACGAGGCGGAGCTCTCGCCGGCCCGGGCGAAGCTTGCGGCTCGCCAAATCGACGAGCTGGGCGGGGCTCGGGCAGATCGGGCCGAGCCTCGAGCTCACTAGATCTGGCCACCGGGTCTTGGTCGATCGCCGAGCAACCGGCCATTGTCAAGCAGGAAGGAGGCGGCGGCGGCGGAAGGAGGAGGAAGAAGGAGGAGGAAGGAGGAAGGGGAAGGAAAAGAAAAAGAAAGAAAAAATAAAAAACAATAGAAATTTTGATTTTTTAAAAATATAAATAATTAAAAAGTCATTTTTAAAAAAAAAATAAAAAAAAAATTAATTTTTTGGTCAATTAAAAATATTAAAATACAATTTTTGATAATTTTTCCAAAACAATTAAATGAGCTAACGAACGGTGGAAAATATTTTCCACTCAAATTTTAGGTTTTGACCAAATACCGGAAAATAGAGTCATTTTCCTGGAAAATGACTTCCAGAAAATGTTTTCCGGAAACATGATATTTTCCGTGAAACTAACGGGCTCTAAGAAAATAATCACTTTCCTTTCTCTCTTGCTGTGCCTCCAAGTGAAAAGAATACGAAAATCATCTATTTTTTTCTCATATATAATATTTTACAAATTTGATTTCATAATTGTTTTCCTAATTTCTTTGTAATTCTTCTTATTTTGATGTATTACAGAATAATAAGAAAGAGATGTTGATTCTAACTCGTTATTCATGGTATATCGTCTTTAAGGATACAAGCTACCTTTAGTGGACATACTTATTATGAAATACGACAAAACTATTTTTTTCAACTTATTTTCAACAAAAAAAAAAAAAAAAAAACGCTAGAAAATCATTCTTTTTTTCCTGAAATTGTCTTTTCCAAAATTCATATTCTATGGACAATGCAATTTAACATAGACACGGGATGAATGATACAGTCACCGGAGCCATTAAACAAGATTCCATCCTCCCCCTATTTGCATTTCCTTCGTCTTCTAGTGTCTCACAATCGACTCTCAGGATTGAAACCACGGGGAACCCAATTCGACACATTTGAGATCAATTCATTTGCCATGAATGAGATGGTGTGGAACACCTCCGCCAAATAAATGCACAAATGGTGATAACTTACTGTTAGCATTACCATCATCATCGCTCGGAGAAGATAATGACAACAATATCCGTTCAACTTGGACTGGAGAACTATGCTGGTAGGCATTGGAATTGGATTCTCTATCGGTGTTGTGCTTGGCAATTTCATCGTTGACAAGAAGAGCAGGTGGCTCCTGCATTACTCTAACACTATATTTGATCTAGTCAATCACTAACAAGAGCATTAGTCTCCAAAAATTACGATGATGCATCATAGTTTTACATGCATTTCTTGAGTTTTGTCATATTGCCCCCATAAGTTCCGCGGGCCATTTCTTTTCTTTGAGCTGGAATTCTAGCCGGCTGTTTTTTTTATTCATTTGAAAATGTAAGTCAAAATGCAAAAATGAACCAAATCGCACGTCCCAAGTGCAGTTTGACAAAAACGAGGACCGCCTTTTGCGGCAAATTTCGCCTTGAGATCCATCGATTTATGTTCAAATATTCTTAATGACTTGGGTAAATGCCAGAAAGCTAGAGTCGTCCTTTAAGACTTTTTTTATCACTAAACGACATGACGGGTCTAGCTATGACAAATTGAAATTGATTTCATTGACTGAAGATTCAATTAAACCGGTGTCCTCGGGCAACTCAACACTGGGTGGGGAAGTGTCCTGATTTTCAAGTAATGATCGGATAATAATTACTAAACAAGACCTATCTCATCCATTATATGAGTTGTGTCTTCATAAAACGTGACTATTCATTTAAATAATGTGTCTTTCAAAATATTTCTAAAGGAATAGTGTCTTTCACATTCAATTTAAGATTTGATTTATTTATTTATAATTTCTTATAATTATAATTACTAAATTTTAACTACAATTTTTCTACTAAAAATGTCCTCTATTGCACAAGAAAAGAAAACACACTGCCCCGTGACCTTTAATTTATATGATATAATACAATTTTTCACATTTAACTTAAACTAAAATAAAGACCACATTACCTCATTCATATCTCTTTTGAATTAACAATCTAATTATTCTTAATACTAGATTATTGTCTCTGTTTCACTTTCATTCATACGCCTTGTATACCACTTTATTTTCTTCCATGCTTTCTTTTTATCTAATAAAGGAGCAGTACTTACTCATTTCAATGTCTTTATTTGATGATCGGAGAGCATATCCGTCTATTTCAATAATATCATTTTATCTTTTGCCTTTTCTTTTATTGTGTTGATTTCTTTTTATATTTTGTTTGTTTAGCGTGATTCTTTCTCATTTTACACTAAAAAAAAAAACAATGAAGTCATGAAAAGTTGAACAGATAACTAATTCCTGCCTTTTTGTTAGGATTATCATGAAAAAAATAGTATTTTACTTTTTTCATATAGTTCGTCTTTTAAATAACATAAAAATGATTAATTTATTAACGTGAAGGTCAAATAACGAATCTTCCATAGGCTCAAGAAAATTTGAAGTTCGCGCAGTTTTAAAAAAATATGTGGCCTTCACGCGTGCATGCACGGCACATTTTACTAGTATTTCAAAATATATGTTAAGCATTAAACTATCCCTTCTTTTTGCCATAAAATACCGACCTATCTTACTTGATGTTGCCGGTTACACAAATTATTCAATCAAAACATGAGATACCTTATAACTTATCCTGCTAAATTTAGGACTCACAATATACAATATATATTAAGCTAAAATATCATCAGAACACTTAAACCCATTTGCTAATAGCCATAAAATAGTGGAAATCGTAAAATTACCCCAATCCTAATACTTAGGTTAGTACTGCAAGAAAGCAAGGAACCAAAGAAAAGGAGATAGTTTGTGGGGAAGAATTTTGTATTTCTTTTTCTATATCAATTCAATATATAATGCTCTATATTATAATACAAGGTGTGTATAAAGAAAAAGGAAATAATGTATCCTATAAATCAATTCCAATATCAAATCGATCTTGATTGATTTAGTATATCGTATAGCTCACACATATCTTCCAACAAGTACAATTGGTTTTTCAAGAGGAAGAAAATTTTTTGTTGAGGTTTGTCAAGTTTGATCCCTTTTTTTCTTTTCTACGTGAAAATGTCATTTTAGTGGACCATGTCAATAAATACTGGCAATGAATGGTGAAGCCCGTCCTGAGAAAATTTACACTTTCCATGTGCATTTTCAATTAAAGCATTTAACAGATGATGCCTCTCCTTGTCATTTTCGAGAAAATATCATATGGTCTTTGGAGGCAGAAGAACAACCCAAGTGCCATAACTTGGTACAGAGGGACACTTAAGTGCCATAACTTCATAAAAGTACACTTAAGTGCCAGTTTCGGAGTAAAGTGGAACACTTAAGTGCCACTCCGGCCAAAATCCGGCTAAATGGCTAACATGGCAATTTTTCGGCGAGTTGGGTGCAAAACGACGTCATTTTACACGCGACGTGGCGAGAAAATGCAAAACGACGTTATTTTGTGTTTGATGTGTAAATAATTAATATAAAAATTAATTAAATCAATTTAAACTTAGTTTTAATTAAAATATTCTAAAAAATAAAAAACTTAAAATTTAAAAAATTAAAATTTAAAAAACTTAAAATTTTAAAAATTAAAATTTTAAAAAATTAAAATTGAAAAAACTTAAAATTTTAAAAATTAAAATTTTAAAAACTTAAAATTTTAAAAACTTAAAATTAAAAAAATTAAAATTTAAAAAACTTATAATTAAAAAAAAACGTATAATTTAAAAAAAATTAAAATTAAAAAAAAAACTTTAAATTTAAAAAAATTAAAAATTAAAAAATTTAAAAAATTAAAATTTAAAAAACTTATAATTTAAAAAAACTTATAATTTAGAAAAATTATAATTTAAAAAAATTTATAATTAAAAAAACTTAAAATTTAAATATGGAAGTTTTTTAAATTTTAAAACTAAGTATATTAAAATTTAAGTATTTTAAATTGTAAGTTTTTTTAATTTTAAGTTTTTTATTTAAGTTTTTTTAATTTAAGTTTTTTTAAATTTAAAGTTTTTTTGATTTAATTTTTTTTTTTAATTTTAAGTTTTTAATTTTTAAGTTTTTTAATTTTAAGTTCTTTATTTTTTAATTTTTTTTAATTTTAATTTTTTAATTTTTAGAATATTTTAAATAAAATTAAGTTTAAATTGATTTAATTAATTTTTATATTAATTATTTACACATTAGACACAAAATGACATCGTTTTTGCATTTTCTCGCCACGTCGGCGTGTAAACGACGTCGTTTTGCACCAAACTCGCTGAAAATTGCTACGTCAGCCATTTAGCCGGATTTTGGCGAGTGGCACTTAAGTGTACATTTTCGGTTATAGCACTTAAGTGTCCCTCTGTGCCAAGTTATGGCACTCCAAGTGTCCCAAATTCGTCTTTGGACTAGTAGATCGAGCTCATCTTCTTATTGATCACGTAAGTACTATAGTAGAATCCACTTGATTAATGGCTAAAATGATTATGATCTACATTTTTTGGTTGAGTTATTTCTAACAACCAATCATGCTGTTATGCAAGATTATGAAAAATCTAGAAGGGTTTAAATTTGTTACTTGGCCTTTACACAAATTGTGTTAGACGCATCATAGCACACATGATATAATTAAGAGAGAAACTTCACTACTCAAAAATCAAAATCAAACTATGAATAAGATAATTAGCCTGAAACTTGATGAATCCCAAAATATTTTATAACAGGATATTTAATTTGAATGTAATTATTTGATCCGCGTGAAACTACACATAATACTAACACGCGTTTCCTCCACCCGGTTCAAAAGAAAGTTTTGTCAAGGAAGTTTTTTATCTTCTCCCGTCGTACGGGAGGTAAAAAGAGAAGGACGAAAAAAAGAAAAAGAAAAGACTTTTGATTAGAAAACTTGCTTTGGACTTCCAGAATGAGCAGCGCAGCGTGGTTTTGGTCCACCATATGCCAGCTGTAAAGTTGTACTTTTCCTCTGTTAATTCACCCTTCTTTTAATCAAGTTCTTGAACTTTTAATTTAATTAATCAATTCCGTAAACTTGCATTAAATTATAATTAAGTCCGGCACCATTTCTGATAAGCTCGATCTAACGTGGCAATCAAATGATTTAGAGTATGATGTTGAAAATAATTAGCCTACACAAACAAACCACCATGGAAATGATGTAGATGGTTTCCCTTATGGAAATGCCACGGTGAAAATTTATGCCTCCACGTACAGGGCGTCAAGATAAAGAAAAAACTTCTTTTTTAAGTCATCCTCCAACCTAATCTAAGGGTTGTGTCAATGTGAATGTAATTGATGTAATTTCCTGAAAAAATTATTGTCTCTTTGGGACACGAGGCAGCATACTAGTCTATTGTGTTTTCCTTTTTGGTTTATTCCGAAAATACATTGGGGTAGTCTCCTGGAATTATTATCTTTGGAGAAACCTTGGCCTCCTGAATAAGTTATTAGTCAGTAGATGTCATTTCTCAGGCTCATTTCCTAATACATCACTGGGTAATTTTTTCAGCTTTGCTTATTTGGAGACACGATGAATAATTAAAGGTTCAATGGCGGTGGCACAAATTATGTAATGAGAAAGGCCTTTTGTTTCGCTAATGTTGTTCATTCATCTAGGAATAACCCCCTTGGATTTATTGAGGGATAGGTCTAAGTACTCTAGTCTTCTCAAGTGGCCAAATTCGCCCGGAGATCCATCGACTAATGTTCGAAAATTCTTCTTGACTTGGGTAAATGATAGAAGGCTAGAATCCTCCTTTAAGACCTTCTTGATCACTAAACGACGAGACGTAAAATTGATTTCGTTGACTGAAGATTCAAAGAACCTAAAAAAGAACCTGCGTCTTTGGGCAGCTCAACCCTTGATGGGGAAGTGTTATCGCAACGCCAGTGCTTAGGTTGGTATAACAGGTTTGTCGTAAGGAAGAAAATTCTTTCTTGAGGTTTGTCAAGTTTGTCTTTTTCTTTTCTTTTCTATGTGAAAAAGAAATGGGAAGGGGACCATACCAATAATACTGGCAATGAATGGCGAGCATGGCACAAAATTTTTTTTACTTTTCACGTGAATTTTAAATTATGGCTTTTTTGACAAATGATGCCTCATCTATGCTTGGACTCTGGAGTCTCCCCATCATTTTTGAGAAAGTATCGTTCTGGCCTTTGCATCAGTAGATCAAAGTCATCCCCATCGTGGATTACATCAGCCCTATAGTAAAATTCACTTAATTAATGATTGAGAAAATATTTATCGATATGTTTCGGTGAAGCTATTATTAAGAACCAATGGTGCTATTATGCAAAATTATAAAAATTCTAAATGGATTTACATTTATTACCTAGTATTTACACAAATTGTGTTAGACACGTGTAAGCACACATGATATAATTAAGAGAGAAACATCACTACTTAAAAATTAAAAATGAAACCATGACTGAGAAAATCAGTGTTAAACTTGATGAATCCCAAAACAAAATCGTTTTTTTTTTTTTTTTTTTTTTTTGGCGGTAAGTGTAGGGAGGGTACAGATGTACAAGTGAGTTTATCGGTGAACGTCCATCCAAGCAAAGATAAAAGTTAAAGAGACATGAGTCTACAAATGGGCTTATAGATGGAAGTACGCACGGGCTATCCATATGGATGAACAAACAACTATGAACAACTTCTGTACTTGAAATTTACCCTTGAAGTTATGAGTCAAATCAAAGGACATGAACAATTACATGGAAGCTTGTCGCCAATTTCCAATACGTCGCTGAAAGAAAAGAGTAGATACTTTTAATAAAGTACGAAATATAGATAAAAAAGAGAATGCCAAGCCCCTGCTGTTCTTGGGCCCTATTTAATGAAAGAAATGTTCATACGCCTAACATCCTGCAGTCTTCAAACCCATACAGAAGGCATACCTAAAATCAGTTTAAAGTATTGGGGTCAAGCACTATGAATGGCCAACTAGCAAGATAATTCCATTGCCAGAACCAATTAGAACATGAATTGTAGATAGAAGTTACCTCAAAATAAGAGAAATTATTTCACCCTCGGAAACTATGGGCCCGTTTGTTTTCGTTTTTTTTTTTTTTTTTAAACACTTTTTCTGTTTTTTTGTTCCCTGGGAACAAAAAGGAACAGAAACGCGTTTGGTTGCGTTTTTGTTCCAAAAGTGTTTTTTGTTCCCGTAAACACATTTGGAACAGAAACAAGAAACAAAAAAAAGTTGTTTCTCGTTTCTGGAACAACTTTTCTCTCTCTTCTCTCTTTTTTCTTCTTCTTTTTTCTTTCTTTTTTCTTTGGCCGGTCGCCGGCCTCGGCCATGGCCGGCGGCCTCGCCCAGCCACGGCGAGGCTCGCCGTCGTGGGGCGAGGCTCGGCCTCGCCTCGGCTGGGCGAGCTCGAGCTCGCTCGGCCCGGCGCGAGGTCGGCCTCGCCTCGGCTAGGCGAGCTCGAGCTCGCCCGGATCCGGCGAGGCCGAGCTCGCCCGGCCCGGAGAGGCTCGGCGTCGCCGGGCCACCGCCAGCGACGCCCACTGGCGGTGGCCCGGCAACGCCGAGCCTCGCCGGCCGCCGGGCGAGCTCGGCCTCGCCGGGGCCGGCGAGCCTCGCCGTGGGTGGGCGAGGCGGCGGGGCTCGTCGGCCGATCGCCGGCCATGGTCGAGGTCGGCGACCGGCCAAAAGAAGAAAAAACAAAAAGGAAAAAGAAAAAAGAAGAAAAGAAAAAATAAATAAGAAAAAAATTAAAAAATTAAAAAATAAAATTAAAAAATTAAAAAATTAAAAGAAATAAAAAAATTATACAAATTTACCAAACGTGTTTCTATTCTTTTTATATTTCTGAAACAGATTTACCAAACGTGTTTTTTTGTTCAAAAATTGTTCCCTGAAACATAAATACTTTTTTCTATTTCTGTTCCCAGGAACAATTTTTAAACAGAAATGTTACCAAACGCACCCTATGTGGACGCTTGCTTTTGAGTTTTGTCCGGTCAAAGAAGTAATTTAATGTACTGTTTTTACTATGATTTCTTTCGCTGTCTAATGTCTCTTAATAGTGGCTAATGGAAAGCTTGAAGAATAGCAAGTTTTTACCCTCTTCGTAGCCCTCAGTTTAGTGTTGCAGTCTTGAATGAGGTGTACGACTTAAGATTTTTCCATAAAATCAATGTCTTCATGTTGCCCCCTTATAAAGCCGTATCTGCTTTTTTTTTTTTTTATAAATTTGAATCAAATAGAAAGGTTTACGAAATGAAAAGATGAACAAAGATAACACTGATGCAGCATAAAAATAAAACTAAGCCAACCTTTTTGCAGAAAAGTCAATTAAAAAACAATATGGATTATATATAGCAAAAATACATTAGGTTGTTAAGAAATTTAATCATGGCTCATATATATTTTGTTCACATACATGCACACGCACATAACTCTCTCTGTTTCTGTTCATTCGTGCACATGCGCACATACGACTTTTTCTTTTTCTTCTATGCCCTGCTTTTATCTAATAAAGGTGCAGTACCCACTTATTTCAAAGTCTTTATTTGATTATTCTGAGTGCACATCCATCTATGTCAATAATATAATTTGATCTTTCATCTTTTTATGTTCTGATTGTGTTGATATTTTTTTTCGATACTTTTATGTTAAATTGAGTGTTTCTCATTTCGCACTTAAAACAGATGTATAGGTGAGTTTAAAATTAGAGAGACACATGAGCCCACCTATAAATGGCTTATTGATGAAAGTCTGCACAAGCAACCCATGTTGTTGAACAAACAACCATGAACAACATCTGTACTTGAAATTTAGCCATGAAGCTATGAGTCAAGTCAAACGACATGAACAATTTACATGGGAGCTTGTTGCCAATTTCCAATATGTCACCAAAAGAAACGGATGGATTCTATATTAAAAGTATGACAGAGAAATATGGATAAAAGGAGAATGCCAAGCCACTGCGCTTGTGCCCTATATAATAAAAGAAATGTTTATACGTCTAAGATCCTGTGGTTTTCAAACCCATACAGAAGGCATACGTAAATCATTTAAAGTTCTGAGGTCAAGCACTATGAATGGCCAAGTAGCAAGAAATTTCCATTGCCAGAACCAATTGTTGCTGCCTATAAAAACCTTCTACGTTGCACTCTCCCTCGAAAACTCACTTCAGTAACCAAAAGAACAGAAACCAAAGCAGAAAATATGGCAGCCTTATCATTATATCTGCTGCTTACTGGGATATTCTTGCTGTCTCTCTTTTGTACTAGGTTTGCTGAGGTACTTTGTCATGCGGACGAGAGCTCTGCCTTGATGGAATTCAAGAGAAGTTTCAGAACCAACACGACAGATCCGCGATGCGTTTATCCAAAAGTCCATTCCTGGTCACTGGATGGAAGTGGAGATTGTTGTTCATGGGATGGCGTTGAATGTGATGAAGTCACCGGCCGAGTGATCGTCCTCAACCTCAGTAGCAGTTGTCTCTCAGGCACCATGAATCCTGTTAAAATTTTTGGATATGTGCATGCGGAAGCATGGTTTTGGTATTAGTTATAATTTTTGGTTAGTGATGTGTGCAAGTGTATGGTATAATTTATAGTGGATGGACAAGAGATAGGATAATTTGAAGGATAAAGGACATGAGATATAGGGGAAAATAGTTTTATTAGTTGAACAAACTAGTTTAATTGAAGTACAGTGGAGGTCTAAGACCTCTCACGGTGGAGGGTTCACCCCACAAGGTGGAGGTATTACCTCTCACCCAAGGTGGAGGATTTTCCCCTCACGTGCAAGAGGTATGTCTGGTAAGTTGACATACTTCTTCTCAATCTTCTCTTCATCCCAATTCCAAGCAGCATTTTCATCGAAATCAACATCTCAACTAATCATGAGCTTCTTAGTTTTTAGGTTGTAAACCCGATAGCCTTTTGATTGATCGCTATAGCCAATGAATATTCCTTTTTCTATCTTCTCATTGAGCTTACTTCTTTTTTGATTAGGGATGAGAACATAGCAAATACAACCAAACGCTTTGAGATGCTTTGCTGAAGGCTTCCGTCCACACCATACTTCGACTGGTGTTTTATTTTGAACAGCTTTAGTTGGACACCTATTTAACAGGTATACTGCAGTATAAACTACTTCTGCCTAGAAAGTGTTAGGAAGGCCTTTCTCCTTTAGCATGGATCTTGCCATCTCCATGATGGTTCTATTCTTCCTTTCTACTACTTCATTTTGCTCTGGAGCGTAGCCAACAGTCAGTTGATGATGGACTCCTTCATCTTCACAGAATTTATTGAACTCCCTTGAATTATATTCTGTGCCTCTATCACTTCTTAGAACTTTGATTCTGTGGCCACTTTGATTCTCGACACGGTTCTTGAATTTCTTGAAAATAGAGAAAACCTCCGATCTTTCTCGAAGAAAGTAGACCCATGTCATTCTAGTGTAGTCATCAATGAATAGGATGAAATATTTATTCTGACTGGGTGTAAGTGTCCTCATTGGACCGCACACGTCTATATGGACAAGTTCCAAAGGCTTCTTAGCTCTCCATGTGCCTCCAGACGGGAAGGACTTCCTCTGTTGCTTTCCAAGAAGACAGCCTTCACAAACATCTGAAATTTCTGTAATGGCTGGAAAATCTCTCATCACATTTTTCTGATGGAGAATTTTTAGCCCATAAAAGTTGAAATGGCCAAATCTCCGATGCCATAGCCATGAATCATCAAGTTGAGCTTTCATAGCTATATCTTTGACATATTTCCATCGAATAGGAAAATTCTTGTTCTCCATTTTCATAGAGGCAATAACATGATTCCTATATTTATCATAGATAGTGCAGGTGTCTCCTTTAAAGTATAAATAATAACCATTCTGAAACCCTTGTCCCACACTGAGTAGATTTTGTGCAAGACTAGGAACCGAATATACTTCATGAAATGTACTTTGGGCCTTTCTTAGTTTCAACAGCTATAGTCCCTTTTCCTTTCACATCAAACGATTCACCATTACCCAATCTTACTTGTGTTTTTACCGAAGTATCAATATTGATGAATATAGATTCATCTCCCGTCATGTGATTGCTACACCCACTATCAATATACCATGGATCATTCTTCTCATCTTTTTCCTCTTGGCCTGTATAGAATAAATTATCTAAATTTTCTTCTTCCTTTTATTTTCCTTTTTCTTCTTCAACATAGTTCGCTCGATAATTTGTTTTAGAGCGACAAAATTTTTCTATGTGGCCATATCTTTTGCAAGAGCGGCATTGTGGTTTATTTTTAAACCAGCAATCCTTTTCTAAATGATTATTTCTCTTGCAAATACCACAAACGGGATATTTTTCCTTCCATGTAGTTTCTCCTCCTCTTCTATTTTTCCATGAGCTTCTTCCATTACTTTTAGGATTATGAGACCGTATGTTCATTTTTGATTGAAAAACACTTTCAACTTTATCTTCTTCTTGTACTTGCAATCTTTTTTCATATGCTTCTAAAGAGCCAATTAGCTCACTCACTGATAGGGTTTTTAAATCCTTCGATGATTCTATAGTAGTGACAATAGAATTGTATTTTCTAGTGAGTGTCACCAATATTTTTTCAACAACCCTCTGATCAGTGATATCATCTCCATAAGATCTCATCTGGTTTACTAATTGTTTCAATCTACCACAATATTCTTGAACAGTCTCATAATTTTTCATCTTAGAATTCTCAAATTCCCTTCTCAAAGTCTGAAGTTGAATAGTTCGTACCTGTTTAGTGCCTTGAAATTTTTCTTGTAATGTCTCCCAAGCCTTCTTCGCAGTCTTCACTCCAATTATTCTCGGGAATACTGTTTCCGAGAGTGCTTGCTAAATAAAGTATAGAGCCCTTGCATCCTTTTGTAGTTGATCCTTTGGAACACTTGCACCTTCTTGCGAAATCTCATAACCACTTTCAATGATGTCCCATAAGTCTTGGGCCATCAAGAACGTGGTCATTTTGATGCTCCAATAATCATAGTTATTCCCATCAAAGATAGGAATAGGAAATGAGGATGAGGTAGAATTGGCCATAGTTTAGTTGTTGGAAATTTGGATGGATAATTTTGGGAACGGGTGGTTAGGACAAACGCCCTGTACCAACCAAAGACGTGGCTCTGATACCACTGTTAGATTTTGCGGAAGCGTGTGTGTGTGCAAGTGTATGAAATATGGCAAGGGAATATGAAAAAACTTTATTATGATAGTTGATATTACAAAAGGAGAGGCCGAAAAAACTAGAAATGCTCCCTCCTTTTGTAATATCAACTATCATAATAAAGTTTTTCATATTCCCTTGCCATATTTCATACACTTGTGCACACACACGCTTCCACAAAATCCAACAAATCCCAACACCACTCTCTTTCGACTCGTTCAAATGGAGTCGCTCAATCTCACTTTCAACAGGTTCAACTTATCCTCAATTCCGTACGGCTTTGGCAATCTTTCAAAGTTACAATACCTTAATCTCTCCTCCTCCGACTTTTACGATGAAATCCCTCGCGATACCTCGCAACTCTCCAAGTTAGTTTCTCTCGATTTGTCAAGGGATGGGACACTTCATATGCTCAACATGGGCGACTTCTTTCATAACTTGACTGGGCTAAAAGAACTTGATCTTTCTTTGGTAAGCTTGCCATCACCTCTCCCACCTATGCTAGCGAATTTCTCTTCCTTGACATTGCTCAGGCTAGAATCTTGTGGATTGAGTGGAAACTTTCCAATCAGCATTTTTCAGCTGCCAAACTTGGAAGTCCTTTCCGTTGCCGACAATTCCAACCTTTCTGGGTTTTTTCCCAAACCGCACTGGGGTTCTCCATTAAAATCCTTATACCTTTATAGCACCAACTTCTCGGGAGAAATACCCACTTCAATTGGAAATCTTAGTCTCTTGAATGAGTTAATCGTCTATGGTTGCTATTTCTCGGGATCGCTTCCCTCTTCAATGGGTAATCTTTCTCATCTCACTGCACTAGACCTTTACAATAATAACTTGCAAGGTCAAATCCCTGTTTCCTTTGCCAATCTTACCTAGCTATCGGTGCTATTTCTCTCTCAAAATAACTTGAGCGGTGATTCGTTGGAGTGGGTGGTCAACTTGACAAAACTCGCCGTCTTGGACATTTCAGGTAATAGTTTCCTTCTGATTATATTAAGCGCAATTGTGACGTCACATCATCTATGCACTAACCCGCTCAATGGACAACAAGTGGCATTATGGGGGCCCACCATCATAAGTCCCTCTTTGCCGGTTCAGACGGATCTCTTTCCTCCATCTACAACTCCATGGAACCCAATCTCTCGAGCTACATCACTGCTTGCTCCCATCCCGACCATGACCAAAACCCCCACTGCGACAGCCACAAGCAAAACTACCATCGCCGCCTCAAGAGATTCAATTCCGGTAAGGGCCTAAGCCGGAAGGCCTTCTAGCTCGGCAAGTTCAGCCAGGTCTTGAACCACGAATAGCTTCTTCATCAACTTCTTTTCCCTCAACTTCCTCAATTTTTTGACCGAAAGTAAAAAAAAAAAAATCCTCAATTAATCCCCATGGACGTCGTGATCTTGATGGTCGAATCGACATGCATCTCGTCCTACTGCAACCTCCTCAAATCCCTAATTTTCAAATTGACGCTCCCACTATACTCGAAGAACTCAGCCTACGCGCTGATCGAACACGCGAGTGGTGGCCATCGATAAAGCCCGATTTCGCCAATCAGACGAACTACTCGACGACGTAGTATGTCCCCTCGCCGCCATAGGCGATGAGGGAGAAGATCAGGTCCTGCCCAAAGTCGAGGTGCAAGGCGCAGAGAGCGTTCACATCCTCGACAACTAGCTTAGCCAGAGGGCCTTTCGGCTCAAGCCGATGCTGGACTCAAAGCTCCTGAGGCAACGATGGAGGGGTAGGGTTTTGGGAAGGAGGGAGGAGGATAGGATGATCTTTGTGGCATACCTGGAGATCTTGTGAGCATTGTTGAGGTGGGCCTCGAGGCGGAGAAGGAAGTCCCTGTCTCTAGCTTTTCCCGTGGCCGTTGCGGCAGGGGTTTTGGCTGTGGTCCAAGAGGGAGTGAGCAGTAGTAGAGCTCGAAAGATCGGTGCAGAGAGAAGGAGAGCGAGAGAGACTTTCCAATTTTTTACGGTGGGCCCCTCTAATGCCTATTTGTCTGAGTGGGCTAGTGCATAATGTCTTGGACCTAATATTTTCAGGCAAGGAGATTATTTAGCCAAAGAGAAAAAAGGAAATTGAAATTGATGGGGTAACTAACGCTCCTTTGTCTTGTGTTTTTTTTTTTCTTTCTTTTCTTTTTGTTTGGTAGGTAATCGATTAAGCAGTGAATTTCCATCTTCATTTGAGAACCTGAAGCAGTTGACTTCTCTCGACATTTCTAACAACGACTTGCACGGTGATATTTTGGGCGCATTGCGGAATCAAGGATCTTCAAAGGCTTTATCTGAGGTCGCTTAATCTCAATGGCGTTCTCGATGTGAATGATCTATTCACACTCAAGAACTTGACAACCTTATATTTGTCCGACAACAACATATCTTTCACCAAGTCATTCATCAATGCCACTACATCGAAGCTCACCAACTTATACCTAGATTCATGCAACTTGACTGAGTTCCCACGGTTTATAGGTTACTTAAGCGAATTGTCATGGTTAGACTTATCACACAACAGAATTCGAGGAAATCAATTAAGCAATGGATTTCCATCTTCATTGACTTATCTCGACCTTTCTGGCAATGACTTGCACAGTGATATTTTGGGCGCATTGTGGAATCTGAAAGATCTTCAAAGGCTTTATCTTGGGTTGCTTAATCTCAATGGCGTTCTCGATGTGAATGATCTATTCACACTCAAGAACTTGACAAACTTATTGTTGGGAATGTCGGATTCCCAAAAACCGGATTCGACACTAAATCGAACCCCTAAAACGAATGCGGAAGACAAGCCTGGGAAAAAACATGTATCACCGATCCTAAAGCACACCACGAATCGAGCGTACCTTGTTAGCCACGTTAAACACCGACGTCGATATGAGGAAGAGAAAACCGATCCCGTTCGATCCGATGACGTTGATTGGCCTTGAAGGGAAGAGAGCGTCGCCTTTTGCTTTTGCTTTTTCTTTTGGAGGGAGAGAGAGAGAGGAACGTATGCACAAAATGCCAAAGGGTGCGTTCTCCCTCTCTTTCCTCCCTTATATACGTTCCCTCCAAAATAGAAACGTACCCCTTCATCCATGGGCCCTAATCTTGTGGGCCGAGCTTTTAGGCCCAACATGGGCGGACGGGCCTTAAGCCCATCTCATAAAACCATCATCTCCCACTCGCACATGGTGGGCCGAACATGATTCTCTTTACCTCTCTTCAACATTCATACCGGTGAATAATCTGTGCGACCAGCATACTTTGAGAGCTCGTTGCCATACATCTGTTAGGAATATATAGCAGCTCATAATGGGCATCACATCCTGAGTAGATTTAGTATGCAGTACCCTAGATCGATCGATCACATTTATATCTCTCTTGATCTCTTTTAAACAATGATATATATATTGTACTCACAATTATGATTATCCCAAAGACAGTCATAATTGGTTAACTAGTGAATACAAAACTACAATGTGATTCTCCAAATTCGATCTTCCTCTTTCCTTCAAACTCTCAATTTCAGTTCAGCTTGCTTTTCTAGAAATGTCCCATTAGATCGAATCAACTCATGACCATTGGCAATATCCTAAGATAGCAAACACTAAATAGAAATCTTGAGAATAAGTAAGAGTCATGAGGGGACTAAAAATTGAGGAACTATTTTCCTCAAGAGTCTCACACGACACAAAAGTTGAGATCAAACTTTTGCCATTCTTATTGGTCGTCTCATGCATACGTAGTATGAAATACGTATTCCCATGGAGCGTATGTCTACACCTTCAATACCGTACATATGATAGTTCAGACATACCCAATGTCTAACTTGAGTTCACGTATCTACTCATTCACGAAATTCATCAGAACTCACATCTGGCATCATAGACAGATAAAGTAAAATATGTGGGTTATTTTACTTTCGGACATAGTAAGTATTATGTCCTCATCTTAACACTCAGTTAAGGTGACATACGTATTTTAAGCTTGAGCTCTCGATTATCACCTAGATAATAAGCTTAAAAATAGTCTCATCTCTATTTATCACACAATAAATAGAGGCGATTACCCGTGTGAGTGGGTTAATCTTATATCTGTCCGACATACTTTCTCAACTTACAGCAATGCACTGAGCATTAAGATGCATAAAGATCAAACAAAGATTCATAGGCATTAATGATGAAAACACAAATTCATCAAATGTGAACACTTAGGGAAATTACAATATTTAGTACATCAGCCTCTACGCAATTCCAGAGATTTCATATGGCCACAAAACACATCTCTAGGTATTGGCTTTGTCATAGGATCTGCTACCATTCTATGCGTAGTATGTACTCTAAGTTCACATCTTTTCGTGCAATCATATCTTTGACAAAATTATACTTGGTATCTATATGTTTGGTCTTGCCATGATATTTTGGATCTTTGGTGTACGCTTTTGCTGCTTGGCTGTCACAGTTAACCAACAATGAATCTGCAGCACTTCCAATAACACCTAAATGATCCAATAATCTCTTAAGCCAAACATCTTCTTATATTGCTGCTGATAATGCCACGAACTCAGTTTCTATCGTGGACAAGGCTATACACGTTTGTTTCTTACTGCTCCAATATATGGTGCCATTATTCGGTAAGAAAACAAACCCAGAGGTAGATTTTCTTTCATTTAAATCTCCTCCATAATCAACATCAGAATAGCCTTAGAGTCGCAGATCCTTTCCTTAATGACTCAGCGTATAATCAGCAGTTCCCTTTAGATACCTTAGTATTCTCTTAACGGCTTTTCAATGTTCTTGACCTGGATTGGATTGGTATCTATTCACCATCCCAACTGCAAAACATATGTCAGGTCTTGTACATATCACAGCGTACATAAAGCTTCTAACAGCACTAGCATAAGGAACATGTTTCATTTGTTCCTTCTCTTGTGGAGTCCTTGGACACAGTCTATGGCTCAATCCTTCACCTTTTCCAATAGGAGTGTCTATGGGTTTACAATCTTGCATACGAAATCGTTCAAGAACCTTGTTTATATATGTTTCTTGCGAAAGAGATAACGATCTCTTCGAACGATCTCTTGAAATCTTAACTCCAAGAATGTATGCAGCCTCACCCATATCCTTCATCTCAAAGTTGGAAGACAACCAACTCTTGACAGTATTAACAAACTCCATATTGCTTCCGGCAATTAGTATATCATCAACATATAATGATATGATCACAAATTGATCTTAGGATCTTTTGATATATACACAATGATTCTCATCTATCATTGTAAAGTCATATGCCATTATGGCATTATGAAAACGTATATACCATTGTCTTGACGACTGCTTAAGGCCATATATCGATCTCAAAAGTCGACATACCTTTTCTTCTTGGCCTTTCACTATGAAACCAGCAGGTTGTTCCATATATATTTCTTCCTCTAATTTTCCATTGAGGAAAGCAGTCTATACATCCATTTGATGTAACTCAAGATCCATACTAGCCACTATTGCCAGAATAATGCGAATCGAGGTAAATCTCACTACAGGAGAAAATGTTTCTTCATAATCAATTCCTTCCTGTTGATTATACCCTTTCGCCACAAGGCGAACCTTATGCCTTTCTATCGAGCCATCAGCCTTTCGCTTTATTTTAAGAACCCACTTGTTCCCAATAGCTTTGTGTCCTTTTGGAAGATCAACCAGTTCCCAAACATGGTTTGACTTCATTGACTCAATTTCCTCTTCCATTGCATGAATTCATTTTTCCTTACTAGGGCAATTCAGAGCCTCATTAATATTTCTTGGCTCATCCTCATCTTGCGGAGCAATCATAAAAGTTTCCCCTTCAATGTCAAAACGTCGACGGGGAATACTTTGGCGACTTGTTCGCCGTATGGGAGATTGTACACTTAGCACATCATTCCCCATTATGCTCCCACTTTGATTAGATAATGATGATGTTGTCTCATCATGTGGTTGTAATTGAGAATGAGTTGAATTCAATTCATCATTTCTCATATTACTCCCACTTGGACGAACTCCACTAATATCATTATCTTGATCCAAGGTTTCAAATAGGGAGTAATCTTCCCCTATTTCGCCCTTCTTAGGAAATTCATCCTCTAAGAATGTGACATCCCGTGATTCAAATTCAGTTATACTCCCACTTTCCTGCTCACCTATGAACATATACCCTTTCGAGTGTTCGGAGTACCTTATGAAAATACTCTTCTTTCCTCTGGGACCATATTTCCCAAATTTATGAGAGGACTCATGAGTATAGGTAGCACAACCCCATGGCTTAAGAAAACTTAAGTCCGGTTTTCTACCTGTCCATAACTCATATGGAGTGGAAGCAACTGATTTGGAAGGCACCCGGTTAAGTATATAGGCAGCAGTTAACAACGCATCATCCAAAAAGTGATAGGTAAGTTAGCATGCGCCATCATGGACCTAACCATTTCCAGTAGGGTTCTGTTTCTTCTTTCCGCAACACCATTTTGTTGAGGAGTATATGGAATAGACAACTGTCTTTCTATTCCTTTTTCATCACATAATTTTCTGAACTCATCAGATAAATATTCTCGACCTCAATCGGATCTCAATGCTTTTATTTTCTTGTCTAATTGATTTTCTACAAAGTTCATAAACCTTTTGAAACGGATTAATGTTTCAAATTTATAAGAAATCAAATAGATATATCCGAATCGAGTATAATCATCTATAAAAGTGATGAAATAAACAGTCACATGCCTTCCTCTCACATTCATTGAACCACAGACGTCAGAATGGATTTAAATGCAAAGGAAATTCAGCTCTTTTACCTTTTTCTAAATGGTTTCCTTCCCGTTTTCCCTACTAGGCAATGCTCACATATGGGCACATCGACTTTTTCAATGTTGCCCAACAAGCCTTCTTTGGCTAGTCTATTCATACGTTGTTGGCCAATATGACCAAGTCTAACATGTCACACATTCACATCATTATCATATGAATTAGGAGACGTGAGAAGGGAATAACAAACATTGACATCACCACAGTCAACATTTAGTACAATAAAACCATCCAGAAAATAACCACAGCCATAGTAGTTTGTATCCAAATACAAATCTACACTGCTATTACGGAAGTTCACACAAAAAACAAGCTTAACCAACACCAAAACAGACATTAAATTTCGACGAATCTCCGGAGCATATAGAACATCATGTAGGAATAAGGTGCGTCCACCACGCATGTTCAATTGGCAGGTGCCAATCCCTTTAACTTCATCTCTGGAGTTATATCCCACATAGATCCACTTAGTTCCAGTTGGTATCGTCGGAATTCCACGAAGGATTATCTATCCTTCGCTACATGGTCTGTCGCTCCTGAATCTACAGTCCACAAAGGATTGGATTCAGCCAATAATGCAGAACTTGACACATAAGTAAAGTTCTCAAATGTACAAGAGGTGTTTACCTTTTTCGGTTCACAATAGTTGCGAGCATAGTGACCTTTCTTGTCACAATTGTAACACCTCACCCTTGACATTTTCTTCACTTGAGGACGTTTTCCTCTCTTGTGTTGGTTAACTCTTGATTTCTTGCAACAAGGACTTGATCATTTGCATTCCCACATATTGAACGAATCAATACGTTTGCGCTTAGAGCTCAAAGCCCTTTCTGAGCTAGAACTAGCATTGCAAATGTCTATTTTCGACTCAAATGCCGTTAGGCGGTTCTCTACTAGTTCAAGGTGGCGCACGGCATCCTTAAGATCTTCCATAATATGGTCAAGAGCTTATAATGCTTCTTGCTTTTCCAGCACATATTGAATCTTCATATCCAATATTTCACAATTGTTGCCGTTCATATCAGCAATTACGTTCTTAGTTGCTGAAACCATTGATCTGAACACATCAGACATACATGCACGAATAATTAATGCCTATCATTTATGCATCCACTTTGCACAGACCCATCATATCAACGAACAATTTCAAGTAAGGTTTCAAAATCAAAAGGTCACTATGTTTCCAATCATCCTCCAAAAATCCTAATTTAAAACTATTATTAATATAATTGTCTTATGCAAAATAAATTCTATGAAGTTACAAAAACTTCTATGAACTACCCACAGCAATCAACACTAACAGAAAGCAAATAATATTTGACATCCAATAGAATAATAATGCTTTCACATAATACAACTATCCATTACACTAAGTAATATATACAAATAAGAAATATCAACATAGAAAGAGATATTCACATTAAAAAACATCTCAAACTAATCTAAGAAATAAATAGGGAATGTTCTTTCTAATCTATCAGTCAAAATATCTGAGAAATTTGAAGGCACATTTGTCAACCATGGAAAAACTTTTGGAGAGCTTTCATGTCGCCTCCAAGGCGCATTCACTCTGCGCCATGTGGCGCTCAATCTAAGGGTTGAAGTTTTGGTTAACTCAATCCTATAGTACTCTCTTACAAAAGCTACCACTAGCCTCCTATAACCCGGGACAACGTTGACCTCCCATAGCTGATCTAACACTGCTTGCCATTCAGGTGGAAGAGTGTTCATCAAAGCCGGCACTTTCTCAAAATCCGGCATAAGATAACCATTCTAGATGATTTCCTGTATCATCTGATTGACCCTGACCACATGTGATACTAAATCACCGTCATGCCACCGATAATTAGCTAACTCTGTCATCAGCCTTTTAAGTCTTGCACTTCCCTCATCCGTTCTCGGGATTGCAGGTATCCGTGCATAACGCGTCATAGTTCCTGCAATAAATGCAGAACTAAAAATGGATCACTTATAATCCATAATGTACATAAGGGAAAATACATAATTTTCCATGATTCATGCAACAAATGCAGAATTAATAATGGATTACTTATAACCCAAATAGACATAATTGAAAAAGAAACAGATTCTTTTTCCTTTTTTTTTTGGGGTCAACGGTCAACTGTCGTCGGTCAACGGTCTACGGTCAATGGGTCAACGGGTCAACGGGCGGCGGGTCGGGCCGGTCGGACCGGGTCGAACGGACTGACCCGGCACGTGCCTCGCACGCTCGAGCGACCGGTTGGATCTCGGGTCAGGTCGCGTCTCGGGTCGGGTCGCCGGCCGGTGAACGGCCGGCCAACGGTCGTCGGCGATGACGTCGGTGATGACGTCATCCCAGCGGTTACCGACCGTTGTGTGACGTCATGGTGTCGTCAGGACGCGTCGGTTCGCCGACCGGCGCATGCCGGTTCGCCGGCCGGCGGCGCGCACGTGCCGGTTCGCCGACCGGCGCGTGTGGCGCACGCACTGGCCGAGCTAGCGCTTCGGCGTGTGGCGCCCACGCGTAGCGGCTTCTGGCCGTGCGTGTGGGCGCGTGCGGCGTTTCCCTGCGGCGGTTGACCCGACGACGGACTCGTCTCGACGAGCTCTTTCACCCTATGCCTTCAGAAATCGATTTCGACTTACAGAAACTCGAAAAAGTGGATGAACAGTGCTCGGGTGTCGGGATTTTTCGCCCCGATACGTGTCGGCCGATTATTTTCTCGAAAATTCAATCAAAAAACATGAAAGGGGTCGGGAAAACATGAACTAGGGCTCTGATACCAATGTTGGGAATGTCGGATTCCTAAAAACCGGATTCGACACTAAATCGAACCCTTAAAACGAATGCGGAAGACAAGCCTGGGAAAAAACATGTATCACCGATCCTAAAGCACACCACGGAATCGAGCGTACCTTGTTAGCCACAGATTAAACACCGACGTCGATATGAGGAAGAGAAAACCGATCCCGTTCGATCCGATGACGTTGATTGGCCTTGAAGGGAAGAGAGCGTCGCCTTTTGCTTTTGCTTTTTCTTTTGGAGGGAGAGAGAGAGAGGAACGTATGCACAAAATGCCAAAGGGTGCATTCTCCCTCTCTTTCCTCCCTTATATACGTTCCCTCCAAAATAGAAACGTACCCCTTCATCCATGGGCCCTAATCTTGTGGGCCGGGCTTTTAGGCCCAACATGGGCGGACGGGCCTTAAGCCCATCTCATAAAACCATCACTTATATTTGTCCAACAACAACATATCTTTCACCAAGTCATTCATCAATGCCACTACATCGAAGCTCACCTACTTATACTTGGATTCATGCAACTTGACTGAGTTCCCACGGTTTATAGGCTACTTAAGTGAATTGTCGTGGTTAGACTTATCACACAACAGAATTCAAGGTATTATTCCTAGATGGATGTGGAACAATAGCAAAGAATCTCTCATGTATATAGATCTTTCTCACAATCTATTAACCAGCTTCTTAAAAAACCAGACCGATCTTCCTTTGCCGAACTTGAACTATCTCGACATTAGTTCTAACTTGCTAAAAACAACCCTCCCTGTCCCACCTCCCTCGGTCATGGTATACAACATCTCCAACAATTTCCTATCTAGGGAAGTTCCAACATCCATATGTGAAGTGAGCTCTCTTACCATGCTCGATTTGTCCAACAATGCTCTGAATGGCACATTTCCTCCTTGTTTGGGAAGTATTCATCCTTTGATTTCATTGAACCTTTCGAGAAATAAATTCGATGGCATGATTCCTCACGTTTTCTTAGATGACTGTGCATTGAGGATGATTGACCTCAGAGAAAACCGACTAAGTGGGATTGTTCCGAGATCTTTAGGAAATTGCAGTTTGCTGGAGTATTTGAATCTTGGTGACAACCAAATTAATGATGCATTCCCATTTTGGCTATCGAAACTGGCCTACCTAGAAGTAATTGGCTTGCAGTCCAATAATTTTCTTGGTCCCATAGAATCTAGTCTAAGTGAGCTCAACTTCACCCGTTTACACATCCTGGACATTTCCAACAACGGCTTCAATGGCGAATTTCCTTCCAACTTGTTGAAGAGTTGCCACACCATGAAGGTCATGGTTGGTCAAGATGTGTTGGCATATTTGGATGTTTATAAAGTGGATCCTAATGTTTTATTCAGCATAAGTACTATTTATGCAATGAAATTGATGAGTAAGGGCATGGAAAGGGAATATACAAAGATTCCAGATGTCTCCATGGCAGTTGACCTCTCTAACAACGAGTTTGAAGGGTTCATTCCTGAACTCATTGGAGATCTAAAATCACTTCGCATGCTCAACCTTTCAAACAACCTCCTCAATCGTAGCATCCCTCCTTCCTTGGCCAACCTGACAGTGCTTGAATCACTGGATCTTTCTCGGAACAATCTTGTGGGAGAGATTCCTCAACAACTAGCTCGCCTCACATTTCTTTCGGTTTTTTATGTCTCTCACAATCGTCTATCAGGACCAATACCACGTGCAACGCAATTTGATATGTTCGGGAGCAGTTCATTTGCAATGAATGATGGTTTGTGTGGAAGTCCATTGCCAAATAAATGCACAAATGGTAAGAACGCTCCACCACCACCATCATATTTCAAAGTGGATAATGAAGAAGAGTGTCTCTTCAACTTGGATTGGAGAATCGTGCTGGTTGGCACCGGAGTCGGGTTTTTGGTCGGTGTTGTGATAGAGAACTTGATCATTGATGAGAAGAGTATGTGGTTCTTGTGCTACTCCAAGAAAATGGCAAAAGGATGGAAAAAGGTGAGGAAAGCCCTTGCAGACAAGAAAATATGCAGCTAGATATTTGATGCCCTATCTTTTAAGTAGCTTATTGAGAAAAGTTATACATGAATATGTGAAAATTCTGATCTATGTTTATTTGCTATAGTAATATGGAGATGTTGTTTTCTTGCTCGTGAAAATTATAGTTCTTCTAAAGATTCTAACCTATGTCTGTCCATATATGCATGAGCAATGAATGAATGTTCTGTTGTAATATACAAAACGTAATTGAGATGAGTAGATACTATTGAATAGCCAATTAATAGACATGGTGGACGACGTAAAAAATTTGGTTGTCCATGGAAACCATGGAGATTGGAGTAAAGGTTCTCTTTGTTCACAGGTATAAAGGGCCTTGCTTTTGTTCATTTGAATGTATATTCGGTCGAACTTTCATAACATAGCATTAGCAATTCGTGTTGTGTCAAGATATTCGTGTCGGTTATTTATGTATTTTGTATCGGTAGACCAATGTTATGATGTGATTGATTACAAATTGTTTCTTATTTAAAATGAATGAAAACATGTCAATTTTGAGTGTAATTGTATCAAGTTCATGCTTTTCTTGGAAAATTTGTATTTGTGTTCTAGTCACCAAGGAATTGCCACTTCTTGTGCTCTTCCAGACATTAAGCTTGCAATTTAAGTGAGTTACCAAGAGCTTTTGAAACTATTTTTTTTTTCAAACTAATATGGTATCCTACATGAAAGATATTTTCATAGAGATCATCTTAAGTTAAATGTAAAATTCTTCGCTTAAGGAGCATATAATTATAAAAAGTGATTTAGTTTTATGAGTATAAACATAAATACGAAATCTAAAAAATCAACGATTTTAACAAAACTTTCTTGAATTGAACATAAAATCCAATTTATAGAATTTGAATGAGCAGGGGCCGGGGAAGTCCCCATCTCTATCCTCATCTCACCCTGCGAAGTGTGGGGCAAGGTTGGTTATTAGAAGGATGAGAAAAAGGATTATATTTCTACCGGTTCATTTAATAAGAAATGACGAAAAATATGGCAAAAGAGGAGAGACAAGTTTGTAATTTATTAAAGTTTGTACTAAATTAAAGACAATAGTGATAGATTGAAACTGACTCACAAACTTGTATTTAGAAGTAGGACCTTTGTGCTTAATTTTTTTAAATATAACTATTATTTAATACTGATCAGTCTGAATGTTTAAAAACCTACACATATGAACTCTTTAACTTTATTTCAAATCATTGGAAAGGTTCTTTTTTTCTATAGAATTTTGTGATGTTGGAATACGTTTTTATTGAATCATCCTTTACAAAATTATGGGAAAATTCATATGACTCTGATATGTCATAACGATATAGGATAATCTATTACACAAATGAATTGGAAAATTCAAATGCGACATGTCAAGTTGGTGTTATAAAAAGTTCGATAATTTCTTGAAAAGAATATTATGCCAATTCATGTTATTTATCGATATAGGGAAAAATGGTTTGAAAAGTCCTAAACTTATTATACTTTTTTCTAACTTGGTCGTGAATTTTTAAACTCATGCAAATTGAGTTCTAAACATTTTTCACAATTTGCCAATTAAATTCATCTGGTTAATTTTAGCCGAATATCACTCAAGTGGACGTCGGCCGTCCTATATGGCATGGCTAGTGTGGTCACGGACAAATTTTTCCATGACCTATCGATTTGTAAAGAGCGTGTACGGGCCTCTCCATGCTTAATGAAGGGCATGTCATAGAACATAAATTAATGAAAATTGTAAAGTAATGGGTTACTCCATCCCCGCGAAACTTTGGCTAGTAAACGTTGGCTTCACGTTATACTAGGAAAAAAAGAAAGGAAAGGAAAAAAATAATTGATTTGAAAACTTGCCTAGAATTCCAAGACGAGCAGTGTGAATCCACTATCTCTTCGACAGAAAATTTGACTTTTCGTCTCTTAATTTATGTGCTTTTTTTGGGTTAAGGTCTTGAACTTTCGATTAATCTAATCAAGAATAGCCCCTGCCACCGATCCTAACAAATTTGAGCTGATGTGTCCGTCGAACAGTTTGAGAGTACGAAGTGGAAAAAGAAGGCCCTGCATGTTTTCATTTCTGAAATCTGTTTAAGAACAGATTTTTTGTTTTTTTGTTTCCGGAACAAAAAAGAACAGAAACGCGTTTGTTTGCGTTTTTGTTCAAAATCTATTTTTTTGTTCCCGGAACAAAAAAAGAACGGAAATGAGAAACAAAAAAAAAGTTGTTTCTTACTCTAGAAACACTTCTGAAGAAACAAAAAACATTTATGTTCTTTTCTTCTTCTTTTTTTCTTTGGCCGGTCGCCGGCCTCGGCCATGGCCGGCGACCGGCCGTCGAGGGCTGGCGACGCCTTCGAGGGTCGGCGACCTCACCGGAGCGTCGCCGGCCCCGAGCCTCGCCGGGGGCCGGCGACGCTTGGCCTCGCCGTGTCCGGGCGAGGCTGTCGACCCCGTCGGCCGGTCGCCGGAGGCCGGCGACCGGCCAAAAGAAGAAAAAAAAAAAAAAGGAAGGAAAAAAAAATGAAAAATAAAATAAAAATATTAAAAAATTAAAAGAAACAAAAAAATATAAAATCTACCAAACGTGTTTCTATTCATTTTTTATTCCCGGAACAAGTTTACTAAACGCGTGTTTCTGGTCAAAAATTGTTCCCCGGAACAGAAACACTTTTTTTTATTTCTGTTTCCTTGAACAATTTTTGAACAGAAACGTTACTAAACGCGCCCGAAGACTTGCTCTTGGGGACAAGTTAGTGCCAAAATTTCTTTCCTTCACAAATATTTAGGTTGAGTGTAATAATTCAGTCCACACGAAACTTATATAAAGTGCCAAAGTGCGCATCTTTATTTTCCACCTTCAAAAGACATAAAGGTTCATGGAACCAATTGAAAGAACTAGTAGAAAGTTTTGTCTAGGAAGCTTTATTTCCTCCTTTTAAAGGGGAAAACAAAGAGAGACAAGAAAGAAGAAAGGTTGACTAGAAAACCTTTTTGCAGTTTCAAAATGAGCAGTGTACACGTTAAAGGTAATTCTACTTTTCTTCCCTTAATATACGTACTTTTTAGTAGAGCGATTAAACTTTAACATCTCTATTCAGATCCTTTAATTTTCATAATTTTTTTTAGTCAAATTTAACCTTCGATACCAATTTTGATAATTTTGATCTAAAGTGGTTGCTGGATTACGTCATAGCAAGATGTGGAAAAAAATTGCCTTTGCAACCAAGTCCATGCAAAATTGGGTCATTACAAGATGTTTAGTTGACACGAGAATTTGTGCCAAAATGTCCCTCCTATATTTTCACCTCCTTCAAAAGACAGAAAGGAACTAATTGAAATAAGGGAAAATTCCAAAGGAATTCGAAATACCTTCACTTTCTCAAATATGATCCTAAAGTGAACATTGTCTAGAGTTTGAAGTACTCTTATTTTCTCATATAAGGATTTGAAAAAACCATATCAGTTTCAAAGAAAAACCTAACCTCACTGGCAGTTCTAGGGCATTTCTGTCCTCTATGTTTGCTTATTTTCTTCCCTTTTTTTTTTTCCTTTTTCTATTCTTGCCATAAAAAAAGACAAACTAAAAAGAGATTAAAACTTTAAAAAAAAAAAAAAAAAGAGAGAAAACACAAATTTGAAGAAAGAAAAAAAGAAAAAAAGGCAACCCTATCGCCCAGACTAAGGGGAGGGTCGACTCACTCAAATTTGGGAGAGGGTTGCGACTCTTTCTTGGCGAGCTCATGCCTCTAGTCAACAAGGGTTGCCAACCCTCACCAAGGCAATGGTGACCCCACTAGCCATAGCGGATGCCCTACAGGGATGAGGCGGCGACTAAAGGCGAGGGAGGGCTGGCAGCTCTACTTCTTGTATTTTTTTTTTCCAATTTTAGCCTTTGTCTTTTCTTTTTTTTTTTTAAAAACTTTTCTTGAAAAAAAAAAAAAAGAAAAAGGAAAAATGAAAGAAAATAAGAAAAAAATGATGAAAATGCCCTTGATCAACCAATAAAACCAGGCCCCCGGTGTTCTAAGTTATGGTATTAGAGAGTAGGGGTGTGCAATAGGAACAATTTGAATTGGGAACCACCAGACGGTCGTTTTGGGCGGTTCCCATGGACAGCAGTCTGGTTCGCGATTCCAAGATGAGAACCAGACCGACCGGACTAATTATTACACGCACGCGCACACACGCACCCGCGCGCGCACGCGCGCACACACACACAATCGCTATTGTAATGGAGATAGCAACTTTACATGTGCCCAAGAGACCAACAAAACTTTTCTTGTTCCTCTCTACTTAAATAAGAAGCCCACTTGTTAGTTTCTTCTTCTACCTGATGTGGGACTAAGACTCCAAGAGCCACACTCTCATTCCTCTCTCTCTCTCTCTCTCTCTCTCTCTCTCTCTCTCTCTCTCCCCCTCACCCGGAAGAGACAACGTAATCCAAGAGTCCCACATCAAGCAAATACTCAAAGAGTATAAGAGAGATTGTCTATAAAACGCAAACCAAGCATGACCTTTAGCCATATCATTCACGGCCTTTTTTGATTAAGATTGAGCATGAAATACATGAAATGTGATCAATGCTCACACAAGTGGAGTTTGAATTTTTTGCATGTGGGAACAAGTGTGATCGGTTCTTTTGGACTGCCAAGAGCCGAATTGGATCAATCGGTTCGGAGTATGGTCACTCTTTAGTGAAAAAAAAAAAAAAAAAAAGAAGGTGGAAGGCCGGTTTCGTTGGATAGGACCGGACCGGAACCGATGGTCGGGTCCAGTTCCCGATCTTGGGACCAAACGGTCTGGTCCCTGATTCCCAATTTTGGGAACCGGTTCTCTCAATTTAGTTCCCGTTTCACCTTGGAACCAGACCAGACTAGCAACTAATCACCCTTACTAGAGAGCCAATTGCTCCTAAGGTTGAGGCCAACGATGCAATTGATTGTGTTGGTCCTGATCTGCCTCTTGAGTAACATCAAGACTAAGCTCTCTCCAACATGGCATGCTAGCTTAGCAAAGCGAGTATGAAATTGGAACACCATGATGAAAACGACCCACGTAGAAAGCATGTGCGTCATTGAGGTTGACATGATTATGTTGTTCTCTTTGTGCTTTTTTATTAGAGCGTGTACGTTAGAGAGCAAGAAGAGATTGCAATGCCACTGCTTTTCTACTAGGCAATTTTTGTGAATAGGAATTTTGGCGCTCCTTAGCCGTACGTGCATACATGGTACCAACCATGATAGCATATACTAAAGGATCTTATTATTAGGAGATGGGTTTATCAAGAGCATTCCTATGTTACTCTTGGGCTAATCACAAAATGCTCAACATATTGCCTCTCACTACCTTTCCTTAAAAAAAAAAATAATAATAAAATAATGTCGAATATGTATAAGCATATTGAGGCATCATCATCGTTATTATTATTATTGCAAAAAGAGAAAGAAATGGTCACACATTCACAAGGTGGAAATTTCAAGTCGAATTCTCATGCTGTGATTGATGGCTCATGTGCAATCATGATTGCATGGTTGGTCCATTAAAATGGCATCTCATTTCCTTTTCCACAAATAGACCAAAATTGAGAGACCTACACAAAGACTTTTACCACTTTTAGATTGACAAACAAAAGTCATTTTACAGTTTTTTTCAAAAAGCTAACAGCTTTACATATGATTGTCCTAGTCACGCATTATCCTTATTCAATACAATACATATTTGATCTTTGTCTTATTTTCGATCTAGTTGGTAAACTTGAAATTGCTACACAAAACCACCAAGGTGTTGGAAAAATTTTGCCAGAAGTTTTCTCTTCTCCTTTTGATCTTGAATTCAAGTTTTATTGGGAGCACCCTAGGAGTAAAATCTCAATCGTACCAAATCGATATTAGGAAGTGCATCCTCAAGATCGTCTAAAAAAATATGTATGATACTTCACTGCCAAATTACGAAAAAGTAAAAATAAGAAATAAAATGTTACATAGAAGTTGATTTTTTTCTGTGGTTTGTCGGTTGAACTCAAAAGTCAAGTTGCAATGCCAAAACTTAGATTAAGAAGCCAGGTACAAAAATATTATTGTACCCTACCTTTTGTTTTAACCCTTAGATATACGTGCACAACTAAGGTTCTAGCAAATCTTGTGCAAGATTACGTTGACAAGATATGCGTGACTTGCAAGTTGAAGTGGCCGTCTCAGATTCTCAACTTAGTGGAAGACTTGGGAGACGACTTTTGAGCCAAGGTAAGGTTGACGTCTTATGCTAAACGCAGACTCAATGATGAAATGCAATGTTGACTTCACTTACACGGCACGCATTCTGATCAATAGGTATATCAAGTGCCTCAAATTTTCCAAAGTATTTCCGTGATTATTCCATTCATTGCTTTTAATATCATTAATCATTTTGATACACCTTTTATTTTCTTAACCTTTCGTGGTTTCTTCTGAGGAAGGAACCAATTTGCAATCAAAGAGTGGAATCACTTATTTTACACATAGGATAAACAAATACCAAGTATCGAGGCATGATCCAATGAGATTAACTCAACAGTTAAAAATGAACATCTAGTATAAATAGTTTC
The DNA here is from genome assembly GCA_014182515.1 of Eucalyptus microcorys. NCBI lineage: Eukaryota > Viridiplantae > Streptophyta > Magnoliopsida > Myrtales > Myrtaceae > Eucalyptus > Eucalyptus microcorys. Next base: position 9,472,903 of record CM024566.1, read on the forward strand.
CATCTTCGGGTTATCCACCTTAGTGTTGAATCATTTTATTACTTAGTCCATACATGTGAGTTCCATGCATCTACGAGTTAATTATCTACGATGTACGTCATTGTCATGGAAAAGGGAGTACTAAGGCAATGCTAGTCAATTCATTCTTCTCTATAAGAATTAGTGAGTTGGACTGAGACTAAATTGAAAGACTAACAACTCGTTCAAATCATTTTAGTCCTCTTCGAATGGGCTTTATAGCTTAATGGCCGCAAAGAATCTCACAAGCCTGGTTGGCCGGTTGCTTTACCCCTACTTGGAATGGAACATTTGCAATTTGTTATTTATCCTATGTTCCAGATGTTTTTAAAGGGGTTGGAGCACACTTATATCAGACATACAATGTAGCTTGATTTGTTTTGTTTAATGTCATTATGGTTTTCCTCGAAAGAAAGGGAGAAGAAAAGCTTCATCTCCTGTGTATAGGCATTCATCATTCTTTTTCATTTTTTTTTCCTTTGTTAGATTATTATCACTTCAAATGTTAATTTCTACGTAAGAATATTTTATTTCCGTTCTTCACTCCTATTGTATAACACACTAGCATTTTAGCTCGTGCAATGCTGTGATACTTGAAATAACATCTTTAAGAAGTCATAAATATTTATATATTTTAAGCATGGAAGTTTGTAAAGTATTGTCCAGTTGTAATGGCATTGTGGCACTCTACACTATCCCATGAGTAGCAATCTCCATGTGACTCCAATGAACCTTCGCATAAACACATTGAAAATCTGTTCCGTAGGTTCTGAAAATTGGTTGAATTCCATCAAGGCAGAGCTCTCATCCATATGGCATGGTGGCTTAGCAAGTGAAGTATGAATCGAAATGAGAAGGATGAATGAGTAAGAAGTGCATAGAGTAAAGACACCATGATCTCTATTTAAGTTACTAGAGTCAGTTAATATGGGAAAAGGCTAGGCTTGACTGTGATTTATATTCAGAGACAGTTTGATAAAAGCCGTTTTTTGTCACGTTGGCATTAAAGATTTTGTTACTAATGTAATTGTAGGATCTTGTTGAATATTGTACTTAGCATAAAAGAGCAGAGATGTTCTTTCGGCAGTGTAAAATGGGAGGGGCTAAAAGTTTGGTTTTTGTGTGGAATAGCATAATGTAGGTAGTGAAGGCAAAGTTAAAGCAAGAGGCAATTCAAAATGCATTTGTTTATCCATTAATCATACTGAATTTGTAATGCAATATGTGTATTGCGTATATCTCTTATTGTCCTACCTAAAATTGTTGTGTCACTAGACGAGAGGAAAAGAACAACTAAGTTTAGAGTCCTTTCATTGCAGAATGTGTGGGGAGTAAAGCTACAATGTTAGATCAGAATTCACATCGACAGTCCTAGATATGATTTTTAATTAACACGCAATCACTTAATTTATGTTTTCGCTTATTTAATGAGAATCATGCTCTATGCAATGCATGTTACTAACCTAACATGAAGTGATATGGCAAGGCAATATGACTCAAGCTATATGACATAAATAAAATAATAAGCATGCAATCTATCCTAAAGAAAATTATCTAAAACTATAGCTAAGTAGAATATAAAATTAAACATGCAATATTACCCTAGTATGCAATGACGTGCAAAGAATGCCTTAACTCTAAGTTTTCCTTTTTTTCCTTTTTCATGAAATTCGAAATGAAAATTGTCCAATAACTAAATGTGCAATCTAAATTAACCAAATGACCTAATTCTAATGACATGCAATTTCTAATCAAATGGACCTAGCAACAATCACTAAATGACGTGCATTTCATGAACCTAATTCTAGATGACATGGGCATGATTTTTTTTGGTATTTTTTTATGAAAATTCGTAATTAAATTTACTAAAAATAAAAATATAATTAAAGTGAGATATTATCTACTTTAAGTTAGGAATAGACTAATCTGAATCCTACCTTAATCTAGAAAATTATCTCGTCGTGCAATCCAATCCAAAAAAATTATCTAACCTAGTTACTACATGCATTTAAAAAAAAAAAAACACTATTCTATCATGCAACTTTATCTAAGAAATCAATTCTAATCTACACATAATGCAAATGCAATTTTTTTTTGTATTTTTAGGATAAACAAAATAAGTAAAAGATAAACACCAAATCATCCATGGTCATCAAAGATGTCATCCATCATTAGAATTCAGATTCAAACTTGATTATTTCGCTAAATAAAATCGATAAATTGATCTTAAGCCTTAAAAATCAAGATATCAATTTTACTTTTGCGTGATTAATTATTCCGTCTAAAGCCTTATGGAATAAAGAATTGGTGTGTGGTTGCGAATTAGGCAATAAACCCTAACTGGAAATACGCCTATCATTCGAATATGCACGTAAGATATTGAAAAGCATGTATTAGGCAGTAAAACATCCAAATCAAATTTAAATAAGATAATTACCTAATTCCGTAAATAATATTACCAAATTTGAACTCAATGGAATTGACTCGACGGATGACCAGCAGTGGCTCACGGCGATATCGAGGGTAGTGCTCGGCTCCTGATCTCGAGGCAAGGCAGTGATAGTGGGAGGCTCAAGGAGTCGTAGCTCGCCCAAGGAATTTGTGAAATCAAACCTACAAAATAGAGAAACCGACCCCTTGGCTCGACACCGGATCCACAGTGACAGCGACAACAGCAACTTGATTCGTCGGTGGAAGGAGCAGTGAGCACGCTAATACGTCCGTCTTGATGTAGAACATATTAGAATAAAGCAGCAGTGGTGGTGGCGTTCGGACAGTAGGTAGCTCGACAGCAGCGCGGCTGCGCACGGGCTCGAGCAGAGGGAATCTCGGATTACTGGCAGGTTGCTGGTCGGAGCGACGTTGGCAGTGGGATGCAAGCACGGACAATGCAAGGACAGCAACAACGTCGTCGGAGTCGAAGGAGCTACGATCTAGCTCGGGTCGAACTCTGGGGAAGGCTCGGAGCATATTTGTTGGGCGTCGGAGGTACAGACGCGGGCGTCGCGAGGAGTCGAGCGGCGGTGCTGGTGCAGTGATAGTCCGGCAGAGGGCACGGGTGCTCGCGAGGGCGGCGAGGAGCTTGGCAAGGGGGGCGGCACGAGTGCTGGTGTCGCGGATCGGGGGCGACTTCGCCGCTGGACTCGAAAGGGAGAGAACGTCGGTGATGGTCAGTGGCTCGAGCAGGAACAGCGACGTGGAGCAATGGCTTCGCGGCACGACAAGACAGTGGCTTCGTTGGACTGGTAGAGCTTTAGCGGATGGAGATGGTGACCGCAATGACAAGCGAACTTCAGCGCTCGGGCAGGGAGGAAGGCGTGAGCCAGCGCCGGGCAGTCACGGACGGCTGGCGAAGTGGCAGTGGTCGACGAGGGCTGTAGACGCTCGGCTAAAGGCGTTGCAGGAGGCGGGTTGCCGGACACGAGCGGCGTCCGGCGCTGGGTTTCAGCCACAGCAGCGAAAAGCCCCCGAAGAAGAAGAACAGTTTCTTTTTTTTTTTTTTTTTGCTTTTGTTTTCGTTTTTTTTTTCCTCTACTACAACCTGTTGCATGTTTCTCACTTGTCTCTCTCTCCCTGCACCTCTTTTGTTTTTTGCTGACTTTTCCCTCTTTCCCTAAAATAGAACCCCAAGAAAAAGCAAGCTTTTTCTCTCTTTTTTTGTGTTGATTCCTTCGAACGAACTGGAAAGTGCCCCTCCAAGAACCCTAAAAAAACAAAGAAAGCAATTTTTCTTTTGTCTTCAATTTTCAACCCAGAAAACCTAGAGAATCGCCTCAATGTGGCCGTATATTTAATGTGTGGCCTCCTTTCTCTCTCAAAGTGTACGACCCTTTTATAGACAAAAAAAATGTAATCTTTGTGAAAATCGTCTATAATCTCTCGAACGTAATATCCCTTTACAAAAATGAATATTCTCCATCGATTTTTCAAAATTGCAATGGGATTTCTTGAAATCTCACAAAGATGAGCTCGCAAAAATAGTTTTTGTCACACCTGCCCTATCCAAAAATGTTCTAAAAAAATCCAACATATCTCAAAAAATTTCAAATTCCCATTTTCTCACGAGATAATTTCCGATCATAAAAAAAGGGGCTTGGGCCAACTTGCTCACTTCGTGGGCTTAGTCCAACTAATTTGAACTCATATGCCACTGGTCAAATAAATAAAATGCAAAAAATGCAAATTAAAAATAAATGCATCTAAATCTATATGGTATGCAATTAATTAATTTTTTTCAGGGATAAAATTAACCCCTAATTTTCTATGCAATAAATAAATGACCGGATCGTCAAAATTTAGGTGTCAACAGCTACCAATAGAGTTAGTATTCCACATACATAAATAGTTGACATTTCAAATTATGGTGCAATTCTATTATTTTTTAAGTTTTGGCAACGTGGATATACAACCAATACTCTATAAAACTCAATTCATTTTGTGATTGTTGATTTTATGGTATCTCTAGCTTTTTGAGGCTACATTGTTCATGTCATATGAATATGCTAATTTTTCTTTCCATACAGTCAACACGTCACTCTTTCAGCAAATCTTATGCCAATTAGAATTTGATTTGTTGATAAGTTACTTCAAAATAAGAGAAATTATTTCACCTTCGAAATTAAGTGAGTGCTTGCTTTAGAGATTTGTCTAGTCAAAGAAAAATTTATGTTCTATTTTTTCTTTGATTTTTGTACTCTGTCTAGTGTCTCTCAACAATGGCAAATGAAAGTTCTAAAGGATAACAATTTTTTACCCTCTTCTAATATGGAGTATTGAAAATATTTACAAACTCAACATTTGTCATAAAATATGTATCCACCTTTTCTATTTTACTCCTCTTTTCCTCATTGGCCCATCATAGAGCAGTCAATATCTTCTCATTAGATCATCTACAATCATCGTTCCACACATCACATCAATCTCGGTCTCATCCCAAATTGACATCACTATAGTTTTGTCTTGAATCCACTCATTACTAATCTCGTCTTTCTTGAAATTCCTGCTTGGAGCTGGACATTGTCTTCACTAATAGCATGTGCGCATTTTGGTACTTCACCTACCGGGTTAGCATCGCATGCATAGGTGAGATATTCACCATCAACTAGAAAATGAGGATTTCAAGGTTTGGCATTACTCGATTTGGTTACTTGTAGATATTATCGGTTCTTGCCAATATTTTGAAGAATGTTTAGCTTCATGAAGTTTATATACCGAACACAATCTCTCACCAACTCAACTAGAAACCCCTCAAACAGAAGTGCTACTCAATGCAAAGCTTTGACTTTGCTCTTTGTTGGGCTTCCAATCTATCAATAATAGATATATTCTAACCATCAATTTTCCCTCTTTAAAGCAGAAGAGATTAAAATTGACACTGACGTGTTTTCCTCTCCCAACCCCCTCCCCCATCCCTCCCTACCTTTGTTCGTCTCTTCCACTTATGGAAGGGAGGGATTTGACCTAGATCTCTCCCTCCTCTCCTAGTTGCTTTTTTTTTTTTTTCTTTCCTTACTCTCCCAAATTTAGTTTTAGATTTGAGAGCTTTGCTCTCCCGATATTATATTCAAGAGTTTTAATGAATAAGTACTCCACCTCCACTTTTAATGGTGTTCACAATGGTTTTAGTGTCAAATCTATACTTATTTAAGTTATGGTGCTTCACATTAGCTACAAAACTTGCTTTGACAAGTGTCAAATATGATCTTCCTCCACATGTTTTGTTTTTATACAGTGATGGCGTTGGGGATGAGGAATCTAGGTGTACATCGTCAAATCTAGGTGCACGCCGTCGAAAGGCAAAGTCGTAACTATAAATGGAGATCTTGGCATGTGCTTATTACTAATGACATTGTGTAATTTTGTGATTGACCACCGATCCTTTCGCTTGGATGTAATAATAAACCATGAGCCTGTGATTATTTGCGCCAACCATGCTCTAATGATATGCATTGATTTCTGATTGTTGGTTTATTTTGGAATTTTATGGGCTTGTCTTGTTATTATGACTTTTGAGATCTTCTATTATGTATCATTTTGATAATAAATGGAATTATTTTTACCAAAAAAAAAAAAAAAAAGCACCAGGGATCCATGGTTTGAATCTTGACCTTAAGATAAAGTGAGGAAAAAGTAACTCGTATGAATATCATTGACCCTTGTCCTGTTACTTCTTTTGAAAACCGTAGATCCATCTAGAAAAAATGTGGACTTAACAACAGATTCCTCGATCTTGACAAACTCGTCCATAATCAAAGTCGACAGGTATGAACCCTAATGTCAAATCTTGATGCGCCCTATTAGTAAATGCCGTTAATGATCAATCTATTGACTTCTTTCAGAATTGGGGGCGAGTCTCTCTCAAGTTTGATTTTCTTTATTCTGTCCAAAGATGTGAAACGAATATAATATGACCGGAAATTAATGGTCAAGCTCGGTGGTAGAATTCAAGCTCCGATTTCCACTCTATCTGCCCAATTTTTCTTTCAACATATGCCCAAATATATTTTATTGTTGCCTATATATGACTTTATAAAGTTTTTCCAACATATGTCCAAATTCCATCTTTTTGTCACCATGCTTGATTTGTTCAACAATAGTCTAAACAGCACGCTTCTTCATGTTTAGCAGATACCGAGTCTTTGCTAATTTGAATCCTGGGAAAAATGAGCTTGAGGGCATATTTTTTCATAGTTATACAGATGGTTCTGCATTGAGAATGGTAGACCATAGGAAGAATTGATTGCAAAGGGTCTGTTCCTAGATCTTTGGTCAATTGTAGAGTGCTAGAATAGTGAATCTTGGTAACAATCAAATGGTGATCACTTACCCTTTTGGCTATCAGATTTGACTAAGCTAAAATTTACTGACTTGCATTCTAGTAAGTTCCATGGTCTGATAGGAACTAATTATCAGGGCCAATTTGACTTCACGAATTTGCAAATCGCAGACCTTTCCAACAATGGTTTCAATGGCGAGCTATCATCCAAGTTGTTACTAATGAATTTATTGTTGATCAATATGAGTTCATGGATATTCAGCAAGAAATTTCTTCCCTGGATTGGGAAAGGGTGACATGTGTAATGAAACTTATGAATAATGGGACGGAAAGGGAATACTCAAAAATTCAATACGCCCTTACGGAAATTGATCTATCCAATAAGAAGTTCGAGAAATGGATACCCACATAAATTTGGGATTTGAAGCCACTTCATTCATATGCTTATCCTTTCAAACAAAAAATTTCACCGGTCCGATCCCACCTTCCTTAGCAGAGCTAATGACTATGTTGGAATGTCCACACCTTTCTTAAAACATGCTCTCCGGAAAGATCCCTCAACAACTAGCTCGGCTTCCGTTTCTTTTTGTTTGGGTAAGTAACTTAGCTTGCATTCCTTAAAACAAAGCGAAGTGGAAGAGCACATCCATTGCAAGCCGCAGTATCAAATCAGAGAAAGAATGGCAGCAAAGCCTAGAAGAAAACATACCACTAAGGCTTAATAAAGGGAAAAAAACAAGACATCAGAGAACAAACGGAGAGCAACAATAAACTACAAAGTTCAAGAATCATTCGTTATAATAAGTCTCGAGTTTAAGCCTATCATTATAGAATAGTCCAAAAGTTGGATTTTGTGGACGTCCAGTTTTGCGCTTTAGAAATCAAGATTTCCTACTCAGTGATATCAAATTGGAGTGGCGCAAGAAAGAAAAAAACCACTTGCCTATTTTGACTCGGCGTAGACTTTTTTGACTCACTAGCACGGGACTTTCTCAGCCAGTGGATATATATTTATATATCTATATATATTATATAGAATTAATATCACAAAAAATTTTAAATTTATATACTTGTAACAAATTTATCATAAACTAATTTTTTTATCATAAAAAATCTCAAAACTAGTACATTTATAATAAATTTATTCTCCATTAGTTCCTATTAAATTGGATTAATACCACAAAAATCACAAACTGGTAAAACCTCAAATTGATATACTCGTTAACTGTCACGTGTCATTAAACTCGGCAATTTGACAGTAAAATTTAATGGAAATTAACGGAGGATAAATTTATCATAGACATATTTGTTTGAGGTTTTTGGTAGTCAAAAAATCAGTTTAAGGTAAATTTGTTTCATGTGTACTGGTTTAGAGTTTTTCATAATATTATATATAATGATTTTGCTTTAAGCTATGGTTTTGTTGAGAAAGAGAAAGGGTACAAACACAAGTCACCATTGATGTGTGCTTAGAGGGCGCTTAAATTATTACTCTAGATATTGAAAACCGGGAAAAAAAACATTTAACTTAAATTATTAGATATTTGATTTTCTACGGGGGTGAATAGTATTTTTAAAGCGAGTATGGCAATCGCATTTATCATGTTTAGATGATTTGATGAATTGTTGAAAAAACATGGTAAAGAATTTTCATTACGTCGTGGAAGATCTTATGATATCCATATGTAAATAAACTTAGACATGTGCGGATAGACTTCTTTTCAAGGAAAAAAAAAAACTTTTATGAGCAGTTTATATTCTTTCTGGTTTAACTTTTATTCGTACTATTAAAAAATGATGAGTTTTAGGATATTAACACAAATAGCCCATAAAGTTCGGTCCGGCGTGCAATTTCATATTTGAACTCTTTTAATTCTTTCAATGTAGTTCTTGAATTATTAGAAGATGTTATGTAAATTTTCTATTTGATCAAAAAACGAATTAGACATTATTTGATGACATGAAATATGATATGTAACGTAGGACTTTTAAAATGATGAGTTGGCACGCTACAAGAACATGTAATTATGAGTTTCATTTTTTAATCCATTTACTTTTATTCTTTATTTGGGAAAAAAAATATAGGGAATCATGAACCTCTTCCTTGACATAAACGTTTCATCTTCTTCCTCGTAATCAAACTTCTGGCGCAATGTGCTTGGAGCCTCATCAACAGAAATGGTTTGATGGGTTGAGGTTGATGCCGGTGACGTTGTAGCTCTTGGAGTCGTGGAGAGTGCACCACCTTAATATGTGCATGTAGGTGAAGATGTTGAATTTGACCAAATTGAATACGAGGTTACACGAGCCGGAGAATTCTACCTTGTTAAGGCACTTCAGATCGAAGAGTTCTCCAAAGAGAGAAAGGGATCGATGGTTATGAGCTTGCTCATACCACCATGCTCATATTTGTCGTAAAGGAGCTGGCATTGTGGGTGTAGAGATCACATTGTGGTCTTAAAAAGGCGAAATTGGAATGGAAAAACAATTGGTAAGTTATTTGAGGAGCAATGTGAATTATCATTTTGGTTTTTACTTTGATGAAAGCAATGCTCCACTGCTAGAACTGCTGAATAGTCGGAGGATCAGGATCTTCAATCTATCTAGTGTGATGGGTATGAAATTACTGGTGTTTTGGAATGAGAAATTGTGTTTTAGAATGAAAATTCTTTCACTTTTTCTTCTTGTCCTTTTACAGCTTTTCGAGGGACTAGAGACCCTATAACCAAAGAGTTGATGAGAGCATCATAAAGGCTGAGGAAGGAAGAAAAGTAATTGGCGTCTTTTAGAGTGCCTCAGGTTTGAGTTGTCTTGAAATAAATATCTTATGTTGATCATCTTTCCCTATATAATGTGAATACTTGATATGTAGAAAATCCAGGCACAACTTTTTTTCTTATCCACCATTCAAACTTAGCATGTTAAAGGCCACATCAATGGGTTCTGCTTTCAATTAATTAAAGGATGATATTGAACATCTTCTTATAGTCTAGTGTCATAAGTCGGTTGATTTCAATCGATCAAATACCGTGCAGCCTTAGGATTTGTGATCCCAAGTCAGCCTTCTCATGCACACGCACAACACAAAGGTCGGCCGCACAAACGAGCAAGTGTTTTTCACTATGAATGAGCTGAATACAATGAGGGGGAGGAATCCCTATTTATATAAGTTTGGGTCGTATCTCAGCCGTTGATCATCCTTCCGATCCGACAGTGGTATTCAAACTACACAGTAGGCCACTCAAAGGCCATAGCCCTTGGGAAAGCCCATGGGCGTGTGTCAGAAGCAAGATCAGGGCAGCAGGGCTGCCTGACACTAGAGCAGGTGAGCGATTGCAGGTTGCACATGGGCTAGCCGAACATTACTCACTGATTGTGCACGAGCTAGTCGTGCGTTGATCATGGATCGATCGTGGGCCGTTCATGGGCAGCCCTTCGTGCGTGACACGGCCCGAACGGTCTTGGGACATGCTTCGTCCGTGGGCCATGTCATTCTCCCCCACCTAATCGGGTGATGCCTTTGTTGCATCTATGGCATGGAAGGCATCGATGTGTTTCTTGAACTACCACAGGCCCTCGGAGGGTTCCCAACTCGCTTCACTCTCAGGAAGGCCTTTCCATCGAACGAGGTACTCCTTCCTTGGTGCACAATATCTTTTCTATATGATCCGGTCCACCATGATGCACTCAACATCCCGATCATAGGAGGTTTTCGCTCCAAGGGGCGCTCGTTGTGATTTGCCTCGATCCAGATCGTTCTCATCCGCATGGAAAGATTTCAGCATACTCACATGGAACACGGGGTGTACCTTGAGCTTGGCCAGCAAGTCCAGCTTGTATGCTACCTTCCCAATCCTTTGCAACACTCGGAAGGGCCTTCATAGTGACGGATCAGCCCTTTGTGCACGCCCCGGTACCGAAGGACCAAGTGTAGCTTGGCCAACACCAAGTCCCCGACCTGAAATTCCACGTGCTGTCGCTTCTTGTCGGCCCACTTCTTTGTGCACTTCGCAACCCTGTTTAGGCACGCCAGCGCCAAGTCCGCATGCTCATCCCATTCCTTAGCGAACTTGTATAAGGAGGGGCTACTTCCTCGATATCCCAAGGCAATCGTGCTTGATGTGAGCAGTTGTTGCCCAATCACGATCTCGAATGAACTCTGGTTCATGGACTCACTCTGCTGCAAGTTGTATGAGAATTGGCCACGTCGATCAGCCGTCCCAGTTCACTTGTGTGTTGCTCACATATTGTCGGAGGTAGATTTCTAGGAGTTCATTCACCTGCTCCGTCTGTCCGTCAATTTGGGGATGCATGCTCATGGAGAATTTAAGGTTCGTCCCTAGCAACTTGAAGAGCTCGGTCTAGAACCGCCTGGTGAATCGAGGATCACGATCACTCGTGATCATGCGTGGGATGCCCCAATATTTGACAACGTGCTTGAGGAATAGCTTGGCTGCTTCCTCGGCTAGGCAATCCTTTGTGGCTAGCACGAATGTCGCGTACTTAGAGAAGCGATCCACCACAACATAAGGGTTTGACATCCTTCGAACTTCAGCAAGTTCACAATGAAATCCTTGGAGACGCTCTCCCATGGACGTTTCGGGATAGGCAGCGATTCAAGGAGCCCCGCCGGTGACCGTAGCTATATCTTGTCTTGTTGGCACACAAGACATGTCTGCACATAGGCTTCAATGTCGTCCCGCATATGTGGCCAATAGTATTGATCCTCGACGAGTGCCATGGTGCGGTGGATTCCCGAATGACCCGCCCATTTAGAATCGTGGTACTCGTGCAGGACTTCCTTCTGGAGTTTCCCGTGGAGCGGCACATAGGGTTGTTGTCCTTTGGTGTAGAGGAGGTCACCCTTGCACCAGAAGCGTCTTGTCTTGCCATCTTGCGCATATCAAATGAGGGCTTGGGTTGTTTAATCGTGCTTAAGCCCTTCCTTAATACGGTCGATCCATGGACAATCAGCTTGACTCATCACGTTGGCCAGCTCCATCTTCCTACTTAAGGCATCAGCCACGGAATTGGATTTTCAGGGCTTGTATTCCAACACATAATCAAACTCGGCTAGGAAGTCTTGCTACCGAGCTTGCTTCGGGTTGAGCTTCTTATGGGTTTGGAAGTAGCTCGTGGCCACGTTATCGATCCTCACGACGAACCACGATCCCAAGAGATAGTGCCTCCAAGTACAAAGGCAATGCACTACCGCGGTCATTTCCTTCTCTTGGACGGTGTATCGTTGCTCGATATCGTTCAATTTTCGCAACTCGAAGGCAACTAGGTGCCCTTCCCGCATTAAGACACCACCGATAGCAAAATCAGAGGCATTAGTTTCTACCTCGTATGGCTTGGTGTAGTCAGGCAGCACGAGCATCGGCTCTTCGGTCATGGCCCGCTTTAACCGATCGAACGCCTCTTAACACCGATCCATCCACTCTCACAGCCTTTCTTTCTTTAGCATATCCGTGAGTGGCACGGTGAAGTTCGAATATCCCCGAATGAAGCGCCAATTGTAATTCGTGAGACCAAGGAAGGATCTCAACTCCGTCACCTTGGTCGGTGGTTCCCATTCAATGATGACACGAATCTTGGTTGCGTCTATCTGCACTCATCCGCCCCCGACGATGTGCCCAAGGAAAGGGACTTCATTTTGCGCAAAAGTGCATTTCTCACACTTCACGTATAAGTCATTTTCCCGTAGGAGCTGGAAGACTCGTCTCAAATGCTCAACGTGTTCCTCGAGTGTCCGACTATATACAATGATGTCATCAAGGTAAACCACAACGAACCGATCAAGGAACGGATGGAGTACCTTATTCATGAGAGTGCAGAATGTAGCCGGTGCATTGGTCAAGCCGAAAGGCATGATGAGGAACTCGTATGATCCATAGCAGGTCACACACGCGGTCTTCGGTTCATCCCCTTCGGCAATCCGAACTTGGTAGTATACCAATCGAAGATCAAGCTTGGAGAACCATCGGGCTTCCCCAAGCTGATCGAACAAGTTTGCAATGAGAGGGATCGGGTACTTGTTCTTGATGGTGAGCTTATTCAATGCTTAGTAGTCTATGCACATGCGGAGGGATCCGTCATGTTTCTTTTGGAATAAGACCAGGGCATCAAACAGGGCTTTGGATGGCCGAATGTACCCTGCGTCGAGCAGCTTTTTGAGCTATTTCCTTAGTTTCTCCAACTCAGGTGGGGCCATGCGATAAGGTGCCATGGCCGGTGGTTGAGCATCGAGCACAAGCTCAATCTGATGGTCCACTTCTCTCCAAGGAGGCAGTTTCTTGGGCAGCTCGGGCGGCATCACATCTTGGAAGACATTGATGACTCGGGCCACCTCTCCCAGTACCTCACTTTCTTCCACGCCCTCCTCCTTAAATGCTGCCAAGAAGGTCACCTCGCCCTTCCGTAACCCCTTTGTCAGTTGCATCTTCCTATCGCATCCAGACTCGCGGTAGATCGGGACCGTGCATTGGCATCGCTTATCTAGGATGCAAATACAATCCGTGAAGGGCATAACACCCGCATTGATCCGATCGAGGAATCCTAAATTGAGTATGAAGTCATAGTCATCAAGGAGGATTATCTCGATATCCTCTTTGCTGGTCCATGGACCAAGGTGCAACTCCACGTCCCTAGCCAACCGACATCACTCATCTTGATCGGAAGATTCAGCTTCTTCATGGCCTTGTTGAATATGAAGAGGTCAAATGCCCCGGTATCCACGAGCGCACTCATCGCGGTACCACCAATCTTCACATCCACGAACATCATCCTTTTAGGTTCCTTGGCCTTGATCGACCTAAGGATCCGCAACAATCCCAACCGTGCCTCCTCTCGCGGTACATCCTCTTTGCACAAGGCCGCCAGCTTCCCTCTTTTCGGACAATCTTGGGCCATATGGGGACTGTCGCAAAAGAAGCACTTGTAGGTGCGTACCTTGCGATGGTATCCTCCGCTACGCGACTCGAGTTGAGTCCTAGGAGGGAAATATGGTGGTTTGCCTCCATTCAGATGGTTGTACCAACTCCGATCTCCCCCACCATTGGCCGTTTCTCTCGGTTGAGGGTCTAGCTTAGCCGAGGATGATGGTTTGTATTCCACGAGAGACTCGGCCACGGAAGTAGCCGTTGTGAGATCCGTTGCATTGCATCGTTTAAGCTCTTGCTTGACCCATGGTTTGAGTCTGCTCATGAACTGATGGAATGCCTCCGTCTTGGTCATGGACGGGATTTGGAGTAGCAGCTCCAAGAACCGTTTCATGTACTCGTGGACTTTGCATTTTTGCTCTAGGCGCTTGAGTTCTCCGCGAGCTTCTTCCTTTGCATAAGTGGGATAGTACGTTCGCCGAAATTCTTCGACAAACCGAGCCCATGTTGTGATAGGGTCGCCACTCCTATCATCTGACCTACGACGCCACCACAGTAACACATCATCAGCTAAATACATGACTGCAGTGTTTACTAGAATCACGTCGTCGGTCATTCCCATGGTTTGGAAGTATCATTCCATGTACCATAGGAAGTTATTCACGTCCTTTGCCACCTGGGAGCCCTTGAACTCTTTCGGCTTGGGTGCATCGGCACATGGTTGCACGGTGATCACCTCGTTCATGCGTGCCGCTTCGACCTCCACGAGCTTCCCTTTGAGCTCGACGACTTCGGCGCACATGGCCGCCATTGCAGCTTCCCACGTCTCGTCCCACTATCTTATCTCGTGGATCAGGGACCCCAGTAACTCGCCTAGGAGCTCTCCCATGTCAGCTTTCAACTCTTGCATCTTGACCTAGAGCTCTTCCTTTCCGGCTTCCGCTCCCTTGACAGTTTGGCATAAGTCCTCGACTTGTCTTTGGACATCCAAGACGATTTCCTCCATGACCATCACTCGGCGTTCCAGGTCGCCCATCTGATCCCTCAAACTCGAGGCACCACGGGTTTTCTTTGGCTTGGCAATAGCCTTCTCGTTGGCTCTACCGCGCTCTTTGTGATCCTCAACCTAAGCGATCGTAACATCGGGACGTTGATCAGCCATCGCGCTTGGAACGAAGGCTCTGATACCACTTGTCACAGGTCGGTCGATTTCAATCGATCAAACACCATGTGGCCTTAGGATTTGTGATCCCAAGTCAGCCTTCTCACGCACACGCACAACACAAGGGTCGGCCGCACAAAGGAGCAAGTGTTTTTCACTATGAATGAGTTGGATACAATGAGAAGGAGGGACCCCTATTTATACAAGTTCGGGTTGTATCTCGGCCGTTGATCGTTCCTTTGATCCAACGGTGGTATTCAAATGAGTATCATCATTACAAGGCTACACAGCAGGCCACTCAATGGCCATAGCCCTTGGGAAAGCCCATGGGCATGTGTCAGTAGCAAGATCAGGGCAACAGGGCCGCCTGACACGGGAGCAGGTGAGTGATTACAGGTTGCACGTGGGCTGGCCAAACATTACTCACCGGTCGTGCACAGGCTGGTCGTGCGCTGATCGTGGATCAGTTGTGGGCCGTTCATGGGCAGCCCTTCGTGCGTGACACGGCCCGGACGGTCTTAGGACATGCTTCATCCGCGGGCCGTGTCACTAGCGACTATATTGAATATTTAGTGATAGTACAAGTACTGCATTGAACAAATGGAAAGTCCAATGATAACATCGTACATTGGTCCATAATTTAGGGATTATTCATGTCATTTTCCCATGAATTTTATCACAGCAATAGTTTTGTGAAGTTTTTGTTATTTTTCAGTGACTAAGCTTGTGAAAAGTAGCATTCATTCTTCTCAATCCAAATTTTAGGAATCTATTCATAAATTGGTAATTAATGATAACAATCCATCACTTTCACTAGCAGTCTTTAACGATTAAATTGTAGATAATTTAGTTTCATATCTGTCTTCCTGTCTCTACCGTATCTATGGGTTCCAATATTTAATAGCTTACCGCATTCAGATTTTGGAAGTAGCGAATGTTCAGAATTAGATTCTCTATCACAGCTCGAAGTGAAAATGAGTGCTGATTGGCATATAATCACAACGTACATTAGCACGTAGATTACCACCGTACATGTTACAATACATAATGATATAATATGATGTTCTAGGAAAAATAGTCAGAAAGATAGTAACAATCTACAAGAAAACGACGTCTACATACAATAACCTACGAATCACACTTGTTCACATGAAGCAAACATAGATTGAAATCATGGGAATTTGTAAGTATTTTTTATACAAATTAGATACACGACAATTTGCATTACTAATAAATGTTACATAAGTATCCAACCGCATGCGCACTTCCTTATTGCTCAGTGCCTTCTTGATCTTTTCCACTTTTTTGCCATTTTTTGGAGTAGTACAAGAACCACCAACTCTTCTCATCAATGATCAAGTTCCCTAGCACAATGCCAATCGAAAACCAGCCTCTAACGCCAATTAGCACAACTTTACAATCCAAATCAAACGGAGAATCTTCTTCATTTTTTCCTCGAACAAAGATGGTGGTAATGGTAATTTACTCCCAACCTTTGTGCATTTATTTGGTAAAGAACTTCCACATAATCCCTTATTCATCGCAAATGAATGTGTCCCAAATGTGTCGAATTGACTCCTTCGTGGTATTGGTCCCGATAGTTGATTATGAGAGACATCAAAAGATGAAAGAAATGTGAGTTGGGCTAGTTGTCGAGGTATCTCCTGAGAGATTGTTCCAAGAAAGGTTTAGAGGTTCTAGCTTTGTCAAGTTTACTAAGGAAGGTGGGATGAAACCAGTGAGAATGTTATTCAAAAGGTTAAGCATGAGAAGTGACTTCAAATCTCCAACAAGATCGGGTAAGCATCCTTCGAATTTGTTATTGGAGAGGTCAATTCCCATAAGGGCATAAGGAACCTTCGAGTATTCCATTTTTGTGCCTTTATTCATTAGTTTCATTCCATAAGTCATTTAATACCTATCAACCACTTGCTGAATATCCACATAAATGGTAACTATTGCATATATATATATAGAAGGATGGAGAGAAACCTGAAAAAAGTATATATATATTCCAACCAATCTTGACCAACAATTACTTTCATGGCATGGAAACTTTGCAACAACTTGAAAGGAAGTTCTTGGAGAAATTGTAATAAATCACTAATGGAAGTGGACTAGAGAGAGCAGTTTTGAGCAAGTTTGAACTAATGCCAAAATACATCAACTTAGGAAGTGGCAGATTGAATTGGTTGTTCACAAAGCCAGTTAGAAAAGTGTGAGAAAGATCAATATACTCCAAGGTCTCTCTACTACCATTCCACATCCACGTAGGAGTACTCCCTCCAATTTTATGTGTGAAAGACTTACACTTTCCAATCCACTTAGGTAGCCTAAAAACTTCGGGAATTCATGTAAATTGCAGGAATCTAAAGCTAAAGTGGAAACTTTTGAAAGAGTGGCATTGATCTCGATCTTGCTGACAAAAGATATGTTGTTGAAGTCCAAATATAATGTTGTCAAGTTCTTGAGCTCATGTAAAATCACCATACTACTCAATTTATTCCAACTAAGATCAAGATACTCAATATCCTCGAATTTGTGTAAATCCACTATGCCACTCAAATCATTCCCACTAAGATGAGATATTTTAGATGCTTAAGTTCCCCTAATGAGTTTGGATTTTCACCTTGCAAATTATTGGATGAAATGTCAAGTGCAATCAATCGAGTCAAGTTCTCAAATGAAGACGGAATCGGACCACTTAGTTGAACATCTGGGAAATGTAAACAAACAAGTGTCACGGGCTGATCGATTGGGATCGTGACTGCGCGGCGACTGGTCCACGGGTGAGTCACGATTGCCCCTTGGGAACCTCTCAGGTTGACTCTCTTTAGGCCCGTGACACAAGACTCATTAATTTGGCCATTGATTGAATCTCATCATCATCTCTCTCTCTCTCTCTCTCTCTCTCTCTCTCTCTCTCTCAAAAATAAAAAGAGCTTTGCTAGCTGAATGTTACTTGAAAAGTACAAAGAGGTAAGTTTTGTCAAGTTGACAAGCCAATGCCAAATATCACCGCTGAAATTATTGACACGTAGCTCTAGATATGATAGTTACATGAGGTTAGTGAAGGAAGCAGGGATTTGACCATAAAATTTACTAACCGATATATCCAAAAAAGTGAGCTGAGAAAGATTACCAAGTGAAGTTGGAAGTGAACCCGAGAAAGCACAGTTCCCAATTGATAATACATTCAAGAAAATAAGGTTTCCGATGGAAACATTTAATTCTCCTGAGAAATTCGTGCCCCAAAGAATTAATGATTTTAAGGAAAACCCCACTGTTGTTCTAGAATTGAACCAGAAAGGTTGTCATTCAAACTAATGTCAAGGACTTCAAGGTTTGGTAATTGAAAGATGCCCACCATAAATTCGCTATGCAATCCACAATCACTAAGTTTAAGCAACTTCAAAGAGGTCAAGTTTCCAAGCACATGAGGGAATGGTGATGGCATGCTTATAAAAGAGAGATCAAGTTCTTTGAGCATAGTTAAGTTCCAAACAAATTTGTCTACATTAGGCATCTCAAGACGCCACTCGGAAAACAAATCAAGAGGTATGACGGAATCCCACCTAAAAGACAAATCAATAGAAATTAATCTAGATAGCCGTGGGATATCCAAAGGGACTTTTCTAGAAAAGTGCGAATTGGAGAGATTAAGGTATTGTAACCTAGAAAGATTGCTGAAGCCATATGGGATTGAAGACAAGTTGAAGTCATTCCAAGAGAGATTGAGGGATTCCAGGTGGAATAGGGGAAAGAGGCTGCTATTGGAAGTTATGGTACCAAAGAGATAGCTGCTCCTAAGGTCAAGGCCTATCCCATGATTGGAGACCTCATTGCACTCTACACCATCCCACAAGCAGCAATCTTCATGTTCATCTAGAGACCAAGATTCAACCTTCAAATAAACACAAAGAAAATCTTCTTTGGTGTTTTGAAAATTTCTCTTGATGTGACATCTTGAAATTTTCAGTCCAGTTTTCAATTTAATAAATCGAACCTTTCATCGACGCACCTATAGTGTTGTTCTCAGAGTTGATCACTCCTGAGATAACTAGACTATCTGGGGAAGTCATTAAGGAATTTTAACGCAATAAACTTGAGAATTCAACCAGGAATCGACTACTCGACTGTGCTCATCTGCAGAGATTATTATGGCACAGTAAAGATCGATTAGAGATTAGAGATAGGTTGGTTTGATTGAGATGTATAGCTAAATGTGGGTGATTCCACCAATTTGCAAAATTCTCGTCAATCGGCATTAGACTGATTTTTCTGTCGTTTTGGTACCCTGTGTCTGTATTTGAAATCTCGAGATTTTCACGACCACCAAGAGTCGCCAATGTGTCGAAGGGATTCATTGTGGCTTGAAGAAAATCGACCATGGGTCATTTGCACTAAAAATTTCTGAAAGCTACCCGATAGGCTAGGTAACGCTAAAATCGCGCCAGATTGAAATTAATCACAAATTTGAATCCAATTTTAGAAATTGAAAGTTCTGTCATATCACGAGTTATTTTAGAAACGTTGACTCATCCTCCGAAGATTTTTCTGCAAACCGAGATTTTTGGCGAAAAGTCGATATAGGGCCGTTTTCGACCGGAAAATTCAAGGGACCATTTTTTATCGCGTTTTTGGGATGCAAGTTGGTTCCATTGGTAAGGAAAAATGTCAATTTGATCTAGGATGCGATGGTGGAATTTTTGAAGGCCGAATTGATTTAATTCAAGTGGGAATTTGGTTCAATTTGGAGGGAGACCCTTCAAAATTCGTAGCCCCCCTCATGCCTCAACTTTTGGACCATTTCCAAGGCTTCCTTAGCAAGTTAGTGGTCTGAAAAATTGCTGAGGAAGCCAGCCAATTGGTGGGACCAATCCAAGGGAGATAAGGAGATAGATTGAGACCAAGTGGCCCCCTCCAAGCCAAAGTTGTTCCCCCCCCAACTTCTTCTCATTCCTTTTCGTCGACCCCCTTCCATTTCCAGCAAGCTTGAACTCTCCAAAACCCGAGAAAACTAAGTAGAGTAGCCCCCTCCACAGTTGACGCCCCTAGCCACCCACCGGAGTCGCCTAGTGCCACCGCTACCACCGAGAGCCCTTGCGTGAACCGCGCCAATCCCGTGCGCCGTCCCGCCCCCTCCTATGTCCAGCTCGCCCCTCAGGCCTGTCCAGCCACCGTCGCAAGTCGTTCCTATTGCCCGAGCCACCGTGAGTCACCGCCCGCCGCCATGAGGCCCCGCTTGGACCGCCGCAACCTTCACCTGCCCGTCTCGCTGTTTCGGCCCCCAACCAGCCGCTCGCCTCCTCCTACGGCCGAACCACAGAAACCGAAGCCCCTAGGTCTGCAGCGCACTGGTTGGCCCACTTTGGACCACTTCCGGGCCTCGAAAGATGCACCCGCTTTGGAGTTTGTGGCCCGTCTTCGCATCCCCGTCCTAGTGAACTCACCGGCTCACAAATCCAGTGAGTTTACTCACTAATCTCCCCTTATGGAGTTAATTATGCTTAAGGGTTGATTAGTTTAAGTTAAGTATGGATTAGGTGGTTAGTTAGAATAGATTAGCAATTTCATTACTCGTTATTGCATGTTAGGTGGTTAGAATAGTGCAATTAGCAAATAGATAAGTCGTAGTATTTATCTAGATAGGTTTGGAAATTTTTCGGGCCCGTTTCGATATTTAATTAGGCTTTTTCGGCCTAAGTTGCATTTTTGGTATTTATTTAATTAATTTTCGTAATTAATTAATTAATTATTATTTTCTGAAAATTAGACCAGGATAGCCGATGACCAGAATTTTATGCTGATTGCAATGGTGTGGTTGGTTTAATTATCTAGATGATAATTTGTGCAATTTGTGTGTTGATTGAAATTTTGGATATTTATATCCCAAAATTTATTAATTTTAGTATTTAATTAGAAAATTACCGGGCGTCGATTTACAGCGCCAAAAATGTTTTTTTTATCGATTATATAAGTAGTGTGATTTTATAAAATAAAGATATTATATTTTTAGCTGAGGCTTACCGTATACTCACACACGATTATTTTACTAGGTATTATGAAAATGGTGAAATTGCCAATGGATGAGTGTATTAACCATAAATCAGCTTCGATGAGCATAAATCAGCTTCGATGAGCATATATCAGCTTCGGTGAGCTATACTATATATTTATATCAGCTTAGATGAGCTATAATATATATTTATATCAGCTTCAGTGAGCTATACTATCTATTATTGTCAACTTAGGCGAGCATTCTTTCATATCAACTTACGTGAGCAGCGATCGTTTCAAGGAAACGACTTGATAGATAGTATTGAAATGGTTAACTGAGAGATGGTCCTGATGACATGGAATCAACTGAGTCAATTGATTGATGACTCGATTTGATTGGATGAATTGATTTGTTGAAATGATTGATTAAGTGGTTGAATCGTACTGACTTGTAGGAAGGGACTAAGGCCAAGGTAAGTCATCCGACTTGTGCTTGTGCTTAGGTAGCCCTCAAGGGGTATTTTCTTCCTAGTCAGGATTTAAGGGGTGAACTTACTAAGACGTCGTCTCACCCCGTTGTTGGATAACAATTTTAGGTCTTTAGATGGCAGCTCCTCTTGAGCATTTTGGACAGTTGAAGAAGGTCACTGAGCAGAAGTGTTTTATTCCACTGCATGGAAACCCTAGGGGATGGGTGTGTGAACTCGTGAGGTCCGTGGTCTGGGTTGATGCGGATCTACCCCAAAAGGTACCCTATCAATACAGATCATGGTATCGTTAGAAGCGGAATGGATAGAGAGAGGATCCCATACCAGAGTCTGAGGTCCCTATGTATGTGCCGGAGGTTGTTTTTGGGAAAGGTATGGCCGACCCACCAGGTGGTTCAGTGGTGGACCCGTATTTGTTGGAGCCAGGGACCCCGGAGTATTTAGTCAAAGACTCGACTGATTAAAGGATCTGTAGCCCTCTACCCCCCCTCGTTTTGCAGACCTTGTATATAGATCGGCTAGTATTGTAAATGACATAGTTTGTCACGTATATAATGGTGTGTGTTGGTTTTCAAAAAAAAAAAAAAATTGTGGCCTTACTTTTCTATCCAATCTTGTTGTTTTCTGGGGATTAATTATTTGCTTTCACATGCATATTAAAATGAATGGGTCGGCGACGCATCCTAGGACGTCGCTATTTAATTGACCACGAAGGGATGGGCACGTGCTCGGAGGATCGGGACATGACACTTGAAATCCATCAAGGCTGAGCCCCCATATGGATGGTGCGGTGGCATAGTGAGTGAAGTAGGAGTCATCAAGAGAAGGACGATCCAAGTTAGAAGTGCATATAGTAAGGATGCCATGTTTTTTTTTTGTTTTGGCTTACTAGAATTGGTTAATGTATGCCAGGTAAAGTGTGATTAAGAAGCTTTTCATGGACAGCAATAACCGGTCCCATTCTATGGAAGTTAGCGCTACCTTTTTTTGGTCGGAAAGTTAGCGCTACTTGCATCGCTTGTTATATGTGAAAAGAGGCATTCTTACATAGAACATTGATAACATCTCTTCTTTGATAGAAATCTTGTAGCAAAAAATAGCACGACCCGGACATGGATCTTGAAGAAGCAAAATCACACATTGTCCAATCAAATATCCAAGACATCCTCCTTGTCCACTTTTCTAGTTAAATCGTGCACTCGAAATTGTTACACAAAAACAACAAGCCGTTGGTTTAGATGGTAAGAGGGTTTGCTCGTCTCCTTGAGATGGGTATCAAGCCTTGCTAGGAGCACTCTAAATTAAAATGCCGAATGCACTGAGTCAATATAAGATAGGGCACCCTTGTGATCACCCAGGAAAGTCAACCAATCGAGTTGTGCAAAAAGTGCCCCCTCCCATATACCACTTCATTGCTAAATTTAAAATAAATAAAAAGTTGCATAGAAGTGATTGACCCGGATAACTTATACCCAAATGTTATGAATGAATGGATAATTATAATATGTTTATGTATGTATTCATGTAAGCTTTCATTGTTACTTAGCCATTTTTAATACAACATTGATCAATTAATCAGTTAGATGAAACGATCATTTTAATTGTCTAGATTGAACTCCATTTATTACAAATGACTTGAGCTAACTTACTACCATGCCCATTGAATATCATACTATACAATTTACATTTCCTATTGAACAGTACTATATGGACTCCATGCAAAAATGAATAATTATTCATGATTTTCAAAGATATTTTTGTCATTATTTTTAGGTAAAACAAGGTGAAGATACGAAATCTGAAAATATTGTCAATCGGTGACAACGATATTATAACTTGGTGACTCTTACTCATCAATCTAAAAGATGAGCAACGGTCTTTTGCAAGTGTCTCATCTTGGTCTTTTTTTTCTTTTTTTTTGGTGAAGAGTCTCATCTTGGTCTTTTATGTGGAAAAAAAGAAAAAGAAAAATGCTATGCTGACCATCCTCCATCAAGTGACGGAGTGACGATCAACATTAGCACCGCTCATTTTGTGAGGAAATCGGTTGACATTTTCAACCGGTTTCCTCTCACCCAATTTACTTATTTATTTTAATATTGCAAACGAAAATTAAGAAATAAAATCCTAAGAGCGTATACAATCAATTTTCTTGAATATGATGAAAAAATAAATTAGATACTAAAATATAAATATTACAAGTAAAAAATATTATCACCTACTAAAAAGAAATCGTTAATGTCATTATATAGATCTATTAAATTTAAAAGATGAAAAAAATACTTGAGACTAAGATTGATTTTGTAATGTTTTAGGTCGGCGAGAAGTACATCGAAGTACTAAAACTTGGCATGGGGGATAATTAAATGCCAAAAGTTATGAAAGGTACACATAAGTGAATTGAGACATCCGAGTGCCAAGTCCGATGAAGGCTCCCAAAATCCTATATGGCATTTTTTTTAAATAATATAACTCGAGTTGAGTCAGCAAAAAGAGCCAAAACAACGTCGCCTCTTGTTTGAATTTTAATATAAATATTAAATAAATTAAATTTAAAACTTAAAAAAAAAAAAAAAGTTGCAAAAGGCATTGGACGAGGGATGTGCAAGCTCTCGTCGCTGCCTCCCCACCATCGTTAGGCTGGCGAACTCAACTCGACCCCCTCCCCCCCACTGTCGCCAACCCTTCTCAACGACAGGTGGGGAGGCAACGACAAGGGCTTGCATAGCACTTGACCAACACCTTCTGCAACTTCTTCTTCTTCCTTTTTAAAAATAATAATAATAATAATTTAGTTGTAAATTTAATTTAATTAATATTTATATTAAAATTCAAATTCGAAACAGAATGATGTCATTTTTTTGCTTATCTAGCCATGTCAGCATGTAATACAACGTCGTTTTCAAGTTATGTAGCCATATCAGTATGCAAAATGACATCGTTTTATATTTGTCTCATCAGAAAAAAAACGTCACGTCAACATTTTGGCCGGATTTTCTCGCTATTGGCACTTAATTGATCTATTTTGCTTCGATTTTAGCACTTAAGTGTAACTTTATTAACTTTTGGTACTTAAATATCCTCTGATGTTAAGTTTTGGCACTCTAAGTGTCCGTGTCTCGTTTTAGGCCAAACACATCTTCATCTAAGAGATTTGGATCAACCGGGTAAATTTTTTTCTCTACTAATTCATTATTCTTATTTTGTTCTTTTCATTACTTCGTTCGTTTTATGCATAATCGAGATCACTGGTCTTAATTTTTGATCACCAAAAAGTCCTTTTAAAGTAATTTGATTTTGGCGAAAGGACTAAAAAGCCAGAAATGAATTGTTATTAATTGCAAAGCCAACGTCTCAAGTGTTTTTTTTATCTTTTAAATTTACTAGATCAATATAATGACATTAACGATTTCTTTTTAGGATGTGATAATATTTTATACTTGTAATTATTTATATTTTAGAATCTATTTTTTTATCATATTCATCAAAATTGATTGTGTGGGCCATCTTAAGATTTTATCTTTCAATTATCTTTCAATTTAAGCTTACAATAAAAAAAATAAAAAAAAATTGGGTGAGATGAAACCGGTTGAAAAAGTCAACCGATTTTGCCACAAAATCAGCGGTCATTAGTTGACCATCACTCCGTCACTGGATGAAGGATGGTCAGCTAAGCCGCACTCAGACAAAAAATAATAATATGTGAGTAGCTAAGTAACTTTTTGTACAAAATCAATACATAATCCTTTCCTTATAAAAAAAACAAACATCAACATATTTGGTGAACGATTTTCACTTTTTGAGTGAAACAGCATGTATGGAACATCAAGATCAAAATGACCAAAGGCTGAACGATGTACACTAATGAGGGTGACATGATATGGTCTTTCTATCTTAATATAATTTTCACATTTGTTATTTCAGCACTTATGTCATAGAAGAAACAAAGGAGACCGTAATGCCGTAGCCTTCACGGTAAGCAATTTTATGGATCGGAATTCTAGGGCGTCTCCTTAGCCACTCCATAGTTTGATGTGCAAGGATACTTGGGGTGACTGAAGGAAAAATGTTAAAGTCTTTCGGGCTCAATGTTTGACTTTGGATGGTCTATCACCTTCAGTTTCACTGTCAATGGCCTACCTAAAATGGGACCAAAGAGGCAAATTTGATCTGTTTGAGAAGTTGGACTCAAAATATCACCTAATACAAGCAAGTGAAAAATGTAGATATTTTCGATGTAAATAACGGGCACGTTCAATTAGTCTGGCCACTTATTTCCTTGGTGGGTTATTGTTTTTGCAGCTTCTTATGAATGGATTGACAAACCACATAAGACATTGAGGTATTGACAAAGTGATGATTAAGATTGACCATAGTATGTGTATTTGTCTTGCCTTAAATGTTTTGCATTGTCAACACATTGCGTATGTCTCATTGCTATTTTTATATTTTTTATTTAAATATAATGGTACGGGTTATAAGCAAATAGGCATTTTCCTTTTCGAAAGGGGAAAAATGGTCACACATCTACAAGGTACATATTAGGTGAAAACAAAAATTACTACTCATGGGAAGGCGGTGGAGTGCAACGAATTCAATGCTCACATTGCCAACCTCGACCTCAGCAACACTTGTCCCTCCAAAACCATACAATACTGGTCTTTTCATAAAGGGAAAAGACCACCAAAAACCCTAAACTTTGCCCAAAGTGACAAATTTACCCCAAACTTTTTTTTGTAACGTGAAAAACCCCAAACTTTTCAAACTATGACACATTTACCCCGTCAAAAGCATTTTTGTCTTATTTTTGTCTTTTTTCCTTTTCCTTTTTTTTTTTTTTTTTTTTCTTCTTCCCTCCGCCAACCATGGTAGAGCCGACGGAGGGAAGCCGGCGTCGACGAGGGCTGCCCTCGCCGACGTCCAGCCAACTCGGGCGAGGGTCGCCCTCGCCTGGGCTGGCTAGGGCCACCCTCGCTGGTGTCGGGAAAAGGCAGCCCTCACTGGGCTAGCCCAACGCTGGTAAGGGCCTCCCTCGCCCAACGCCGACGAGGGCACCCCTCGCTCGGTGTCGGGCAAAAGCCACCCTCGCCTGCATCGAGCGAGGGCCTAGCGAGGGATGCCCTCGTCGACTCGAGGGAGGGCCGCCCTCACCGCATTTGGCGAGGAGGCCTTCGCCGGCGTCGGCGAGGGCGCGAGGGGTCCTCGCCCGACCTAGCCAAGGGCCGCCCCGCCCTCGCTAGCGTCGAGCAACGGCGGCCCTTGCCGAACGCCGGCTTCCCTCCGTCATGGCCGGCGGAGGGAAGAGAGAAGAAAAAAAAAAATAAAAGTAAAAAGACCAAAATACCCTTTAGTTTATGGTAAATATGTCGCACGACAAAAGTTTAGGATTTTTATGTCACAAAAATTTTTGGGGTAAATGTGTCACGGTTGGCAAAATTCAGGGGTTTTTCACATGACAAAAAAAAGTTTGGAATAAATCTGTCACTTTTGGCAAAATTTAGGATTTTTCGTGATATTTTCCCTTTGATAAATCTAATCTCTAATTCAAATTTAACGCTAGAAGAAGATATTATGGGATGCTAAGTGTGAATCATTCCCAATCACCAAATCTTTGACAAATCATCTTTTTTTAAACATATTTAGTTCTCTCTCTCTCGAATGTACTAATAAAGGGAAAAATCTCAGCCGCACCACCTTATCGGGCCTTGGGCTTTTGGTCCATGACGCGAGTCCAAAAGGAGCTAAAAAGAATCGGGTCAGGCCCAAGGCCCATTTTCTTCTACTTCTTCGGATCCAATATGTAAGCCCTAGGGTTTTGTGTACGAAGCGATATAAAGCTCTCTCAGTCAAACCAGCTTCCCTCCGTCGGACCATAGCACCGCTCGGTTCCCAAGGCGTGAGGCAGGTACCGTTTGAGCTCGATTCTCTGAAATTTTCGGTGCTGATTGTTGTGTGATCGTGTGTGTTTCGCTTCCGCGTCGATCTTAGGCCTCTTAGCCGCTCCCTTTCTCCGGTTGATTCGCGTTGGATTCGCTTCGATTCATGTCGGGTTCGACTCTGTGTGCTTTTGCTCTGTTTCTATCCGCTTGGTCGGTTGAGAGTTTCGGCATCTTTCGCAGTCGTCGTTCCGGCTTTGCTGAGTTCGAGCTCAATCTGTGGACGGCCTTCGCCCAATCTAATCGGGCCATTAGATGTTGTTGATTCGCGGTGTTTGTTTTCCTGCCGAATGCATTGTGTTGTAAATGCTGTGTTTTGTTTTCGCTCGATCGAATTCTTGTTTATGTGGGTTGATAAAAGGTTTCTGGTGATGCATTGTGAGAAGCAGCTGTTTCCTTTTTCTGGGCTGAGGAGGTAGGAATCGAGTTTCGATGGTTCTGCTTGTCGAGATTGTTTGCAACGTAGCATTTTGTTGTCTAGTGTGCAGTGGGCGTGTGGAGGCTCAAGAATGTCGATGCCCTGAATGGGGATTGTAATTCTAAATTCAGACATGGTTCTTGTACTGTGAATGAGATTTACTTGGATTTCTGCAGTCTACGAATATATCCTGATTTGTTCTCAGCTCGTTTCAGCTTGTTTAAGCTGTTGGTCGACAAAACTTAAAAGTGATGTCATCTAACACGATATTGTTCGGTTTACTCCCTTATTATGTCATTCTTTCTCTTTTGTGAAAATAGTTATTCCGGATTGAAATTATCACGTCGGCAATGTGGCAGATTGTGTGCCCTTGATATTTAGTTTTCTGAATTTCTATCTAGGCACTGAAAACCACTTTTAAAATTTCAAAGATTGAAATAACAAATTTGCTGTACTTTTTGTTAATGTTTTTGGATCATAATCTGTCATGTATTGACTGTCTGATAGCTTTTGCTGATAAGATATATCCACATTTCAGAGCCATCTTAACCTTAAAAGCTTTGTCTTTTCTTTCCTTTTTAGGTAAGTCATGGTTAAACATAACAATGTCGTGCCAAATGGGCACTTCAGAAAGCATCGGCAAAATTATGTCAAGACCTGGTTTAACCAGCCTGCGAGAAAGGCTAGAAGACACCTAGGTAATTGAACTACTTACCTAGTTATTGAAGTGAAATCATTGGTTTCCATTCTTATTATCAGAGCATTCTGATGTTCTTTATTTCATGCCAGCTCGGCAAAAGAATGCTGTGAAGATTTTCCCACGGCCAACAGCAGGTCCCCTCAGACCACCAGCATTATTTTCACCACATTTTTGCATATGAAGCATTGTTAATGCCCATGTTGTTTTAATGGTATATTACTCCTAGCTGCGGTCAAAGTCACATTCGGCTATTGGAGTGGCAGGTTCAACGTAGACTTGCGTCCTTCGCTTCATTTAGCTCTTTAAATGGAACGTGGCACTTTTTTTTAGCCTTTTTTCATTGTTTCATCCAGATTCTGTCTGTTAAGTTGGCATGTTTTCATTTTTACTAAACATGCTTTTTTCCACAATGGTTTGGAATTACCATTGCTAGTATTTTCACGATAACGAAAACGCCTTCCCTGATTGCTCTTTCCTTCAAGGATATCCTTTTACAGTTGTCAGCATCTGGTGCAAGCCTCGTGCTTAACTTGCATTTTGCACGTCTCAGGCAGCAGGTGTCCTGAAAAAATTAGCTCCAACGATTGGAATTGCAGTTGATCATCGTCGCAAGAATCAGTCACTGGAAGGTCTACATGCTAATGTGCAGAGGCTGAAGACATACAAGGCGAAGCTAGTTGTCTTCCCGAGACGTGCATGGAAATTCAAGGTAAATTGACTCTTACAAAATTCATATCAATATTGTGCGATCCTTGTTCTTGTTGAAAGCATCCCATCTTCCTTCTCCATGCAGGCTGGTGATTTTACTCCATAAGAGCTTGCAAATGCAAGTCAAGTCCAAGGAACTTACCTGCCCATTGTATGAGAGAAGCCAGCGGTGGAACTTGTGGAGGTCACAGATGAGATGAAATCATTCAACGCATATGCCAAGCTGCGAGTGGAGCGCATGAACAAACGTCAAGTGGGCGCGAGGATGAAAAAGGCCGCTGAGGCCGAGAAGGAAGATAAGAAGTAGTGAGGCCAGTTCACTTTTTGGTTAAAAGAATGGTTTTGATGAGTATTTAACGTAGTCAATTTTCAAACAGACCTTGGTTTTTGAGAGTTCCATCTGTATTTTGACATTCTTTTTTTTTTTCTTTTTTTTTTTTCCGTGAGTTCGAATTATTTTTTTCCCTTGACGTCTCTCCCCATGCAGATAGACTGCTGTTGGAAATGGAATTTGTGGAAATTTTTTAGTGAGGCTTATCACTTTGATAGTGTCAAATGCTACAATATGATTTAGCTATGTTTCGGGTGTGCATTTCGACCGCATCCATTGCGAATATATCGTAATGTTAATATTACCAAAGCACCATTAATGACTATTGACAAGTGCCTTGGGGGTACTCTTTTAACATTTTTCAAACGAAAATCTCCCAAAGATATTTGGGTAGATCAACATCAAAGACATTAGTAATTTGAAGAAAAACGATTCTTTCTATTAATTTGCTGATGGTTTTTTATATTAAAACTGGATTTTCGGAATCGGAGGCTAAGACCCATCAATGTTGTCCGTTCTTTTGTTAAAAGTCATGACTGGCAATTGCATTGGCGGCCAATGGAAATATCTATTCAAGCAAGTCAGAGCATTAAAGGAAATCAACTATCATAGAAGCGGTTTTATTGCGGGCCGATCAAAATTGAATTTTGTGGGACTTTGATGTTACATCTAACAAGAAAACTAGCAAGTTGCCCCACTAATTTATTGCGGTTTGTCTTCATCTGTTCTTATCGTTTAAGACTTGGTCCTTGTTTAAGAATTGGATGTTGGTGTAAAATTGATTTGACTAAGGACATTCCATAAGAGTAATTTTTTATTTTTTCTACATGGTCGGTTATAACACTTCGTTCAGGTGCACAACCATTCATGGTAACCTCATCTAAGAGCCATGTGACTCGGATATGGTTCATGGCATAGATAAATGGTAAATGTGAATTATGCAAGTAGTATTTTTATTTTGGAACTAGGGTGAACATCTTATTTTCAATGTGGCAAAGAATTGAGTAGGGTAATTAAAGTTCAAGTGTCAACAAAATATATAAAAAGCTTTATGTGACTGAGTGGATATATTTTTAGCCCTAACTTGAGAAGTATCTATGGACTCAACCCATTATTTATGTTCGCATTTATTTCCACACTTTCAAAGTTTCTTTGTTGGTCTATGCACTAATGACTTGAAGCTTGACTCAGGAAAAAGAGTATGATTACTTCCAACTTAAAGAGAGGAGAGAACAGTTTTTAGATCTTTTTAATAAGAGTGGCGAAAAAATAAGTAAAAAGAGGAGAGACAAAAGGGTACTATTCATACCGATTAATGACATGAGTGAGATAGATTGAATTTGAACTCACGAAATATATTTAGAAGTAGGAATTACTAAGGAAATAGGCAATGATCTATAAGATTTTAGAAAAGACCTTTGCTTTCAAATTTTGTTTTTTTGAAATTTAAGTATTTTTAATGACAAGAGTGAGATAGATTGAATCTAAACTTACAAACTTGGAATTAAGAACATTACAAGTGTCATAATTTTTGTATTGTTTTCACTTGAGTCCCCTAATGTTTTATTTTCAGTGTCATTATTTCTATAAAAAAAAACATTCACTTTAAGTGCCATAACTTTCAATTGATCACTTGCCAAAACTTTAAAAAAATGTTTACCCAATTGTCGAAAATCCGAAATAGCATGACACTTGATAAACGTTTTAAAAAAATTATGATATTCAAGTGATCAATTAAAAAGTTATATGATATTCAAGTGATTAGAAAAAAAGTAACCGCACACAAGTAAGTGCCGTACTAAAATTATGGCACTCAAGTGATAAAAAAAAAAAAAAATGACACTTAGGTGAGCATCGTACGAAAATTATAGCGTTTGTAGTGTCCTTAATTTAGTATATTACACCATACAACATAAATGAAAAGTGACCCGGACCGGAGCTGAACGGCCTCTGCAAATCCCAAAGCAAGAGAAATTCAAGAGGCGAGAAATGACACGGACGGGAGAGGAGATAGAGATTTAGAGAAACGCTGAATAGCGGACACCAGGATTGAACCGCTGGAGCTAAGCTCAGGTGAACTTCCAGACAGGTTGGAATTCTGCTGAAACTCGACCCGCATTTTTCCCTTTTTACTAGAAAATACACGTCAGCACGAGCCACGAGCACGATGAGCAAGCGACGCCAAGACGAAGGTCGACGTGCTTTCTTGGGCGAGGTGAGGGGCTGGAATCCGGAGAGAAATGGGCCCACTACGTAATGGACCTTCAGCCCACGATTGGGCCGCCTAATCGAATCCCAGGCCCGGTCTAGTGATGGGAAACTGGCA
The DNA here is from genome assembly GCA_014182515.1 of Eucalyptus microcorys. Lineage (NCBI taxonomy): Eukaryota > Viridiplantae > Streptophyta > Magnoliopsida > Myrtales > Myrtaceae > Eucalyptus > Eucalyptus microcorys. The sequence goes on from CM024566.1 coordinate 9,504,646, forward strand.
ATTGTCCCTTTACATCTGTCGGCAGGGGTGCCCAAATGAAAAACAACTGGAATTGATCAATTTTATTTATTATGATGTGGCTAAAACTAGGTCAAGGAACGACTTGGAAGATAAAGGGCGTTCGGCGTTTATGAGCATGTGAAACAACAGTCACATGTACTCATAAATATATGGTGATGGACTGCCGTAGAAAGTATTTGAGAGTTGAGATTGTTGTACTTTAGCTTTTCCCGAGATATTTGTTTAGTTGATTTACTCGTGTATCAAATTATGGGCGGATAAATTAATTATATTTACAACAAAAAAAACAATAATCTAATATATTTTATATTTGATGAGTAATCGGCCCTATAATGAGGAGTCAATGCCATACAAGATAATTAGCGACGGAAGTAGGAAACGCAGGGAGGAAAACGATCATAGTACAAAATAGGGAAAATAACGAGGGGGTCATATTTTCGTTTTGTTCTTACTGCTTTTTGGTAGATTTCGTTTTTAGTGGAAAAGCTTCTTACTGCTTTTTGGTAGATTTCGTTTTCAATGGAAAAGCTTTTGTAGGCAACAATAAGAATTTCGAGCGTCGAAATTTCATTCTGCTTGGGCGATTCATGCACTAGACACATCTGAAAAGACACTGGCACTAAATTTTGTCTATAGACCCGTGCTTTGCACGGCCAAAGTCTTGAGATGTGGATTGATATTGAAATCATTATTCTAGAAGTAATACTTGATCTGTTGATATGACGGAATGGTGAAACTAAATCATTTGTGTTCACACAATGTTGTCCAAACCATGTTTAGATAATACAAGAATAACCTAACGTTCTCATGCCGTGACTGATGGTTTAGGTGCAATCATAACTACATAATTGGTCCATTAAAATGGCATCTCATTTATGATTGTACTGATCACGCACGATCCATAAAATTATTGAATACAATACGTATTTGATCTTTGTCTTATCTCTATTTAGTTGGTTCAGATGGCCAGAAATTTTCTACTTTCCTTGTAGACTTGGGCTTAAACCTTATTGGGAGCACTCTGGAAATTAAATTCCAATTCCAGCAAGTCTATATGATGTAATGCACCCTTAAGATCTCCCAACAAAATGAACTAATTGAAGTGCATGAAAGCGCCTCTGGATACCACTTCACTGCTAAATTACAAAAAAGGAAAGTTACATAGGAGTAATCGTTATGGGTTTTGTTGGTAGAACTCAAAAGTCAAGTTGCAAAGCCGAAATTTACATTAGGAGGCGTGGTACAAAAGAATTGCTATACTTTAACTTTTTTTTTTTTTTTCTAACTTTTCTTTTTAACCAATAGATATACATAAACAAGTAGGGTACTGGCAATTTTGTACAAGATTACATTGAGAAGATGTGTGTGACATGCAAATTGATGTGGCCGCCCCAAATTCTCAACTAGAGGAAGACTTGGAAGACGACTTTCGAGTCAAGATGCGGTTGATGACTTACGCTGAACGCGAAGTCAATGAAATACAAACATCAACTTCACCTACACGGCAAGGATTTTGATCATAGGCATGACAAGTGCCTCAAATTCTCCTTTTATAAGTATTGCTCTAATTGCTTATGTTATCGTTGACGGTTGGCGATACACCTCTTACTTTCTTAGCCTTTGTTAAGGGGGAGGATTTGATGCAACTGAAGAAGTTGAATCACATAATTTACGCATAGCATAAACAAATACCAAGTATCAAAGCATGACCCAAGAGTTTAACTCGACAGTTGAAGAATAACAATTGGAATACATAATTCCATTTTAGGGTCATCCACCTTGGTATTTGACTCAATTTGTCCGTACATGAGAATTTCTCGTGTTTGCAATTCACCTATCTAAGATGGACTTCATTGTCGTGGAAAAAGGGAGTACCACTAGTTCATTCATTTTGCTCTATAAGAATAAATGACTTGGACTAAGACCAAATTGAAAGACTAACTACTCGTTCAAATCATCTTAGTCCTCTTCGAATGGGCTTTTACTACTTAATAGGCACAAGTGTTGTCATGAGCCTAGTTGGGCGGTCACTTTGGCCCCACTTTTTTTTTTTTTTTTGCACGACATTGTCGGTCTTCCATTTTGGAAGGGTGGCCACTGGGTTTTGACTTTGGAATGGAACTCCTACCAAATGCTTTGTTTAACTCCTCACTTTCGAAGTGTGGGGCTTTTGATTCATAAAGAGCATGTCACAGGCTTCTCCATGCTTAATAAAGGACATGTCTTAGAACACAAATTAATGAAATTGTAAAGTTATAGGCTAGCCCATCCACGTGAAACTTTGGCTAGGAAGTGTCGGATCCACGTTGTACCAGGGGAAAAAAAAGAAAGGAAAAAGAAAAAAAAAGGTGGATTTAAAAAACTTGCCTAGAATTCCAAGATTAGCGGTGTGAACATCCATCCACTATCTCTTGAAGGGAAAATTTGACCCTTAATTTTTGTGCTTTCTTTGGTTAAGGTCTTTTCAACTTTCAATTTATCTAATCAAATCTAGCCCCTAGAACTGATTCTAATAAATTTGAATTGACGTGTCTGTCGGACCGATTTAGAGTACGAAGTGGGAAAGACAAACTTGCTTTTGTGGACTAGTGTCAAAAAGCGTTTCCTCAAATGAATATATAGGTTGAGTATAATAATTCAGTCCACACCAAGCTTCTATGAAGTGCCAAAATACGCGTCCTTATTTTCAACCTTCAAAAGACACAAATTTTGATAAGTGCAAACATAGTATTTTTTCTTTTACAGTCAAGTCCATGTTCTTAGAATTTATCTAATCAAGTCTTTAAATTTGCATAATTTTTCTAATCAACCATGCCAATGTTCGAGCACACAAGTCAATGCCAAAATATGAGTCCTTAAAGAATATTAAGTTTGAGTGTAATTATTTAATCCACAGGCGAAACTACATCAAATACCAAAACGCGTTTCCTCCGCCTTGTTCAAAAGACACTTTAAAAAATCAAAAGAAAGTTTTGTCTAGGAAGCTTTTTCTTCTCCCGTCGTACAAGGGGTAAAAAGAGATGGATAAAAAAATAAAAAATAAACAACTTTTGACTAGAAAACTTGCTAGGACTTCCAGAATGAGCAGCACACCGTTGTTTTGGTCCACCATGTGTGAGCGGTAAAGTTTTACTTTTCCTCCCTTAATTTACACTTTTTTTTTTCAATCGAGTTCTTGAACTTTTAATTCAATTAATCAATTCCTTAAACTTGCAAATTTTTTTTAATTGAGTTTGATCTTTGGCACCAGTTCTGATAAGCTCGATCTAATGCGGCAATCAAATCATTTTAGAGTATGACATGGAAAAAAATTAACCTCCACAAACAAACCACCATGAAAAATAATGTAAATGTTTTCCTTTATGGAAATGCCACAGTTAAATTGTTTGCCTCCAGGTACAAGGCGTTGAGATAAAGAAAAGCTTCTTATTTTAAGTCATCCTCCGACCTTATCCGAGGGTTGTGTCAACATGAATTGATTGCAATTGGTGTAATTTCCTGAAAAAATTATTCTCTTTGGGACACGAGATCGCATACTAGTCTCTTGTGTTTTCCTTTTTGGTTTATTCCGGAAATACATTGAGGTATTCTCCCGGAACTATTATCTTTGGGGAAACCTTGGTTTCCTGAATAAGTTATTAGTCAGTAGATGTCATTTCTCAGGTTCATTTCCTAATACATCACTGAATAATTGAAGGTTCAATGGCGGTGGCACAAATTATGTCATGAGAGAGGCCTTTTGTTTCGCTAATGTTCTTCATTCATCTAGGAATGACCCCCTTGGATTTATTGAAGGACAGATCTAAATACTCTACTCTTCTCAGGTGGCCAAATTCCCCTGTAGATCCATCGACTAATGTTCAAAAATTCTTCTTGACTTGGGTAAATGCCAGAAGGCTAGAATCCTCCTTTAAGACCTTCTTGATCACTAAACGACAGGACGTAAAATTGATTTCGTTGACTGAAGGTTCAAAGAACCTAAAAAGAACCTGCGTCTTTGGGCAGCTCAACACTTGATGGGTAAGTGTTATATCAATGCCAGTGGTTAGGTTGGTACAACTGGTTTGTCGTAAGGAAGAAAATTCTTTCTTGAGGTTTGTTAAGTTTGTCTTTTTCTTTTCTTTTCTATGTGAAAAAGAAATGGGAAGGGGACCATACCAATAATACTGGCAATGAATGGTGAGCACGGCACGACAAAATTTTCAGTTTCCACGTGAATTTTCAATTATAGCTTTTTTGACAAATGATGCCTCATCTATGCTTGGACTCTGGAGTCTCCCCGTCAATTCCGAGAAAGTATCATCTGGCCTTTGCTTCAGTAGATCAAAGTCATCCCCATCGTGGATCACATCAGCCCTACAGTAAAATTCACTTAATTAATGATTGAGATAATATTTATCGATATTTTTCGGTCAAGTTATCGTTATATCATGCAAAATTATAAAAATTCTAATTGGATTTACATTTATTATCTAGCATTTACACAAATTGTGTTACACGTGTAAGCACACATGACATAATTAAGAGAGAAACATCACTACTTAAAAATTAAAAATGAAACCATGACTGAGAAAATCAGTGTTAAACTTGATGAATCCCAAAACAAAATCGTTTTTTTTTTTTTTTTTTTTTTTTGGTGGTAAGTGTAGGGAGGGGACAGATGTACAAGTGACTGTATCGGTGAACGTCCATCCAAGCAAAGATAAAAGTTAGAGAGACATGAGTCCACAAATGGGCTTATAGATGGAGGTACGCACAGGCTATCCATATGGATGAACAAATAACTATGAACAACTTCTGTACTTGAAATTTACCCTTGAAGTTATGAGTCAAATCAAAGGACATGAACAATTACCTGGAAGGTTGTCGCCAATTTCCAATACGTCGCTGAAAGGAAAGAATGGATACTTATAATAAAGTATGAAATATAGATAAAAAAAAAAAAAAAAAAAAAATGCCAAGCCCCTGCTGCTCTCGGAACCTATATAATGAAAGAAATGTTCATGCGCCTAACATCCTGCAGTCTTCAAACCCATACAAAAGGCATACCTAAAATCAGTTTAAAGTATTGGGGTCCAGCACTATGAATGGCCAAGTAGCAAGATAATTCCATTGCCAGAACCAATTAGAAGATGAATTGTAGATAGAAGTTACCTCAAAATAAGAGAAATTATTTCACCCTCGGAAATTATGTGGACGCTTGCTTTTGAGTTTTGTCCGGTCAAATAAGAACTTAATGTTCTGTTTTTACTGTGATTTCTTTCGCTGTCTAATGTCTCTTGATAATGGCTAATGAAAGCTTGAAGAATAGCAAGTTTTTACCCTCTTCGTAGCCCTCAGTTTAGTGTTGCAGTCTTGAATGAGGTGTACGACTTAAGATTTTTCCATAAAATCAATGTCTTCATGTTGCCCCCTTATAGAACCGTATCTGCTCTTTTTATAAATTTGAATCAAATAGAAAGGTTTACGAAATGAAAAGATGAACAAAGATAACACTAATGCAGCACAAAAATAAAACTAAGCCAACCTTTTTGCAGAAAAGTTAATTCAAAAACAATAAGGATTATAGATAGCAAAAATACATTTGGTTGTTAAGAAATTTAATCATGGCTCATATATATTTTGTTCACATACATGCACACACACATAACTCTCTCTGTTTCTGTTCATTCGTGCACATGTGCACATACGACTTTTTTTCTTCTTCTATGCCCTGCTTTTATCTAATAAAGGTGCAGTACCCACTTATTTCAAAGTCTTTATTTGATTATTCTGAGTGCGCATCCATCTATGTCAATAATATAATTTGATCTTTCATCTTTTTATGTTCTGATTGTGTTGATATTTTTTTCGATACTTTTATGTTAAATTGGGTGTTTCTCATTTCACACTTAAAACAGAAGTCTGCACAAGCAACCCTTGTTGTTGAACAAACAACTATGAACAACATCTGTACTTGAAATTTAGCCATGAAGCTGAGTCAAGTCAAACGACATGAACAATTTAAATGGGAGATTGTTGCCAATTTCCAATATGTCACCAAAAGAAACGGATGGATTCTATATTAAAAGTATGACAAAGAAATATGGATAAAAGGAGAATGCCAAGCCACTGCGCTTGTGCCCTATATAATAAAAGAAATGTTTGTACGTCTAAGATCCTGCAGTTTTCAAACCCATACAGAAGGCATACGTAAATCATTTAAAGTTCTGAGGTCAAGCACTATGAATGGCCAAGTAGCAAGAAATTTCCATTGCCAGAACCAATTGCTGTTGCCTATAAAAACCTTATACGTTGCACTCTCCCTCGAAAACTCACTTCAGTAACCAAAAGAACAGAAACAAAAGCAGAAGATATGGCAGCCTTATCTTTATATCTGCTGCTTACTTGGATATTCTTGCTGTCTCTCTTTCGTACTAGGTTTGCTGAGGTACTTTGTCATGCGGACGAGAGCTCTGCCTTGATGGAATTCAAGAGAAGTTTCAGAACCAACACGACAGATTGGCAATGCCTTTATCCAAAAGTCCATTCCTGGTCATTGGATGGAAGTGGAGATTGTTGTTCATGGGATGGCGTCGAATGTGATGAAGTCACCGGCCGAGTGATTGCTCTAAACCTCAGTAGCAGTTGTCTCTCAGGCACCATGAGTCCTAACACCACTCTCTTTCAACTCGTTCACATGGAGTCGCTCAATCTCGCTTTCAACAGGTTCAACTTCTCCTCAATTCCGTACGGCTTCGGCAATCTTTCAAAGTTACAATACCTTAATCTCTCCTCCTCTGACTTCTCCGGTGAAATCCCTCGCGATATCTCGCAACTCTCCAAGTTAGTTTCTCTCGATTTATCAGCTTATTGGGATGAGACACTTCGTATGCCCAACATGGGCGGCTTCGTTCATAACTTGACCAGGCTAAAAGAACTTGATCTTTCTTCGGTAAGCTTGTCATCACCTTTCCCACCTATGCTAGCGAATTTCTCTTCCTTGACATTGCTTAAGCTAGCATCTTGTGGATTGAGTGGAAACTTTCCAGTTAGCATTTTTCAGCTGCCAAACTTGGAAGTCCTTTCCGTTGCTGGCAATTCCAACCTGTCTGGGTTTTTTCCCAAACTGCACTGGGGTTCTCCATTGAAATCCTTAGACCTTTTTGGGACCAACTTCTCGGGAGAAATACCCACTTCAATTGGAAATCTTAGTCTCTTGAATAAGTTAAGAGCCGGGGATTGCTATATTTCAGGATCGCTTCCCTCTTCAATGGGTAATCTTTCTCATCTCACTACACTGAACCTTTACTGGAATAACTTGCAAGGTCAAATCCCCGTTTCCTTTGCTAATCTCACCCACCTATCAAAGCTACAGCTCTCTTACAATAACTTGAGCGGTGATTCTTTGGAGTGGGTGGTCAACTTGACAAAACTCACCTTATTGAGCATTTCAGGTAATAGTTTCTTTTTGGTTATATTAAGTGCAATTGTGATGTCATGTTATCTATGCACTAGCCCACTCAATGGACAACAAGTGGCATTATGAGGCCTACCATCAGAAGTCTCTCTTTGCCGGTTCGGACAGATATCTTTCCTTCTCCATCTATGACTCCATGGAACCCAATCTCTCAAGCTCCATCGCTGCTTACTCCCATCCCAACCACGACCACAACCAAAACCCCTGCTGCGACAGCCACGAGCAAAACTACCATCGCCACCTCAAGAGCTTCAATTCCATCAAGGGCCTGAGCCGGAAGACCATCTAGCTCGGCAAGTTCAGCCAGGTCCTGAACCACAAACAGCTTCTTCATCAACTTCTTCTCCCTCAATTTCCTCAATTTTTCGACCGAAAGGAAAAAAAAAATTCCACAATTAATCCCCTTGGACGTCGTGATCTTGATGGTCGAATCGACGTGCATCTTGTCCTCCCGCAACCTCCTCAAATCCCTAATGTTCAAATTGACGCTCCCACTGTATCCAAAGAACATGGCCTACGCACTAATCAAACACACGAGTGGTGGCCATCAATGAAGCCCAATTTCCCTAATCAAATGAACTACTCGATGATGTAGTATGTCCCCTCGCCGCCATAGGCGATGAGGGAGAGGATCAGGTCCTGCCTAGAGTCGAGGTGCAAGGCACGGAGAGCGTTCATGTTCTCGACAACTAGCCCAACTAGAAGGCCTTTCGGCTCAAGCCGATGCTGGACTCGAAGCTCCTGAGGTGGCGATGGAGAGGTAGGGTTTTGGGAAGGAGGGAGGAGGATAGGATGACCTTTGTGGCTTACCTAGAGATCTTGAGAGAATTGTCTAGGTAGGCCTCGAGGAGGAGGAGGAAGTACCCGTCTCTATTTTTTCCATGGCTGTTATGGCAGGGGTTTTGGCAGTGGTCCTGGAGGGAGTGAGTAGCGGTGGAGCTTGAAAGTTCGGTGCAGAGAGGAGGAGAGGGAGAGAGACTTTCCAACTTTTGACGGTGGGCCTCTCCAGTGCCTATTTGTCTGAGTGGGCTGGTGCATAATGACTTGGACCTAATATCTTCAGGCAAAGAGAAAAAGGAAATTGAAATTGATGGGGGTAACTAACGCTCCTTTGTCTTGTCTTTTTTTTTTTTTTTTTTTTTTTTGTTTGGTAGGTAATCGATTAAGCGGTGGATTTCCATCTTCATTTGAGAACTTGAAGCAGTTGACTTGTCTTGGCCTTTCTGGCAACAACTTGCACGGTGATATTTTGGGTGCATTGCGGAATCTAAAGGATCTCGAAGAGCTTTATCTAGAGTCGCTTAATCTCAATGGCGTTCTCGATGTGAATGATCTATTCACACTCAAGAACTTGAGATACTTAGTTCTGTCCAACAATAACATATCTTTCACCAAGTCATTTATCAATGCCACAACATCGAAGCTGACCAACTTATACTTGGATTCATGCAACTTGACCGAGTTCCCACGGTTTATAGGCTACTTAAGCAAATTGGAGGTGTTATACCTACAAAACAACAAAATTCGAGGGAATCGGTTAAGTAGTGGATTTCCATCTTCATTTGAGAACCTGAAGCAATTGACTAGTCTTGACCTTTCTGGCAACAACTTGCACGGTGATATTTTGGGTGCATTGCGGAATCTAAAGGATCTCAAAAAGCTTTATCTGGAGTCGCTTAATCTCAATGGCGTTCTCGATGTGAATGACCTATTCACGCTCAAGAACTTGAGATACTTAGTTTTATCCAACAATAACATATCTTTCACCAAGTCATTCATCAATGCCACAACATCGAAGCTGACCAACTTATACTTGGATTCATGCAACTTGACTGAGTTCCCACGGTTTATAGGCTACTTAAGCGAATTGGAGGTGTTATGCCTGCAACACAACAAAATTCGAGGGAATCGGTTAAGTAGTGGATTTCCATCTTCATTTGAGAACCTGAAGCAGTTGACTCATCTTGACCTTTCTGGCAACAACTTGCACGGTGATATGAATGATCTATTCACACTCAAGAACTTGAGATACTTAGTTCTATCCAACAATAACATATCTTTCACCAAGTCATTCATCAACGCCACTATGTCGAAGCTTAACTACTTAAAGCTGGATTCATGCAACTTGACGGAGTTCCCACAGTTTATAGGCTACTTGAGCGAATTGGAGGAGTTATTCCTACGACACAACAGAATTCAAGGGACCATTCCTAGATGGATGTGGAACAATAGCAAAGAATCTCTCCAGAATATACGTCTTTCTGATAATCTTTTAACCGGCTTCGAAAATAACCAGGTCAATCTTCCTTTGCCGAACTTGAACTATCTTGACATTAGTTCTAACTTGCTAAATACAACCCTTCTTGTCCCACCTCCCTCGATCATGGTATACAACATCTCCAACAATTTCCTATTTGGGGAAATTCCAACATCCATATGTGAAGTGAGCTATCTTACAGTGCTCGATTTGTCCAACAATGCTCTAAATGGCACACTTCCTCCTTGTTTGGGAAGTATTCATCCTTTGATTTTATTGAACCTCGCGAGAAATAAATTCGATGGCATGATTCCTCACGTTTACTTAGATGGTTGTGCATTGAGGATGATTGACCTCAGAGAAAACCGACTAAGTGGGAATGTTCCGAGATCTTTAGGAAATTGTGGAATGCTGGAGTATTTGAATCTTGGTGACAACCAAATTAATGATACGTTTCCATTTTGGCTATCGGAATTGACCTACCTAAAAGTAATTGGCTTGCAGTCCAATAATTTCCATGGTCCCATAGAATCTAGTTTAAGCGAGTTCAACTTCACCAGTTTACACATCCTGGACATTTCCAACAACAGCTTCAATGGCCAATTTCCTTCCAACTTGTTGAAGAGTTGCCACACCATGAAAGTCATGGTTGGTCAAGATAAGTTGGCATATTTGGATATTTCTGAATCGCTTCATCGGACTAATGTTTCATTCTCCATAAGTATGACTTATGCGATGAAATTGATGAGTAAGGGCATGAAAAGGGAATATGCGAAGATTCTGGATGTCCTTGTGGCAATTGACCTCTCCAACAACAAGTTTGAAGGGTTCATTCCTGAACTCATTGGAGATCTGAAATCACTTCGCTTGCTCAACCTTTCAAACAACCTCCTCAACGGTAGCATCCCTCCTTCCTTGGCCAACCTGATAGTGCTCGAAGCACTGGATCTTTCCCTAAACAATCTTGTGGGAGAGATTCCTCAACAACTAGCCCGCCTCACATTTCTTTCGGTTTTCACTGTCTCTCACAATCATCTATTAGGACCAATACCACGTGGAACGCAATTTGATACGTTCGGGAGCAGTTCATTTGCAATGAATGATGGTTTGTGTGGAAGTCCCTTGCCAAATAAATGCACAAATGGTGAGAACGCTCCACCACCACCATCATATTTCAAAGTGGATAATGAAGAAGAGTGTCTATTCGACTTGGATTGGAGAATCGTGCTGGCTGGAGTTGGAGTCGGGTTTTTGGTCGGTATTGTGCTAGAGAACTTGATCATTGACGAGAAGAGTATGCGGTTCTTGCATTACTCCAAGAAAGTGGCAAAAGGATGGAAAAAGGTGAGGAAAGCTCTAGCAGACAAGAAAATATGCAGCTAGATGCTAAATGTTCTATCTCTAAGTAGCTTGTCCAGAAAAGTTATACATGCATGTCTGAACATTCTGATCTATGTTTATTTGCTATAGTAATATGGAGATGCTGTTTTCTTGTTCATGAAAGTTATAATTCTTTTGAAGATTATAAAATGTCTGTCCATATATGCATCGGCAATGGATGAATGCTCTGTTGCAATATTACTAACCAAATGACTCTCAAGAATATAGAGACGTAATTGAGATGAATAGATACTATTGAAAAGCCAATTAATATACATGGTGGATGACGTTGTAAAAAAATTCGTTGTCCATGGAAACCAAGGAGATAGGAGTAAAGGTTCTCAGGGTTCATAGGTAGAAAGGGCCTTGTTTTTGTTCATTTGAATGTATATTCGGTCGAAATTTTGTAATAGAGCATTAGCGATCCGTGTCGTGTCAAGATATTCGTGTCGGTTATTTACGTCATTTTATGTTGGTAGACAAGTGTTACGAGTGATTGATTACAAATTGTTTCTTATTTAAAATGAACGAAAACATATCAATTTCAAGTGTAATCGTATCAAGTTTGTGCTTTTCTTGGAAAATTTGTATTTGTGTTCAAGTCACCAGGGTATTGCCACTTCCCATGCTCTTCCAGACACTAGCTTGCAATTTAAGTGAGTTACCAAGAGCTTTTGAAACTAATTTTTTTAAAACTAATACGGTACCCCACATGAAAGATATTTTCATAGAGATCATCTTAAGTTAAATGTAAAATTCTTAGCTTGAGGAGCATATCATTTAAAAAGTGATTTAGTTCTATGAGTATAAATGTAAACACAAAATCTAAAAAATCAACGATTTTAACAGAACTTTCTTGAATTGAACATAAAAATCCAATTTATAGGATCTAAATGAGCAGAGGCAGGGGAACTCCCCTTCTCCATGCTTGTCCCACCCCTACGAAGTGTGGGGCAAGGTTGGTTATTAGAACAAAGAGAAAAAGGATTATGTTTCTGCCGATTTATTTGATAAGGTTAATAATACCCTGAAAAACCTCAAACTGGTACACATGTGACAAATTTATCTCAAACTAATTTTTTAACCATGAAAAACCTCAAACTGATACACCTATGACAAATTTATCCCAGCTGACAAAAAAAAAAAAAAAAAACCCAAATTTGTATATTTATAATAAATTTACCCCAAACTAATTTATTTGACCGCCAAAAACCCTAAACTTGTACATTTGTGACAAATATACCCTTCATTAAATTAGATTAATAATGCAAAAATCATAAAAATTGTATAATTGTGACAAACGAACAGTAAAATCCCAAATTGGTATACTAGTCAACCTGTCATGTATCATTTAACTTAGTAATTTGACAAGAAAATTTAACAAAAACTAACAGAGTAAATTTATCATAATTGTACCAGTTTGGGGTAAATTTATCAAAGGTATATCAGTTTTGGGTTTTTGGTGGTAAAAAAATTAACTTAGGATAAACTTATTACAGATATATCGTTTTGGGTTTTTTTAGGATATTAACCCTATTTAATAAGAAATGATGAAAAATATGGCAAAAAGGAGCGATAAGTTTGTAATTTATTAAAGTTTGTACTAAATTAATGACAATAGTGATAGGTTGAAACTGACTCACAAACTTGTATTTAGAAGTAAGACCTTTGTGTTTAGTTTTTTAAAAATATAACTATTATTTAAAACTGATTAGTCTAAATATTTAAAAAGCTACACATATGAAATCCTAACTTTATTTCAAATCATTGGAAATGTTTTTTTTTTCTATAGAATTTTGTGATGTTGGAATATGTTTTCACTGAATCATCCTTTATAGAATTATGAGAAAAAATCCATACGACTCTTATATGTCATGGTGATATAGAGTAATCTATTATACAAATGAATTGGAAAATTCAAATGCAATATGTCAAGTTGGTGTTATAAAAGGTTTGATGATTTCATGAAAAACTATTATGCCGTTTTATGTTATAAAGTAATGAAGGGCATGTCACGGAACTGAAATGAATGAAAATAGTAAAGTAATGGGCTACTCCATCCATGCGAAATTTGGCTAGTAAGTGTTGGCTCCACGTTGTACTAGGGAAAAAAATAAAGGAAAGGAAAAAATAATTGATTTGAAAACTTGCATGGAATTCCAAGATGAGTGGTGCGAATCCACTCTCTCTTCGAGGGAAAATTCGACTTTTCGTCTCTTAATCTATGTGCTTTTTCGGGTTAAGGTCCTGAACTTTCAATTAATCTAATCAAGTACAGCCCCTACCACCAATTCTAATAAATTTGAGCTTACGTGTGTGGCACCCCCGATTCGCTTGAGGTTGCCACAGGTGATCTCTTATTTCTCGATCGCCTACAACTTCACAGACTGATACCCTTTAAATAGAGATTTTTTTTTTTTGAAATGGTCCCAACGTGGCTCATTAGCGAAAGCATAAACAAGTCTCACCATCCCTTACTCCAATAACCATAATGCAATGCACACCAACTATGCTCCAAATGAAAAGATAAAGCCGAGTCACTTTTATTTATATTTTCAAGATGGATATTTTGGGTCGGTACAACCAAACGGCCAAGATTTTTAACTATACTTGGCTATCACTCAAAAGAGGATTCGACCCTACATCGAACATGTACACCCCTCCATCTACAAGTGTCGGCTATCCCCAAAAAGTGTTAGCTCCCACCAGTCATGTGCGCCATCACACTCAACCCGGTGCATCGGGCGGCGGCGGCAGTAGCATCCCTAGCATCACTCCATCGCGCTGGGCGTGGATAGAGAAAAACTCCTGGATAACCGGGCCATCAGCAAGACCCACATCGTACATCACCAAGACACTGACTCGAACAAACACTAAACCAGGGGCACCGGCACAGATGTGCTCTATACACTCCACATCAACATCAGTAGGTATGCCATAGTAGGTACCACGCACGACTGGTGAAAGAAGCATCTTTCTAATCTGAAATGTTAATCCCCAAAGGGGTGAGTACAACCACTCAACAGTAAAGATCCACCAAACTACACAATTCGTCAAACAGAACAATCAAGGTATCAAGAATAAAACACATATCATTCATGCATTCAAGCATACCTCACCTTACAGCCATGCATATATCACCATACCATATGCACACATCCATGCGCATGATTCGATTCTCGATCTTTATATTTCAAATAAATCACATCATTTTCTTCTCAGGGACCAATGTTTGCATCCCTCAATTTATCGCTTGCATCCAACCTGGCATCGCGAGGAGCCTCCGGCACACACCTCCAGGCATCCGGCACACACACTTCGGGCATCTTGTACCCCAACTAGCATCACGAGGAATCCCCCCGGCACACACCTCTAGGGCTTCCAGCACACACACTCCAGGCATCCCAACACTCCCGCGGCATCGTCGGCTCACACCTCCGACGGTCTCATTGTTATCTCAATTTATATTCACACATGTATCTCAATTTCAACATGGCATTTGATGCATCAATATCAAGAGTCTCAACCAGCTTTTGATGTCACATAACATGCCATATGTCACCACATATGCAGCATAATCAGCCACTCAAGACATTATATCACATGGGGCAATTTCATTTATTTTTGAAAATATAACAAAATTTCGGATAAAAACAAATTACACTCTTTTGGTCTTAATTCATAAAAATTTAGTAAACAGCCTTATAAAATTCTAAAAATTTAACATGTTATATACAAGATCTGGAGGAAAATATTTCGTGAAGAACACCAAACCAAAAGAGCATCACACAAATCAGTACAATTCACGAACCACAGTCCTTAAACTTTCGGAATATTGCCACACACAGTTTTATTCACAAATTCGGTAAAAATCCTAAATCAGCTCCAAAAATTCTGAAATTTTGATATGTTATAGACAAGTCATAAAGATAAATATCTTGTGAAGAAATAGAAATCCAACTCGTTCTATATTAATAGATATAGACAATTAATTCCTCCTGTTCCCGGTGTCGTCTTTTCCAGATTATCATCTTTCGGAAGAAACTCGTTTCACCAACCTAAATATGTTAGTTTCTTCTAAATTTTCAGTATGTTATTCCTCAGAATAGTACCTACAACTTTTATTAAGGACATACGATCAAAATTTAACTGTATGATTTTATAAAAATCACGAAATCATACTAGGTCGAGGTAGCGTTTTCCCCAGATCCCGTTTCTTCAAAGAACAACGATTTCACCGACCTATTTTTGTTCATTTCCTCTAAATTTTTGATATGTTTCTCCTCAAGAAGTACACTACAACTTTTATTGAGAGATCAAAGTGATATTTTCACAAGAAAGCTACTTTACAGACCACGAAATCACTAAAGGTCAGCACAATAAATTCCAGATCTAATTTCTCCAAAGAAAAATCATTTCACTAACCAATACTTGTTTGTTTTGCCTCAAATTTTATTATGTTATTCCTCAAGATGTTCTCTACAACTTTCATGAAGAAATAAAAATGAGATTTCAACTAAAAAGTCGCATGCAGCTCACAAACTCTTGAAAGGTCGGACTGGTTTTTCCAAAAACAGCATGCTAGGCCAACAAATCTCTCTCCAAAGCTCCGAAATTTCATCTCTTCCATCACAACCAAAATTCGACATTTTCTACACACACATCACAGCAAGCAAAGGGTAGGTTTTGGGACTCTACTTGCCTCAAACTTAAGCACAAAACAGCGACGAACGGCAAGCAAGGTGGCAAACGAACGGCGGCGAGCTAGGCGGACGATCGGCGAACGGACCTCCCTCCTTCCTCTCGCACGCACAGCCTCTCCTTTCTCTCTTCCTTTCTTCCTTTCCTTTCTCTCTTTCTCTTCTCTCTCTCTCTCTCTCGGATGACTCCCTCTCTTTCTCTCCCTTTCCTCGCTTAATCCGCCCCCTATTTCCCCTCTAATCTCTTCCCTTCATCATTAGCCATCATTAGATTATGCATGGCTAGCTACACTTGGCAACTAGGAAGGAACACTTGACATTTTCCATGCAAGATGGGCTTCAATTCAGCTGGGCTTGGGCCAGCTTGGTCGACGGCAACTCCTCCTTCTCCTTTGGGCTTCGCGGCCAGGCCCATATGGCCGATTGGGTGGGGCTATGGGCTGGTCTTGGCCTAAGGGTTTTTGGCCCACCCTTCTCTAATTGCTCCCATTTAATTTCCATCTAATTGCCCATCACATAATTTACCTAATTACACTCATTTGCTTGGCCATAAAACTTACAACATTAAACCATAAGAATCAAATCTACAAGGTGCATAGTCAAGAACCATAATCCTCCTTATCAAATTGTCCTATAGCACCAACCTTAATTGACCCACGAATGCAAGATACATTTCCATTAAAGTACTCAGTCTTAATCTATTACAATCCTTCGGTCTAATGATCACAACATGAATCAATGACACTTCCATCACCTTTCCATAGGCCTTAATGCATCTGGAGGTTGCCATGAATTTTGGGATGCCACAACGTGCCTGTTGAGCCTTTCAAGAGCATGAAGTGGGAAAAGAGAACTTGCTCTTGGGGACGAGTTAGTGTCAAAATGCCTTTCCTCAATAAATATTTAGGTTAAGGGTAATAATTCAGTCTACATGAAACTTATATGAAGTGCCATAACGCGCGTCTTTATTTTCCGCCATCAAAAGACACAAAGGTTCATGGAACCAATTGAAAGAACTAATAGAAAGTTTTGTCTAGCGTCTTTATTTTCCACCATCAAAAGACACAAAGGTTCATGGAACCAATTGAGAGAACTAATAGAAAGTTTTGTCTAAGAAGCTTTATCGCCTCCTTTTCAAGGGGGAACAGAGAGAGACAAGAAAGAAGAAAGGTTGACAAGAAACCCCGCGTGCAATTTCAAAATGAGAAGTGTATCCGTCAAAGGTTATTCTACTTCCCTCAATTTACGTACTTTTTTAGTTGAGCGATTGAACTTTAACATATCTATTCAGATCCTTTAACTTTCATAATTTTTTTCAATCAAATTTAAACTTCACCAATTTTGATTATTTTGAACTGAAGTGGTTGTTGGATCATGTCATGGCAAGATGTGGAAAAAACTTGCCTTTGCAGCTAAGTCCATGTGAAATTGGGTCATTACAAGATGTTTAGTTGACGTGAGAATTCATGCCAAAACGTCCCTCCTATATTTTCACCTTCTTCAAAAGACAAAAAGGAACTAATTGAAATAAGGGAAAATTCCAAAGAACCCGAAGTGCCATCAATTTCTCAAATAAGGGTCTAAAATAAACATTGTCTCAAATAGAAGTTTGAAATGCCTTTATTTTCTCAAATAATGGCCTGAAGTAACTATATTAGTTTCAAAGAAGACTAAGACCTTTGAAATGCCTTTATTTTCTCAAATAATGGCCTGAAGTGACTATATTAGTTTCAAAGAAGACTAAGACCTTACTGGCTGGTCAAGGGCATTTCTGTCCTATACATTTTCTTATTTTCTTCCCTTTTTTTTTTTTTTTTTCTGTTTTTCTGTAAAAAGACAAACTAAAAAGAGATTAAAAATTAGAGAGAGAGAACACAAATTTAAAAAAAAAAAAAAAAAAAAAAAGCAACCCTCCAACCTATGGCTGATGCCCCATTACCAATGGGTCATTGGCCATGGCTGGTGGGGTCACCAATGCCTTGACGAGGGCTAGTGAGCCTCGCCCAAACTAGGGGGAGGGCTTGCGATCCTCACCTAGATCTAGGAGAGGGTTGCGACTCTCTCCCAACAAGACTTCACCTCTGGTTAGCAAGGGTTGTCAACCCTCACCAAGACACCGGCAAGCTCACTGGCCATGGCCGATGCCCCATGAACGTTAGGGTAACGGGGCATCGGCCAAAGGCAAGGGAGGGTTGGCAGCTCTATCGCCTGTATTTTTTTTAAAATTATACTTTGTCTTTTCTATTTTTAGCTTTTTTGAAAAAAAAAAAAAGAAAATAAGAAATATGAAAGAAAATAAGAAAAACTAAAAGACGAAAATGCCCTTGACCAACCGGTGAAGCTAGGTCCCCGGTGTTCGAAGTTATTGTAGAGCTACAAGCCCTCCCTTGCCTTTAGCCGCCGCCCTATCACTCATGGGAACGGCCCAAAACTGGCTAGTCTAGCCCAAAATCAACTAGTCTAGGGGTGTGCAGCAGGAAATGCCCGAATTGGGAACCGCCTGGGTTGGACCAAACCGGCCGATTTTGGTCCGTTCCCACAAGCGGTGGTCCGATTCCTAGTTCCAAGGTGGGAACCGAACTAACTAGACCAATTATTATATATATAACTCATTGCAATCAAAATTGCAATTGGGGTAGCAACCTCACATGTGGCTAAGAGACCACCAAAACTCTTCTTGTTACTCTCTACTTAAAGAAGAAACCTACTTGTTAGTTTCTTCTACTACTTGATATGGGACTAAGGCTCAAGGAGCCACACCCTCATTCCTCACACTTACTCTCTCTCTCTCTCTCTCTCTCTCTCTCTCTCGCTTCCCTCACTTGCAAGAGACAAATCACTCCAAGCCTCTACGAATCCCACATGGAGCAAATACTCAAAGAGCATAAGAGAGATTGTCTATAAAACCCAAGCCAAGCATGACTTTTAGCCATATCATTCATAGCCTTTTTGACTAAGATTGAGTGTGAAATACATGAAGTGTGATTGATGCTCACACAAGTGGAGTTTGAATTTTTTGCACGTGGGAACATGTATGATCGATTCTATTAGACTGCCCGAGACTCGAACCGGAGCACAGTCACTCTTCAATGAAAAAAAAAAGTGGCTGGTTCCATTGGAAGGACTAGAACCGAGGTTTGGTCCAGTTTCCAGTCCTAGGACCAAACGGTCCGGTCCCTGGTTCTCAAGTTTGGGAACCAATCCTCTCGATCTAGTTCCCGGTTCTACCTTGGAATTAGACTGGATTGGGAACTGATCACCCTTACTAGAGAGCCAACTACTCCTGAGATCGAGGCCAATGATGTGATCAATTGTGTCGGTCTTGATATGCTTCTTGAATAGCATCAAGACTAGGCTCTCTCCAACATGGCATGCTGGCTTAGCAAAGCAAGTATAAAATTGGACACCGCGATGAAAATGACCCAAGTAGACAGCATGTGCGGTATTGAGGTTGACATAATAATGTTGTTCTCTTTTGTGCTTTTTTATTAGAGCGTGTACGTCAAAGAGCAAGAAGAGATTGCAATACCACTACTTTTATACTAGGCAGTTTTTGTGAATAGGAATTTTGGTGCTCCTTAGCCGTGCACGCATACATGGTGCCAACCGTGCTATCATATACTAAAGGATCTTATTATTAGGAGATGGGTTTATCAAGAGAATTCCTTAGTCTACCATGGGATGTTACTCTTGGACTAATCAGAAAATGCTCAACATATTGCCTCTCGTTGCCTTTCCTTTTATTTTATTTTTTAAAATAATGTTGATATGTATAAGCATATTGAGGCATTATTATTATTATTATTATTATTATTATTATTATTATTATTATTATTATTATTATTATTATTGCAAAAAGAGAAAGAAATGGTCACACATCCACACGATGAAAATTTTAGGTTGAATTCTCATGCCGTAATTGATGGTTCATGTGCAATCATGATTGCATGGTTGGTCCATTAAAATGGCATCTCATTTCCTTTTTCGACAAATAGGGCAAAATTGAGAGACCCACACAAAGACTTTTACCACTTTTAGATTGAGTAATAAAAGTCATTTTACATTTTTTTCAAAAGCTAACTGTTTAACATATGATTGTCCTAATCACGCATTATCCTTGTTCAATACTATACATATTTGATCTTTGTCTTATTTTCAATCTAGTTGGTAAACTTGAAATTGCTACACATAACCACCAAGGTGTTGGAAAATTTTTGCCAGAAGTTTTCTCTTCTCCTTATGATCTTGAATTCAAATTTTATTGGAAGCACCCTAGGAGTAAAATCTCGATTGTACCAAATTGATATAAGGAAGTGCATCCTCAAGATTGACTAGAAAAATATGTATAGTACTTCACTGCCAAATTATCAACAAAAAAAAAATGTTACATAGAAGTTGATTTTTTTTTTTCTGGGGTCTGTCAGTTGAACTCAAAAGTCAAGTTGCAATGCCGAAACTTAGATTAAGAAGCTAGGTACAAAAATATTATTGTACCATGCCTTTTGTTTTAACCCTTAGATATACATGCACAAATAGGGTTCTAGCAAATCTTGTGCAAGATTACGTTGACAAGATGTGCATGACTTGCAAGTTGAAGTGACATTCTCAACTTAGTGGAAGACTTGGTAGATGACTTTCGAGTCAAGGTAAGGTTGACGTCTTACACTGAACGTGGACTCAATGATGACATGCAATGTCGACTTCACTCACACGGCATGCATTCTGATCAATAGGTACAACAAGTGCCTCAAATTTTCCAAAGTATTTATGTGATTATTTCATTCATTGCTTTTAATATTATTAGTCATTGTGATGCACCTTTTATTTTCCCTAACCTTCAATGGTTTCTTACGAGGAAGGAATTGATTTGCAATCAAAGAAGTGGAATCACCTAATTTACATATAGCATAAACAAATACCAAGTATCAGGGCATGATCCAATGAGATTAACTCAACAGCTAAAGAATGAACATCTAGTATAAACAATTTCCATCTTCCACCTTAGTGTTGAATCATTTTATTACTTAGTCCATACATGCGAGTTCCATGCATTTGCAATTTAACTATCTATGATGTACATCATTGTCATGGAAAATGAAGTACTAAGGCAATGCTAGTTCATTCATTCTGCTATATAAGAATGAGTGAGTTAGACTGAGACAAAATTGAAAGACTAACAACTCGTTCAAATCGTTTTAGTCCTCTTCATATGGGCTTTATGGCTTAATTGGCACAAGTAATCTCACAAGCCTGGTTGGCCGGTCGCTTTAGCCCTGCTTGGAATGGAACGACATTTGCAATTTGTTATTCATCTTATGCTCAAGATGTTTTTAATGGGGTTGGAGCACCTTTATATTAGACAATGTAGCTTGATTCTTTTGTTTAATGTTCTCCTATTTTTCCTCGAAAGAAAAGGAGAAGAAAAGCTTCATCTCCTTTTTTGGATTATTATCACTTCAAATGTTAATTTCGACGTGAGCATATTTTATTCCCGTAGAGTATAACAACACTAGCATTTTAGCCAGTGCAATGTCGTGATACTTGAAATAACATCTTTAAGAAGTCATGAATATTCATATATTTTAGGGTAAATACTCTGAAAAACTCCAAACGTATGTGACAAATATACTATAAACTAATTTTTTTAACACCAAAAATTCTAAATCGGTACACCTTTGACAAATTTATCACAAATTGATACACTTATGAAATTTACCCTATGTTAATTTTTGTTAAATTTTTCTATCAAATTGCTGAGTTAGATGACACATGACAATTGACTAGCGTATCAATTTGGGATTTTACTCTCTATTTGTCACAGTTGACAATTTTTGTGATTTTTTGTGGTATTAATTCAATTTAAAGGAGGGTATATTTGTCACAAATATATTAATTTAGAGTTTTTGGTGGTTGAACAAATTAGTTTGGGCTAAATTTATCATAAGTGTACTAGTTTAGAGTTTTTTACAGTCGTTTGGGATAAATTTGTCATAGGTATACCGGTTTGGAGATTTTCATGGTCAAAAAATTAGTTGGTAAATTTATTAGAAGTGTGCCAGTGGGTTTTTTAGGGTATTAACCTTATATTTTAAGAGTGGAAGTTTGTAAAGTATTGTCCAATTGTAATGGCATTGTGGCACTCCACGCCATCCCATGAGCAGCAATCTCCATGTGACCTTGATAAACATTCACATAAACGCATTGAAAATCTATTATGTGGGTTTTGAAACTTTGCATGAATTCCATCAAGGCAAACCTCTCATTCGAATGGCATAGTGGCTTAGCAAGTAAAGTATGAATCGAAATGAGAAGGACAACCGAGTAAGAAGTGCATGGAGTAAAGACACCATGATCTCTGTTTTCGTTACTGGAGTCAGTTTATATGGAAAAGGCTGGGCCTAACTATGATTTATGTTCATAGGTAGTTTGGAAATTGCCATCTTTTGTCAACTTGGCATTAAAGATTCTGCTACTAATGTTATTGCAGGATCTTGTTAAATATTGTACTTAGCACTGTTGACACCTAAATTTTATCATTTTATTTAGAACTTAATCACATAAAAACTTAGGAATTAGTTGTTAAAAAAAAAAGAAAAAGAAAGAAAAGTAAAAAAAAAAAAAAAATCATTGAAAGGTATTGTGTTTTCATTATTGCACCGCATATTGAATGGTCTTTTTTTTTTTTTAATTTTTTCCAAAAAAAAAAAATGTCATAAAAAAGAAAAGGATTAAAAAATTATCTAAAGAAATTAATTACAAAAAAAAAAAAAACGAAAGAAAAATAGGAAAGATGAGACCGGGCCGGGGGCAAGTCGGCTCGGCCTCTCTCTTGCCCTTTTCTTTCTATTAGCTGGGCCGGCCCATTTTTCTTCTATTTTGCCCAAGATGAGCCCAGCCTTCCTTTCCCCTCTCTCTTTGTCCTTCACGCATTCTACAAAAAGGAGGAGAAACGTACAAGCCAGGACAAGGCAGGGGATCGCAAGGGCAAAGGACGGCGCGATCTCAAGGTCAGAGATCAAGCGGCTGCGACAGGCTAGTGGTAGCATAAGCCATGCATGCCTGTCGCTAGCCGAGCTTAAAAGGAAGAGAGCAAAGAGAAGATGGGGGGTTCTTTGGTTCACGCGACAAAGAGTTGGAGAGAGCTCGAGAGAGTAAACGGCGAGCGAAAGGGAGAGAGTCGGACTGAGAGAATGTTTCATCGTCGCCTGAAGTACGCCCGTTGCTCGCTATCCGAACTAGGTAGGCTTCCCTAAGCCATGTGCTGCTTTCCGAGGTCTCGGGCCAAAGCTCATGGCCGACCAGTTCGCGCAAGCTTCGGCCTCACCGGTCCTCCACGAAAGCTTGTAGATGTCCTAGTGCATGTTGATAGACGTTTAGGCTTGTGCTTGAGTCCTATGCTAAGTGGTTGTTGAAATGCCTGAAAGAGATTTGAGTCCGTGAGTATGGCTGCGTATGGGAACAACTTTACAAAGCCCTTTGGACCTCTAAAGGCCCTTGGGCAAATGCAAGTGTGTTTGGCATTTATTTTTGGGAGAACATTTCTCAAATGCTAGCATTTCCAAAGGCCTTGTAAAGGCATTGGGTGCGTTTGGTTCAGCTTTTAGGGAAAGTCTTTAGATGAATGCTGTAACATCCCGGGTCTCCACTATACACATATTGTCCACTTTGGACACTAAGTCCTAACGGTTTTGTTCGTCTCGGGGCAGCCCATACTATCCCAAGAAAACGCGTATGTACATTTAACTTCCTCCCTAAGCGATGTGGGACAAGAGAAGGACCCCTTCCTTGCGCACGTCCGAGGACTGCCGCTCGGGCTATCACACTCTCCACCTCTTAACAGAACAGCGTCCTTGCTGTGGTCCCACACGAGGTCGGGAGTCAGAACAACATTCTTGTTGTGGCCCCACACGTGGTCGGGAGTCGGCTCTAATACCACTTGTAAGATCCCGGGTCTCCACTGTACACATATTGTCTGCTTTGGACACTAAGTCCTCACAGTTTTGTTCCTCTCTAGGCAGCCCATACTACCCCAAGAAAACGCGTATGTATAGTTAGAGGGACCCAAGCCTTATAAGCTAGCCTAGGACTCCCTCCCTAGGCGATATGGGACAAGAGAGGAACCCCTTCCTTGTGCACGTCCGAGAACCGCAACTCGGGCCATTAAAAATGCAAAGGCTTTTAGCTTAAAGAAGTTTGGTGAAATGCAAAGACCGTTTGGTAAACTGTAATTGGAAAGTGCCTTGAAAAGCAACTTTTGGAGAAATACTGTTTGGTAAACATATATTTGAAAAATCCTTTTAGTGTGATCAATTTAAGTTTTTTTATTTTAATTTGTTTAAAATTGACCAAAAAAATGATTGTAATTTTTATATTTTTGTTAAGAATAATGTATTAAAGACATATTAACAAATTTATAAACCAAAAAATACATCAAGGTGGATCATTCTCAATTAAAAAGAGAGTAATTTCATTAAAATAATCATGGTCATATACGTTTTGAGGAAAGAAATATGTTATCCTTATATATTACATGAACATTCTTGGACAACATCCAAAGAGGCCAAAGTGACCATGAAGAACAAGACCAAATGTTGCCATCCCAAATTTTGAGTTGAAGATCTTGCCATCCCAAACTTTAGTTCTAGGAGAGTCAAGACCAGTAATTGTCTCAGCTTCATCATCGTCAGAAGTATATGAATGAACTGCTCCCTGATTCAGCCTCCTCTAAACGCATGACACTCTGGTCATCATCTTCTTCACTTACAGACATCAGTGAGTGACCTGACAAGTTCTTGATTGGTTGGATGGAGGGACTCTCTCTGCTGCAGAAGAGGTGCCACCTCCGGGGAGAATGTTGTTTACCATTTCATCCTTTCCTTTGGGTTTGGACACAGATCTAGAATGATCAATGACAACGGCCTTATTCATTGAAGACTGCCGTGGAACCTGTTCAATCAACCTATTTTCTCTCTCCTTTCTATAGTTTCTCCCTTTGGCCCACATGTTTTCAAAATGTTCAGGAGCAAGGGCTTAAGCTTTTCTACGAGACATCACGTCTAGCATTTCTCCCCACTCACCACCAGAGCGAGGTCGCAAAATACCTTTATCATCACCATTTTGGGACTCTAAAGGCAAAGAATTCCTTGAATGGGAGCATCGCGTGTCCATAGCAATGGATCTTTGGAAAGAAACGTTCTGTTGATGTCTTCTACATTATGTGTGTTTTGGTGGGATTTTTTTTAATGCATGAGCTCAATACCAGTCGCTGTAGGACCTAAGAATCTGGAGAAATGATCAGATGAGACCCCTGTCCCATTTTTAGATGGTGATGCCTCATGAGCTGCAATTGCACCTTTATTAGCCTCGGTTTTAGAAATGACAAA
Source organism: Eucalyptus microcorys (assembly GCA_014182515.1). Classification (NCBI taxonomy): domain Eukaryota; kingdom Viridiplantae; phylum Streptophyta; class Magnoliopsida; order Myrtales; family Myrtaceae; genus Eucalyptus; species Eucalyptus microcorys. Next base: position 9,529,846 of record CM024566.1, read on the forward strand.
AGACTCGATCCTTTCATTGTTAAACCTACGAAGAATTTCCATAGAAAATGAATAACAGATGAAATTAGGGGCCGTATATTAATGAAAGCTAAGAGACAGTTGCCTTGGGTTAGCTAAGTTCAGGACCGGTCTCATCACTCCACAGGCAAGAAGCTCCCTGACAATGCATCTGACAAATGAGCATTGCAGATGTTCAGGCTCGAAGGTAAAAGAGATAAGTCCATCCATTACATGTTGTAAAACCTGTGCCGGAAAAAAAAAGAAGCATGAGAATAGCAAGGAACACAAGTACATCTATGTAAAGGAGATTACAAGAAAGCAACCTTGTGCTCAGCTTCAATGGAAAATAATGCTGGGTGCAATTTATTTTCAGAAGCCAAGATACGTCTTAGTTCACCATCTAGTTGCTGAGCAGTGAGGTGTTCAAACTGTTGTTTAGCAAGATCAATGAACAAATCACTCGACTTAATTCAATCATCAAAACACAAAGTCCTGGATGCCCCCAAGCCTCACTAATCAAAGTCAAAACTCCAAAGTCAGATTAGCCCATAACCAAATAAAAACATCGAAAGACTAACAACAAATTAAAGTTCACTAGAAAATAGAAATAGATTGGTCCACAGACAACAACAACCACCAAACGTGGAATCACGACCAACGCAAACGGAGGAATCAACACCAATAAAATAAGCATTGAACATCAGTAGCAGAGATTATAGTTAAAGTGAAGACCTTGCCAATGGCATTGCGGCGAAAGCCGTCACGATAGACCTCACTCTTTAGCTTCAACGTCAAATGCTTCGTGAAGGTGACGTTCCATTTCTTCAAAGCTTCCACGGTTGTTGAATATGGGATGATAATTTTTAGGATTACTTCGGAGCCCAAGCAAGGACTCCAAGGTCGCCAAACCCCAGGCGCAGTGCGTCGGCGTCCTGCGACCTCGGCAAGCCTCGCAACAATAGATCTAGGAGACGATGCGATCATCGACCGGGTGATCGGCAGCGACCATTTGTCAAGCGACCGCGGCGACCAGGCGAGCTGCCTCTCCCCTGCCTTGGCTTTATGGCATTCTCGGCATGCAACAATACCCAGTTAATGAATATTTTGAATTTCCAATCGTACCCTCACTCACTAATCATAATTCCACACTTCCCCCTTTTCTAACATAAAAACCCTTTAGATCTGTCACGCTTCTTCCTTCACCTCTCTTCACTCGCGCGCTTTCCTAACGAAACGTAGCTCTCTCGCCTCTCTTTATTCGCCTCGCGAACATTGCTCGTCTGGGCGCCTGCGGTCGCTTGACAAATGGTCGCCGCCGATTGCCTGGTCGACGATCGCATCGTCTCCCAGATCTATTGTTGCGAGGCTGGCTAAGGTCGCAGGACGCCGGCGCACTGTGCCTGGGGTCTAGCGACCTCAGAGCCCAGGCATCCTAGAAATTATCATCCCATATTCAACGACTGTGGAAGCTCCGAAGAAATGGAATGTCACCTTCACGAAGCATTTTACGTTGAAGCTGAAGTGCAAGGTCAATCACGACAGCTTCCTCCGCAATGCCATCGGCAAGGTCTTCACTTTCACTATAATCTCTGCCACTGATGTTCAATGCTTATTTGATTGGTGTTGATTCCTCCGGTTACGTTGGTCGTGATTCCACGTTTGTTGGTTGTTGTTGTCTGTGTACCAATCTGTTTCTATTTTCTAGCGAACTTTAATTTGTTGTCAGTCTTTCGATGTTTAGAGAGGCTTGGGGGCATCCAGGACTTTGTGTTTTGATGATTGAATTAAGTCGAGTGATTTGTTCATTGATCTTGCTACAGTTGGTTTCTGGCGAGATGTCGATATTTGCTTGTTTAGTGTAGAATTATGAATTCTAAGTTGAAGATCTTGTGCTTCTTCAACATTTGGTCTTCTTCTTATCCTTGGTTTTGTTGATGCTAACTTATACTATTCTACTCTTTTGTAGTTCCATCTTGATTATTTGTAATGATCTTTGAAATAAAACCCCAGCTATTAATTTGCTTTATATTGGTGGATGACTCGCTAGCATTGTCAGTCATACGAAAGAGTGAGATTGACGCTCTTTTTCTCTGTGGCAATGGGAATAAAGAGAGCAAGGATTCTTTTCTTTTTTTTTGTCAGAAATGCATCAGACTTAATCTTTATTGCTTTAGAGTTCAGAGTACGACCTCTCAATGGAGATTAGAACAAATATCCTTGTCTAACAAAGTTGTCAGTGAAAGAGATGTGAGTAATTCACCCCTGAGGACAGAAACACTTACTAACTTGTGTAGCTACCCAATTAGCATAGTAATTAAGAGAGCAAATGCTTGGCAATATCTTGGGCCTCAACCAATAACATTAGAAAGAAAGATAAGCTCAAGTAACTTTTACAATTAGCAAATATCTTGTTAGAATTATTTTTTGCTTCATATCTTCATTTCCGACCATTTCAACAAAGATAGCATTTTCGTCCTTGCTGCTGTTGGTGCATCAAAATTTGAAACGTAATGGAGCTTTGTGGAGTTTTGGAATAATAAGGTCTTGTGATTTTGTGCGAAACTTTGATGTGTTCTCATAATTTGAAAATTTGTTAGACTGAAGGTATTGTTGAAAATTTATGTTATGATTTTTTCTGCTATTATTTATTATTTGTTAATCTCCTTGCTTATGATGGGACATTCACCGATCTTATCTCTGTTTCTAGTGACAATCTCTTCTGTGTGGGTTAAGTTACCCGCTGCTGCAACATTAATCATTGCCCTTCTCTATTTTTCAATGGATTTTGATAAATGAAGGAAAGCTACAGTATATAACAGCAAAAAACCTACAAGCACCACTGCATCTCTGAAGAAACCTGTTCAAACTCCTGAAGTTTTTACATAGTCGAAGTGGAGAAGTAAAGTGGGTTCTCCAGTAGTTGAAGATGCAATGGATTGCTTTACCAAGCATCTAGTATCCGAGTGGGTCACAGATCATTGGCACTCTTGTTTAACACTTGATAGAGAAGGCTCAGAGGAATTGGTGCGCATCATCAATGATGTTCTTGCAGAATTTTCTGATCGCGTGAGGAACATTAACCCAATCGACCTTCTTACAAGGTATTCTCATCATGATATTGTTTATCTTTTTTCTGTATGATTATTGTTTCCAAAAATCTGGTTTTCAAGGTCATTGACCTTATTAACTGGTGCAGGGACATTGTTGGTCTCATCTGAACACATTTGGAGATCTTTCGCATGACACGTGCAAAGATTGAAAAGCAACAGTTTGAACACCTCACTATTCAGTAACTAGATGGTGAACTAAGACGTATCTTGGCTTCTGAAAATAAATTGCAACCAGCATTATTTTCTATTGAAGCTGAGCACAAGGTTGCTTTCTTGTAATCTCCTTTACATAGACGTACTTGTGTTCCTTGCTATTCTCATGCTTTTTTTTTTTTTTTTTCCGGCACAGGTTTTACAACATGTAATGGATGGACTTATCTCTTTTACCTTCGAGCCGAACATCTGCAATGCTCATTTGTCGATGCATTGTCGAGGAGCTTCTTGCCTGTGGAGTGATGAGACCAGTCCTGAACTTAGCTAACCCAAGGCAACTATCTCTTAGCTTTCATTAATATACGGCCCCTAATTTCATCTGTTATTCATTTTCTATGGAAATTCTTCGTAGGTTTAACAATGAAAGGATCGAGTCTTTTGTCATTTCTAAAACCGAGGCTAATAAAGGTGCAATTGCAGCTCATGAGGCATCACTATCTAAAAATGGGACAGGGGTCTCATCTGATCATTCCTCCAGATTCTTAGGTCCTACAGCGACTGGTATTGAGCTCATGCATTAAAAAAATCCCACCAAAACACACATAATACAGAAGACATCAATAGAACGATTAAAAAAAAATCCCACCAAAACACACATAATGCAGAAGACATCAATAGAACGTTTCTTTCCAAAGATCCATTGCTATGGACACGCGATGCTCCCATTCAAGGAATTCTTTGCCTGCAAAGTCCCAAAATGGTGATGATAAAGGTATTTTGCGACCCCGCTTTGGAGGTGAGTGGGGAGAAATGCTAGACGTGATGTCTCGTAGAAAAGCTTAAGCCCTTGCTCCTGAACATTTTGAAAACATGTGGGCCAAAGGGAGAAACTACAGAAAGGAGGGAGAAAATCGGTTGATCGAATAGGTTCCACAGCAGTCTTCAATGAATAAGGCCGTTGTCACTAATCATTCTAGATCTGTGTCCAAACCTAAAGGAAAGGATGAAATGGTAAACATTCTCCCTGGAAGTAGCACCTCTTCTACAGTAGAGAGTCCCTCCATCCAACCAAACAAGAACTTGTCAGGTCACTCACTGATGTCTGTAAGTGAATAAGATGATGACCAGAGTGTCATGCGTTTGGAGGAGGCTGAATCAGGGAGTAGTTCATTCATATGCTTCTGACGATGACAAAGCTGAGACAATTACTGGTCTTGACTTTCCTGGAACTAAAGTTTGGGATGGCAAGATCTTCAACTCAGAATTTGGGATGGCAACATTTGGTCTTGTTCTTCATGGTCACTTTGGCCTCTTTGGATGTTGTCCAAGAATGTTCATGTAATATATAAGGATTCATATAGCTAGTATAGACACCTAGAGGGGGGTGAATAGGTTTAAAAACAATTTATCGATATACGAAAGCAATACTAGGCAAGCAATAGAACAGAAGTTCTTCAAAACAGATTATGATCAAAGTAAACAGAGAGTAGGGAAGAGAAAATTGAACACAAAGTTTATAGTGGTTCGGCTTATTCCAAGCCGACGTCTACTCTTCCTCACTGACAGCCCACCGGCTGGATTTCACTATAAACAAAAGAGATGTTACAGCAATACTTTCTCTTGATTCCACAGTGTAGATACTCTACCACACTTCCTCAAGGTATCTCAAAATATAGTCACTCTTTTGCGTACAAGATTTCGCTCAGTAAATGAATAGACAAAGAACAAGGAGCTTCAGACTTTGAAATTCTTCTATCGCGCACACCTCGAAACAACTCGAACATCTTCCTTATATACTCCTTTATGCCATCATACCCGTTGGCACTTACCAAAGGAATTCTTCCAATCTTCCCGTTGGACAGAATCAATTAGAAAGATTACTCGAGCTATTAAAGGAACATGACGATAGCCCATCAATCCTGCTCGCCCATACAATTAGGATTTCGGTTTCCATAAGTAGAACCTTCCAAGTATACTTCGCCAATCAACGGATTTTTAAATCAATCTTGATGTTGACTAAAGTAATCCATTGTGTCATATCCAGCCAAGAGATATTCGTTAGACGACAAGATCAAATCCTTAACGAAACACACAGTCCTGGATAGACCTTTTTCGACAAACTACAAACTGTCAATGAGAATAGACTTTGAGTCTTGAGTCTGATAGTCCGAAGGTCTTCAGACTTTAAATAGTAGAGTCTGCAAGTCTTCAGACTTTAAATGGTAGAGTTTGCAAGACTTCAGACTTTAAATGGTAAAATCTGCAAGATTTCAGACTAGACTGATGGAAACGTTTTGTCAGCTTCGAAATATTCCAGAAAGATTTCTCCAACAATCTCCCCCTTTTTGATGGTGACAAAACTTTCCTGCAGATTTGAATATCTTTGACCTGCAAAACATTACTCAAGAAAATATGGATATCTCATAAAGGTTAATGGCTTAAAAGTAACACTAGAATCTGCAACCACGAAAAATAGGTTAGTCTTGCATGAGAGTAAAGCCATTTATAAAATATCAATAGTACTTAATGTAAGCAGTCAAGTTCAAAACTCAAATTCAGTCCAGTCCACAACTAGACACAAAGTTAAACAAAGTCAATCATCAAAACAAACACACTCAAAGATTAAGTTCAAAGATTTCAAAGCTCACATCTCTCCCCCTTTTTGTCATCAGAAAAAAAGTTTGAGATGGAATAGGGTCAGGATTGCTTGGGAATACGAACAAGCTGGAAATCTCCCATTGACTGGACGATGCCTTCCAGCTTTTTCAAATCTTCCTTCAGTTGAGCTACCTCTTCACTCTTAGCATTTGCTTGGATCTGAAAAGCAAGAGCTTGGATCTGATCATTTAAAGAAACTGAAGAAGCTTGTCCTGCATTCTGCAAATTCTGAAATTCGCTTCCCAGAGCATATATCTGACCCCGCATTTCCAAGAGAACATCAAGTATTCTGCGGAAATCTGCTGAATCATCAGTCTGCGTACTGGCGTCGAGACAATCAGATGGAGTAAAGGCAGACGATGGTACATCAGCATAGTCACGCGGATTTAGCGATGAAGCATCATGTCCCTCCTCAGGAAATTGAGAGGCATGAATGTCCTCTGGATCTGCTGGAGAACGGATGACTCCCTCACTGGTAGCAGGATATGAGGATGTTTCTCTATTCTCACCATCTCCCCCTGTTTCGATGCCTTCAGGTGGGGAAGAGTGATCCTCATGCTCTTCTTCCTCTGGATTTCCTCTTCCTTCTTCTTCTTCAGACTGTTCTTCCTCTGCATCTCTTTCTTCAGCTTCTCTCTCCTTTGCTCCTTTTTCTTCAGCTTCCTTCTCCTCTGCTTCTTTTTCTTCTGCTTCCTTCTCCTGTAGTTCCATTGATTTTGGAACAGAACGACTCAGATTTTTTAAAGCCATAGCAGAGATGGTGATGTCATCCTCATCATCTTCATCCTCAAGGATGAGAGCTCTTCTCTTTTTGGATGAAGCAACCATGGGCTCCTTCCCTTTCCTTTTTTTGCGAAGAGGCTTGATGAGGTTTGGCGGGGTTGTCTCCTTGAATTTCTCCAACTCCTTGTCGAGTTCTTTCAGACGCATTTTGGACATCATTTTCAATCCTACCACCATTTTATCACACGATCGAACACAGAGAATATGTGGAGGTTGAATATTCAAATGTCTGAATAACTTTGACACAAGACTTGGATAAGGAAGTTGACCCTTGTCCTTCACCACTTTGCTCTATACATGTGGAATGAATGGTGTGAGGAAGAGAAAACTTTCTCCCAGTAAGGATGGCATACATCAACTTTGCCTCGAGTTAGAAACATCGAGTCTTTGAAGTAGATTTCGGTCTCGAGGCAATTTATCACAATCTTGTGAAGTAGAATGTTGAACGCACGCATCCTTGAGTAGGAAATCCTTCCCTCTCGTCTTTCTGTCCTTAACAAGTTCCAACGTGGCACGAGCAATGGAGATATTGATAGGTTGATATCTTCCTCTCTCAACCCCAATCACATCAGCCAGCATATCTACATCCACCACAAAGTCTTTATCTCGACACTAAAAGAGATTCTATTCGCATCCAAGAAGCTACGATTCGAATAGAAGTATGCGGTTAGTTCAAGCATAGGCTTCAAGTATCGGAACAACCGCTGCTCAAGTTGAAGAAGACGAAACTTTTCCCTCAACTTAATATTCACTGCATCAAGGAAATCAAAATCCACACTCCTAGGGTTTATCACCCCACATTTTAACAATCTGGAATAAAGATCCCTCTGTTCCTTCGATCGGAACAAGTTTGTCCTTTTTCCCCGATTTTTCGCCGCAACACCCATTCTTGGTTGAAATTGGCTGTACAATTTATCATCATCATTCCCATCTATCGGATTTTGTCCTCCAATCCGCGGATCACTTGGAATGTTTGCCAAGGCTTCTTCTACCATTCCCTTAGGAGCAATTCCCAAATGCTCCATATTTCGCAGAAAGATGTACTCATTCCCATATCCCTTGTCCTTAAGAAACTCATCTATGTAGTTCAATGGAGTACCGGTCCTCTTTAAAGAACGGTAAAGCTTATAAATAAATGAGGGCTTTTGGGTTCTTACAGGATTAGCTTTTTCAACAACTTCTTCCTCTTCCCGATGGCCAACACCCCGTGGACTAGTTGGTGGAGAATGACGCCGCCGAGACCGTTGTGGGCTCTTTCTTGCCGACCGTGTGACTCATCTTCCTCGGTGAGATCGAAGTGAGTAGGCCCCTCACTCATTTGCCGTGGTCCCCTGTTTGCAATCCTCGAAGACTTCCTTGAAGACGACATCTTTCACAGTCTTGAAAGATTCCGAACTTGACTTTCCCAAGAAAGAAGACAACTTTTCGAAGATTAAACAAGTGAAGACGACGAAAAAGAAGATCGATGAATTTTTAGGGTTTTACGAACGAAGGAGGAACCGACTATATATATGTCGGTCGAAGGGAGGCATACCAAGCGTCGCAAAGGAAAGTAAAAGATGCCCCTTTTAAAAATAACTCCCTTTTTTAAAATCGATAACTGCCATTTTTAAAATATTAACCCCTTTTTTGAAAGAGAGAAATTGCCTTTTATAACGGAAATTGAAAGTAGCAAAAATCAATTATAGATAGATGATCGTACCTTTTCGAGATGAAATATAGCAGAAAATAAAATAACTTACAGTCAAGAATCGTCTGAGTCTGAGAGTCATTAGACTTTAACTTCTTCAAGCTTAAGGATGTTGAGTCTGGAACGTATGATTTCAAATTGATTTTTCTCCAAAGGCTTTGTAAGTATATCCGCCAGTTGGTTCGTTGAGTCGACAAACTGAATTGAAATTTCTCCATTTTGAACATGATCTCTAATGAAGTGATGTCGAATCTCTATATGCTTCGCTCTTGAGTGAAGGATTGGATTTTTGGTAAGATTGATAGCACTAGTGTTGTCGCAGTTAATCTCTGTGCATGAATCTTCAATTCCAAAGTCTCTTAGCTGTTGTTTTATCCACAAAATGTGTGAACAACAACTTCCGAGAGATATATACTCGCTTCGTTGTAGAAAGGGCTACTGTATTTTGCTTTCTTGAGAACCAAGACACCGTCCCGCTTCCAAGTAGTTGATAAGTGCCTGAAGTGCTCTTTCTGTCAACTCTGCAACTAGCTAGATTTGCGTCTGAGTATCCGAGAAGAGTAAAGTCTCCCCTTTTAGGATACCAAAGACCTATGCTTGAAGTTGAAGCAATGTATTTGATAATACGCTTTGCAGCACTTAGATGAGATTCTTTAGGGTCTGCTTGAAATCTAGCACAAATGCAAACACCGAACAGAATGTCGAGGTCTAGACGCAGATAAGATAAAGAAGTGAGCCAATGATACTCCTGTATAGCTTTTGATCAACTTTCTTTCCTCCTTCATCTTTGTCTATCTTCAAGGAACTTGACATCGGTATATCGGTCTTTTTGCAATTTTCCAGTCCAAATTTTTTGACAAGATCATTAGCATATTTTTCTTGATGAATAAAAGTCCCTTCCTTCCATTGTTTCACTTGAAGTCCAAGAAAGAAGGTTAGTTCACCCATCATGCTCATTTCAAATTCATCCCGCATCGTCTTAGAGAATTTCTTGCCTGAGACTTTGATTAGAGGATCCAAAAATAATATCATCAACATATATTTGAACAAGCAGAAAACTTTTGCTTTCTTTTTTGATAAACAGGGTAGTGTCTACTTTACCTTTGACAAAGCCATTTTGAATTAAAAACTTACTCAGCCTGTCGTACCAAGCTCGAGGTGCTTGCTTTAAACCATACAAGGCCTTTTTCAGTCTGAATACTGAGTCTGGTTTCCTTGGGTATTCAAACCCAGGCGGTTGTTCCACATAGACTTCCTCATGGATAAATCCGTTCAGAAAAGCACTCTTGACGTCCATTTGGAATAACCTGAAATCCTTATAATAGGCAAAAACAAGTAATAATCGAATAGCTTCTAACCTTGCTACTGGTGCGTAAATCTCGTCATAGTCTATCCCTTTTTCTTGCGTATATCCCTTGGCCACGAGTCTTGCTTTGTTTCTTATGACTTTTCCTTCCTCGTTCATCTTGTTCCCGAAAACCCACTTAGCTCCAATAATAGATTTACCTTTTGGTTTAGGAGTTAACTCCCGGACATCATTAATGCTGAATTGTCTCGAGTTCTTCTTGCATAGCTTCAATCCAGCTTTCATCGGATAAAGCTTCTTCTATGCTTTTGGGTTCTATTTCAAAATAAGAGCCACACACTAGACTCTTCGCGCCTTTTGGATCTTGTGCGAATCCCTTCATTAATGTCGCCAATAATGAGATTTTTGGGATGACTGGACTTATGCTTCCGATTCTTGGTTGATTCGTCAGGTTGATGATCACTTCCTTCATTTGAATCTTCAATAACCACTTGTTGCTGGTCTTTCTAAGTCTGAGCTGCTTCTTTAGACTTTGTACAGTCTGAAGCTGGTTCAGATTCTTCAAGATGAGTCTGAATAGATTCATTTTGTGAAGAATCCTGGAATTTGACATTCATTGATTCCTCCACGGAATAAGTCTTCTTGTTATAGACTCTGTAGGCTTTGCTTGAGGTAGAATATCCAAGGAAGATGCCTTCGTTTGATTTTTCTTCAAACTTGCCAACTCGATCATTTGCATTTTTCCAAATAAAGCATTTACATCCAAACACATGAAAGTATGAAACAATAGGTTTTTTTCTTTGAATAATTCATAGGGGGTTTTTTCCAGAATAGGCCTTAGAAAAACTCTATTGATAATATAACATGCTGTTGAAACTGCTTGACCCAAAACCGTGAAGAGATGTTACTTTCAATCAAAAGAGTTCTAGCCATTTCTTGAAGCGATCTATTCTTTCTTTCCACAACTCCATTTTGTTTTGGAGTATATGGAGAGGAGAACATATGTTGAAAACCAGATTCATCACAGAATTTTGTAAAATCTTGATTTTCAAATTCACATCCATGGTCTGTTCTTATACTTGAGATAACATACCATTTTTCGACCTTTTTAGCATACTTTTCAAAGTAAGAGAAAGTTTCAGACTTACTTGTCAGGAAATATACCCAAGTAAATTGTGAGTAGTCATCCGCAATTACTAGGCAATATTTCTTACCCCCAATGCTCTGAGTTCGGTTGGTCCAAAACCGATCCATGTGCGAAGCTGCAATACACGATTAGTGGAAACTTGATTTATTGGTTTAAAGGAATTTCTTACCTGTTTTCCCAATACGCATGGAGTACATAGATTGGACTTTTGGTATGATAATTTGGGTAAACCTCAAACAAGCTTCTTTGCTGAAATTTTGGCTATCTACTTCATATTGATGTGCCCAAGCTTTCTGTGCCATAAGTTCGCTTCGTCTTGTAATGAGATTAGACATTTCGATTCATCTGGATTCACGTCCAAGAGGTAGATGTTTCCATGTCTTCGACCCATAAATGACTGAGTAGTATCTTTACTGGTTTCTGAACAAATTCATTCTTGAAAGTTTATTTTGAAACCAGTATCACACAGTTGACTAATACTGAGCAGATTGTAGTTGAGTCCTTCCACTAGGGAAACATTGCTTATCATGAGGTTTCCAATTTTTACTGTTCCAAACCCCACAATTCTTCCTTTGCTGTTTCCTCCAAATGAAACTTTTCCACCATTTGCTTGAACAAGTTTTATGAAGCATTTTGAATCTCCTGTCATATGTCTTAAGCATCCACTATCCAGATACCATTTTACCCTTTTCTTGATAGTGACCTGCATTTAAAAAGAGACTCAAGCTTTCTTTGGTACCCATATTTTCTTGGGTCCATTGGTGTTAGTATGATATGCGGTTTTTGCCCATACTTTTTTAACAGGTTTCCAAACCATAGGACATTCCTTTTCAAAATGATTTGCACTATTGCACCTTGAGCATTTTAGAGCATTTCGACCTACTGGTTTCACAAAAACCTTTTTGAAATGATTTTTGTAAGCATCTCTTGTGGGTCTTTGCTTAATTCTTTCTTTCACTTTAGGAAAATCAATTAGAGGAATGATTTCTACGGTCATTCCCAAACCAGATTTATTGAAATAAGGTCTTTGTCTTTGAAAGAATTTTCTCAAGTTTCTCGAGATCCTATTGAAAATCTTTTTGAGATATTTGATATGTCATTTTTTAAGAATTCATTTTCTTTTAAAAGATTTTCTTCACTTTCTTTAAGAGTCGAAACATTCATGTCTAAACATTTCAACCTTTCTTTCAAAGTATTTTCCTGTTGTTTTAGTGCAGAATTTTCCTTTTTAAGTTCGGAAATCCTTTTAAGAGAAATCTTAAGACTAGAACACATCTCATCAATGTATTTAGAAACTTTAACAGGGATTTTAAAGTTACTTACCTCAAACTCACTTTGTCCGAATCCGAGTCCTGTCTCGGAGTTTGAATCTGAATCCGATTGTGCCATCAGACATATATTGGCATAGTCATCATCACTTTCTTCACACTCTGTATCACTCCAGGTTTCTGCTTTAAGAGCCTTTCGATACTTTTTAGCTTTTACTTTCTTCTTCCTCAGAAGAGGACAGTTGGGTCTGATGTGTCCCTTTTTCTTACATTCAAAGCAGACTATGTCTTTGTTTGATTTATCATCCTCAACAGACTTAGTCTGATGCTTTTGAAAACTTTGTTTCTTTGGATTGAATCTTCTTCCTTTTCTGTTCAGCTTCTTGAATCTTCTTATCATGAGAGCAAGCTCCTCATCATCCATATCATCTTCAGAAATCGTAACATCGGAATCATCATTGGATTTTAATGCAACGGATTTCTTACCTTTAGGATCTTCATCTTCATTGATTCGTTCCACTTCATAAGACTCAAGAGTTCCAACCAACTCATCGACGATAGTGGCATGATTCTTTGTGTCTCTCTTCTTGAGGTCTTTATGTGATTCCAATCCTTGGAGAGTCCTCGCAGAGCTTGTTTACTTTCATGGGATCAGAAATTGGTTGACCTTGATTTTCAAGACCATTCACGATTTCGTAAAAACGACTAAACATGTCGGTTATAGATTCTCCCGATTTCATTTTGAAGGCTTCGTATTGACCGAGGAGAATGTTGATTCTGGTCTCTTTCACTCGATCGGTTCCTTCATAAGTAATATGTAATCTATCCCAGACTTCTTTTGCTGTAATACAAGAAGATATTCTGTTATATTCAGTAGGTGACAAAGCACAATATAAGGAATAAATTGCTTTTGCATCAAGAGCTTGTCTCTTGATTATCTCTTCCTGAGTCATTTCACTAGACTCAACGGTTATTTTTCCTCTCTCGATTCAGATGCAGCTTTAGGAGTAATTCCTTTTCTACAACATCCCATTCCGGAGGATCCTTCGATCTTAGGAATGCTTTCATCTTGTTTTTCCAAATGTTGTAATCATTTCCATCAAAGTAAGGAGGTCAGGTATTGCTTTGCCCTTCCACCAGCCACCGGGAGCTAACATACTAGCCATGGATCTTTAACTCAAGTAAAACACTTCAAACAAAGTGAGTACACAGGCTCTGATACCAATTGATATAGCTAGTATAGACACCTAGAGGGGGGTGAATAGGTTTAAAAACAATTTATCGATATACGAAAGCAATACTAGGCAAGCAATAGAACAAGTTCTTCAAGACAGATTATGATCAAAGTAAACAGAGAGTAGGGAGGAGAAAATTGAACACAAAGTTTATAGTGGTTCGGCTTATTCCAAGCCTACGTCCACTCTTCCTCACTAACAACCCACCGGCTGGATTTCACTATAAACAAAATAGATGTTACAGCAATGCTTTCTCTTGATTCCACAGTGTAGATACTCTACCACACTTCCTCAAGGTATCTCAAAATATAGTCACTCTTTTGCGTACAAGATTTCGCTCGCAAATGAATAGACAAAGAACAAGGAGCTTCGGACTTTGAAATTCTTCTATCGCGCACACCTCGAAACAACTCGAACATCTTCCTTATATACTCCTTTATGCCATCATACCCGTTGGCACTTACCAAAGGAATTCTTCCAATCTTCCCGTTGGACAGAATCAATTAGAAAGATTACTCGAGCTATTAAAGGAACATGTCGATAGCCCATCAATCCTGCTCGCCCATACAATCAGGATTTCGGTTTCCATAAGTAGAACCTTCCAAGTATACTTCGCCAATCAACGGATCTTTAAATCAATCTTGATGTTGACTAAAGTAATCCATTGTGTCATATCCAGCCAAGAGATATTCGTTAGATGACAAGATCAAATCCTTAACGAAACACACAGTCCTGGATAGACCTTCTTCGACAAACTACAAACTGTCAATGAGAATAGACTTTGAGTCTTGAGTCTGACAGTCCGAAGGTCTTCAGACTTTAAATAGTAGAGTCTGCAAGTCTTCGGACTTTAAATGGTAGAGTCTCGCAAGACTTCGGACTTTAAATGGTAGAGTCTCGCAAGACTTCGGACTAGACCGATAGAAACGTTTTGTCGGCTTCGAAATATTCCAAAAAGATTTCTCCAACAAGGATAACATATTTATTTCCTCAAAACATATATAACCATGCTTATTTTAATGAAAGTACTCTCTTTTTAATTGAGAATGATCCACCTTGATGTATTTTTTGGTTTATAAATTTGTTAATATGTCTTTAATACATTATTCTTAACAAAAATATAAAAATTACAATCATTTTTTTTGTCAATTTTAAACAAATTAAAATAAAAAAAAAAACTTAAATTGATCACACTAAAAGGACTTTTCAAATATATGCTTACCAAACAGTATTTCTCTAAAAGTTGCTTTTCAAGGCACTTTCCAATTAGAGTTTAGCAAACGGTCTTTGCATTTCACCAAACTTCTTTAGGCTAAAGGCCTTTGCATTCATGCAAAGACTTTTCCCAAAAGCTGAACCAAACGCACCCTATGTTGTGGCTGAAGATCCTTGCTGTGTTCATATCTGTTTCGAGTGTGGTTAAACAGTCTCTAAGTTGGTCTTGAGTGTCGCTCGCGTACGTTACGTTGATCTTCACCGGAATCCAAGCCTCGAGTGTACCTATTTGGCCCTTTTACTCACTGCCTACCAAATGTTTGACAAAATGCCCCAAAGAGAGTCGAAATATAGTGCGTGTTTTTAACTTAAGATCGACTAATGCATGTTGCCATCTCTGTTAGTTCATGTTAGTTTTCATTGCTTACACTATGTTCTGTATGGTTTGCATGAAGTATCCGCATGTTATCGAATTGATATTTTTTTTTTTGTCGCGCTGGAAACAGTCGCTAGAGTAGATGGCTAGCGGTGATCAGCACTGGTTGCTCTGGGTCGATGGTGGTTCGGCGATAGGAAGAATGATGCTTGCTCCCACTGGTGTTGTCATGTGGGTGAGATCTGGGTTGAAGCACGGCCTCGCTGAAGAGTTGGGCGTGAAAGCGCAATGAGGAAGAAGGTCAGAAGGGAGAAGGGAAAGAATAAAAAAAACAAGGAACAAAAAAAAACCAGAAAATAAAAAAAATTAAAAAAAAAAAGAGAAGAAGAGGAAAACCCAAAAAGGGAAGAAAAGACAGTAGATGGGGATGTTCGGTGAAAAGGTCAAAAGGGCGGAGGGAAGGAATAAAAGAAGAAAGGAAAAAGAAAAACTGGAAAAAAAAAAAAGAAAAAAAAAAAGAAAAGCAAAGCCAAAATTAATAAAAAAACTATAAAATGGCAAAAGTTGATCTCAGGAAGGAGAAATTGCAAAGGGGGGGAGTAGGGGTGAGCGTGGTTCCCGAGTAGAACCGGAACCGAGAACCGAACCGGAGGTTCCGGTTCGGTTCCCCGGTTCTAAGGGGACTGGTTCCGGTTCCCATAGGAACCGGAACCTGAGGAACCGGAACCGCCAAGTTAAAAAAAAAAAAAAAAAAAAAACCCTAACCCCTTCCACGCGATTTCCCCCCTTTTGTTCAATTTTCCCCATTTCCCTTTCTTTTTCTCTCTCTCTCTCTCTTCTCCCCTTTTTCCTCCTCACATCACTTCCTGCCCCCCACTTTTTCTTTTCCTCTCTCTCTCTTCTCTTTCCCCCTCTCTCGGCCGAACCTCCCTCTTCTTCTTCTTCCTTCCTCTCGCCGGCTCTTTGCTTCACCCACCACCACACCGCCGCCCCACGCCCTACTCACCACCACCTCTTGGCCACCGAACCCCCACCATCCACTGCTCGTCCGACGAGCCATCTCGCCGTTGAGCCCGATGAGCTGTCTCACCCTCCGCGCCGCCGTGAGGCACCACCGCCGTCCCCAAGCCATCGTCACCACCTCTTGCTACCGCTTGCTCGACCGTCCGGGCCGTCGTTGCTCTGAACCGTCACCACCTCCGCCCGAACTGAGCTCTTCCCCCCTTGGCCGTGGGTTGAGCCGCGACCGCCGCCGTCTTCGGTGCGCCGTTCATGCCTTCGTTGGTGCCGTGAGACTCATGCCTTCGTCGCCATCGCGCCACCGTCGCCCCGTGCTCGCCGTCGCCAGATCAAGAAGAAGCTGGGAAAGAAGATGAGGCAGAACAGACCCATCCCTCACTGGATTCGCATGCGAACTAACAACACCATCGAGTTCATTTCCAATTCCTTCACGTTTTGTCCCAAAAAAGCTGTCTTTTTTATTTTATTTTATTTTTTTGTGGCCTAATTTTTGTCGCCGAAATCGTTTAGGTACAATGCAAAGCGCAGGCACTGGCGCCACACCAAGTTAGGGTTCTGAGGTGTTTTCATGGGAGGAGGTGCTTTTGCTTTGGGTTAGAGCTTTTTAGTTGTTGCGAAAGAGACCTCTCGATGCTTTTCTAATTATTGCTTTTAAGCGAATTGAAGACTTTTAAGGAAGCAAATAGCTGCTTAGATACAGTGCTGCTTTGTTACTCTCGAGCACGAGCATTTTTTATATCTGATGATCTACGAATTGTGGTAGTTTATGTTGCTTCATGTGGTTTTGATAGTATGAGGGATGGGATTTTAGTGAATTTTAATGTTGCTTCAACTTTATGTCTTGTTAAGCTTGTCGCTGTTACAACACATTGTGTTCAACGTTCAGCGCCTTTGATCGGTTCTGCTAATGATTGGCCTTATCTTCTTATTTAGATGAGACTTATAGGCTTGTGTTGGACCTGCTTTTCCTGTTCAGTGCTTGTTGAGGTCACGGTGCTTGTTCTCATAGTGTGGTAGTGATTATTAGTGGTCATCCTTCCAGACATTGGGGAGCTTTTAGTTGTGTCAATTCTGAGGAATTTCAACTTATGTGGTATGTATGCAGTAGTGATGTAAGTGCCCAATTTCGCCTACCAGCCGGTTTGCTATCTGCAATGTCTAAATGAGAGTAATCATCAGTTTATTGGGCATCTTCAGTAGATTCAAGTCGGTTTAGCATGTGAAGTGTGTTCTAGCATCAGGTTGCAGGATTCATGGCTATGTCGTTATTATTGATGCATTCATTTCCATTTTTTTAACTAAAAATGAAAAAAAAATAAAAATAAAGAACCTATTGGAACCTATTGGAACCTGGAACCGACCCGGAACCCGTGACAGGGGGTAGGTTCTAGGTTCTTGGTTCTAACGGGTAGGTTCCGGTTCCAAAAATGAGGAACCATGCCCGATGGTAGGTTCCGGGTTCCAAGCGGAACCCGTAAGGAACCGAACCGCTTACCCCTAGGGGAGAGTGCGGCGAAAAAGACAAAATAAGGATAAAACAAAAAGAGAAAAAAGAAAGAAAATGTATATTTAAAAAACTAAAAAAATATATTTTTATCCGACATGAGTCGGACCTGGACTCGGATTGGTCCTACCCGGTCCGAACCCTATTTCTAAACAAAATAATATTAAATATTAAAAATATATTAAAATTTTCAAAAAAATCAATTTTTTTAAATAGTAGAAATTCAAAATATTTTCAGAAAATTCAACAACTTTCAAAGAACAATAAAAAAAATCAGAAAATATTGAAAATTCGAGTTTAAAAAAATTAAAAATAGAAAATTAAGGAAAATTAAAAAAATTCTCAAAAATTCCAAAACTCGAAACGTCTAAAAATTTAAGTAGTAATTACAAAGACACCAAAAAAAAAAAAAGAAAATCAAAAGGTTTTGGAAAATTTTTAAAAAATCAATTTAAAAAAATTCAAAAAATCTAAAAAATTAATTAATTAAAAAATCTTCAAAAAGGTTAAAATTAATCTCTTAGTTTATTTTCTCCTAAAAGATGGAAGTTTTTCAATTTAAATCATGCTCAAGAGGTTTTAGTTGTCCTTAAAAACAAATACCCTTGATTGTGCAATTTTGGTATGTTGATTTTGGCTTCCCTTTAATCAAATTAGGATTAGTATTTATCTTTTCTTTGATGTTAAATTTGTTTTCTCCCATGCAATTTATTTAATCGCTTTCCTTGGCTGCTAATTGTTATTTTAATGATTGTGCACCCGTAAAATCATCTCGCATGTTAGTAGATAAGTATAAAATCAATACAGGTTGCCTGACAAAAACATCTTTTTTTAAAAATGAACAAGATTAGGTACCAAAAAGACACTAATTGGTTAATTGGTTAATTAGTGTAATCAAGTTCTCGAACCTAGATTCTCTGGTTGCGTAGGAAGTGAGGTGTACTCCTATGTCTCACTTGGTTTCTAGCCAACCCCAATAGGCTAGTGATGACTCCTTATTACAAAATTCTTATGAACACCTCAACGTCGCACGAGGTATGGCGTGCCTAATCATGGCCCATAGGCCCGTCTTTTAAGCAATGCCCCTAAACCTATTCCCTCCCCGAGGAGTAGGTCACGACAAGCATAAAAGAGAGAGACGTTCTTTCAACAATGTAAAATGGGAGGGGCTAAAAGTTTGGTTTTTGTGTGAAATAGCGGAATGTAGGTAGTGAAGGCGAAGTTAAAGCAAGAGGCAATTCAAAATGCAGCTGTTTATCTCTAAATCATACTGAATTTGTAATGCAATATGTGTATTGAGTATATCTCTTATTGTCCTAGCTAAAATTGTTATGTAACTAGACGAGAGGAAAAGAACAACATAACTAAGTTTAGAGTCCTTTCATTGCAGAATATGTGGGGAGTAAAGCTATAATTTGATTTCTAATTACAGAGTGGGCTACTAGTAGAGTTAGTATTTCACATACATAAATAGTTGACATTTCTAATTATGGTGGAATTCTATTATTTTTAAAGTTTTGGCAACGTTGATATACAATTAATACTTTTTAGGGATAAGTGCATTAAAAGTCCTAAAATTTGTCATGAAAATGTAATTAAGTCTTAAAACTTTCAAAAAGTACAATTAAGTTCTAAAACTTGTCACAAAGTGCAATTAAGTCCTAAAACTTTCAAAAAGTGTAATCAAATCTTAAAACTTGTCAAAGTAGTTCAATCTAAGTCCTTCCATTGATTGCACTTTTGAAAGTTTTAGGACTCGGTGACACTTTCGAAACAAGTTTTAAGACTTTATTGAACATTTTGAAAGTTTTAAGACTTGATTGAACTTTTGTGATAAGTTTTAGGACTTAATTGCACTTTTTGAAAGTTTTAGGACTCAATTGTATTTTCATGATCAATTTTAGGATTTATAATGCACTTATCCCTACTTTTTAAAACTCAATTCATTTTGTGATTGTTGATTTTATGGTATCTCAAGCTTTTTGAGGCGTTGTTCATGGCATATAAATATGTGAATTTTTCTTTCCATTACAATCAACACATTACTCTTTCAGCATTCCTTATGCCAATTAGAATTTGAATTGTTGATAAATTACCTGAAAATAAGAGAAATTATTTCACCTTCGAAATTAAGTGAGTGCTTGCTTTAGAGATTTGT
Organism: Eucalyptus microcorys; assembly: GCA_014182515.1. Taxonomy (NCBI): domain Eukaryota; kingdom Viridiplantae; phylum Streptophyta; class Magnoliopsida; order Myrtales; family Myrtaceae; genus Eucalyptus; species Eucalyptus microcorys. The sequence continues at coordinate 9,549,469 of CM024566.1, forward strand.
CCAGTCAATGAAAAATCTATGTTCTATTTTTTCTGTGATTTTCATACCCTAGCTAATGTCTCTCAACAATGGCAAATGGATAACAAGTTTTTACCCTCTTCTAGTATGGAGTCTTGAAAAGATCTACAAACTCAAGATTTGTCATAAAATCTAACATCATATCGGTCTCAATCTCATCCCCGATCGACATCACTATAGCTTTATCTTGAATCCATTCATTACTAATCTCATCTTTTTAAAAATAACTACACGGAACTAGACATTTTCTTCACTAACAGCATGTGCGCATTTTGTTACTTCACCTGCCTTGTCATTGCATGCATAGGTGAGATATTCACCATCAACTGGAAAATGAGGATTTCAAGGTATTGGAATTGCTCGATTTCTTTTGTTGTGAATATCTCGATTCTCGCCAACGTTCCTGAGAATGTTTAGCTTCACGAAGTTTATATTCATAACACAATCTCTCACCAACACAACTTGAGACCCTTCAAATAGAAGCGCTAGTCAATGCAAAGCTTCGACTTTGCTTTTTATTGGGCTTCCATCTATCAACATCAAATGTACTATGACTATAGATTTTCCTCTTTAAAGCAGAAGGGATCCATGGTCCGAATCTCCACCCTTAAGATAAAGTGAGGAAAAAGTGATTTGTATGAATACCACTGGCCTTTGTCCTATTACTTCTTTTGAAAAACGTAGATCAGCTAGAAAATTCTTGACTTAACAATAGAGTCCTTGATCCCGATAAACTCTTCCATTGTCAAAGTCAATAGGGGAAAATTGTCCAAAAAAATCCTAAATTTATTATACTATTGTTAATTCAGTCCTAAATTTTCAATTTTTAATTGACCCCTGAACCTTTTTACGTTTTGCTAATTAAGTCCATGCGTTCAATTTTGATCAAAAATCAATGGCGTGAATGCCAACTATCCTACGTGGAACAATCGACGTTGATGAGAATAATTTTTAATAATTTTTTTATTTCTTTTTCTTCTCTTCTTTCTTCCCTTTTTCTTGTCTTTTTCTTTTTTCCCTTTGTTGGCCATCGTTTGGTCTCGTTGATGGCCAGCAAAGGTCATTGGCCTCATGGGAGGGAGGGCCGTCCTTGCCATCCTAGGCCTAGGCTCTCCCAAGGCCGACAAGGGCGACCCTCGTTTATGGCTAGCAACCTCTGTTGGCCATTGACAAGGCCTAGTGGTGGCCGGCCGATGGAAAAAGGGAAAAGATAAAAGAAAAAAACGAAGATAAAAGGGAAAAAGAATAAAGATAAGAAGAAAAAAAGGAATAAATAAATAAATTTGACAAATATTAAAATATTATTAAAATATATATATGTCGGCGGCTAGTCATACGACACAGGGATAGTCGGCATTCGCATCAGCAATTTCAGGCTAAAATTAATTAGATCAACTCAATTGATAAATCGTGAAAAAATTTAGAACAGAATTAGTGAAAATGTAATAGGTTTATGTGAACCCTAATGTCAAATGTTGATGTGCCTTAATAGTAAATGTTTTTAGTGATCAATCTATTGACTTTTTTATTATTATTTCTAGGAGTATTGGTGGCTGGTCTCTCCCAAGTTTGATCTTCTTTCTTCTGTGCTGAGATGTGAAAAGAATATAATATGACTGGAGACCATGGTCAAGCCCGGCAGGAGCACTCGATCTCCAATTTCCACTCTACTTGCGTGTTTTTTCTTTCAACATATTGCTCATGCTTCATCCGCTAGACCTTTATATACCTTCCATTATTCTAAACCTTAAAAATCTGTTCATTCTTTTTTTTTTTTTTTTTTTTTTTTGATTGATTGATGTAATTGTTTAGTTAGCCTCGCAGAATTTAACTATAATTAACTCCATCAATCTTTGTTCTTGATTTCTGTATAGATAACTATAAAGTTATATAATCTCATTAGTGTCTTCTTAAAGAGGACTTAAAAAAAATTAACTCTCATCTTTTGAGAATAATGAAGAGTTAAGCCAATTTTTTTACTACTCTCTTTAATGACATTCATTGAAAAAGGAGTAAGCGCAAAGTTGAACTCTTTTTATAAATTTGAATAAAGCAGAAAGATAGAAAGATGAAAAAAGATAATATGCAGCATAAAAATAAAAATAAGCCAACCATTTTGTAGAATTGCAAGGTTTAAGGATGACCAAGAACCTCTTGAAAATGCATGTTTTAAGGCTAACCCATGAACCCTTTGGAATTGCATGGTTTAAGGGTAACCAAGAACTCTTGAAAGTGCATGGTTTAAGGATGACCAAGAACCTCTTGAAAATGCATGGTTTAAGGCTAACCCATGAACCATTTATTGTATGGTTTAAGGATGACCAAGAACCTCTTGAAAACGCATGGTTTAAGGCTATTCCATGAACCCTTTGAAATAGCATGGTTTAAGGATGACCAAGAACCTCTTAAAAATGCATGGTTTAAGGCTAACCCATGAACCCTTTGGAATAACATGGTTTAAGGATGACCAATAACCTCTTGAAAATACATGGTTTAAGGCTAACCCATGAACCCTTTGGAATTGTGTGGTTTTATTGGAGAAACCTGTCATTCGAGAATATTCTGAAATGGGTACTGCCCATCAAATAGAATTCATTATAACAAGTATTCTAGTTGTTGGGATATAATATGCGAAAACGATAGGATCTTGCAATTTACGTCAATGTGAAATCACCCCAGAGAAATAAACGAGAAAATCAGGACACCAGAAATTTACGTGGTTCGGTCCGAGTATCGGTACCTACATCCACGGGGAGAGCCAGTAGCAAATAATCCACTAAAACTGGAGAATCAAAGTTTACAATCGCTCAATCGCTCAAGTGTTTCCCACACCTAGATTTAACCCCAAACCTAAAGTGTATAAATAACAACTCGCTTGGATATAAACTCACGGCACAAAATTACCGCGTTACAAAACTCTCTACGTACGGCTTCGCGAGACTTCAAGATCTTGCGACTTTTCTTCAAGCAGCGTGGACGTGCGTGGCTTCTCACGTACGTAGGGCTTCCGCAGCAATTTTCGGAAGAAGGAAAAAGAAGACCTGCTCGATGCTTTTATACGTGGGTGTGTGTGTGCCCAAGGTCAAAACTTTGACCTTGGGCCCCACCACTTCCCTTCTTCACGTGCAGGATGTTTCCTCTTTTCTCTCATCGGCTAAAAGGAACGAAACTTGTGTGTGCTGGGCCCCACGAGAGTAACAACTTTTAGCAACAATTCCGAAGAAAGAATTCGTATACATCTGCCCACCTTTTTTTTTTCTTTTTGAAATTCCTTCGCAAGTCCAACAAATTTCAAACTCGAGTCATAATTTAACAATTCTCCACCTTAGCTCGATGTTTGAAGCCAAGTTATAGTGTTCATCATCCATACTGCTCTCCCAATGCCCCGACGGGCGCTAACTCTCCACAGACGCCAATAGAGCTCAAGCAGAGCTTGAGCTTCGCCAAAGGAACAGACTTAGTCATCATGTCTGCCGGGTTATCTGCTGTAGCAATCTTTTTAACAATAACAATACCCTTAGCTAAGACATCTCGGATGAAATGGTACCTGATGTTGATATGTTTCGTTCGCTCGTGATAAACTAGATTATATGCCAAATATATTGCACCTTAGTTATCGCAGTGTATATCCACACTTTTCTGTTCTAACCCAAAGTCCAAGAGCAAACTTTGTAACCATATCGCCTCCTTCGCTACAAAGGTTAGTGCCATGTACTCTGCCTCAGTCGAAGACAAGGCAATGTGATCCTATAAGGATGCTTTCCAACTAACTGCACCACCTGCTAGCGTAAACACGTACCCTGCTAAAGACCTACAATCATCCAAGTCACCGACGTGATCCGAATCCACAAAACCAGTGGTCTCACTGCCATTGCTGTCCCTTCGGTATACTATACCCACGTCTGTTGTCCCATTTAAATATCTGAGGATCATTTCACAGCTTCCCAATGAGCTTTACTAGGACGCTTCATATAGCGACTAACCACGCTCACAGCTTGTGAAATATCAGGCCTAATGCACACCATAACATACATAATACTACCTACGGCACTAGAATAAGGAACACGGGACATATGCTCCTCCTCCTCCTCAGTCTGCGGTGATAATTTATCTGAAAGTTTAAAGTGCTTTGCTAAAGGTGTACTTACAGATTTCGCCGACTGCATGTTAAAACGTGCCACAATCTTCTCAATGTATTTCTTTTGAGATAGACGTAAAACTCCTGCAGTCCTATCACGCAAAATCTCCATACCCAAAATTTTCTTTGCAGCACCTAAATCTTTCATTTCAAATTCAGCATTCAACTACCTCTTCAGCACATCAATATCAGACATATTATTAGCTGCTATCAACATATCATCAACATATAAAAGTAGATAAATCAAACAACCATTCTCCAATATCCTAAAGTAAACGCAGCTGTCCATCTGACTTGTTGAATAGTCTTGACTAGCCATGAAAATATCAAAACGTTTATACCACTGTCTAGGAGACTGTTTCAGCCCATACAAAGATTTCTTTAACAAGCAAACATGATCTTCCTTACCCGGAATAGCAAATCCCTCTGGTTGCCTCATGTAAATCTGTTCTTCCAGTTCACCGTGAAGAAACGCAGTTTTCACATCTAGCTGCTCTAACTCGAGATCCTGCGAAGCAACTAAGGCAAGTAGAACACAAATAGAAGTATGTCTTACCACAGGAGAGAACACCTCATTGTAGTCAATGCCCTCACGCTGTGTATACCCTTTCACCACAAGTCTCGCTTTATACCTCGTTGCCTCGACACCGGGAATGCCCTCTTTCCGTTTGAAGACCCATTTACTTCCAACAATCTTTTGGCTCTTTGGTACTTTGACCAGCTCCCATGTCTGATTTCGATGGAGTGATTCCATCTCTTCACTCATAGCTCCTAGCCACTGCGATGACTCCGAACTAGCCATCGCCTCAGAGTAAGACGAAGGCTCATCTGTCTCCACCTCATCACCTACAATCAATGCATAAGCAATATCTGTATAACCATAACGTACCGGTGGTTTAATTTGCCTTCTCTCTCTATCTGCGGCTATAGTCTGCTGCGGCTTTGCTGGTTGTTCACTATCACCGACTTCAGGAATTACGGCTTCATCTGCAGTCTCAACCTCTATTACCTTCGAGGTCTCCGGAGTCTCCACCTGAGGCTCCACCTCACTTATGACACCATGATCTGTCTTCTCTGCTGGTTGTGTCTCAGAACTCCTCTGTTGAAGCATTGCAGTCTCGTCGAAGATCACATCTCTACTGATTAGAAAACCGGGTGATCTGGGATCAGTGCACCACAGCCGGTAGCCTTTCACCCCATGTGCATAACCCAGAAATATGCACTTCTTTGCCCTCGGCTCAAGCTTACCATCACTCGCATGAGCATACGCAGGACATCCGAATATACGTAATCCGGAATAATCAACGTGTTTCCCGACCATACTTCCTCGGGAGTCTTCCACTCGATAGCAGACGATGGAGATCGATTTACCAGGTAACATGACATGTTCACTGCTTCAGCCCAAAATTCCTTGCCAAATCCTGCATGCGAAAGCATGCATCGAGCTCGCTCAAGCAAGATTATGTTCTTCCGTTCTGCGACGCCATTCTGCTGTGGTGTCCCAGGTACTGTGCGGTGTCTTACAATACCTTCTTTCTCGCAGAACTCGGTAAAATCTTTACCACAGAACTCTATGCCATTATCGGTTCTCGGCACTTGATTTGCTTTATCTCGATCGCTTCTCAATCAATGCCTTAAATTTCTTGAACCGATCAAACATGTCATATTTGTGCTTCAGAAAGTATACCCATACCTTCCTTGAATAATCGTCGATAAAAGTCAGCATATATCGGGCACCTCCTTTCGAAGGAACCGAAGACGGGCCCCAGACGTCTGAATGAATATATTCAACTGGTCGTTTGGTTGAATGAATAGCTGTTGTAAACTTAACTCGGTGCTGCTTCCCATAGATGCAATGCTCACATAAATCCAGCTTACCTGTTTTCTGACCCTTCAACAACCCCCTTTCACTCAGCATCGTCATACCTGCCTCACTCATGTGCCCCAAACGCATATGCCATAACTGAGTCAAGTTAGAGTCTGACTCACCTGATAAAATAGCGGCACTTCCAGTCACGGTCTCTCCCAGTAGATGATAGAGAGTATTCACTTTCTTCCCTTTCATCACTGTCATAGCACCTCGAGAGATCTTCAGTACTCCACCTTCAGCGGTGTACCTACACCCGATGTCATCGAGTGTCCCCAGAGAAATAAGGTTCTTCTTGAGGTCCGGTACATGCCTCACATCTGTCAATGTGCGAACTACCCCATCGTGCATCCGAATCCGAATTGTCCCTATCCCCACAGCCTTACAGACTGCATTATTCCCCAAAAGAACTCTACCACCATCTGCAGCTTGGTAAGTAGTAAACCAGTTCTTATGAGGCATCATGTGATAAGAACACCCCGAATCTAGCACCCATTCGTCTCCTAACGAAGTAGCAGTCACACATAAGACAGCTTCTGCATCCCTATTGCTCCCCTTAGCAACGTTTGCCACACTGCTTGTGGCATTCTGCTTATCAACTTTATTTCTCTACTTTGGACAATCTCTCCTGATGTGCCCCTCCTCGTGACACTCAAAGCACTTCATGCGTCCTTTGGACTTTCTATTACATGATTTTGATCTGCTTTTACCTCTGCTGCTACTAGGCTCTCGATGTTGTTCTCTACCCCGAATCGTCGGTGCTTGCGCTGCTCCTTTCGCTGCGACCGTCATCTCGCAACTTTCTCGCCACTCCTTAGAGAATAAGGCGGACTTTACCTCTTCGAGGTAATAGTAGTACGCCCCGCAATGTGAATCGCAAAGTGCTCCCATGACTCTAGTAAAGAGGCTAACAACATCATGCCCTGTTCTTCATCATCAAGTATCTTACCGACGTTCTTCAGATCTAACATGAGTTTATTAAATTCATCTAGGTGGGTTCTGATAGACGTACCTTCAGTATATCTAAATTGAAACATCTTCTTTAGCATATACAAGCGATTGTTGAAACATTTCTTCACATAGAGTGCTTGAAGTTTTGCCCATAATGCTGCGGCATCCTCCTCCTCAATAACCTCTAATAAGACCTCATCTGACAAATTTAACAGAATTATGCTCTTTGCTTTTTGCATAAGCTCTACCCTCTCTGAGGCTTTCATTAGAATCGGCAACTCATCCTCACCATCCAGTGCCTTGGCCAAACCTTGTGTTGTCAATAAAGCCCGCATCTTGATGCTCCATAACACAAAGTTATTCCTCCCATCAAACTTCTCAATCTCAGATTTCCTCTCAGACATAATTGCAATAATAAAATTTCTAGATAATAATCAGACAAGCCAAAAAACCCCAAATCACAATCAAGAAATCCAACCCCAAGCTCTGATACCAATTGTTGGGATATAATATGGGGAAATGATAGGATCTTACAATTTACATCAATGCGAAATCACCCCAGAGAAATAAACGAGAAAATCAGGACACCAGAAATTTACGTGGTTCGGTCCGAGTATCGGTACTTACATCCACGGGGAGAGCCAGCAGCAAATAATCCACTAAAACCGGAGAATCAGAGTTTACAATCGCTCAATCGCTCAAGTGTTTCCCACACCTAGATTTAACCCAAAACCCAAAATGTATAAATAACAACTCGCTTGGATATAAACTTACGGCACAAAATTACTGCGTTACAAAACTCTCTACGTACGGCTTCGCGAGACTTCAAGATCTTGCGACTTTTCTTCAAGCAGCGTGGACGTGCGTGGCTTCTCACGTACGTAGGGCTTCCGCAGCAATTTTCGGAAGAAGGAATAAAGAAGACCTGCTCGATGCTTTTATACGTGGGTGTGTGTGTGCCCAAGGTCAAAACTTTGACCTTGGGCCCCACCACTTCCCTTCTTCATGTGCAGGATGTTTCCTCTTTTCTCTCATCGGCTAAAAGGAACGAAACTTGTGTGTGCTGGGCCCCACGAGGATAACAACTTTTAGCAACAATTCCGAAGAAAGAATTCGTATACATGTGCCCACCTTTTTTTTTTCTTTTTGAAATTCCTTCGTAAGTCCAGCAAATTTCAAACTCGAGTCATAATTTAACACTAGTAAAGAATGTATACTAGATGAGATCAATTTCAACACATGTCATCAGAAACAATATCAAAGGTGTATCGGTAATGAGAAGGCAATGATTGCACAAACAAATCAAACTAATTCCGACCACTTGACAAACTCACAAAACTATCATCACACTCGGATGATATCTTTAATCGTCAAATTCTCTTAGGAGAAAAGTCCTTGTCAAAATGACCTTGACTTATAAGAAAGGTTTGTTAAGTATGTCGAGCAAGACCCCTAGTTAGAAAGGGCTTTTGCATATTCTCAAGAATGGCTGTTTGATCCCATCTATTCATGTGGAAAATAAACTGATCACTCAATCTCACTCTTCCAGTGTGCAAGGCTTTGAATCATTCGCAATAAGTACACATTGACCAATCTAAAAGGTCTTTTAGAAGGATCGTAGTGTAGGTTTGGTCATGGCTTTAGCAATGGATAAGCATCATTGGCTATGAAATGAAGTAATCATCAATTGACATCTTCGCCGGGTTTACAAGTCAAGAAACCTTAAGATGAGATAAGATAACCCTACTCTCACTTCTTCGAGCAGTAGCTTCTTTGGAGAAGTCTTAATTTCCACTTGAATCATCCCAATCTGAAGAGACTTTGGAAATGGGTTGTAATGTTGATTCGGGAAAAGATTCAAAAGGCTTAGCTCAAAAGGCTTAGAACTTTTTTTAAAGGGGGGTTTGAGAGTTGGTGATTATCATGGCATCATTACCATATCATCCTTTTTTTTTAAAGCACTAGGCTTTTAAAATTCAAATTGTCTCGAAAGTCCTTTGACTAATCATCTTAACATAATGACTTTTGCATTTGCAATGATTTTCTTTTCATTGCAAGCATTTCTTTTCCCTGGGCATTGGCCTTGCTTTTACGATGCACACTACTTTTTCATGCCCTTTAATTTTCATTTGACTTTTGTTCTTTTGGACTTTTTGAGCTCTTAGGACTTTCGAGATGCTTTTCATATTCTCCTGTAAACACTTATTGCATTGGTAAATCATATGCCCTGCCCCCCAATGTGGGGAGATAATCACCACTCGAGTTTTAGAAATGAATGATTAGGCTCAACTTGGTTTAAGCAAAGGATATCAGTGTTTGGGTAGAGAAAAGAATGCTCTTCTTCACCTTGGGATGCTTCAAGCTTCCATAAGAAATCACCTGAAGTTACCACAAAAAGATTTATGCAAGTGAGCGTAAGGAAGCCTTTCTCATCTTTCCTCTCCCAAAAATGTCGACCCAGACCTCCATAATTGCCCCTTTGTGGGGTGATTCTTGACAGGGGTATTTTGTAGAAAATTCTTCACATTAAAAGGCTCAGATGGGCTAACTATTGTCACCTATAGTGTGTATGATAGAGCAAAGAAATGCCTATTATCATCTTGATCTATGTACCGCTTGTGAATGAATTCATTGACCTTAAACGACACGGGTTTTCTTTTTCACTCGAATCCTAGAGTGCTTAAAGGACATGTTTGGAAATGGGTTGCATTTCCTCATCCTAAGTCTTTCTCGCTTGGCATAAGTAACATCACCTTTCATTTTTGTTGAGATCATCTTAGTGGATTAACCTCCATAGAGAATTTTGCTTCGAAATGAGTGATCCTTCAAGTGGATGGACAATTTAAAGGTAATAAAAAATTTTGCAAACTTTGTGGAAAACTTGTTTTTTCAATTTCCATTTTTTGTGCTTGTTTCTAGAAAAACACTAAATGTTCTTCTTCTTTTTTCGCGATGGAAATTCTCCATTTGTTTTTCATTTGATTTTGAAAAGAAGGGTACTTACCTGTGCCTTAGTAGTCAGATGACCCTATGAAGAACAAAAAGGGAATGTGTTAGTACATGAATCCTCAGGGATTGTAAAACTGGAAACGATACAACATTACCCTTCGTCAGTTTCACCATTTGGCGGCAAACAGCGGAATGAACGTACTATTTTAAGGCTTGAAGAGAATCTCAGGTCTTTGATCTCATTAGTTCAAGCATTTTCTTCTTTTTGCAAAAGTAAGAGATGCAGTTTTTTTAATATTTTTATTTTTTTACATGGCAACCTCGTTGCCGTTTCCGGGGATCGAACCCCGTACCTCTCGGACTCGTTCATTCATTCCCCATACCACTTGGTCGAAGCGCTGGTAGTGTCCATGGGGCGCTTCCTTTTTTATTTAATTGAACTGACTCTAGAACGACACATCTTTTAAATCAAGGTAGGTGAATTTGACACGTATTACCTCCACATGCTTGCTTGGTCAATATAGATTATGCTTAAATCAATTTCTTGAGTTTGTTCCTTGAATACCGACGCTTCCTGTCAAACAAGGGAACTATGTCAAAAATGAAATTTTAGATGAGGCATTTTGGAAATGATATCGAATTACCCTTCTCCTACATCTGACTTTAAATGTCTTGTGTTTCCTCTTCATATGCCTTTGCTCCTCAAGTGTTAACATTTCCTTGAAGATCTTGCTTTCAAAGATGTTATCGAATTCACTCATTCTAAGTGGACGTCAAAGATGAGAGGAGAGGGGTACTCCTTGTTTCTACATGTGAGGGCATTGCTCCTTGAATGTTTTACTTCATTTATTCCATCAAAATGGATGGTTGGGCCTTAGCATGCCTTCTTGGTATAAGGTGTTGCTCCAACGGTCAATGTGCACCTTTTCCTACAAGAGATGGGGTTTGTTATTTATATTCCAAAATTGAATTGGACTAATTTAGAGACAATACTCCCTTTTTGTGCTAAATCAATTGACTTTGTTTCATCTTGCTTCACAGGTGAGAGTTACTCTACTTTGAGTGACTTGCCCCATTTATCAACTGCAAGGAAAAAGAGATGTAATATGTTATTTTCATATTCGACGTGATTCATTTTAGGAACGGTATACTCCCTTTTACGGCATATCTGATGACATCGTTCCATTCCATTTCCTTGGCTATGGAGAGGGATTTGCTCTCATGATTGACAACAATTCATTTGGCAAATGTTTATTCCATTTGAATCTTTCCCTTTTTAGAAGTCAGATGAATCGGGCATTGCGTGCCCCCGATTCATTTTGTGGCTATCTACCCCAATTAAAATTTCCTACACATGTGGAAACAATGTATTATTTCTACTCTTAGGTACATTAAGTTCAGGAACAAAGTACACCCTTTTTCAAAGTTGGACAATTCCGAATCTCATCATATCTTTGTGGAGGAAGGGAAGATATTGTCCTTATGGTCGAATGCATGCCACATTGAGTTAGATAACTTGTCCATATGCAGCTTCATTATGTTGGATTGATGAATCTTCATTTCATTTGAATCCTTCATGCTTTACTCAGTTTCCCGCATACCCTTTTTAGGCTAGGTGATCTTTCGCCATTTTTGTTGCGTCAATGCATTTCCCACTTCACAATCTGTAAGCATGGGTGGCTATGTCAGTTTATGAATGAGTTGTTTTGACTTTTGGAACGAACACACCCTTTTCTTTTATAGATTGTGTGATTTTGGACTAGGTTGTCCTCCCCATGTAGTCTTGTTCCTTGCCAATAATTTGCCTCACTAAAATCTGCACAAAGTGTAGGGACAAGTCATTTCCTAAAATAAATCAAATTTAACTTGAAATGATTACCACCTTTTATTTGAGGGCAACATTTGATGACCAATTCTTGTTTGTGTGCCTCTACATCTTGAAGTGTTGTCTTGTAGACCACCAATAATCATCTCCATAGAGGATTTGATGCCAAGAAACCGTTGGAAGTGTAGGGATTGCAATTGCTTCTTGTTCACAACCAACGAAGTAGTTTGATGCCAAAGAATGTCTACAGATTTCTTCTTCCACGAAGAATGTCAAATTAATATGAGGTCGTCCAGGATGTGGAACTTCTGCGGAAGCCGCTTTCAAAGCAATAAAGATTGCCGTTAGGCCACTAGATTTGTGATCTTCGAGGCTTTAACGGTTCATTTCACACTTAGTCGCAATGTTTGAATTCATATGCTGCAAAAATATTCCTATAGTTCATGGCTTAACCAAATATACCCATAAATGAGCATGAATTGGTGCATCTCATGACTTGCTCTATTAGGGAAAGGCCCGCGCTTTTGTCTTTCCAAAAGAAGTAAACGTCAATCTTGAACAAAACCATCATTTTACCAGTTTGACAAAAATGGATGGTCGAGTTAGTTGTTGCATAAGAAATCCCCATTAGAATGATTACAACCTTACCCCCTCAAAGCATTATCTTGCGGATCAACCTGCAAAAGTGATTAAGAGAAGAGATAAAATATTACGCAAGTTCTTCTTGAAACTCATTTTCAAACATTTTGAAGCTAAGGCATAAAACTCAGCCCAAAGGGTCCGTTTGAAACACTTCAAGTATTTTAAAGAATATGGCTTTTATGAACTCTAACTGCATTATTCAAAAATGCGAGTTGTCTGATTTACAAAAGCATTTGATTGGGTCCACAATCAAAACCTAAAACGCAAAACGCGGTTCCTAATATGAATAATGACAAGGATAAAGTACAAGAAGCTCTTTCATATAGGAGCTTAATAAGCACAATTCTCGTTCTAGCTTTAAAGTCCACTTTTGGCATGGTCAAGCAAGAGGAGTTCAAGGAATGGTTGTCACGCATGACCTGCGAAAGGAAGATAATGTCAGTACATGAATGAAAATTTGATCTTTCAATAAAGCCGCCTCTTACAATGAAATCAAGGCAACGATACCTTCTCTATAGTATCCACTTACGAGAATTTGGTATTTCGTCAAGATTTTATTAGTAAGAGGAGATTTCATTAAAAGATCGATTTGCAGCTATCAATTGAATGCCCACTCAATTCCAAAAGTTTCATACACAAATGGGGCATTGATTTTGAAGGATTAATTTATAATTTGACTCATGCAAAGGTGAGGTGATTTTTATTTTGAGAAATCAATACATAAAATGGGATTTGAATTTTAATTTTGAAATGTGATCAATAAAGAATTTTATTGAAAATTTGATTTTAATTCTATGCCCCAAAATGTAATCTTGACTTGGAAGAATTTCTATACCAAAATGTGACTTTGAGTTCGTAATTGAAAATTTAAACAAAAACATATGTTCTGTAGGGCCAAATCAGAGATATCTGAAATGTTTATTTATCAAGAGTGAGTATCAAACCTATATCACCATGGACATTCCATTGATTTCCGTGAATCTCAAAAAAATGAAAATTTAAATCCAAAGTGAGCAAGTAGATAGAGAAATCACACTTACAGTGGGTGAAGAGACTTTTTTTTTTTAATCAAATAGACACGCGGATGTAAACTTGTGAGGTTTGACGCATAAAGGTGGAATTCTAAAGGCTTAAGGTCCCCATTTTGATTAGATCGAAAGAGTTTTCCCCACTCCACACTTGCATCGAACAGTTCTCTTTATCATTAATCAAAATGAGCGGGACCAAAAGTGGATAACCATGGGTCATTTCCCGCACGGGTTCCATCTTATGGCACCTCCTATGGACTTCCTAGTGCAATTGGGGTTGTAGATTGCGGGTTATGTGTGTAAATGTGTAGTGCTAAGATAAGTATAAAGGCACGCACATTGATTGATATCCAAACAACACTTCAATTTCATCCATATAGGCATACATTCCTATGCCTCCCTGCAAAAGAAATGGGTTAACAAACACTCCACCCCTTATTACTCCAAACCTACAAAAACATTTAACATATTGTTAGTGGACTAACCTTGTTTTCCACACGACTTTGACAAGCGTTATCAAATGAAGACCATGTTAGTGAACAACCAACCAAGTTATTACGGCCTAAGTCCTCTAAGGTTTGCAACCACATCCCCAGTGGAGTCACCAAGCTGTCACGACCTCTCTTTTTCCATCCGGGGGAAAAGGAAGAAGGTTTAGGGGTATTTTCCTAAAGAGGCAGACCAATGGCCCTAAATTAGGCGTAGGCTCTCCCAAGCCCATACCTCGCACGACGATGGATTTCGTATTTCAATTCTTAACAAACTAATTATTTCTAGGAGTCACCACTAGCTTATTAGGGTCGGCTAGAAACCAATCAAGACACGAGAGTGTTGTCTCGATTCCAACACAACTAGAGATTTCTAGGAACGAGGACTTGTTTACGTCGATGTTTCTATTAGCGCCCTTGCGGTACCACTAATTTGAAAGGTTGTTTATCTAAATGGCTACACAATCTTGATTACCAATTATAATCTTTATGAAACCACTCAGTGTCCATGCAAATGTTTTTGTAGGTTTTTTTTTTTAATCTCTAGACTAATCCTAACATAATTTAGATAAGAAATTCACACTCAAATTATTGAAAAGTGGTGCGGTAAATAACATCCAAGAAATTGAAATGACTTGAAAGTAATGCAAAAAAGAAAGACCTGATACAAGTCGGGCAAATAATATTACATGGCCTTGTTATCATGCCCCGAGACAGGACCCCCATGAGCGAAATGGGAATTTAAATATGCATGAAATTACTCTAGATGCATGAAATTACTCTAGATAATTTTAATCTATGCAAAATGGATTATTTACAAAAATGATTATAAAATACCAAAATAGCATTAAATTAGGAAAACGACATTTTAAAATTAGGAAAATTTCATAGATGTCATTTTTGCCTTAATTTAAAACTATCTATCACTTTTATATTTTTTTGAAATTTTTGGATTTTTGGATTTTTTTTATTTTAAAAATAATAATAATTTCCTAAGCCAATATATGCTAACATTGAACAACACAGCACATGAATATCACAATAATCAAGCTCAAATCGACCGTTTCAAGATTGAAACTTGGTTTGGGCATTTCGTCGAACAAGTAGTGTACATCAACCCACCTTAAGCAACTTCCCCGAGTTGTATTCATGACCTTCAATCTTGGCCCATGAGCAATCTTATGTGGAACTAAAGTATCAAGATTATACTACCATATGCAAGGAGCAAGATTTGATAGAAATCATAGCCTAAAACACAAAAGAACCAAGCTAAAATCAGCTTTAAATATGCGAGTTTGAGCTGATTTTGCAAATTTGGGTTTGAACCCAAGTCAAACAAATAGGTTGCATGCCCGTATTCAAGCCCCGATACTCATCACATGCAAGATCTATGGGACACGTTACTTGATCCAAGTGAAAGTACGTAGCATGGGCTTTCAAATGTAACAAACATCACAGAGAATGATCAATCGAACACATCGAAACGACCTCTTCAAGAAGCATATACGCAAGGTCCACACTGACCAGCCATGAATCAATATGGAAGGGCTTGGTTTTGGCTCAAGTTGTGGATGATTTCATGGTTGACTCGGGGTTTAAAGACCAAACCAAGCCGACCTCAGCATCATTGGTACCCCCATATAACATTAATCAAGGTCATGAAGACAAGTAATGCACGAAAATAGACATAACAAATCAAACATGCAAGACTCTTGAATGACAAAATTTAGTGCCAGCATCTTTTCAAATGTGTCTAGTGCATGAATCGCTCAAGCAGAATGAAATTTCGACGCTCGAATTGCTTATCGTTGCCTATAAAAGCTTCTCCACTGAAAACGAAATCTACCAAAAAGCAGTAAGAACAAAACAAAAATATGGCCCCCTCATTATTATCCCGGTTTTGTACTATGATCGTTTTCCTCCTTGCGTTTCCTACTTCCGTCACTAATTATCTTGTATGGCATTGACTCCTCATTATAGGGCTGATTACTCATCAAATATAAAATATATTAGATTATTTTTTTTTGGTTGTAAATATAATTAATTTATCCACCCATAATTTGACCCACGAGTAAATCAACTAAACAAAAATCTCGGGAAAAGCTAAAGTACAACAATCTCAACTCTCAAATGCTTTCTACGGCAGTCCATCACCATATATTTACGAGTATATGCGACAGTTGTTTCACATGCTCATAAACGCCGAACACCCTTTATCTTCCAAGTCGTTCCTTGACTTAGTTTTAGCCACATCATAATAAACAAAATCGATCGATTCCAGTTTTTTTTTTTTCATTTGGGCACCCCGCCGACGATGTAAAGGGACAATTGCGCTTTCCCATTACGAGACCGGGCCTGGGATTCGATTAGACGGCCCAATCGCGGGCTGAAGGCCCATTACGTAGTGGGCCCATTTCTCTCCGGATTCCAGCTCCTCCCCTCGCCCAAGAAAGCACGTTGACCTTCGTCTTGGCGTCGCTTGCTCATCGTGCTTGTGGCTCGTGCTGACGTGTATTTTCTCTTAAAAAGGGAAAAATGCGGGTCGAGTTTCCAGTAGAATTCCAACCTGTCTGGAAGTTCACCTGAGCTTAGCGCAACACCTTCTCTTCCGCTCCTTCAATTCCCCCCGCCTTCTTTTCTTCTGTTCGGTCTTATCCGTCTCTCTCGACGATGGCAGCTTCCAGCTCCGGCGGTTCAATCCTGGTGTCCGGCAATGCTCATAGCTCCCGCTTGCATGATGCGATTTCTCCGAATCTCTGTCTCCTCTCCCGTCCGTGTCAATTCTCGCCTCTTGAATTTCTCCTGCTTTGGGATTTGCAGAGGCCGTTCAGCTCTAGTCCGGGTCACTTTTCATTTATGTTGTATGGTGTAATATACTAAATTAAGGACACTACAAATGCTATAATTTTCATACGGTGCTCCCCTGAGTGTCATTTTCTTTTTTTATCACTTGAGTGCCATAATTTTAGTACGGCACTTACTTGTGTGCGGTTACTTTTTTTCTAATCACTTGAATATCATATAATTTTTTAATTGATCACTTAAATGTCATAATTTTTTTAAAACGTTTACCAAGTGTCATGCCATTTCGGATTTTCGACAATTGGGTAAACGTTTTTTAAAAGTTTTGGCAAGTGATCAATTGAAAATTATGGCACTTAAAGTGAATGTTTTTTTAGAAATAGTGACACTGAAAATAAAACGTCAGGGGACTCAAGTGAATACAGTACAAAAATTATGACACTTGTAATGTTCTTAATTCCAAGTTTGTGAGTTTAGATTCAATCTATCTCACTCTTGTCATTAAATAATACTTAAATTTCAAAAAACAAAATTTGAAAGCAAAGATATTTTCTAAAATCTTATAGATCATTGCCTATTTCCTTAGTAATTCCTACTTCTAAATATATTTCGTGAGTTCAGATTCAATCTATCTCACTCATGTCATTAATCGGTATGAATAGTACCCTTTTGTCTCTCCTCTTTTTACTTATTTTTTCGCCATTCTTATTAAAAAGATCTAAAAACTGTTCTCTCCCCTCTTTAAGTCGGAAGTATTCATATTCTTTTGCTTGAGTCAAGCTTCAAGTCATTAGTGCATAGACCAATAAAGAAACTTTGAAAGTGTGGAAATAAATGCAAACATAAATAATGGGTTGAGTCCATAGATACTTCTCAAGTTAGGGCTAAAAATATATCCACTCAGTCACATAAAGCTTTTATATATTTTGTTGACACCTGAACTTTAACTACCCTACTCAATTCTTTGCCGCATTGAAAATAAGATGTTGACCCCAATTCCAAAATAAAAATACTACTTGCATAATTCACATTTACCATTTATTTATGTCATGAACCATATCCGAGTCACATGGCTCTTAGATGAGGTTATCATGAATGGTTGCGCACCTGAACAAAGTGTTATAGCCGACCATGTAAAAAATACAAAAAATTACTCTTATGGATTGCCCTTAGCCAAATCAATTTAACACCAACATCCAAGTCTTAAACAAGGACCAAGTCTTAAATGATAAGAACATATGAAGACAAACCGCAATAAATTAGTGGGGCAACTTGCTAGTTTTCTTGTTAGATGTAACATCAAAGTCCCACAAAATTCAATTTTGATTGGCCTGCAATAAAACCGCTTCTATGATAGTTGATTTCCATTAATGCTTTGACTTACTTGAATAGATATTTCCACTGGCCGCCAGTGCAATTGCCGGTCATGACTTTTAACAAAAGAACGGACAACACTGATGGGCCTCAGCCTCCAATTCCCAAAATCCAGATTTAATTAGTAAAATCCATCAGCAAATTAATAGAAAGAATTGTTTTTCTTCAAATTACTAATATGTCTTTGATGTTGATCTACTCAAATATCTTTGGGAGATTTTCGTTTGAAAAATGTTAGAGTACCCCTAAGGGAGTCGTCAATAGTCATTAATTGTGCTTTGGTAATATTAACATTGCGATATGTTCGTAATGGATGCAGTTGAAATGCACACCCGAAACATAGCTAAATTATATTGCAGTCTTCAACACTATCAACATGATAAGCCTCACTAAAAAATTTTCGCAAATTCCATTTCCAACAGCAGTCTAATATCTGCATGGCGAGAGACGTCAAAAGAAAAAAATAATTCGAACCCACGAAAAAAAAAAAAAGAATGTTAAAATATAGATGGAACTCTAAAAAACCAAGGTCGTCTGAAAATTGACTGCGTTAAATACTCATTAAAAACATGCTTTTAACCAAAAAATGAACCGGCCTCACTACTTAGCTTCCTTCTCGGCCTCAGCGGCCTTTTTCATCCTCGCGCCCATGTGACGTTTGTTCATGCGCTCCACTCGAAGCTTGGCATATGCGTTGAATGATTTCATCTCATCTGTGACCTCCACAAGTTCCACCGCTGGCTTCTCTCTTACAATGGGCAGGTAAGTTCCTTGGACTTGAGTTGCATTTGCAAGCTCTTCTGGAGTAGAATCACCTGCCTGCATGGAGAAGGAAGATGAGATGCTTTCAACAAGAACAAGGATCGCACAATATTGATATGAATTTTGTAAGTAGTCAATTTACCTTGAATTTCCGTGCGCGTCTTGGGAAGACAACTAGCTTCGCCTTGTATGTCTTCAGCCTCTGCACATTTGCATGTAGACCTTCCAGTGACTGATTGGCGATGATCAACTGCAATTCCAATTGTTGGAGCTAATTTCTTCGGGATACCTGCTGCCTGAGACGTGCAAAATGCAAGTTAAGCACGAGGCTTGCACCGGATGCTGAAAACTGTAAAAGGATATCCTTGAAGGAAAGAGCAATCAGGGAAGGCGTTTTCGTTGTCATCAAAATGCTAGCTATAGTAATTCCAAACCTTTGTGAAAAAAGCATGTTCAGTAAAAATGAAAATATGCCAACTTAACAGACAGAATCTGGATGAAACAATGAAAAGGCTAAAAAAAAAGTACCACGTTCCATTTAAAGAGCTAAATGAAGCGAAGGACGCAAGTCTACGTGGAACCTGCCACTCCAATAGCCGAATGTGACTTTGACCGCAGCTAGGAGTAATATACCAGTAAAACAACACGGGCATTAACAATGCTTCATATGCAAAAATGTGGTGAAAATAATGCTGGCGGTCTGAGGGGACCTGCTGTTGGCCGTGGGAAAATCTTCACAGCATTCTTTTGCCGAGCTGGGCACAAAATAAAGAGCATCAGAATGCTCTGATAATAAGAATGGCAACCAATGATTTCACTTCGATAGCTAGGTAAGTAGTTGAATAACCTAGGCGTCTTCTAGCCTTTCTCGCAGGCTGGTTAAACCAGGTCTCGACGTAATTTTGCCAGTGCTTTCTGAAGTGCCCATTTGGCACAACATTGTTATGTTTAACCATGACTTACCTAAAAAGAAAAAAAAAAAAGACAAAGCTTTTAAGGTTGAGATGGACCTGAGATGTGGATATATCTTATCAGCAAAAGCTATCAGACAGTCAATACATGACAGACTGCGATCCAAACACATTAACGAAAAGTACAGCAAATTTGTTATACAACTTTATAGTTGTATATACAGAAATTAACAGCAAGAAGAAGACACTAATGAGATTATACAACTTTATAGTTGTATATACAGAAATTAACAGCAAGAAGAAGAACAAAAATAGTTAAAAGAACGCGTACTCTTAATTGCTCAAAATCTGTGTGGAATTAAGTCCCGTAGTAGTTTTCATGTGGTGATCACTTTACAGGAATTTGAAATAATGAGGAAACGATAAAGGGAATAAAAAGATTGATAGAGCTCAAGAGTGTTTGTTTTGTGGAAAATGATTAGTTTGAAAATTATTTTCTTAAAAATGATCGCTTGTATTGCTAATAAAAATAAATAAACAAAAAATATTTTTATTATTCACGAAAATGTTTAGATTTAAATTGTTATAGGTAATGAAAATAGTTTTCATTGACTAATTATTTTAAACGATACAAGTAATTATGTTTAAGAAAATCTTTTTCCAAATCATTAATTTTTTGCCAGCAAAAAATGGAGCCTTAATTATAGTTAAATTTTGTGAGTGCTAACCATAGAATTAGATGAATCAACATGGAAGGAAAAAAAAAAAAAAAAAAAGATGAATAGAAGGTCTAGAATAATGGAAGATATATAAAGGCCTACTAGAGAATGAAGCAAGATGAATATGTTGAAAGAAAAATTGAGCAAATAGAGTGGAAATTGGAGCTCGAATTCTCCTGCCGGCTTGACCATTAATTCCGATCATGTTATATTCTTTTCACATCTTTGCACAGAAGAAAGAGGATCAAACTTGAGAGAGGAAAAAAAAAAGTCAATAGATTAATCGCTAACAGCACTTACCAATAGGGTACATCAAGATTTGACTTTAGGGTTCATAGTTGTTGACTTTGATAATGGACGAGTTTATCAAGATCGAGGGCTCTATTGTCAAGTAACATTTTTCTAGATGATCTTACTAACAGGAAAAGGGCCAGTGACCTTCCTACTAGTTAACTTTTTCATCACTTTATCTTAAGGGTCAAGATTCGAACCATGGATCTCTTCTACTTTAAAGAGGAAAATATATAGTTAGGATATATCCGATGTTTATAGATGGAATCCCAACATAGAGTAAAGTTGAAGCTTTTCTTCTGTTTTAAGGGTTCCTAGTTGAGTTGGGGAGATATTGTGCTTTGAATATAAACTTCGTAAAGCTAAACATTCTTAGGAACTGTGAGAATCAGTGATATCCAAAAGTAATGAAACCGAGCAATTCCGATTTATTGAAATCCTCATTTTGCAATTGATGATGAATATCTCAACTACATGAATGACACAATGCATGCAATGATAACAAGGTAGGTGAAGTACTAACATGCGCACATGATGTTTGGGAAGAAAATATCAAGTTCCATGTAGGAATTTCAGAAAAGACAAAATTAATAATAAGTGGATTCAAGAAACGGCTGTAGTGATGTCAATGGAGTATGAGATTGAGACTATTATGGTATGTGGAATGATGACTGTAAACCACCTAATGAGAAGATACGGGTTTATGATGGGTTAACGAGGAAAAGAGGAGTAAAAAGGAAAATACGAACATAGGTTTTATGGAAAAATATTGAGTTTGTTCGTCTTATTCAAGACTGCAATACTAAATTGAGGTCAAGGAAGAGGGTAAAAACTTGTTATCCTTCAAACTTTCGGTAGCATTGTTGAGATATATTAGATAGAAAGAAATCATAGCAAAAACAGAACTAAGTTTTTCTTTGACTGGATATAACTCGAAAGCAAGCACCTAAATGCATAATTTTCAAAGGTGAAATAATTTTTCTTATTTTGAGGTAACTTCTATGTACAATTCATATCCCATATGGCACAACATACGTTGAAAGGTTAGTGTTTCAATTGTATGAATTTCTTCGATCTGGACTCCCCTTGTTTCAAAAGAAAAATTAACAAATTCATGTGATACAACTAATGTGGCCCCAAACAGCAAGAGATACCATAAAATCAACAATCACAAAATGAGTTGAGTAATAGAAAGTATTAGTTGTACATACATACTACCAAAACTCATACAAACTAGACTTCCAATAATGAGAACGGTAAACTATTTAAGAATGTGAAATACCACATTTACTGGGAGCCTAATCTGTAATAAGAAATCAAAATGCAACTTCACTCTCCACATGTTGTGCAATAAAAAGACTCTAAACTAGTTCTGTTATTCTTCCACCCTCGTCTAGTTACATAAAAAATTTAGCTAGGACAATAAAGAGACTCAAAAAACACATATTGCGTTACAGATTTAGAATGATTTGGAGATCAGCAGCAACATATTGAATTGACTCTTGCTTTAACTGCCCCTTCACTACCTACATTCCACTATTCCCCTCCCATTTTACATTTGCTGAGCAAACGTTTCTCTATTTTCTGCTGAGTACAATATTGAACAAGATCCTGCAATTATATTAGAAGCAGAATCCTAAATGCCAAGGTGAAAAAATATGGCTTTTACACACTGCCGATAAACATAAATCACAGTCAGGCCCAGCCTTTTCCCATATCGTATAGCAAGCCAACCAGTAACAGACACTTATGCCACAAACAAACAAGCGCGCTTCAAGGAAGATGAAACTCATGGATATTAAGGAGGTTGAAAAATGAGTAACCACCCCCAGCAATTGTTTCCTATTACCAGTGTGTAGCTCTGATACTACCGGTTAACCAGGATTTGAAAACATCTGAGAACCTGACGATGCACAGGCCATATTAAGTTGTCGACAAACCATGATGTAAGTAAGAGCGCAAAAAATAAATATGTACACAATTTAATGTACTCCAAAAAATTACTTGATAAGGAGATGGAAATCCAGCGTTTGGAAGGTGAGATCATGGCAAATATGATCATGGATGGCATAAAAAATTCAGATTCTGTATTATCAAAAGAAGTTCAACAACAACTGATCCTTGAGACTAAGATCTGTATTGTTGACCATTTATTAAAATTTTGAGATTAACATGCAACTCAGATAAAAAAAAACTGTCATCGGTCATTTCAAGCAGAGCACAATAGTGTGCTTCAGAACACTTAGAGAGCAAAGTGAACAAACTTGTGCTTACTTGCCAATTGCCTCAGTACTCCCTTTTTCCACTACAACAAATCCCATCTTAGATAGGTAAATTGCAGACATATGAAATGCTCATGTACGGATCAACTCAAGAGACGAGTCAATACCCAAGCGGGTGACTTGAAGATGATATTCATTCTTTAACTGCCGAGTTAAAACTCATTGGATCATGCCTCGATACTTGGTATTTGTTTATACTCGATACTTGGTATTTGTTTATACTCTACGTAAAGTAGGTGATTAAATTTTTTGAATTGCATTCATTCCTTCCCAGAAGAAACCATTGAAGGTTAAGAAAATAAAAGGTGTGGCTCAATTATTAAAGTATTATTGAAAATTTGAGGCACTGGTATACCTATGATGAAAATGCACGCCGTGCAAGTGAAGTCGATATTGCGTTTCATCATTAAGTCCACGTTCAGCAAAAGACGCGAACCAATCCTTGACTCGAAAGAAGTCTTCCAAGTCTTCCACTAAGTTGAAAATCTGAGATGGCGGCCACTTCAACTTTGACAACATGGAAAATGCATAATCATGAATTTGACTATGATCAGAAGCGTGCCTCTTAATGGTCAATGCACTTAACGAGGTGTTTGAGCTATGGTTGATAAATCTGTATTATTTAGAAAATAAAGTGGGACAGACTCTGAAGTCTGCAGCTGGGCAAGCAATCTTCTCCCTATCACAGGAAATTACATGACATATCAAGACTTTGGGCCATCATTTAGATTCACGAACAGGAGTGATTCCACGGTTCCTAGGAGCATTCTCAGTCCTAGGATCACAAAAATAAAAGACCGTAATTGTCGACTGAATATATTTTCATATTTTATATATCATTACATCGTATTATATAAAATTAATGACAAAGCATAGATGATTACCATCAATTGCAGACAAGCTAAATCTCTCAGAAACTCTTTTTTTTCCTTTTTAAGCATCAGCGGACCATTATCGTGGAAATGCTAGTTTTGATATGAGAATATTCTAGTCCAGACAAGTAAAATGAATTGAATTTCAATCCAACCAAATAAAATGGATGCTTCATCAAAAAAATATTAATATAAGCTAATCACTTTTATGTAACAATAGTTTTTGGAATTTAGCAATAAAGTGGTATCGGGCCAGCTTTCATGCACAATTAGTTCACCTTCCTGGGCGATATTAAGAGCATGCTCCTACATATCGACATATAGGATTTTACTTATAAAGTGCCCCTAGCAAGACTTGATACTCAAGACCACAAGTAGAGGAGAAAAATTTTAAGCCATCTAAACCAGTTGCTTCTGTGTAGCAAGTACAAGTGCCCGAACTAAAAATAAATAAAAATAGACAGAAAATATAAGTATTGTATTGAATAATTCTATCGATAATGTGTGATCTGCACAATATTATGTTAAAACATACGCTTTTTCAAGATCCATGTGTCGAGCACGCTATTTTCAGATATGCGAATGATATCAAAGACAGACATTTACTTGATGGTCTACATCCCAATGCCTCTTTTCACACATGGCTTATGATGTAAGTAGCGCGAACTTCCATCGAAGCGATCGGCCATTGCTATATATAAAAGCTTCTCAATGGCACTTTACCTAGCACGTATTAACCAGCTCCAGTAACGAACAAAAGTCATGGCATCCTTACTCTATTTGCTTCTTTCTCAGATCGTCCTTCTCCTTATGATGCATACTTCGCTTGCTAAGCCACTATGCCATCCGGATGAGAGCTCCGCCTTGATGGAATTCAAGCGAAGTTTTCAAATCACCACAGCAGAATTTCGTTGTGTTTATCCAAAGGTTGAATCATGGTCACCAGATGGACATGGAGATTGCTACTCATGGGATGGGGTCAAATGCAATGAGGCCAATGGTCACGTAACAGGCCTTGATCTTAGTAACAGTTGTCTCTTTGGTACCATTACTTCCAACACCAGCCTCTTTCACCTACTTCACTTGGAATCACTCAATCTCGCCTTCAACGACTTCAAATCTTCCTCGATCCCATATGGTTTCAGCAATCTTTCCAGGTTACAGTACCTTAATCTCTCTGGTTCAGAATTTTCCGGGAAAGTCCCCTCAGACATCTCACAGCTCTCGAGATTAACTTCTCTTGACTTGTCTTCTAAGTGGGCATCTCTTGAGATGCCCAATGTAGAGAGCTTTGTTTAGAACTTAACTCTGCTTAAAGAACTTGATCTCTCTATTATAAGCATGCCATCACCATTCCCCTGTATACTTGCAAACTTCTCTTCTTTGAAGTCGCTTGTACTTCGAAAATGTGGATTGCATGGAGAATTTCCGGTAAGCATCTTTCAATTACCAAAACTAGAAGTCCTTGACATTGGTTACAATGACAACCTTTCTGGTTTTATTCCAGAACAACAATGGGGTAATCCCCTGAAATCATTGTCTCTTGGGGGCACGATTTTCTCGAGTTCACTTCCCTCTTCACTTAGTAACCTTTCTCAGCTTGCTTATCTAGATGTACATGGTAGTAAATTCATGGGTCAAATCCCTGCTTCCTTCGCTAATCTTACCCAGCTATCATATCTAGATCTCTCTAAAAATAATTTCACAGGTGGTTTTTCACGTTGGCTTGTTGACTTGCCAAAACTCAACTATTTGAACCTTTCAAGTAATATTCAACTAGCAATGTTTTTTTTTTAAGGGAAAATGGAAATGACATGATTCGATCACTAGCCATACTAACAAGTCTTGTCTCTCTACATTTGGCAGTTAATCAGCTAAGTGGTGCACTTCCATTATCATTTGAGAACCTGACGCGGTTGGTTGTGCTTGACCTTTCATTCAACAATTGGCAAGGTGAAATTCCAAACTCCTTATGGGAACTCAAGGATCTTGAATATTTGGCACTCCAACACAATAATTTGAGTGGCACTGTGGATTTACACAAGCTCGAGAACTTGACAACATTACTTTTGGACTTCAACAACATATCTTTTGTTAGCAAGACCGAGATTAATGCTACTCTTCCAAAACTTTCCACCTTAAGTTTAGTTTTATGCAACTTGCATGAGTTCCCGGTTTTTAGGCTACCTACATGGATTGGAGTGGGTAGATCTATCAAACAATAAAATCAGAGGGAGTGTTCCTACATGGATGTGGAATGGTAGTAAAGAAACATTGATGAATATGGATCTTTCTCACAATTTTCTAATTGACTTTGGGAGCAGCCATATCAATCTGCCAATGCCCCAATTGACATATATGGATCTTTCTCACAATCTACTCACTAGCTTTTTAAACAAGCAGATCAATCTAGCATTGCCCATGTTGACCTATCTCGACATTAGTTCTAACTTGCTCAAAACAACACTTCCTAGTCCGCCTCCGTTAGTAATATATTACAATATCTCCAACAACAACCTCTTCGGAGAAATTCAGTCAATTTGTAGAGCAAGATCCCTTGTCATTCTTGACTTGTCCTTCAATAGCCTAAATGGCACAATTCCTTCATGTCTGGGAAATATTGATTCTTTGACAATTTTGAATCTTGGGAGAAATAAACTTGAAGGCATGATTCCTAATGCTTACCCAAAATTTTGTGGGTTGAAGATTATTCACCTCACAAATAATCAATTGCAAGGGCCTATCCCAAGATCTTTGGCAAATTGTCCAATGCTAGAGTATTTGAACCTTGGTTACAACCAAATTCATGATGGGTTCCTTCATGGCTATCGAAGTTCACAAAGCTGAGAGCTATTATCTTGAAATCCAATAAGTTTTATGGTCCAATAGAAACACATCGAAGCCAGTTGAACTTCAGAAATTTGCATATCATGGACCTTTCCAACAATGGTTTAACTGGTGAACTTCCTTCTAAGTTATTGCAGAGTTTCCATGCCATGAAAGTGATTGTCGGTCAAGACCAATTGGAATACATGAATACTTCTCAGAGGCTCCCTCTGTCCTTGGATACATATGAAAAAGTTGTGGACTATGAAATGAAATTGATGAATAAAGGCACAAAGAGAGAATACTCGAAGGTTCCGTATGCCCTTAAGGGAATTGACCTCTCCAACAACAAATTTGAAGGATGCATATCTGATTTCATTGGAGAATTGAAGTCACTCGTTTTGCTTAACCTTTCAAACAACATTCTCACTTGTTTCATTCCTCCTTCCTTAGCAAATTTGATAGTGCTTGAATCTCTAGATCTTTCTCGAAACAAACTCTCAGGAGAGATCCCACAACAGCTTGCCCAGCTTACATTTCTTTCATCTTTCGATGTCTCTCATAATTGTTGACACCTAAATTTTGCCTAATCATTTAGTAATTAGTTACATGAAAAAAATTAAATAAAATAAAAATAAAATAAAATAATAGTAAAATTGCATTTCATGTAATTGCATTTGCATTGGTACCAAAAAGTAACATGACGCAACGGCCTGCGATCGAAGGGATGGTCTCTCTCAGCACGCAAAAGAGCAAAAGTCAAAAAGAGAGGAAGGAAATTCTTGCACGTCCATTGTTTCTCCCTCATTAATGCATGCACATGCATGCACAAAATAAGGAGGACGTGAAAATTCTAGAGAAGCCGCAAGCGTGAAGAAAGCAAAGAAAAAATTCTCCACTGCACACGCGAGAATGCCGGAGAAAGTCTGCAAGAAGATGGGCTCACAATTTTATAATATTTTATAGTGAGTTGTTGCAAGGAATTCTCTCCTTCCTAGAGAGCAAAACGGCTGGAGTACGTCCATTGTCTCTCGCTCATTAATGCATGCACATGCATGCGCAAGAATTCGGCGGACGTGAGGAGCCTCGAAGAAGCAAAGGGAAGCCCATAATATATTATAATATACTCTCTCAAGTGTGGCTCGTTAATTTTGGTGAAGCAAGGAGAAGTGCGTTCAAGAAATAAGCAAGTAACAAGCAAAGAAAAGTCAACAGTTGTGGCTAAATTAATGAGTGTCAGGCGATGGCCTCCTTATTTGAAAAAGAACCGGACGTGAACAGCAAGGAAAAATTACGGCCGCCTCCTATTCACACTAAAGTCGGTCGGACTTCAAGAGCGCTATAAATACACAAGAGGGGAAGCCACGCGAGGGGGAGGCGAAAAGAAAAGAAAAAATTCCATTGTGAAGGGCTTCTCCTTCGGCTAAAAAGAAGAGAAATAGAGTGTCTGTCAGAGAGAAAGAAAAAAATATGAAGTCAGGGGGAGGAGATTAAAAAAAGAGAAAAAGCAGAGAGAGAGACTGCAGAGACTGAAGACAGGAGAGAAAGAGAGGGGGAAAAAGAAAAAAGCAAAGACAAGACCCCTACTATTCATCTTCTCCAGGAGTTCTTCTCTTTCGCTGGACTTTCCGCCGGTTTCGGCTGCCCGCGTCTGCGCTCGCACCGCCGCGCCTCCACCTCCGCCGCGCGTCGCCTCGCCTGCTGTGCGCACCGACCCACGACGACCCGACGCTGCTCCTTCTCCGCCCGCTGCTGCTGCCTCGCCACTCCACCGCGCCTCTGCTCGCCCGTCGCCGCGCCCTGCGCATCGCCGCGCTCGTCGCTGCACCTCTGCCCAGCGTCAGCATCTCCTTCCAGCAAGCTCCGAGCGCCCCACCATCTTAGCCCGAACACCAGCAGCACCGTCCCAGACACCTGCACCCGTCGCCGGCCTCAACCCGACGACCCACGACCTGCTCGCCTCTACCCGCAGCGCCCGAAGCCCCCTCTGCCTCCGCTGCTGCCGTCGCTCGCCTCCATCGCATCCGCCAGCCTCCGCCTGCAACTCGCGCCGACCCGCGACGACCCGACGCCCAGCAACCCGCGCCCGACGCTGCGCCACCGTCCTTACCCGCGACACCTGCAGCACCTCCGCCCGACGCTTGCACCCGCAGTCGCACCTCTGCTCGCTCGTCACAGCTCCTGCCGTAGCCTTTGCCCCCGTGAAGCTGCTGTTGCCCGACGCCCTTGCTCACCACCGAAGCTGCGACCCTGTGACGCCGCTACTCTCCATCCGCGTCCCCTGTCCTCGTGATGCTGCTGCTGCCTGACGCCAACACCAAACCGAACGCCGGCCCCTGCACGCTGCTCCGAGCTTTCCCCCCCAAGCGACGCCGCGGCAGCACCCTGCAACCAGCAGCCACCTCCGCTACACGCCGTTGCAGCAACCGCTCGAACCTGCCTAGCTCCGCCAGCCGCCGTCCCCTTCTGAGCGACGCCACCACAGCAACTCGTTGCCCGCTCCGAGCTTGCTGTCCCTCGCCGGAGCTCTGACGACTGTGCTCACCGCCCACGGTCGCCCGTTGTAGCAGCAGCATCCATCCCAGCCGTGAGCTGAGTCTCCATCGTGGTCCACAAAGCACCGCCCATTAAGGCAAATTTGGAAAAAGTTCAAATTAGGTGGGTTTATTTTATTTTATTAGGTAATATTTCGTTTTATGTTATGTTATTTTCAAATATTTCGTTTTCTTTATTTGAAACATTTCTTGATGCATGATTGAAATCCCGACGTATCACTTAATTCGCAACTGCACAATGATTTTTTATTTCATCTATAAGGATTTAGATGGAATAATTAATCACGCAGGAATAAAATTGATATCTTGGTCTTTAAGGCTTAAGATCAATTTATTGATTTTATTAGCGAAACAACCATGGAGGATTTGGTTTTTTTTTAATTGCTTTATTTATTTCAAAAATACAAAAAGTGCATTTGCATTTCATGTAGATTAGGGTTAATTTTCCTAGATAAAATTGCATGCTAAAAAGTTAGTTTTTTTAATGCGTGTTTAGATGATATCTAGGTTAGATAATATCTTTTGAAATAAAATTGCATGATGAGATAATTTTCTAAGTTAAGATAGGATTTAGGTTAGTCTAATCCTAACTTAAAATAGATAATGTCTCGCTTTAGTTAGTTTTTTTAGTGATTTTAATTACGAATTTTCATTAAAAATAAAAAATAATACAAAAATAATACAAAAATAATACAAAAATACAAAAAAAAAATCATGTGCATGTCATGTAGGATTAGATTCATGAAAAACGTGTCATTTAGTGATTATTGCTAGGTTTACTTAATTAGGAATCGCTCGTCATTAGAATTAGGTCATTTGGTTAATTTAGATTGCATATTTAACAATTAGAAAATTTTAATTTCGAATTTCATGAAAAATACCAAAAAGAATTGTCTTAGAATTAATCTTATTCTCCAGGATAGATTGCATGCACATTAAGAAAAAGAAAAAATGTCATGTGCATGTCATATAGTTTATGCTATGCTACCATGTCATATCATATGTTAAATTAGTAGCATGCATTGCATAAAGCATGATTCTCATTAAATAAGTGAAAACAAAAAAAAAAAAAAAAAGGAAATTGCGTGTTAATTAGAAATCATAACTAGGACTGTTGATATAAATTCTGATTTAACATTGCAGATGCTTTCGTTGCTATGAGGTAAGTCCTGCCATTTATTCACTGCTTTATCTTAGTGTTAAATTGGTGGTTTGCGCATCCGCATGATCACCTCACATGTTAGGGAGATAAATTAAAATCAATTCAAGCTACTTGCCAAATATTTTTTCAAAATAAAAGAAAAGGTACCGAAAGGGCGTTAGAGAAATCTAGCGTAACCAAGTCCCCGAACTCACAATCTCGGTTCGTAGGAGTGAAGTAATTCTCCCATTACTTTACTTGGGTTTCTAATCGACCCACCAAAAAATAGATTAGTGGCGACTCCAGGATAAAAATCATCTACATATTAAAAACTCAAAACCTAGTTGCGAATTGGTAAGGGCTTGGGAGAGCTCGAGCTAAGTCTAGGCTTAGCAATCCATTAACCTAAACCGTAGGTGGTGCACCTGAAATTTAGGTCGCGACAATAATCAACTATTTGGACCAATACCACGAGGGAGTCAGTTCAACACATTCGGGGCCAGTTCATTTGCCATGAATGAGGGGTTATGTGGAACTCCTTTGCCAAAAAAATGCACAACGGTTGGGGATGACATACCATTACCAACATCACCGCTCGAGGAAGAAAACGGCGACGAGTCTTTATTCGACTTGGATTGGAAAGTTGTGCTAATCGGCGCTGGAGTTGGCTTTTTTATCAGTGTTGTGCTAGGTAACTTTTTCATTGATGAGAAGAGTAAGTGGTTCTTGTACTACTCAAAGATAATGGCAAAAAGATGGAAAACATCAAGAAGGCATTGAACAATAGGGAGTTGCGGATGCAATTAAATACTTTCATTACACGGATTAGTATTAATCATTGTGTATCTAGTTTGTATTAGACACTGAAAAAACACCATCAGAGTATAAATAAAATTTCACGTACATAGTTTCATCCATCATTGATTTAAAGGGTCATGACTATCGGCTCTCTCCAATCAATAGTGTGCAATGTTGCTTGTGTTAAAAAAAAATTTACAACGCCGGTGTAATTACTTAAAATCATTATAATATGATTTTTAGGAAAATAAAATTCTACTTGTTTGATTCATGTTGAACGACTATTTTCCATTAGTTATTATATGTAAACGCTATTTTCTTGTTCGTTATTTTATCCTTCTATCTGTTTTTCCTAAAAGTTATATTATATAATCATATAATGCAACATATACATTGGCAATCCACGTTCTAATGTATATTGTGATTATGTGCCAAGCATTTTTTATTTTATTTTTTTGGTCGGCTTCTTGGCTGTAACATTAGCTACTTCTACAATCTAATTGTGGAAAACTACTAAATATTGGAGCCCATGGACTTGGCAGAGACAAGAAGAAAACTATTAACTCATTTATTTGCAATTTATTCGTTAAACAATAAAAAGTGATGCCAATTTATTTCACGAAGAGATTCCTTAAATTTTCACTTAGAAGAACGAATGCTATATTTGGCTGGCTTGGCCGCTTAAAAAAAATTACAGGAAGTTGTGGACGTGATAAAATATACTATCCAACTTACTAATAAAAGTTAAACCAAAAAGAATTTGACCTGCTAATGCAAGTTTTATTTGAAAAGAAACTCCTTTACATCTGCCTATTGATAAGATCTTGCCTGATGCAATGAAAATCCCTTAATATAATTTTTATCAATTCAAATTATCCAAACATGTTAAATGGTTTTGCAAAATGCTATTCATTCCTACAGAAAACGAAATATTTGATAATTCGAGTTTGTTAAATGCTTTTTCCCCCTTGATTTTAAATTTCAATTATTAAATTTAATAAAAAGCACATGTAATTATTTTAGTCATAGAAACTTGGATCCTCCTCATTAAATTGCCTATTAACTATAAAATATCTATAAAAAAAGACAACTATTAATTATATCAGTTTTAAATGAAGATTGTATAATTTGTTTCATTTATTAAGAAACTCAAGTTTGACCCAAAAGTTCACGCTTCTCTTTCTCGCGAGACTCTTCCCACTTCTCGAGAGGGAAGAGATTCCTTAAATTTCTACACGGTGAAAGAAAATAAGAAAATCAAGGCGCGAAATAATATTGGATTAGGAAAAGCTGGCAATTTCTCCATAGACCAAAGAAAAAAAATTAAGGTTAAAAAACACACAAATAAAAAGAATTGAAAAATGATTTGTGAGGCTTTTTCTAAATTTCTTTCCCGAGAATCAAGAGAAACATATACGAAAATCAAAGAGACAAGATATTGATGGAGGATTTTTCTTTCACAATATTTTTTTTTTTTGTTACAAATTTGACTAATAAGAGATTATTGTATTAATTTTTTAGAGGAAAATCATAAAAAATAAAATAAAAAGTTATTTGTATCAATTAATGACGAATTATATTTAAATATAATTTAAAAAAATTGTTAAAAATAGTAAAATAGAAGTAAAATGAGTCATATCACCTAAGTAACATCAATGATAAAAAAATGAGGTTGTGTTAAGACTCTTCAAAATCCAAAGAAACCTTCAAAGTCAACCTTAAAAGCCACTCAAGTTAGCGGTGATTTTGACAAAGTTGCCGAGTTAAAACAATCGCAAGACGTCCGATAGGGCAAATACATGAGTGCAGATCACATAAAAATAACCATGTATCTCTACAACAAGTTACAACTAAGTGATGCGGGTTTTTCAGGATCGGAATGATTTCACCTACCTGCAAAAACCTATCATGTAGACATCCATTTCAAGAATTCGGAATCTAAGGACGTTAATAATAACCATTCTATTCCAAAAATCAATTTCTAATTAAAAATTAATTTTTCTATTTCTATTATGCGGATAAATTTCTAAGCAAAAATACATATTTGATAACCTTATAAAATTTCTATTCTTGAAATAGAAATTCATTTGATAACAACACAAAATTTCTCTCTCTCATGTGATAGTGGGAGGCATCTAGCGGCTGGTGGGCGACGACCAGCGCGAGCAATTGGCGTTCGGGCATCCGGCGACCGGCGATCAGTAGCGAGAAGAGGGCAGGCGACATCCAGCAATCAGCTGCCACCATCACCGTGGTGGGGGCGGGGGGGGCTAGCGTTCGAGGCCGGTGAGCGTCCGATGTCTCATAGGCTACAAGTGGACAGGAGGCAATAACAAGAGTGAACAATCGTAAGAGTTTTCATTTATCACTTTTATTCTAGAAATATAAAAGCTATAAATTTTAACTTTTGATTTTTTTTCCAAATCTATTTATGAAGTAAGAATCTATTTCAAATATAAAAAAAAAAAAATGAAGTTGCATTACTAAATGGATTTTTATTCCAAACTTGTTCTAGAGAACAGAGAAATAGAGAAACAGAACGGTTATCATACGTACTCTAAGGCTTATTTTGTAGGCTCTTCGAACCATCCTAGAACTTGAAACCCTCGATATCACGCGATTTTTTTATACTATATATTACCTTTTAGTTTTTTATCGAGTTAAAAATCGGCTATGATTTTATCGAAAACTAACACATTAAACCCAAAGATGGCCAGAAAAAAGAAGTAATAAAAAAGGGGAAGGGAGGGCGCCTTTGATAGAGGAAAGAGGAGATAGAGTGGGGATAGAAATGGGGCTGGAGACTCTAGTTAGCTAAGGCTTCATGTATTTAAATGTCAAAAATTGAACATGAGTTAGCAAATTAATAATTACAAGTCTCAATAATAAAAATTTGAATGCTAAAAATTCCATTTTGAGCATTTACGTCTTAAAACTTGATACATTTGAGTCTTTTCGTTAATTATATCAGTCTTAAATGGACAGAAACTGTCAATATGGCTTGTTTTTTATTGTTTTCTAATGCCAAGTATCCGTTGTTAAAAAAAAAAAGAAAAAAAAAATGCCATTTGAATTTTCATCCACTAAAGCCTAAAAGATCTAAAGGAAGGACAAAAATGGATCACTACGACAAATTTTAAGACGTGAACGCATGAAATGAAAGTCTTAGGACCCAAGAGAACTCTTGCTGTAATTGCCCCAACAGGAACAACTGATTAACCACATTCTACAAAATATATGGAGTACACTGAAACTTTTTTGGATCCTATGACCTTTAAAATCTATGCCGAAACTTATCCGACCATGCTAGTTCTGCAAGCTCGGCATATGCTCTTGCACATCTCTAGTCACAATCAGTTATTGCTGGTCCAACTCATGACCTTAAACTGAGTCGTTTATCGGAGTCAACCCCAAACATAAAATGGGGTAATAATAACACTGGGGTCCTAACGGGTTAAACACCCTAATCCCCCCGCCTGATCCTCGCGATGCCTTCCCCAGGGTTGCTTGGGCATGGTACAAGGAAATGATGGCAGCCGTGTTTAACCCGCTCGGCATATGCTCTTGCACATCTCTAGTCACAACTTACAATCAGTTATTGCAGGCATCTCAAAGTCCTATCAAGCGAGCCTCGAAAGACATCATGACTCAATATGAGAATCCACAATTGCGTCTTGCCCCTCAAATTAGCATATTAATATGACAAGATGAGAACCCATGTATGTTGATTTTTATTTTTCGTTTACAAGGATAGGTTGGAACGATTCCACTAAACTTATATGCAGCTTCTATGGAACGAAAGACCGGTGATTTAACTGGCAATTGCAGTTGGTCCCCAGTTCTTCCAACTGCTTATAATTTGAATCTATTTCAATTCCTGATCGCCAACATCTTGCAATTCCTTTCTAGTGTGTTTGAAATAGAAATTAGCAATACTTATATGATGAGAACAATGTGGCCTCAAACAGCAAGAGATGCCATAAAATCAACAAATCACAACATGAATTGAGTAATAGAAAGTATTGGTTGTATACACTCACTGCCAAAACTTAGACAAATTAGACGTCCACCATAATGAGAAACGTAAACTATGACGTCCACCATAATGAGAAATGTAAACTATTTATGTATGCCAAGTACTAACTCCACTGGCACCCACTGTAATTAGAAATCAAGTTGCAGCTTCACTTTCCACACATTCTGTAACAAAAGGAGTCTAAACTAGTTCTGTTGTTTTTTCCCTATCATTTAGTTACGTAATGAGGTTAGCTAGGACAAGTAATTGATAAACTCAATTCACATCTTACATCATAAATTCAGGATGATTAAGAGATCAACTGCAGCAATTTGAATTGCCTCTTGCTTGAACTTCCCCTTCACTACATATATCCTGCTATTCCACACAAAACCAAACACTTGCTGAGCATACGTTTCTCTCTTTTCTGCCAAGTACGATATATAACAAGATCCTGCAATTACATTAGTAGCAGAATCCTAAATGCCAAGGTGACAAAAAATGGCTTTTCCAAACTACCTATAAACATAAATGACAGGAAGGCCCAGCCTTTTTCCATATTGTAAAGCAAGCCAACCGGTGAAAGATACATATGCCACAAACAAACAAGCACGCTTCAATCGGTTTGCACTAACTGCGCAAGGTAGGTTCCTGGTTGGACACGACCAATGCTGAGATTTAATCTGTTGAAAGAGTGATAAAACTCATTGATATTAAGGAGGTTGAAAAACCAGTAACCACCCGAACAATGGTTTCCAATTTCCAATATTTAGCTCTGATCTTGCCAGTTACCCAGGATTTGAAAATCTCCGAGAACCTGACAATGCACGGGCCACGTTAAGTAATATAGAAACCATGATGTAAGCAAGAGACACAACAAATGAATATATGTACAGGCGAAATGTAATTTAAGGGCAACTTTGAAAGGAGATGGATGCAGCATCTGGAAGGTCACATAATGGTGAATATGATCTTTTGTGCCATAAAAAATTCAGATATTGTATTCTACAAGTTCAATAACAACTTATCTATAAGCAGATCGGACAGTAATCTCAAGAGCAATTGGGCTTCAGAAAAAGAAGAAATTACGGCACAATTAGATGTACATGGTACATGGCGATGTTGGCCTGTGATGATTGTTGGGACTGAGTTCTATATTAAAGACCATTTATTACGGCATTATGATTAGCAGGCAACTCAGATGAAAAACAGTCATTGGTCACTTCAAACAGAGAACAACAGTATACTTCAAAATAGTTGCACAGGCCAGACTAAGACTGCAAATATGAACTGATTTCAGACATGCCAAGATCCTTCATATTATAGAAAGACACTGAAGCAAACAGAATGAAATCGTGGCAATTTGACCATTATAAACTATGTGATTAATGCAGTATTTTAAAAGTCGGATTGGGCTGGCCAGTCCTACTAGTTGGCCAAGGTCAGATATCCAGTCCAGACAACAAATCCATGAGTGGTTGAAATCAGATTGAACCGATGTTGACCTCATTCAACTTAGGCAGCCCTTGCTTGGCAGTTTGCTGAGAGACCACACTCCACTTTGTTACCAAAACAGACAAGAGACGTACATTTCATGCTACACAAGCCAAGGTAATAAATGCAAATTGCAGTGCTGGACATGGTTCAAACTACCATTCAGTAGATCGTGCATTGCTTCCAATACTTTCATCCACCAAGCCAACCTCCCATGCAGTCGTAACTTAAAGTATAACAGAATATTAAAATGGCAGTACCAAGAACCATCTAAATGACCATGATACAAGCCAGTCAGGGCCTGCTTTAAAATGGTGTATTTATTTTCAGCACACAGGAATTGCAACCC
The DNA here is from genome assembly GCA_014182515.1 of Eucalyptus microcorys. Classification (NCBI taxonomy): domain Eukaryota; kingdom Viridiplantae; phylum Streptophyta; class Magnoliopsida; order Myrtales; family Myrtaceae; genus Eucalyptus; species Eucalyptus microcorys. The sequence continues at coordinate 9,586,566 of CM024566.1, forward strand.
TTTTGCTGTAACATTCCTAATACACAAAAAGGAAAGGAGGCCCAGAAAAGGAATCGAGTGCTCACAATATATAGTATCTCCTCATCATCTCCATTGCAGATGGATCTTTGGCTTGACAACTGAAGAAGTCGTCATGATAGATGCTTACTTTGGAATTGCTAGATGCATACCAGTAGTCATAAGTATTATTCACCTAAAACCAGTGTGAGAATAAGTAATGAAGTTGTGCAATCAGAAAACACATACAAAAGGAACCACAACAATCCCAATGAAATAAACAAAATATTCAGGATGATTGCAAAAACCTACATATAATGGTTTGAATTTAGCTGATAGCACAAATGTTTAAAAGGTGCATTTCTTACCTTAAATTTATCTTTGGTCAACCAAGCAACCCAAAACCAGGTTTGCAATCAGCAGGAAGGGCCTCGTTTGGGGCCTCTGCAAGTGCTAATCAAGTCTGACCTGATAAATGATCCTTATATTCTACCTGCAATTGTAAGAAGGTGCAAAATAGTAATGTAAATTCGGCAGTCAGTAAATGTGGTAGCTTTCTTTTCCTATAACTGCAATTGCCATTCTTTTACCTCTACCTGCAATTGTAAGAAGGTGCAAAATAGTAATGTAAATTCGGCAGTCAGTAAATGCGGTAGCTTTCTATTCCTATGATTGCAATTGCCATTCTTTTACCTCTTCTGAGTTAAACTAAGATACTTAGCCTGATAAAAACATCTGTAATCTCTATCTATCTATGCATGGAGCACAATCGATTAATGACTACAGTAAAAGTTCATAAACACACATATGCACCAATTCCCCAGGAATGCCTGATTTGAAAGGAGCATAACAAGGCACTTACTCAAGCTAAGAAGAGCCAACAATTTGCTATCAAAGTTAATTCCAAACTATACAAACCAAAACACCCAAAGTATAGACATACACAACCCCAACATACGTTCAATCTTAAATGAACATCAAAAGGATCAGATTAGAACTGAGTGACTGTTTGAATAAGAAGACTGAACAAACAGAAACAAACCAGCAAACTATGTCCGATGCTTTTGCCAATTTTGTCAACTATATGTTTAGATCAAGCTGACTTGGATCATTTTCACTATGATAACAAGTCTCTTTCTAGAAGTAAGATTGGTGAAACTAGGCAATTAGTAAATTACGTGTCTCTAGAAATACTATGGGAAATTGGATTTAACATCAAATGATTCAACAATCCATTCAAGGTAAAATTTATCAAATCTAAACACAAGGAGGGCATTTGCCGAAGACAGGTTTAACCTAATCAAACAGATTTTACCACCCCCTTCTCCTCTTCCCACCTTCATCCAAATCATAGAAGAGTTAAACTTTCAATCTCTTTTTCATTTTTATCTAGAATAATTCTTTTAACTTTTATTTATCTCAAGCACAGCAAGAATACTCACTTCCATGAACATTTCTAAACAGGTTCAAACTTCATTGTATCCAATGTATCAACTAACATGCAAATGCCTTTTCAGCTTCACAACAGCTCATAGCATTCTTACATTTGAACACTATTTTCGCAGAATCAATACCAGCTTATATGGCATTCATAAATATATCGGCACGTAACATTGTTAAATAAATGACAAAATGACAATGAGCATAGAGTGAAATTACTATAACTATATTTCCTTAATTGACATTCATAGCTAAAAAGGACAGTAAAGGGTTGATTATGATAATAGGACAAATGACATAACAAGTAGTTCCTTCGACACATGCTTGACTCGTAATTAGTTGAACCTCCATATAATAAGTGATGAAAACATAAGATTCATTGCACACTCAGTTGAATGAAAAGATAGCTTCTTATGGTCATGCAAAACATTATCCAATCCAAACCTCAGCTTGAAATGGCATAGGAACATGAGGGGAGGGGGGTTGCATGCTCTTGCACTTGTGCACGACAGAGATGAGTAAATCCTAGATAAGACTCTATAGCATTACAAATGTGTGTCAAATATTACAGACATTTTATCAGGCAGCTGTATAGACAATAAGAATCAGGCTAGAGAAAAATATGCAGATAACTATGAAAATTCTGCAGTTCCAGACCAAACAAGGCGACAATGGAATCAGCGAAACTGAGCCTCATTGGCCCCAAAAGATACCATGCATAATTAAACCTCACAACAGACAAGAAATGCACATTAAAAACGGTAATCACTCCTCAAAGGACATAGAATCACCTTAAATACTGAAGCCCAATAGTAATCATAATGGCACCGGAATTTCCTTTTCTCGGACGAGCTGAAGACAATCTTGGCGTTATAATTCAACAGCCCAAGCTCGCAAACTTTAGACGACCTTATATCCACACCTGCAAGAAAGAATTCGCATACGACACTCGAGCGCATAGTTCGAGCTACAGTACGAAAACGCAACTCGCTGCGTTTCATTGATCAAACGAGTCATCACATACTACATCTTGTTTATTTCTCATCATTAGCTAGCAGCTGAAGTAGCACAAAACGGCCAAGACGGTAACAATCCACAACTTAGCTCAGCCAACTCAAATGATAAAGACCCGAAAGCATGAGCAATCATTCAACGGAACTTACTGCTGGAGACGATTTTGCACTGAGCAGGCAGCGACATGGGGCTGGGGATCGAGAAGTTACTGATGAGGAGGGCGACGACCCCGATCAAGAACGACGAGGTGAAGAAGAAGACGACGGGGAAAAGGAGAGCCAGGAACAATCGGAGCAGTACGACGAGATTCCCGCTCTCGCCCGTCGCCCCGCGATGAGGCGGCGGCGAGGCCGCATCGCCGGCGGAGGGATCCATAGCTCCCGACGCCTTATCCGGACGGCCGATATCGGGACACTATGCGCGGCGGAGAAGCATGGGGCGAGGAAACCCCGAGGCCCTCTCTGCGTCGGGCTGATAGGTTCCGGAGGTAGCGATCGGAGGGAAAGTCTCCGGCTGCCGTGGAACCGAGGGTTTTCCATTCATTATCAAAATGTTACATAATAGAAGATCTCAAAAGTCATAATAACAAACAAGCCCATAAAATTCCAAAACAATCCAAAAATCTAAAATCAATGCATATCATTTAGGTCATTTAGGGGTGTGCATGGTCTAGGCGGGCGGCTCCCGACCTAGAATCGGGACCTAGAACCGGGAACCGCCGCTGGGGCCGGTTCAGAAAAATTGGGCAGGGATCACCTGTTTGTTGCGTGGATCCACTCGAACTGCAGAACCAGCCGATCCGTCCGGTTCGGGTGGATCCATAACCGATCTTTGTCGCGAAACAATTTTGGTTTTGACATGTAATCACTACGTGACATCAAAGCAAGACAAAAGAAAGAAAAACCAAATTTAAGTACGTGGAACAAATATTCATTTATTGCAACTATAAATGCAACCAATGAAGAAATGGATGTACGTAAGTTGATATAGAGGCGGAGAGAGTAGTAAGTGTTCAGGAAAAATGGGTCTCTCTTAACGCTATGAACTGGACATATCCCTCATCAAGTTTGGCAAAATATCACAAGTTGCACGGACAAATCAAAGGAGGTGAAATGAGGCACTATCCAAACACAGGAAAACAAATGAAGTGCAACTAAACAAGACTTTATTGAATACATCACCTTCATTATATTAATGAATAAACTAAACAACCAAAAAGCATAAGAATTCCCCAATATTTAGCTTTGTATTCACAATTGCCACAAAACAATTGCTTTGTATTCAATTTTAGTAATTTTTTTTTAATATTAAAAGGGAACCAGTCCGGTCCGGGTGGGCGGGCGGGCGGATCCGCCCATGGAACTGGGAACCGGACCGGTTCCCTCAAGAACCGCCAGTTCCGGGCAGTTCCGATCCGGTTCCGAGCGGTCCGGGCGGTTCCTGGGTATTTTGCACACCCCTAATATCATTAGCTATGTAACACCGACACGCGACACACGACACGCGACACGACACGACACGACACGACACGCGACACATCATTTCTTAAAAAGTAGAGAATTCCGACACGTTCCGACACGTTATATATTAAATAAATATTTTTATTTTTAATTAATTTGATTTAAATTCACAAATAAATAAATAAATAAATAAGAACTTACAATAAATTTAAAAATTTTAAAAACATATTCATAATTAATACGTGTGCATATTTAAAAATGTATTTTTTAATTTAACAAAAATTATTCCCCTCAAACCCTCTCTCTCCCTCTTCTCTCACGCCACCACCCCAAAATCCCCTCCCCCTTCGATTTCTGCGGATCTTCCCCTACTCTCTCTCCCCCTCCCCTTCCCCCTACGCCCCCACTTGCTCCCTGCGCCCCCATCACCTGCGCCCCCATCAATCGCCCCCATCCCCATCGGTTTCTTCCCCTCTCTCCTCTCTTCTCTCCCGCTCCCCTTCCCTTTCCCCCACGCCACCACCTGCTCCCCTACGAGGCTGCGCCCCCATCAATCCCCTCCATTCCTGTTCTTCCCCTGCTCTCTCTCCCCCTCCCTTCCCCACGCCACAACCAGCTTCCCCGCCCCCTCAGTTTCTTCCTCATGATCTTCTCAACTCTTTCGGTCGCCTCATCGCTGTCGCCTCCGGCCCTTCCTCCTTCGCAGCAGCTGCAGCCTCGCCGCCGGCCCTCCATCGCAGCCTCGCCTCAATTTATGCTCTTCCTCTTGTTGTCGCGGCCTCATCTCCGCTTCCTCGGCCTCGCCTCTACCCATCATCGTCTTCTTCAACAATCTCTCTCTCGGACACGCGTGTCGAAGCGTGTCGAGAAAAGTTGACCACGTGTCGGATTTCTCGACACGCGTTGACCGCGTGTCCAAACGTGTCCGAGCGTGTCCGAACGTGTCGGACACGACACGGAAGCCTCAGCAACGTGTCCGTGCTTCATAGATCATTAGAGCATGGTTGGCATAAATGTCAAGATCCCATGTGAATCATAATCCATCGAAAGGAAAGGTCTTTTCTGAATTCTTATAGATCATTAACTATTTCCTTAGTAATTCCCGCGGGACGCACGGGATTTTAAGCGCGACGTCGGAGTGATGGGTCCTCCGCTAGTATCGTCCCAGGATTTACCCGCTGGCTGCCGACTGTATGAGATTCCGTGGGTATAAAAAAAAAAAAACTATTTCCTTAGTAATTTCTACTTCTAGATACAAGTTTGTGAGTTCAGGTACAATATATCACTCATGTCATTAAAAATACTTAAATTTCAAAAAAAAAATTGAAAGAAAAGGTATATTCTGAATTCTTATAGATCATTAACTATTTCCTCAATAATTCCTACTTCTAGATACAAGTTTGTGAGTTCAGATTCAATCTATTTCAGTCATGTCATTAGTTGGTACGAGTAGATCCCTTTTATCTCTCCTCTTCGTACTTATTTTTTATCATTGAACTGAAAATTGTTTAATGATCCTTTTTTTTTTCATCGCTCCAATCACCAACCTTGTCCCACACTTCGGAGGCGTGGGATGAGGATGGAGATGGGGACTTCCATGGCCCCTGCTCGCTACTCTACTTGTTCCAATATAATCCTTTTATTATGTTCAATTGTAGAAAGTTCCGTTGAAATTGTTATTTTGTTAGATTTCATGTTTACACTTGTACTCATTTAACTAAATCACTCATCAAATTATATGCTCTTTAAGCTAACAATTTCACATTTAACTTAAGATAATCTCTATGAAAATATCTTTCTGTAGGATACTGCATTAGATTAAAAAAATTAGTTTCCAAAGCTCACTTAAATTGCAAGCTAATATCTAAAAGAGTATGGGAAGTGGCAATTTCTAGGAGACTTGAACACCAATGCAAATTTTTCGACAAAAACATGAACTTGATATGACTTAAATGAAATTGACATGGGATGACACATTTTCCCTTACTTTTTTTATGAGAAACACTTTGTAATTAATTACATCAGAACATTTGCCTTCCAGCACAAAATGACATAAATAACCCAAACTAGTATCCTGACATGATATAAATATCTAATCCTATGTTGTTAAGTTATACATTCAAATTGTTGAGAATATCTCTCAAATTTGAGCTCATAAATGAATCAAGATCCAAGAAGCAATTTCAAATCCAAATAGTACGGCCAAATAAGGAAGAAATTATTGAACCAAACAAAGGCACTTTCTACTTATGAACCATGAAGATTTTCACACTAATCTACATTATTTCCATGGACGACAAAACTTTCTGCAGTCATCCTCGACCATGTATAATAATTGGCTTCTCATTAGTATCCACTCATCTCAATTACGTCTCTAAATCGCAGTATTTACAGGCTTTCGAAAAAATGGATAGATAAACCAAGTCCCATGGTAGATTCTCTATACCCGTTGTTGACACCTAAATTTTGGCGACCCATTTAGACATTTATTGTATTAAAAAATTAGGGGTTAATTTTATCCCTGAAAAAATAAAATCACATGGCATATAGTTTAGGAACATTTTTGTTTATTTTATTGGACTGACGGCGAGTGCAAAATTTTTCACATATTCCGTTGGGATTTTCATATATTTAGGCAATATACACCGAGTGATGTATTTTTGATGGAAAGGAAATTCTCGAATGAAATATTGAAAAAAAACACAAAAAATATTGCGCGTGGTGGGATGATATATTCAATAGTATTTTGCACGAGCAAAGTTGGCAAGGAAATATACCACGGAGATACAATTTTTCGGTGTATAAAAGGAGTCGCGTACGGTGGGGAGCAAGGGGGGCCACACAATACATTGAATACACGGCCACATGTTCAGAGAGTGAGAGAGAGAGCGCAGTGAACGCTCAAAGAGTAATAGACGTGAAGATCCTATGACTCTCGCCTGCTGCGGTGAGTCCCTACTGCTGGGATCGCGCCTCCTTGTTCCGGTGTTCATCGCTTCAACCTAGCGAACCCCACATGACGATGGTGCCGTTGCTGCTCCCTTCCGAGTCCCTCCAACGACGACTTTCTCTGAGTCTAACCGAGCCTTGCACCAACGACGTTGATTCCCAGTTCAACCTCCCACGTCCTCCTGGCATGCTTATCTTGTCACTGCGTCCCTGGTGTTATCCTTGGTGTCTCCTGCACATCCGGACGTGTTGCAGCTTCTCATTGATGATGATGCCACCTCAAGCAACACACATATAACTCTTTCAATTGTCCTTTTACACCTGTCTAATGCAGAAATTTCCCGTGTGCAGATTCCCCGGTGTTTGAGAACGCTTACAGTGTGGTCTTGTTCTTATTGCCAATTACTCATCGCAGTTGTAGACACTTCGCCGAGCTGGCCACGCCACTCATTGACACCATCACTGCACGAGTCTCTCATCGTGAGCCGACCCGAGAGTCACCTGCTGGAGCCAATCTCACAAGGCGCCGCCATGCCGAGGCCCCTTAATACTCGACCAGTTTTGAATCAGCCCCTGGTCGAGTTTGACTTTGCCTTCGCAGATCTTCTCGATGTGCCCAACGTAGACATCCCCAATAAAAGACAACAGTCAACTCTGAGAGGGGATTGACCGTGTTATATTGTATTTTTATTGTAGTGGGTCCATGTATTACTCGGCAATACATTGCTGTTTTGCTTTCCTCTTCGTTGGATCCAACGAAATCAACAGAATTCGTTGGGTCCAATTTGGATTACTTGCAGATTTCTTTGGCCTTGTTGAGAAGTACAAAGTTCCTGGAGCCAGAATCCATCGACGGTCTCCTTGAAGGTTACGGGTTCCCGTCGAAATTGCCATTGTCCCGTGGTTCGTGGTCCTATTCAGCCACCATCCAACGCGTTCTAATTTGGAATATTGTGAATTAGGTAAGGATCTTGATTAATTCGTTTTGTTTCCCAATCAGAAGTATTCCTTGATGAAATCCTTGGCTGACATTCACAATTTGACGAGCCTTTTAAATTAGGGATTGACAGTCCGATTTTCGCGCTCGAAATCCGACTCACAATCCCTTGCAAAAACCGACAATCCAATCTCAAGCCCGAGATTTGATTCGCGATTTATTTTTAAAATTGGTCAACCCGATCTCATGCACGAGATATGGTTCGCCAATTTTTAGATATCAACATTATCTTGCTTGATTTGATGTCGTGGTGTTTGAGTCGATTTTATTTTCATAAAAGGAAAAGGAAATCCAAAAAAATTGAATTAGGTTTAGGTTTGTTTTTAATTATCTTTGCATGTTTAGAATAGGGGTTTTATTTTCAATCATGAAAAAGGAAACAAAAAAAGTGCATTAATTTAGGTTGTTAGTTTTTTTTTTATTTGAATTGCATGTTTAATTATGTGCTAGTTTTAATTCCGAATTTCATAAAGAAAAACACAAAAGAAATCATTGCATATTAGGATAAAAATTGCACTTAGTTTAATTTAGATAATTTTTTAATTTATTATAAGTTTATGTACTTTTTTAGATATATTGCATTTTAGATTTAGATAATGTCTTAGTTTAAATTAGGATTTAATATGACTTAATCCCTAGTTTAAATTAGATAGAATCTTAATCTAGCTAGATCATTTTTGCATTTTTTTTTCTTAAATTTCGAATTTCATAAAATTTGTCTTAGGATAAATTAGTTGCAATTTCTAGGATAAATTGCATTTTTTGGAATAGAAAAATCATGTGCACTTCATATAGAATTAGGTCCATGAAATGCACGTCATTTTAGTGATTGTTATTAGGTTCATTTCTAATTAAATTGCTCGTCATTAGAATTAGGTCATTTTGGCTAATTTAGATTGCATATCTAATTGTTGCATGTTCATTAAGAAATCATTAGTTTTTTTACTCATTCATATAGTTTAGGACATATTGTCATGCCATATTATTTCATATTAGATTAGAAGCATTGCATTGCATATGGATTATGTTCTCGTTTAAAAAAAGTGAAAACAAAAATTGAGTGATTGCTTGTTAATTAGAAATCATATCTAGGATTGCTTATATGAATTCTGATCTAACAACGCAGATGCTTTCGTTGCTATAAGGTAAGTCCTGCATTTTATTTATTTGCTTTCTTGGGTGTTAAACTGGTGGTTTGCGCACCTGTGTGATCACCTCACATGTTAGGAAAGTAAATTAAAATTGATTCAAACTGCTTGCCAAACATTTTTCAAAATAAAAGAGAAAGGTACCGAAAGGGCGTTAGATAAATCTAACGTAACCAAGTCCCCGAACTCACAAATCTCTGGTTCGTAGGAGTAAAGTAAATCTCCCGTTACTTTACTTGGGTTTCTAATCGACCCACCAAAAATAGATTAGTGGCAACTCCTAATTAAAAAACATTTGCATGTTAAGAACTTGAACCTAAGTCGCGAATTGGTATGGGCTTAGGAGAGCCCGAGTTAAGTCTAGGCTTAACAATCCATTAGCCAAACCCTAGGTGGTCCACACCCGAAAAAATTGGTCGCGACACCAGTGAGTCATTTGGCAAGTAATATTCCAACAAAACATTATGACATTGCTGATGTATATATGGACAGAGATGCTCTCTTGGAACCTAAAGAACTAACTTTCATTAGCAAGAAAACAACATCTCATAGTAATTTACTGAAACATGCAAACAAACATAGTTTAGAATATTAAGACATGAATGTATGACCGTTCTCAACAAACTACTTAGACACGGAGCATTGAGTATCTAGCTATAAATTTTCTAGTCTGCTAGAGCTTTCCTCACATATTCCATCCTTTTGCCATTCTTTTGGAGCAGCGCAAGAACCACCTACTCTTCTTGTCAATGATCAAGTTCCCTAGCACAATGCCAACCAAAAACCCAACTCCAGCGCCAACCAGCATGATTTTCCAATCCAAATCGAATAGAGACTCCTCTTCATTATCTACTGTCAAAGATGGTGGTAGTGGAGCGTTATCAGCATTTGTGCATTTATTTGATAGACTTCTACACAAACCCTCATTCATCACAAATGAATTGCTCCCAAATGTGTCGAATTGAGTTCCACGTGGTATTGGTCCCGATAGTCGATTGTGAGAGACATCGAAAACTACAAGAAATGTGAGGCTGGCTAGTTGTTGAGGAATCCCTCCCATAAGATTGTTCAGGGAAAGATCTAGTGATTCGAGCACTGTCAGGTTTGCCAAGGAAGGAGGAATGCTACCAATGAGGAAGTTGTTTGAAAGGTTGAGCATACGAAGAGACTTCAGATCTCCAATGAGCTCAAGAATGAAACCTTCAAACTTGTTATTGGAGAGGTCAATTGCCGCAAGGGTATCTGGAATCTTCACATAATCCCTTTCCGTGCCCTTATTCATCAATGTCATCGCATAAGTCATCAGATTTCCATTGAATTCGAAAATAGACAAATCAATGAATTGATGAATACTCATATATGCCAAGTTATCTTGACCATCAATAACCTTCATGGCAAGGCAACTCTGTAACAACTTGGAAGGAAGTTTACCATTGAAGCTATTGTTGGAAAGGTCAAGGATGTGTAAACTGGTGAAGTTAAGTTGGTTCAGATGACTTTCTATGGGACCTTGGAAATTATTGGACTGCAACTCAATAACTCTTAGGTAGGCCAATTTTGATAGCCAAAATGGGAATGTATCATTAATTTGGTTGCCACCAAGATTCAAAAACTCCAGCATTCCGCAATTTCCTAAAGATTTCGGAACAGTCCCTCTTAGTCGGTTTTCTCTAAGGTCAATCATCCTCAATTGACAATCATCTTGGTAAACGCCAGGAATCATGCCATCGAACTTGTTTCTCGCGAGGTTCAAAAAAATCAAAGGACCAATGCTCCCCAAACAAGGAGGAAGCGTGCCATTCAGAGCATTGTTGGAAAAATCAAGCATGGTGAGAGAGCTCCTTTCACAAATGGATGTTGGAATATCCCCAAATAGAATATTATTGGAGATGTTGTACAACTTAACCAAGGGAGGTGGGACGGGGAGGGTTGTTTCTAGCAAGTTAGTACTAACGTCGAAATACCTCAAGTTTGGCAAAGGAAGATCAGTCTGGTTGTTTTCGAAGCCAGTTAAAATACTTTGAGAAAGATCTACAAACCCGAGAGATTCTTTGCTATTGTTCCACGTCCATCTAGGAATGGTCCCTCGAATTGTGGTGTGTGATAAGTCTAACAACAACAATTTGCTTAATTGGCCAATAAACCGTGGAAACTCAGTCAAGTTGCATGAATTCAAGTGTAAGTAGGCAAGCTTCGATGTAGTGGCATTGATGAATGTCCTGATGAATGATATATTGTTGAAGGACAAATCTAAAGTTGTCAAGTTCTTGAGTGCAAATAGATCATTTAGATCGAGAACACCATTTGCACTGTGCAAATCGTTGTGAGAAAGGTCGGGATAAGTCAACTGCTTCAGGTTCTCAAATGGAGATGGAAATCCACTACTTAACCAATTCCCTCGAATTCTGTTATGTTGTAGGTATAACTCCTTCAATTCGCTCAAGTAGCCTATAAACCGTGGGAACTCGGTCAAGTTGCATGAATCCAAGTATAAGGAGGCAAGCTTCGACGTAGTGGCATTGATGAATGACTTGGTGAAAGATATGTTGTTGTTGGACAAATATAAGCTTCTCAGGTTCTTGAGTGTGAATAGATCATTCACATCGAGAATGCCATTAAGATTAAGCAACCCCAGATAAAGCCATTCGAGATCCTTGATTCCGCAATGCGCCCAAAATATCACCATACAAGTCATTGCCAGAAAGGTCAAGATGAGTCAACCGCTTCAGGTTCTCAAATGAAGATGGAAATCCACCGCTTAACTGATTACCTACCAAACAGAAAGGAAAAAAAAAAGACACAAAACAAAGGAGCGTTAGTTACCTCATCAATTTCAATTTCCTTTTTTCTCTTTGGCTAAATAATCTCCTCGCCTGAAAATATTAGGTCTAAGTCATTATGCGCTAGCCCACCCAGACAAATAGGCACTTGAAGGGCTCACCGTCAAAAACTGGAAGGTCTCTCTCCCTCTCCTCCTCTCTGCACCGATCTTTCGAAGCTCCACCGCTGCTCGCTCCCTCCCGGACCACCGCCAAAACCCTTGCCGCAACACCCACGGGAAAAACTAGAGACGGGGACTTCCTCCTCCACCTCAAGGCCTACCTCGACAATGCTCTCAAGATCTCCAGGTACGCCACAAAAATCATCCTATCCTCCTCCCTCCTTCCCAAAACCCTGCCCCTCCATCGCCACCTCAGGAGCTTCGAGTCTAGCGTCGGCCTGAGCCGAAAGGCCTTCTGGCTGGGCTAGTTGTCGAGGACATGAACGCTTTCTGGGCCTCGCACCTCGACTCTGGGCAGGACCCGATCCTCTCCCCCATCACCTATGGCGGCGAGATTGGGCTTCATCGATGGCCACCACTCGCATGTTTGATCAGCGCGTAGGCCGAGTTCTTCGGGTATAGTGGGAGCGTCAATCTGGAAATTAGGGATTTTAGGAGGTTGCGAGAGGACGAGATGCACATCGATTAGACCATCAAGATCACGACGTCCAGGGGGATTAATTGAGGGAGTTTTTATTTTTTTCTTTCGGTCAAAAAATTGAGGAAGTTGAGGGAGAAGAATTTGATGAAGCTGTTCGTGGTTCAGGATCTGGCTGAAATTGCCGAGCTAGAAGGCCTTCCAGCTTAGGCACTTGCCGAAATCGAAGCTCTTGAGGCAGCAATGGTAGTTTTTCTCGTGGCTGTCGTAGCGAGGGTTTTGATCGTGGTCGGGGTGGGAGCAAGCAGTGACGGAGCTCGAGAGATCGGGTTCCATGGAGTTGTAGATGGAGGAGGAAAGAGATCCGTCCGAACAGGCTAAAAGAGACTTATGATGGTGGGCCCTCATAATGCCACTTGTCGTCCATTGAGTGGGTTAGTGCATAGATGACGTGACATCACAATTGCGCTTAATATAATCAAAAGAAACTATTACCTGAAATGTCCAAGACAGTGAGTTTTGTCAAGTTGACCACCCACTCCAAAGAATCACCGCTCAAGTTGTCGTTAGAGAGCCATAAAATCAATAGCTGGGTAAGATTAGCAAAGGAAACAGGGATTTGACCTTGCAAGTTATTTCCATCAAGGTATAGTACAGTGAGATGAGAAAGATTACCCATTGAAGAGGGAAGCGATCCTGAAAAATAACAACCCGAGGCTACTAACTCATTCAAGAGACTAAGATTTCCAATTGAAGTGGGTATTTCTCCCGAGAAGTTGGTCATGTAAAGGTATAAGGATTTTAATGGAGAACCCTAGTGCAGTTTGAGAAAAAACCCAGAAAGGTTGGAATTGCCAGCAATGGAAAGGACTTCCAAGTTTGACAGCTGAAAAATGCTAAGTGGAAAGTTTCCACTCAATCCACGAGATGCTAGCTCGAGCAATGTCAAGGAAGAGAAATTCGCTAGCATAGGTGGGAAAGGTGATGACAAGCTTACCAAAGAAAGATCAAGTTCTTTTAGCCCGGTCAAATTATGAACGAAGCCGCCCATGTTAGGCATACGAAGTGTCTCATCCCAATAAGCTGATAAATCGAGAGAAACTAACTTGGAGAGTTGCGAGATATCACGAGGGATTTCACCAGAGAAGTCGGAGGAGGAGAGATTAAGGTATTGTAACTTTGAAAGATTGCCGAAGCCGTACGGAATTGAGGAGAAGTCGAAGCTGTTGAAAGCGAGATTGAGTGACTCCATGTTAACGAGTCGAAAGAGAGTGGTGTTAGGATTCATGGTGCCTGAAAGACAACTGCTACTGAGGTTGAGGGCGATCACTCGGCCAGTGACTTCATCACATTCGACGCCGTCCCATGAACAACAATCTCCACTTCCATCCAGTGACCCGGAATGGACTTTTGGATAAATGCATCGCCAATCTATCGTGTTGGTTCCGAGACTTCTCCTGAATTCCATCAAGGCAGAGCTCTCGTCCGCATGACAAAGTACCTCAGCAAACCTAGTACAAAAGAGAGAAAGCAAGAATATCCAAGTAACCAGCAGATTATAATGATAAGGCTGCCATATTTTCTGCTTTTGTTTCTGTTCTTTTGGTTACTGAAGTGAGTTTTCGAGGGAGAGTGCGACGTAGAAGGTTTTTATAGGCAGCAACAATTGGTTCTGGCAATGGAATGATCTTGCTACTTGGCCATTTATAGTGCTTGACCTCAGAACTTTAAATGATTTTACGTATGCCTTCTGTATGGGTTTGAAAACCGCAGGATCTTAGACGTATAAACATTTCTTTTATTATGCAGTGGCTTGGCATTCTCCTTTTATCCATATTTCTCTGTCATACTTTTAATATAGAATCCATCCGTTTCTTTTGGTGACATATTGGAAATTGGCAGCAAGCTCCCATGTAAATTGTTCATGTCGTTTGACTTGACTCATAGCTTCATGGCTAAATTTCAAGTACAGATGTTGTTTATAGTTGTTTGTTCAACAACATGGGTTGCTTGTGCAGACCTCCATCAATAGGCCATTTATAGGTGGCTCATGTGTCTCTCTAATTTTAAACTCACCTATACATCTGTTTTAAGTGTGAAATGAGAAACACCAAGTTAACATAAAAGAATCGAAAAATATCAACACAATCAGAACATAAAAAGATGAAAGATCAAATTATATTATTGACATAGATGGATGTGCACTCAGAATAATCAAATAAAAGACTTTGAACTAAGTTGGGACTGCACTTTTATTAGATAAAAGCAGGGCATAGAAGAAAAAAAAAAGTCGTATGTGCGCATGTGCACGAATGAACGGAAACAGAGAGAGTTCTGTGCGTGTGCATGTATGTGAACAAAATATATATGAGCCATGATTAAATTTCTTAACAACCTAATGTATTTTTGCTATCTATAATCCATATTGTTTTTGAATTGACTTTTCTGCAAAAAGGTTGGCTTAGTTTTATTTTTATGCTGCATTAGTGTTATCTTTGTTCATCTTTTCATTTCGTAAACCTTTCTATTTGATTCAAATTTATAAAAAGAGCAGATACGGCTCTATAGGGGGCAACACGAAGACATTGATTTTATGAAAAAATCTTAAGTTGTACACCTCATTCAAGACTGCAACACTAAACTGAGTGCTACGAAGACGGTAAAAACTTGTTATTCTTCAAGCTTTCATTAGCCATTATTAAGAGACATTAGACAGCAAAAAAAGCACAGTAAAAACAGTACATTAAGTTCTTCTTTGACCGGACAAAACTCAAAAGCAAGCGCCCACATAATTTCCGAGGGTGAAATAATTTCTCTTATTTTGAGGTAACTTCTATCTACAATTCATGTTCTAATTGGTTCTGGCAATGGAATTATCTTGCTACTTGGCCATTCATAGTGCTTGACCCCAATACTTTAAACTGATTTTAGGTATGCCTTTTGTATGGGTTTGAAGACTGCAGGATGTTAGGCGCATGAACATTTCTTTCATTATATAGGGCACGAGAGCAGCGGGGGCTTGGCATTCTCTTTTTTTTTTTTATCTATATTTCATACTTTATTAAAAGTATCCATTCTTTTCTTTCAGCAACATATTGGAAATTGGCGAGAAGCTTCCATGTAATTGTTCATGCCATTTGATTTGACTCATAACTTCAAGGGTAAATTCCAAGTACAGAAGTTGTTCATAGTTGTTTGTTCATCCATATGGGTAGCCTGTGCGTACTTCCATCTATAAGCCCATTTATAGGTGGACTCATGTCTATCTAACTTTTATCTTTACTTGGATGGACCTGCACCAATAAACTCATTTGTACATCTGTCCTCTCCCTACACTTACCACAAAAAAAAAAAAGATTTTGTCTTGGGATTCATCAAGTTTAACACTGATTTTCTCAGTCATGGTTTCATTTTTAATTTTTAAGTAGTGATGTTTCTCTCTTAATTATATTATATGTGCTTTCACATTATATTATAAATGTGAATCCATTTAGAATTTTTATAATTTTGTATAATAGCATCGTCGGTTCTTAACAATAATTCGAACGAAAAATATCAATACATATTATCTCAATCATTAATTAAGTGAATTTTACTAGGGTTGACATGATCCACGATGGGGATGACTTTGATCTACTGATCCAAAAGCTAGACGATACTTTCTCAGAAATGACAGGGAGACTCGAGAGTCCAAGCAAAGATGAGGCATCATTTGTCAAAAAAGTTACAATTGAAAATTCACGTGAAAACTGAAAATTTTGTCGTGCCGTGCTCACCATTCATTGCCAGTATTATTGGTACGATCCCCTTCCCATTTCTTTTTCACATAGAATAGAAAAGAAAAAGACAAACTTGACAAACCTCAAGGAAGGATTTTCTTCCTTATGACAAACCAGTAGTACCAACCTAACCACTGGGCGTTGGGATAACACTTCCCCATCAAGTGTTGAGCTGCCCAAAGATGCAGGTTCTTTTTTAGGTTCTTTGAACCTTCAGTCAACGAAATCAATTTTACATCCCGTCGTTTACCCAAGAAGGTCTTAAAGGAGGATTCTAGCCTTCTAGCATTTACCCAAGTCAAGAAGAATTTTCGAACATTAGTCGATGGATCTCCAGGGGAATTTGGCCACCTAAGAAGACTAGAGTACTTATTAGACCCGTTCTTCAATAAATCCAAGGGGGTCACTCCTAGATGAATGAAGAACATTAGCGAAACAAAAGGCCTTTCTCATTACATAATTTGTGCCATCGTCATTGACCCTTCACTTATTCATTGTGTCTCCAAATAAAAAAAAGCTGAAAAAATTACCCAGTGATGTATTAGGAAATAAGCCTGAGAAATGACATCTACTGACTAATACTTATTAGGAAACCAAGGTTTCCCCAAAGATAATAGTTTCAGGAGATTACCCCAATGTATTTTCGGAATAAACCAAAAAGGAAAACACAAGAGACTGGTATCCTACCTCGTGTCCCAAGGAGAATAATTTTTTCAGGAAATTACACCAACTGCACTCAATTCACGTTAACACAACCCTCAAATAAGGTCGGAGGATGAATTAAAAAGAAGCTTTTCTTTATCTCGACGCCTTGTACGTGGAGGCAAAAATTTTAACTGTGGCATTTCCATAAAGGAAAACATTTACATTATTTTCCATGGTGGTTTGTTTGTGGAGGTTAATTTTTTTCCACGTCATACTCTAAAATGATTTGATTACCGCATTAGATCGAGCTTATCAGAACTGGTGCCAAAGATCAAACTCAATTAAAAATTTCTGCAAGTTTAAGGAATTGATTAATTGAATTAAAAGTTCAAGAACTCGATTGAAAAAAAGTGTAAATTAAGGAAGGAAAAGTAAAACTCTACCGCTTGCACATGGTGGACCAAAACAACGGTGCGCTGCTCATTCTGGAAGTCCAAGCAAGTTTTCTAGTCAATAAGTTTTTTATTTTTTGATCCATCTCTTTTTACCCCTTGTACGACGGGAGAAGAAAAAGCTTCCTAGACAAAACTTTCTTTTGATTTTTCAAAGTGTCTTTTGAACAAGGCGGAGGAAACACGTTTTGGTATTTGATGTAGTTTCGCGTGTGGATTAAATAATTACACTCAAACTTAATATTCTTTAAGGACTAATATTTGGCATTGACTTGTGTGCTCGAACTTTGGCATGGTTGATTAGAAAAATTATGCAAATTTAAAGACTTGATAAGATAAATTCTAAGAACATGGACTTGACTGTAAAAAAAAAAAAAAATACTATGTTTGAACTTATCAAAATTTGTGTCTTTTGAAGGTTGAAAATAAGGACGCGCATTTTGGCACTTCATAGAAGCTTGGTGTGGACTGAATTATTATACCCAGCCTAGATATTCATTTGAGGAAACGCTTTTTGGCACTAGTCCACAAAAGCAAGTTTGTCTTTCCCCCTTTGTACTCTAAAAGGTCCAACAACATGTCAATTCAAATTTATTAGAATCAGTTCTAGGGGCTAGATTTGATTAGATAAATTGAAAGTTGAAGACCTTAACCAAAGAAAGCACAAAAATTAAGGGTCGAATTTTCCCTTTAAGAGATAGTGGACGGATGTTCACACCGCTCATCTTGGAATTCCAGGCAAGTTTTTTAAATCCATCTTTTTCTTTTCTTTTCTTTTCTTATTTTTTTTCCCTGGTACAACGTGGATCCAACGCTTCCTAGCCAAAGTTTCACATGAACGGGCTAGCCTATAACTTTACAATTTCATTAATTTGTGTTCTAAGACATGCCCTTTATTAAGCATGAAGAAGCCCGTGACATGCTCTTTATGAATCAATAGGTCATGGAGGATCACCCTTTCGTCATAAGCAATGCATTTATCAAACTCAAAAACGAATAGGAAAGAGCAGATTTTATTCCGCTCTATACTGAAAATCAACGTGCAATAGCATAACAATTTTTTTCAAAGAAATCATCAAACCTTTCATAACACCAACTTAGCATGTCGCGTTTGGACTTTCCATTTTATGCGCATAACAGATTATTCTATATCTTTGTGACGTGTTGAGTCATATGGACTTTTTTTCTCATAATTGATAATTTGGTAAAAATGTGTTTCAACATCACAAAATTCTTCTTACCAAAAAAAAAACATCACAAAATTCTATAAAAAACTTTTCAGTGATTTGAAATGAAGTTAAAATTTTGCATATGTAGGTTTTTTTAAAAATTCACTGTTCAGTATTAAATAATAGTTATATTTAAAAAACGCAAAGATCATTTCTAAATTCTTATAAATCATTGACTTTTCCTTAGTAATTCCTACTTCTAATTACAAGTTTGTGAATCAGTTTCAATCCATCACTAATGTCATTTATTGTACGAACTTAGTAAATTACAAATGTATCTCTCCTCGTTTGTCATATCTATTCGTTGTTCTTATTAAATGAACTGGCAAAAATATAATCCTTTTCCTTATCGTTCTAATAGCCAACCTTGCCCCGCACTTTGCAAGGTGGGACGAGGATGGAGGTGGAGAATAACATAATTACATTAAACAAAACAAATCAAGTTACATCTGGAACATAGGAATATTGTTCCATTCCAAGTGGGGCCAAAGCGACCGGCCAACCATGTCACGCCCCAATCCTCGGGCACGCACCCATCCCTCACCTTGGTCGATTTAATAGTGACGTCTCAGGACGCATCGTCGACCCTTTTGTATTAATACGCATGCGGAAACATATAAACAATCCCCAGACAATAAAACAATGGGATAGAAAAGTAGGACTCCAAGTTTTCACACTTTAAAAGCAACCACACTTATATACATTGCAAATCATAGTGGAAATATACACAAGGCGAATTGTTAAGTTGGGTTTCAAACCACTGGTTCATAAAACAAAGTTTGCAGAAAGGAATCAACTTCCATCAAAAGAGAATTGTCCTATGACTAACTAGTTAGATAGGACTGCCAATCCTTCAAGCTTCACCTTCTACTCTTCGGGCCTCTGGTCCTTCACCAACGCCATCTAAGAACTTGAAAATGGTTATACAATAACCAGTGAGACAATGTCTCAGCGAGTTCTACCCCCTAAAACCCGATTAGGAAGCCAATACACTCTAGAGGTTGCCTAAGCACATCACGAGTTAAAGAACTTACCTTGACCTCAGTTCCATCCTGCAAATCAGTATATTTCAAATATACACAAATCACATCAATTCATTCAATTAGATCAAATCATCGATCAATCGACTTAGTCGATTACATGTCAACGATGACCATTCCTCGGCCATTTCAATCAATAATACCTATAAGTCCGATCATACCCAGGGCTGCTTAATATAAGCCGATAATAGGTAGTATAGCTCACCAGAAGCTGCCTCAAATATTGAGATAATATACTATATATATATATATGCTCGTTAGAAGCTGCTTCAATTTCTGATATATTATAATATATATGCTCACCAGAAGCTGCCGCAATTATACTCATATAGTATACTGTTTATGCTCACCAGAAGCTGCCGCAATTATACTCATATAGTATAATATTTATGCTCACCAGAAACTACCGCAATTATACTCATATAGTATACTATTTATACTCACCGAAGCTGCCGCAATTATTAGTCTAATCATCCGACATTTCTCCATTTTTTTTATCACACTCGATAAAAATACTCATGTGTGGGTACACGGTTGGCCTTAGCCAAAATACAATAATTTCCATAAATCCCACCATTTCATACGATCCACCAAAATATTTTTGGCGTTGTAAACCAACGCTCGGTTATTTTCCAAACAATTACCAAAATTATTTAATTTAGGAATAAAGTCCTAAAATCACAATTAAATTAATTCAGCACGATTTAACACTCAAATAAATAAACATATCTCGGCATCACGATCAGCACAAAATTCTGGTCGTTGGCTATCCCAACCTAATTTCTGAAAAATAAATAAATAATTAAATAATTACATAAATTATTAAATAAATACAATAAATCCAATTTAGGCCTGTAATACCTAATTGGAAGCCGAGACGGACCCGAAAAATTTTCAAGGTTTGTTTAATAAATACTATGATCTATTTTATTGCTAACTACACCAACATTTTGTCTAACATGCATTGATAAGTCTCTAATTTAATTACTCTACTCTAATCTATCCACCTAATCACACTTAATTAAATATAATCAACCCCTAAGCATCATTAGCCTACTAATAAGGGATTAGTGAGCAAAACTCACTTGTTTAACGCGCGGGTCGGATCAAACCATTGGGAACGGCGCGGGGGTCGCTTTTCTCCAAAGCGAGCCTACAGTCCGAGGTTGGGAACACCTCCAACACGGACCTACAAGGTGGCTGGAAACCCACTTTTCTGTTTGCTGATTGGGGCTGCAAAACAGAAGAAATGAAGTTGGTTTGGTGCGGGAATGGCGACAGTGGACCGGTGGATGGCTTGGCAGGGTAACCAGTGGCCGAACGGGGTTCCAGCGGGCTTCCACAGCCACTTACGGCTGCTGAACAGCAAGCTCGACGGTGGAACAGGACTGTTGGACGGTGTGAGAGAGGCGGCAAGGCGCAAGCTCGCGTGCAGCGGCGACACGCGAGGAGGCCAAACGGCGGAGGCGGTGGCATTCCGGCAACGGTGGCAACATGCGAGGGCTTCCAGGCGGTCTCCTTTAGCTGCTAGTTTCCGAAAATGCACGATGAACGCTGAGGAAGGGCTAGTCGACAGCTAGAGGGAGAGGATGAGAAGAGATAAGAGAGACAAAGGCTCCACCAAGGCCAATTCTTCCAAGCTCTTGTCCCCTTGATCAACCTACACCACACACACCTCCTTGGCTCTCAATGAGCCAACAAAGCACACCCAACAACCCTTGAAATGGTCCAAATTGGTTAGGCCATGGGTGTCACGCTCCGATCCTCGATCGCATGCCCATCCCTCACTTGGTCGATTAATAGCGACGTCCTAAGATGCATCGCCGACCCCTTTTTATTTAATACGCATGTGGAAGCAAACAATAATCCGCAGATAATAAAACATTGTGATAGAAAGTAGGCCATAATTTTCACAACATGAAAACACATAACCACACTTTTATACAAGGCAAACTATAGTATCATACAATACTATTCACAAGTCTGATCTACTATATATCCGATCAAAACCCAAAGTTTGCAAAACAGGATGGGATCTCAGTTCACATCCGAGTCGTACTCAAGATCCTCCTTGAGGTCATCCTCATCCGACTCTTCTTCACTAAGCTCATTTTCTTCTTGCTCCTCGTCTTCTTCCGGTTTGTCCTCAAGCTATTCTTCTTCAAAATTCACTTTAGGTTCGTCCTCAACTTCCTCTGCTACAGGCTCCGCCTCTAGCCATTCCCACTCCTGATCCTTCTCCCGTCCCTCCTCTTGCTCGACTATCTCTCCTTCTTCTGGCATGCTCAAGTTGGATCCTACTACTAAATACAGGTGACTCAGTATTGCTCTCAAGCTTTGGGTCCTTTGCATCCACTATCGACCCATCCTTGTGATCGGTTGTCCCATTCCTGAATGCCTCTTCCAGGACAAATATAGGCACATCAGTCTCTGGCATGGGACCCTCCCTTCGCCCGTCATAATACTCATGATACCATGACTAGTATTTATGGGGCCTCAGGGCATCCTTTCCCACGTCAACCTAGACGGTCGACTGAACCAAGACATACTCCAGTCCTTCAGCATGAGGATGAATCGGGAAGTGGGTCTCTATCTATGTAACTTCCTCAGGTATGCCAAAATGCCTAAAAGGACGAGGAGGTGGAGGTGCTGCCATCTAGAGGCCTGAAATGGTTATACAATAACCACTGAGACCACGTCTCAGTAAGTTCTACCTCCTAAGACTCGATTAGTAAACCAATACGCTAACCGGGCTGCCTATGCATGCACAGGTCAGAGGACTTACCTTGACCTCAGATTCCACCTGCATATTAACACAGTTCAATAGGCACATAAGCAATCATATCACAGATCGATATCTTGATTAATTGACCTAATCGATTACATGTCAATCGGACCATCTCAAGGTCATTTCCATTCAATCAGTCAATTCACAACATCATATCAAAGCAATGATCAATCAATACCATACATCCCCCACGATGGAATATCTAGCCGTCGAGCCCACGTGCATTCTCTAGGATGACCTACCAAGTCTTCGAGCCCACGTGCCTTTTCCAAGATAACGTACCTACTCAACAAACCCTCGTACGTTTTCCAAGATGGGATATCTAGTCATCGAGCCCACGTGTATTCTCTAGGATGACTTACCAAGTCTCCGAGCCACGTGCATTCTCTAAGGCGACCTATTCGCCAAGATGACATACTTAAACATTAGGCTCACGTGCATTCTCTAAGGCACCAAGTTCGCCAAGGTGATGCATCAAATCATCGAGCCCACATGCCCTTTTTAGATGCCATACTTAATCACCGAGCTCACGTGCATTCTTCCAGGTGATAGATCAACTCACTAAGCCCACGTGCCTTCGCTAAGGCGCCATATTTGCCAAGGTGATATAAACAATTTTCGTGCATGCTCTCGGGCGTCATTTTCACCAGGGTGATATACTTCATCATAGAGCCATGCACTAACTATTTCTTTCCCATCTTTACCATACCCGATATTAACGTACCCGAATGATCTTAGCCAAGAGTATAATCAGTTCATTCTCACAATTTTCTCCACTTTAGCCCATCAAAGCATTATTGGCGCTAAATAATCATACTCAGCCATCTACCAAACAATTACTCAATTTCAATTCAATTTCAATCAATTTAAGAATAATTCCTCAAATTACACAATCAATTCAATTCAACGCAACGTAGAGCTCAAATAAATAAACAAACTGCAGCATGACGATCAGAATAAAATTTCGGTTGTCGGCTATCTCAGCCTAATTTCCGAAAAATAAATAATTAAATAATTAATTTCGAAAATTAATAAATAAATATTAAAAATCCAATTTAGGCCCGTAATGCCTAATTGAAGCCCAAGACAGGTCGGGAAAAATCTCAAGATGCACTCAATAAATACTAGTACATGTCTACTAGCTAATTGCTCAATCAAATTGCCTAACATGCATCATAATTATCTAATAATCACTAATCTACTCTAATCTAACCACCTAATTGCACTTAGTTAAATCTAATCAGTCCTTAAGCATCATTAGCAAACTAAGCAAGGATTAGTGAGCAAAACTCATTGGAATTAACGCGCGAGTCGGATCAAACGACGGGAACGGCGTGGGGAACAACAAACTCCAAAGCGGACCTAGAAACCGAGGCCCGGAACACCCACAAAACGGTCCTAGAACCCAGCTGGAAACCCACTCCTGAACTTGTTGGTCTTCGCTAGAAATTGAAGAAAAACCACTCAGTTTAGCACGGTGAGGCTCGGGAATGAAGAAATAGACAAACCAGGCCTTGACAGGGCTTTACCGGCGAAGAAACAACCAAAAATAACTTCAAACGGCTCTGCTGGGCTGCAAGGTAGTTGGACGGCATGGCTGAGGGCGGAAGGGGCGTGAAGGGGAGTGGCGGAGTGCACGGGCGGCGTGCGTGAGGTGGCGGCGATCCGGGTGGTGGACGACGACGGTTACTACCCTTCCAGGCGACGCCGGCTGCTGTTCTTTCCTTCTGCTGATGATGGTTGTGAATAGAGAGGGAGAGAGAGATTGGAGCTAGATAGGGTGAGAGAGATAGGAGAGGATAGGGATGAAGGGAAATGGAGGGGCCCTTGGTCCAAATTTTCCACAACTTGCCCACCAAGTTTCATTCTAGACCAATTATCATCCCTAAGCCTTCATTAGGCCACCAACACACTTCCCATGACTTCTCAAATGGTCCAAAAATGTTAGGGCATGGGGGAGCTTCGAATTTTCTAGCAAAAGGCTTCAATTGGATTCAATTCTCTCTTGATTTTCTCTCAATCGGCTCTCATAAAATCAATTGATTTCTCATTTGTCAAATTGATAATTTTCCTCATCTAAGAATCCCTCATGCTTCTCAATTTGGCAACCAAAATAAATCCCCGGCTTCAATTGTACTAAAATGGTCCCGAGCCGACTTTTTCCCAAAAAGTATCAATTGTCAGAAAAATCTTCCGAGACGAGTCGTGAATTCTAGAATTTATTGTGACATAACAGAATCTTCAATTTATGAAATTTGACTTGAATTGACGGTTAATTTCCATTTGGCGCGTTTTTAGCGTAACTAGACTACCGGATAGTTTTCAGAACTTTTTAGAGCCACTATGAACCCACTCGACACGTTGGCGACTCTCGGTTGTCGTGAAAATCTCGAGGATTTAATTACGGTCCCAAGATACCAAAACGATAGTAAAATCATGTCAGTGCCAGTCGACGAGAATTTTCCAATTTAGTGGAGTCACCTACGATCGGCCACACATCTCAGTCAAACAAACCTATCTTTGATCTCAAATCGATTTTATACTGTGCCGTAATGGCCTCTAAAGATGAGCACAGTTAAGAAGTCGATTCCTGGTCGAATTCTCAAATCTATTACTTTAAAATTTCTTAATGGCTTCCCTAGATAGTCTAGTTATCTCGAGAATGATCAACTCTAAGCACCGCCCTATAGACACATCAATGAAATGCCCGATTAATTCAGTAGAAAACAGGTTGAAAAATTCAGGATGTCACAATTCTTCTCCTCTTATAAAAATTTCATCCTCGAAATTTAAACATTTATCAATCCTTAAACAAAAAAGTAGGGGTATCGTCATCTCATCTAGTCTCACTTTCCTTGATTGCTTCTTCAGTCCCGTGGCGTTTTCAAACCACTTTGACCAATGGGACTATCTTGGTTCACCGAATCCAATCTTTTTTATTCACGATCTGAACCGGGCTTTCCACGTACGACACTCTATTATCCACGTCTAATTCTTCCAGACTTTGCACGTGGGTCAGGTTAAGCTCAAACATCCTTGACCTCAACATGTGAAAGGCGTCATGCACTTGCGCCAATCTCGACAATAACACAAGACGATACACTAGGTTCTCAATTCTTTTTAGAATCTCAAAGGAACTTATGTACCTCGGTTTTAGTTTTTTTCCCTCCTTGCTGAAGCGCAAGGTATCCCTCATTGGTGACACCTTCAGAAAGATGCAATCACCAATTTGGAATTCTAAGGGCCTTCAATGCTCAACGATTTAATTATTCTGGCGATTCTGAGCTGTCTGTACTCTGGCATTGATCACGGCATGCACTGACTGCTGGACCAATTCTGGGCCTAAAATCTTTCTTTCTCTGGCTTTATCTCCACAACTGAAGTTCTGCACACTCTGCTATGCAAGCTTCAATAGGAACCATCCGATCTAGATTTGATATAGATCCGTCACCAACACTCCATGTAGACGAACTATCTGGCGTACATACAATTTTGCATGTTTGTCTAAGCCCAGATCCTTCCGTACTACCAAGAAATGAGCCCACTTCGTCAATCTATCGACCACAACCCCAAATGGAATTATTACCTTCTGACTCTTCGATAAGCCTGTCACAAAATCTAATGTGACAAACAACCATTCCCACTCGGGAATCTCGAGATGTTGTAAAAGTCTTCTCGATTTGCATTATTGAACTTCCACCTGCTGACACATTTGACACTTGTAACATGTCTGACGATAACTATCTTCATATCGGTCTACCATTCGAGCTAACGTTGATTCTGACCTACTCCGCTTGATATGGTCGAATACTGCATCTGCTACCGTAACTTCCTGACCAAGTGTCTTCCCTGAGTGCTACATCGTCAGGTACACCCAATCACCCTCGGAACTTGAGTATTCCATCCTCAAAAATTTGAAAGTCAGCCTCTCTCTTATCAGTATCCTATTGCAGGATTTTCTGTACTTCTGGATCTGCCGGTTAGAATAACTTGATTCTGATATGAACATCTAGTTCAATTCTGAGGGTGGCCATAAGACTCGAAAGATGGCCTACCTCAAACTTGAATATCGAATCTCGAGCTCTTTCAATTAAGTTCCACTTTTTAATCAATATATGAGTAACTAAAGACTTTCGACTCAAAGTATCAGCGACCTTATTCGCCTTTCCCAAGTGATATAGAATATCACAGTTGTAGTCCTTCAGCAAATCTATCCCTCGGCACTGTCTCATGTTCAACTCCTTCTGAGAGAACGGGTACTTGAGACTCTGATGATCTGTGAAGATCTAAAATCTTTCCCTCCACAGTAGCACCTCTAAATCTTCGACACAAGATGATAGCTGCGAGTTCTAAGTCATGTATCGGGTAGTTCAATTCATGAGGCCTCAACTGACGGGAAGCGTACGCAACAACTCTGTCATGTTGCATCAGCACGCAACCCAATCCTCTTAGTGATGCATCACTATAGATCTCGAATCCTCCAGGACCATATGGAATGGTCAGCACAGGTGCGGTAGTCAGCTTTTCCTTAAACTCTCGGAAACTACTCTTGCACTTGTCTGTCCACACAAATTTCTCCTCTTTCTTCGGGAGTCTTGTCAATGGTGACGCCAATGATGAGAACCCTTCCATGAACCGTCTGTAATACCCTACTAAAACTTAGAAAACTTCTGATCTCTATCACTGTAGTCGATCTTGGCCAATTGATCACGGCTTCTATCTTGCTCATGTCCACTGAAATTCCTTCACCTAAGATCACATGCCCTAAGAAAGCAACACGAGTTAACCAAAACTCGCACTTGCTAAAGTTAACATACAAATGATGAACTCTCAGTGTCTGCAGCACTGGTCTCAGATGACTCTCATGCTCTTCATCACTTCTTGAATAAACCAGAATATCATCAATGAACACAATCACAAACTGATCCAGATATTCCTTGAATACTCTGTTCATCAAATCCATGAAGGCAGCCGGAGCATTCGTCAACTCGAATGGCATTACTGTAAACTCATAATGACCATATCAAGTACGAAATGCTGACTTAGGAATGTTCTCATTCCTAATCCTTAGCTAATGATATCATGTCCTCAAGTTGATCTTTAAGAAAATCAACGCTCCTTGAAGTTGATCAAACAATTCATCAATCCTTAGCGGTGGATACTTGTTCTTGATCGTTACACGATTGAGTTGCCGATAGTCGATGCACAGGCGCAACGAACCATCTTTCTTCTTTACAAACAAAACTGGTGCTCTCCAAGGTGATGCACTGGGACAAATAAATCCCTTATCCAATAACTCTTGCATCCACACCTTTAATTCCTTCAATTCAGATAACGCCATCCGGTAAGGAGCGTTAGGGATTAGCTCTGTCTCGAGTGCTATCTCAATCACGAACTCTATCTCTCTTTATACTTTCCCAGATGTTAACTCGATCACAAGTTCTATCTCTTTCTCTGTCGACAAGCTTGACAATTCCTTTGACAACAGATCTAGAAATTCTTAGACTACTGAGATGTCATCAACCTTCAGTTCTCCAATATGTCCTACCTATGACAATCGCCAAGCAACCTTGGTAACCTCCGTCTAACAAACGGGTTGTCTTCAGCCAACGAGATTAATGAAATCGAAGATTCTTTTCGACTTCCAATAACTTCGACACTTTCACCTGCTAAAGGACTAAACTGGATTATTCCATGACCATAATTCATTACCACAAGATGCTCCATGAGCCCACTCTACTCATGCAGCGTCCAAATTACATTTCAATAACTAGTCGAACACGACTATAATTAGTGATTCCCCTTTCTTTCACTTTTACTTCAACAATTGAAGTTCTACTAACTCAACACAAAACTCTGCTGAGCCACTCTGATAAAATCACCTCCAACACATTCTAGTCATTTTCGGACACTAGATTTATCCATGTTTCCTTCTACAAATCCAACACCTATCTGGTGAGTCTTCTATCTCCTATCAAGTGACAACATGCACTCTTTCCGGTTGTCCCATCGGTCTGCTAGGACCACTCTTGTCCAAATATCCATGTTGGCTACACTCCAAACAATTTCTTGTCATAGGAAGGACATAAGACCGATTCCATCATCACGTCTAGAAACAACATGATCCATTTGACTAGGTGCGGACTTGACTGTCCCACCCTTCATATTGGGTGGAATAAGATATTTTTCTCTCAACCTCGCTCTTTTCCTTGACCGATTTCCATTTCTGCCTGAATTGGATCTGTACCTCGACTCAAATGCAACAGTTCATTCCCAAATCATATCTCCACACTAGACCTCAGCAGGTGTGGCAACAACGACGGTTGCGGCACTGATGGCGGCTCGATTCTAAGCTTACTGGCTCAACCAATTCCAAGGACACTAGCACCTGAACGATCCCGTTGAACCTAGGATCGCTCGGTGCTGCTAAACTAGTACCGGTCTACAACGGTACTCTTACACTCGCGCTGGCTTAAGCCGGCGCTCAAGCTCAACCACCTCGAGCACCAATCCTCGTCGGTGTTCTACCCCGAGTCACAGAGGTCACAACCCTCTTACCAGGAGTCCTCAGCTCCTGCTTGCTCATGATTCAACCTTTACACTGAAACCTGTCTTCCAAATCCACACCAGATTATAAGATGAGCAATCCACACACAACAAACAATTCTGCCAATCAAGTACCAACGACATGCACCAGCATGAATTTCAAGGCATTTCTTACTACTATCCCAAGACCCATCGTTCCATATCACTCTAACCTTGAACTTCACTCTAATACCACTTAAACGGAATGCCACACCCAGATCCTTGATTGCGTGCCTATCCCTCACCTAGTCGATTAATAGCGACGTCCCAAGACGCATTGCCGACCCCTTTTTATTTAATACGCATGCAAAAGCAGACAATAATCCCCAGACAATAAAACATTGGGATAGAAAGTAGGCCATAATTTTCACAACATGAAAACACTTAACCACACTTTTAAACAAGGCAAACTATAGTATCATACAATACTATTCACAAATCTGATCTACTATATATCCGATTAAAAACCCAAAGTTTGCAAAGTAGGATGGGATCTCAGTCCTCATCTGGGGTCGTACTTAGAATCCTCCTTGAGGTCATCCTCCTCCGACTCTTCTTCACTAAGCTCGTTTTCTTATAGCTCCTCGTCTTATTCCAACTCGTCCTCCAGCTCTTCTTCTTCAAAATTTACTTCAGGTTCGTCCTCAGCTTCCTCTGCTACAAGCTCCGCCTCTGGCCATTCCCACTCCTGATCCTCCTCCTGTCCCTCCTCTTGCTCGACTATCTCTCCTTCTTCTGGCATGCTCCAGTTGGATCCTACTACTGAGTATACAGGTGACTCAGTATTGCTCTCAAGCTTCGGGTCCTATGCATCCACTACCAACCCATCCTTGTGATCGGCTGTCCCCTTCCCGAATGCCTCATTCAGGACAAACATAGGCACATCAGTCTCTGGCATGGGACCCTCCCTTCGCCCGTCATAATACTCACGATACTATGACCAATACTTATGGGGCCTCAGGGCATCCTTTCCCACGTCAACCCAGACAGTCGACTAAACTAAGACATACTCCACTCCTTCAAGATGAAGATGAATCGGGAAGTAGGTCTCTATCTCTGTAACTTCCTCAAGTATGCCAAAATGCCTTGGAGGACGAGGAGGTGGAGATGCTGTCATCTAGGGGCCTGAAATGGTTATACAATAACCACTGAGACCACGTCTCAGCAAGTTCTACCCCCTAAGACTCGATAAGTAAACCAATACACTAACCGGGCTGCCTATGTACGCATGGGTTAGAGGACTTACCTTGGCCTCAGATTCCACCTGCATATTAGCATAGTTCAATAGGCACCCAAGCAATCACATCACAGATCGATATCTCAATCAATCGACCTAGTCAATTACATGTCAATCGAACCATCTCAAGGTCATTTCCATTCAATCAGTCAATTCACAACATCATATCAAAGCAATGATCAATCAATACCATACATCCCCCACGATGGAATATCTAGTCGTCGAGCCCACGTGCATTCTCCAGGATGACATACCAAGTCTCCAAGCCCACGTGCCTTTTCCAAGATGACGTACCTACTCAACGAACCCTCGTACATTTTCCAAGATGGGATATCTAGTCATCGAGCCCACGTGCATTCTCCAAAGTATGACTTACCAAGTTTCTGATCCACGTGCATTCTCTAAGGCGACCTATTCGCCAAGATGACATACTTAAACATTAGGCCCACGTGCATTTTTTAAGGCACCAAGTTCGCCAAGGTGATACATCAAATCACCGAGCCCACATGCCCTTTTTAGATGTCATAATTAATCACCAAGCCCACGTGCATTCTTCCATGTGATAGATCAACTCACCGAGCCCACGTGCCTTCTCTAAGGCGCCATATTCGCCAAGGTAATATAAACAATTTATATACATGCTCTCGAGCGTTATTTTCACCAGGGTGATATACTTCATCACAGAGCCACGCACTAACTATTTCTTTCCCATCTTTACCATACCCGATATTAACGTACCCGAATGGTCTTAGCTAAAAGTATAATCAGTTCACTCTCACAATTTTCTCCACTTTAGCCCATCAAAGCATTATTGGCGCTAAATAATCATACTCGGCCATCTACCAATCATTATTCAATTTCAATTCAATTTCAATCAATTTAGGAATAATTCCTCAAATTGCACAATTAATTCAATTCAACGCAATGTAGAGCTCAAATAAATAAACAAACTACACCACGACGATCAGCATAAAATTTCGGTCGTCGACTATCCTAGCCTAATTTCCGAAAAATAATTAATTAATTAATTAATTTCGAAAATTAATAAATAAATATTAAAAATCCAATTTAGGCCCGTAATACCTAATTGAAGCCCAAGACAGGTCAAGAAAAATCCTGAGATGCATTCGATAAATACTAGTACATGTCTACCTGCTAATTGCTCAATCCAATTGCCTAACATGCATCATAATTATCTAATAATTACTAATCTACTCTAATCTAACCACATAATTGCACTTAATTAAATCTAATCAACCCTTAAGCATCATTAGCAAACTAAGCAAGGATTAGTGAGCAAAACTCACTGGAATAACGCGCGAGTCGGATCAAACTGACAGGAACGGCGCGGGAAACAACAAACTCCAAAGCGGACCTAGAAACCGAGGCCTGGAATACCCACAAAACGGGCCTGGAACCCAGCTGGAAACCCACTCCTGAACTTGCTAGTCTTGGCTGGAAATTGAAGAAAAACCACTCAATTTAGCACGATGAGGCCGGGAATGAAGAAATAGACCAAACCAGGCCTTAACGGGGCTTTACCGGCAAAGAAACAACCAAGAATAACTTCAAACGGCAAGGTAGCTGGATAGCGTGGCTGAGGGTGGAAGGGACGTGAAGACGAGCAGCAGAGCGCACGGGCGGCGTGTGTGAGGTGGTGGCAATCCGACAATGGACGACGACGACTGCTGCTCCTCCAAGCGACGCTGGCTGCTGTTCTTTCCTTTTGCCGATGCTAGTCGTGAATAGAGAAGGGAGAGAGAGATTAGGGCTAGTTGGGGTGAGAGAGAGAGGAGAGGATAGGGATAAGGGGAAATGGAGGGGCCCTTGGTCCAAATTTTCCACAACTTACCCACCAAATTTCATTCTAGACCAAGTATCATCCCTTGGCCTTCATTAGGCCACCAACACACTTCTCATGACTTCTCAAATGGTCCAAAAATGCTAGGGCATGGGGGAGCTACGAATTTCCTAGCAAAAGGCTTCAATTGGATTCAATTCTCTCTTGATTCTCTCTCAATCAGCTCTCATAAAATCAATTGATGTCTCATTTATCAAATTGATAATTTTCCTTATCCAAGAATCCCTCATGCTTCTCAATTTTGCAACCAAAATAAATCCCTGGCTTCAATTGTACGAAAACGGTCCCGAGCCAAATTTTTCCTAAAAAGTATCGGTTGCCAGAAAAAAATTCTGAGACTAAGTCGTAGATCCTAGAATTTATTGTGACATGACAAAATCTTCAATTTCTAAAATTAGACTTGAATTGACGGTTAATTTCCATTCGGCGCGTTTTTAGCGTAACCTAGACTACCGGGTAGTTTTCAGAACTTTTTAAGGCAAATGACCCGTGATCGATTTTCTTCAAGCCACTATGAACCCACTCGATACATTGGCGACTCTCGGTTGTTGTGAAAATCTCAAGGATTTAATTACAGACACGGTACCAAAACAACAGTAAAATCATATTAGTGCCGATCGATGAGAATTTTCCAATTTAGTGGAGTCACCCATAATCGACTACACATCTCAGTCAAACAGACCTATCTCTGATTTCAAATCGATTTTATATTGTGCCATAATGGCCTCTAAGGATGAGCACGGTCGAGAAGTCGATTCCTAGTCAAATTCTCAAGTCTATTACCTTAAAATTCCTTAATGGCTTCCCTAAATAGTCTAGTTATCTCGAGGGTGATCGGCTCTGAGAACAACTCTATAGACGCTTTAATGAAATGCCCGATTAATTCAATATAAAACAGGTTGAAAAATTCAGGATGTCACAATGGGGGCACACGAATTTGCAAGCATTTTCTCTCTAATTGGTCACTTACCGGTTCTCGTATCAACTCAATTCGGTCTCGATAAAATCAATTGACCCTCCATCAATCAAATCGATATTTTTCCTCACTCGTATATCCATCATACTTCACAAATTTGTAATTAAAAACGATCCCCGGCATTTTCTGAACAAAAACGGTCATATGCCGACTTTTTCCCAAAAAGTCTCAGGTCGTAGAAAAATCTTCTGAGACTGAGTCAACGTTCTTAGAATTTATGTGACATGACAGAATCTTCAATTTCTGAAATCGAATTCAAATTCGCGGTTAATTTCCATTCGGCGCGTTTTTAGCGTGACCTAGACTACTGGATAGTTTTCAGAGATTTTTAATGCAAATGACCCGTGGTCGATTTTCTTCGAGCCACTATGAACCCACTTGACACATTGGCGACTCTTAGTTATCGTGAAAATCTCGAGGATTCAATTACGAACACAGGGTACCAAAACGACAAACGAATCGAGTCTAGTGCCGGTCGACGAGAATTTTCTAATTTAATGGTGTCACTCACGATTAGCTACACATCTCAGTCATACAGACATATCTCGGATTTCAAATCGATTTTATACTGTGCCGTAATGGCCTCTAAAGATGAGTATGGTCGAGAAGTCGATTCCTAGTCGAATTCTCAAGTCTATTGCATTAAAATTAGGGGTGTGCATGGTCCGGGCAGGCGATGCCCGACCTAGAACCGGGAACCGCCCACTAAGGACCGATTCCGAAAAATTGGAACCGGGATCCACCCGTTTGTTACATGGATCCACCCGGGAACCGGACCGCCGGTCCGATCCGGTTCCTGGGTGGATCCATGGAACCGATCTTAACGCGAAACAATTTTGGTTTTCAACATAGAACGACTACGTGACATCAAAGCAAGCCAAAGAAAGAAAAACCAAATTTAAGTACGTGGAACAAAGATTCATTTGTTGCAACTATAAATGCAACCAATGAAGGAATGGATGTACGTAAGTTGATATAGAGGCGGAGAGAGTAGTAAGTGTTCAGGAAAAATGGGTCTCTCTTAATGCTATGAACTGGACATATCCCTCATCAGGTTCGGCAAAATATCACAAGTCGCACAAACAAATCGAAGGAGGTGAAATGAGGCACCATCCAAACACAGGAAAACAAAGAAAGTGCAACTAAACAAGACTTTATTGAATAAATCACCTTCATTATATTAATAAATAAACTAAACAACCAAAAAGTATAAGAATTCCCCAATATTTAGCTTTGTATTCATCCTGCAGCAGAAACAACTGCCACAAAACAATTGCTTTGTATTCAGTTTTAGTATTTTTTTTTTTTTTTAATATTAAAAGGGAACCGGTCCGGTTCGGGTGGGCGGGTGGGCGGATCCGCCCATGGAACCGGGAACCGAACCGTTCCCTCCCGAACCGCCGGTTCCGGGCGATTCCAGTCCGGTTCCGGGTGGTTCCCGGGTATTTTGCACACCCCTAATTAAAATCCCTTAATAGCTTCCCTAAATAGTCTAGTTATCTCAAGAGTGATTAGCTTTGAGAAATAGCCCTATAGTCGCGTCAATGAAATGCCTGATTTATTCAATAGAAAACATAAGTAAAAAATCTGGGATGTCACAAACCAGGCTCGTGACAACACTTGTACCTATTAAGTAGTAAAAGCCCATGCGAAGAGGACTAAGACTATTTGAACGAGTAGTTAGTCTTCCAATTTGGTCTTAGTCCAAGTCATTCATTCTTACAGAGCAAAATGAATGAACTAGTGGTACTCCCTTTTTCCACGACAATGAAGTCCATCTTAGATAGGTGAATTGTAAACGCGAGAAATTCTCATGTACAGACAAAATGAGTCAAATACCAAGGTGGATGACCCTAAAATGGAATTATGTATTCTCATTGTTATTCTTCAACCGTCGAGTTAAACTCTTGGGTCATGCCTCGATACTTGGTATTTGTTTATGCTATGCGTAAATTATGTGATTCAACTTCTTCAGTTGCATCAAATCCTCCCCCTTAACAAAGGCTAAGAAAATAAGAGGTGTATCACCAACCATCAACAATAACATAAGCAATTAGAGCAATACTCATAGAATTATGACGGAGAATTTGAGGCACTTGTCACACCTATGATCAAAATCCTTGCCGTGTAGGTGAAGTCGATGTTTGCATTTCATTGACTTCGCGTTCAGCGTAACTCATCAACCGCACCTTGACTCGAAAGTCGTCTTCCAAGTTTTCCTCTAGTTGAGAATCTGGGGCGGCCGCATCAATTTGCACATCACACACATCTTCTCAATGTAATCTTGTACAAAATTGCCAGTACCCTACTTGTTTATGTATATCTATTGGTTAAAAACAAAAGTTAAAGTATAGCAATTCTTTTGTACCATGCCTCCTAATGTAAGTTTCGGCTTTGCAACTTAACTTTTGAGTTCTACCAACAAAACCCATAACGATCACTCCTACGTAACTTTCCTTTTTTGTAATTTAGCGGTGAAGTGGTATCCAGAGGCGCTTTCATGCACTTCAATTAGTTCATTTTGTTGGGAGATCTTAAGGGTGCACTACATCATATCGACTTGGTGGAATTGGGATTTTATTTCCAGAGTGCTCCCAATAAGGTTTAAGCCCAAGTCTACAAGGAAATTAGAAAATTTTTGGCCATCTAAACCAACTAAATAGAGATAAGACAAAGATCAAATACATATTGTATTCAATAATTTTATGGATCGTGCGTGATCAGAACAATCATATGTTAAAACATTAACATTTTGAAAAAAAAAACTGGAGAATGACCCTTGTTTGTCAATTCAAAGTGGCAAAAGTCTTTTTGTGGGTCTTTCAATTTTGGCCTATATGTGGAAAAATAAACGAGATGCCATTTTAATGGACCACTTATGCAATCATGATTGCACCCGAACCATCAATCACGGCATGAGAATTTGACCTGGAATTTCTACCTTGTGGATTTGTGACCATTTCTTTCCTTTTTTGCACAAAAATAAATAAATAAAGAGGCCTCAATTTGCTTATGAATATCAACATTATTTTCAACAAAGAAAGGCAGTGAGAGGCAATATGTTGAGTATTTTCTGATTAGACCAAGAGTAACATTCCATGGCAGACTTAGGAATTCTCTTGATAAACCCATATCCTAGCACTATTGTATGGCATTCATAGTAGACTGATCTTGATTGTCGCTTTGTCAACCCTCAATCTCTCGCGTGGATTATTGATATCTTTTCTTAGAAGATGCTGTGCTGGGGAAACAGTCACCCATCAACAAATCAGCGGCTAGACCAATTAAATGTGTCTCATGTAGTTTACGCTCAAAATGCGTAGAATTTCCATTTGTTATGTTTGGTGCCCGAATGAGCTTTCGTGCACATAGTAAATTGACCTCTTTGACATGATCAAAAATAGGTGATCGGCACTAAATCTTAGAACTCATCAAGGACACTTCTCGTTTTCTTAGCCTTATAGTTAAATTGGTCAAATTGTAAAGTTTAGGACTAAATTGACTATTGTGCAATAAATTTATGATTTTTTGAACAAATTTCTCTACAGAATTGTATCAGCAATGTAATTTATTCAAGAAAGCTAAAATTTGACAATCTCAAATACTCTCTTTTTTTGCTTCTCTGTCATCATATATCTACGAACACATCAGTGTGTTTCAGATAATCATATACATCAAACACCATTCAATCTTCCACGTCATTCCGTCACCAATTCACTAATCCATCATCACATCATCAAGAATTGAACAAACCAATTCAAGTTGTATATCTCGGAACTCTACTCAAAGCGTCGTGTGATAGTTTTTGAACAAATTTCTCTACAGAATTGTATCAGCGATGTAATTTCTTCAAGAAAGCTAAAATTTGACAATCTCAAATACTCTCTTTTTTTGCTTCTCTGTCATCATATATCTACGAACACGTCAGTGTGTTTCAGATAATCATATACATCAAACACCATTCAATCTTCCACGTCATTCCGTCACCAATTCACTAATCCATCATCACTTAGATGGATTCCTATAGTATTATGCTCCGTCTATTGAAAAATATTCATTTATGCATCACCAAAATCAACACATACATTCTACTTATTTTGGGATATATGAAGGGCCATCTCCCTAATCCTGAGCGTTTTCACTGTCCAAACTTTGATGGAATGTTACCCAAAAGGTCTTTAACAATATCTGGCATAGAGGAATAAATAACAAGCCATAGATACATATAAGATCCATTGTCAAGCGATGTGAGACAATGAAAGTCCAATTTAAAAACTTAAATCATTAATTGGAAGAGACGTCATGTATATAAAGAGCATATAAGACTCGTTATCAATCTATGCGAGATAAATTTTCAACATATTGCTCCTTTCCAAGCAAGGCCAAAGCATCCGTGCAACCATCTACTTCTCTAAATACATGCTCGATTTGTATTCCCGGCGCTCCACGAGCAAGTTCCTGCATTCAATCAAAAGAGATTCCATCAGTAAATTATGCTCGTGAATGCCTGTAATTGCATGAATAGCAGACGTGGCGTCCATTTCAATGTGTAAATGAGTAACATTATTGGCTACTTCTAATCTAAGGCCCTCTCTTAGCGCCATATATCTTCCATGATGTGTTCATCATCCATCAGAGCTTCTATAGTTCCTAAGAGATTCTTGCTCATTTGCGATTTATGGTAATCACAGATATTTTGTCTTTAATTTTATACAAAATTAGGTGACAATATACAAAATCAGAAGATATTTTCAAGCAATGATAACCTTATTTTGTTTTTGTGATTTGAGGACTAGAAATATTCCTAGGTACTGGAGAATGACTCATGTTCATCAATCTAAAAGATAGGCGTAAGTCTTTACTTCAGTCTCTCAATTTTGGTCTATTTTGTGGAAAAAATACGAGATGTCATTTTAGTGGACCAACCATGCAACTAAGATTGCACATGAGCCATCAATCATGGCATGCACGAGAATTCTAAGAATTTGCACGTTGTGGATGCATGGCTATTTTTTTTCATTTTGAAAAAAAAAAATGCCTATTTCCTCATAACCCTCAACATCACTTAGGAAAAAAAAATCAGGGAGACTTAGGCAATATGTTGAAATTGCAAATCATCTATGGCAAGACATACATACATGGTATGGTTGATCTTAATGATCACTTAGAGAGTATCTCGGTTAACAATTTATGGAAACAGTGACCCATCAATGAGTTAAATGGTCAGATCTCTTGTTATTACACCCAAAATATCTAAAGTTTTTAGTTGTTTGTATTAGATTATCTCTCGAGTTAGATATCGCATATAGATTAATTTTTTCTCAAGTCGACCTTAATGATCACTTAGAGAGTATCTCGGTCTCGCATGTGGATGGCTTGATTCATTTATAAGATGTTATGGAAACAATGACTCATCAGTGAGTTAAGCAGCCAAATCTCTTGTTATTTATGCCCAAGATATCTAAAGTTTCAGCTATTTATATTAGATTATCTCTCGAGTTAGATATTGCATGCAGATTAAATTTTTCTCATTGATCTGATTGGAAGTAGGTCACTCACACTAAAATAAGGGCAAGATGTCAGAAGTCCAAAAGTAGCGGAAGTCTTCACGCGGGTCTCTCAATTTTGGCCTTTTTGTGGATAAATATATATATATATATGAGATGCCACTTTAATGAACCAACCACAATGATGATTACACATGAACGATCGATCACGGCATGATGTGTGACCATTTTATTCCCTTTTCGACAAAAAAATAACGCCTCAATTTGGTTGCAGTTGTTAACATTATTATAGAAAATAAAAATAAAAATAAAAATAAAATAAAAGGTAGCGAGAGGCAATATCTTGAGCATTTTCTCATTAGTCCAACAGAAACATCCCACGGCAGACTTAGGAATTCTCTTGATAAATCATCTCCTATACTATTGTATATCCAATATAAAACATCCAATTTAAAAAAAAAAAAAATCATGCCTATTCACAATCCACAGCTGGCTTTCTCGGACGGTGAAAAAATTTGGTGCATGAATCAGGAAGTCTAGAGTCTACACTAATGAAAGAGAGGTATCAAATCTTCATTATGTCGAAAGTGCAAAATATTAATGACAAGACAGACATAGCAATAGCATACTTAATCTTAGTTGCCACTTTGTCTACGCCTGGGCTCTCATGGGGATTGTTGATTTGTTTTATAAGAAAATGTTGTTGAAGCAGTGACCCATCAACAAATCAGTGGCTAGATCAATTAGATATGTCTCATCTAACTCACTTTTGAAGTATCTAGATATTTTTTTCTATTTGTTTGTGTTAGGTAATATCTTGACTCAGTTTTCCTTCACAGATTAAATTTACCTCTTTGATGTAATTAAAAGTAGGTCATCCAAGTAAAAACTTGGAAAACATCAAGAATTACTTCCTTGGAGGCTCGATCTAAGAAGTAGCACCGAAAGGGAAAAAAATAAGAAAGAAAGAAGAAAAGACCACCTGCGCCGTGTTATTTTAATACTAACACTATTCGTCATCACCTTAATTGATTTCTCATCGTGGAACAAGAAAGATACTCCGATTTTGACCTCTTTTGTATATGTGAAGATGATATGGTAAATCCAAAGAAAATCAATGAGGACCAAAATAGCTAGGGGTGTGTATGGTCCGGGCAGGCGGTTCCCGACCTAGAACCGGGAACCACCCGCTAAGGACCGGTTCCGAAAAATTGGAACCGGGATCCACCCGTTTGTTACATGGATCCACCCGGGAACCGGACCGCCTGTCCGATCCAGTTCCTGGATGGATCCATGGAACCGATCTTGACGCAAAACAATTTTGGTTTTCAACATAGAACGACTACGTGACATCAAAGCAAGCCAAAGAAAGAAAAACCAAATTTAAGTACGTGGAACAAAGATTCATTTGTTGCAACTATAAATGCAACCAATGAAGGAATGGATGTACGTAAGTTGATATAGAAGCGGAGAGAGTAGTAAGTGTTCAGGAAAAATGGGTCTCTCTTAACGCTATGAACTAGACATATCCCTCATCAGGTTTGGCAAAATATCACAAGTCGCACAAACAAATCGAAGGAGGTGAAATGAAGCACCATCCAAACACAGGAAAACAAAGGAAGTGCAACTAAACAAGACTTTATTGAATACATCACCTTCATTATATTAATAAATAAACTAAACAACTAAAAAGCATAAGAATTCCCCAATATTTAGCTTTGTATTCATCCTGCAGCAGAAACAATTGCCACAAAACAATTGCTTTGTATTCAGTTTTAGTTTTTTTTTTTTTTTTTTTTTTATATTAAAAGGGAACCGGTCCGGTTCGGGTGGGCGGGTGGGCGGATCCGCCCATGGAACCGGGAACCGGACCGGTGCCCTCAAGAACCGCCGGTTCCGAGCGATTCCGGTCCGGTTCCGGGCGGTCCGGGCGATTCCCGGGTATTTTGCACACCCCTAAAAATAGCTATTCACAAAAAGTGCTATTTATAAAGGCAATGGCATTGCTCTAATAGAAAACATACAAGAGAATATTATTATTATGCCACCCTCGGTACTGCCTATGCTTTCTACTTTTGTCATTTTGACCGTGATGTTTCACTTTTCATGCTCTTTGCTAAGCCAAAATGTCAAGCCAAAATGTCATGTCGAAGAGAGCTTAGCCTTGGTGCTATTCAAAGAGGCGTTTTAGAGCCAACAGAGTGGGTTCTCGTTGTGTTTATCTGAAGCTCGAATCGAGGTCATCGACGCTAGGTAATGGAGACTGTTGCTTATGGGATAGTGTGGACCAAGACGAATTCACCAGTCGCATCACCTGCCTTGGCCTCGGTAGTAAGTTGCCTCTCCAATACCTTGACTTCTGACAATGGACTTTTTAATTAGTCTGCATGCAATCACTCGATCTTGCTTTCCACAACTTCAATCTCTACCCAACGCCATAGGGCAAGGGGAAAATGGGGCCATTATGTCATTATAGCACACTTTAGTCAACATAAATAATCACACATGAGAGAAATGAATGAAAAAGTCACATCAATGTTTTTCATTAGCTAAACTAGACGGGGTTGATAAAAGGATTTGAATGTACCAATATGACATAAGACTTTATTGTATTTTGTGAGAGTTTTAAATTTCAATCGTACTCTCAAAATAATTTTTTGGACTTTCCCATGCACTTAATCCCTTTTTGTGACACTAGCTATCTGTATTATATTGCTTGATGGAATGGAAGTTACATGTTTTCCACCATTTCGTCATATCATTGAAACATGTTAATGTTGTGAAGTTACTGAGTACCATTGATAAGAGAGTAAGAATTCATCAACATCTGACACATGCAAGCACTGTAGTGCTAATGCACTTCATTTTTCTTGTCTCTGTCATCCAAAGCGTGGAGACTGCGGAGATGGTCTGTACATGCCGAAAATGCAACGCAATTATGCAAAAGACTTTGACATGTAAACCCGGATTAGGTGATGCCTAGTGGGACTGTGAATAGAGAAAGAAAAGCTAGAGGGATGAGGCAAAATCTTCGAAAGAAGTCGGCCACTATCAGTGATCCCAACGTGTTCGTCGAATCAAAGTTCTAGTCTTCACGTTGTAAGACTATATTTTAAGCAAGTTTCCCTCAAAAAAAAAAAAAAAAAAAAGGGAAAAAATAAGAAGATGATGCAAGAGCCTTAATATGTGATTGAGTGGTCAAACATGTGGTATACACGGAGTAGATGTCGCATTCGTTTTGTAGTCTCTTACTCAAAGTAACTTTAGAGGCCAAGGCTTCATTAGTGTAAAGTCTTACTCAATGTGCAATCGATAAAGCAATTTACGGATATTGCAAACCTTGGTGGCTAGTGATGCCCCCAACCCTCATGTCCGAAAATTCCCTAATTACAGGTAAAAAAATTCCCAAAAAATTATATATAACGATATCTTGGAGAAATTTGCTTTTTTTATCTAGTTTGCCTAACCTCGAATTCTTGGTC
Source organism: Eucalyptus microcorys (assembly GCA_014182515.1). Lineage (NCBI taxonomy): Eukaryota > Viridiplantae > Streptophyta > Magnoliopsida > Myrtales > Myrtaceae > Eucalyptus > Eucalyptus microcorys. Next base: position 9,628,571 of record CM024566.1, read on the forward strand.
CGCCACTAGTTTACTACTATTTGAAGACATAAGCTGAATCGGAATTTTCGAATAGAATATGTTACTCGAAAGGAAGATGAACCTTTGAGAAGTTATGAAGCGGACCAAAATATGCATGTATCAAATTGCATCTAAACCATTGAAGATAGTAGACTCCATACAGATCCCTCACATCTAACAGTTCAGATTTAATAAATGCATATACTGAATTCATTGAATAATTTCGAGGAATGTTTAGGTTATTCTTGTACTGTCTAAACGTGGTTTGGACAACATTGTGTGAACACAAATGATTTAGTATCACCATTCGGTTATATCAACAGATCCAGTATTACTTCTAGAATAATGATTTCAATATCAATCCATATCTCAAGAGTTTAGCCGTGCAAAGCACGGGTCCATAGACAAAATTTAGCACCAATGTCTTTTCAGATGTGTATAGGTGCATGAATCGCTCAAGCAGAATGAAAATTCGACACTCGAATTGCTTATCGTTGCCTACAAAGGCTTCTCCACTGAAAACGAAATCTACCAAAAAGCAATAAGAACGAAACAAAAAATATGGGCCCTTCCTTATTTTCCCTATTTTGTACTATGGTCGTTTTCCTCCCTACGTTTCCTACTTCTGTCGCTAATTGTCTTGTATGGCGTTGACTCCTCATTAAAGGGCCGATTACTCATCAAATATAAAATATATTAGATTATTGTTTTTTTGTTGTTGTAAATATAATTAATTTATCCACCCATAATTTGATACACGAGTAAATCAACTAAACAAATATGTCCGGGAAAGCTAAAGTACAACAATCTCAACTCTAAATACTTTCTACGGCAGTCCATCACCATATATTAATGAGTACATGTGACTGTTGTTTCACATGCTCATAAACGCCGAACACCCTTTATCTTCCAAGTCGTTCCTTGACTTAGTTTTAGCCACATCATAATAAATAAAATCGATCAATTCCAGTTGTTTTTCCTTTGGGCACCCCCGCCGACAGATGTAAAGGGACAATTGCCAGTTTCCCATTACGAGACCGGGACTGGGATTCGATTAGGCGGCCCAATCGCAGGCTGAAGGCCCATTAAGTAGCGGGCCCATTTCTCTCCGGATTCCGGGCCCTCCCCTCGCCCAAGAAAGCATGTCCACCTTCTTCTTGGCGTCGCTTGCTCATCGTGCTCGTGGCTCGTGCTGACGTGTATTTTCTCTTAAAAAGGGAAAAATGCGGGTCGAGTTTCCAGCAGAATTTCAACCTGTCTGGAAGTTCACCTGAGCTTAGCGCACACCTTCTCTTCCGCTCCTTCAATTCCCCCCACCTTCTCTTCTTCTGTTCGATCTTATCCGTCTCTCTCGGCGATGGCAGCTTCCAGCTCCAGCGGTTCAATCTGTGTCCGGCAATGCTCATAGATCCCGCTTGCATGATGCGATTTCTCCGAATCTGTCTCCTCTCCCGTCCGTGTCATTTCTCGCCTCTTGAATTTCTCTTGCTTTGGGATTTGCAGAGGCCGTTCAGCTCCGGTCCGGGTCACTTTTCATTGATGTTGTATGGTGTAATATACTAAATTAAGGACACTACAAATGCTATAATTTTCGTACGGTGCTCCCCTGAGTGTCATTTTTTTTTTTTATCACTTGAGTGCCATAATTTTAGTACGGCACTTACTTGTGTGCGGTTACTTTTTTTCTAATCACTTGAATATCATATAACTTTTTAATTGATCACTTGAATGTCATAATTTTTTTAAAACATTTACCAAGTGTCATGCCATTTCGGATTTTCGACAATTGGGTAAACGTTTTTTTAAAAGTTTTGGCAAGTGACCAATTGAAAATTATGGCACTTAAAGTGAATTTTTTTTTAGAAATAATGACACTGAAAATAAAACGTTAGGGGACTCAAGTGAAAACAGTACAAAAATTATGACACTTGTAACGTTCTTAATTCCAAGTTTGTGAGTTTAGATTCAATCTATCTCACTCTTGTCATTAAATAATACTTAAATTTCAAAAAACAAAATTTGAAAGCAAAGATCTTTTCTAAAATCTTATAGATCATTGCCTATTTCCTTAGTAATTCCTACTTCTAAATATATTTCGTGAGTTCAGATTCAATCTATCTCACTCATGTCATTAATCGGTATGAATAGTACCCTTTTGTCTCTCCTCTTTTTACTTATTTTTTCGCCATTCTTATTAAAAAGATCGAAAAACTGTTCTCTCCCCTCTTTAAGTCGGAAGTATTCATATTCTTTTGCTTGAGTCAAGCTTCAAGTCATTAATGCATAGACCAATAAAGAAACTTTGAAAGTGTGGAAATAAATGCAAACATAAATAATGGGTTGAGTCCATAGATACTTCTCAAGTTAGGGCTAAAAATATATCCACTCAGTCACATAAAGCTTTTATATATTTTGTTGACACCTGAACTTTAACTACCCTACTCAATTCTTTGCCGCATTGAAAATAAGATGTTGACCCCAATTCCAAAATAAAAATACTACTTGCATAATTCACATTTACCATTTATTTATGTCATGAACCATATCCGAGTCACATGGCTCTTAGATGAGGTTATCATGAATGGTTGCGCACCTGAACAAAGTGTTATAGCCGACCATGTAAAAAATACAAAAAATTACTCTTATGAATTGTCCTTAGCCAAATCAATTTAACACCAACATCCAAGTCTTAAACAAGGACCAAGTCTTAAACGATAAGAACAGATGAAGACAAACCGCAATAAATTAGTGGGGCAACTTGCTAGTTTTCTTGTTAGATGTAACATCAAAGTCCCACAAAATTCAATTTTGATTGGCCTGCAATAAAACCGCTTCTATGATAGTTGATTTCCATTAATGCTTTGACTTACTTGAATAGATATTTCCACTGGCCGCCAGTGCAATTGCCGGTCATGACTTTTAACAAAAGAACGGACAACACTGATGGGCCTCAGCCTCCAATTCCCAAAATCCAGATTTAATTAGTAAAATCCATCAGCAAATTAATAGAAAGAATTGTTTTTCTTCAAATTACTAATATGTCTTTGATGTTGATCTACTCAAATATCTTTGGGAGATTTTCGTTTGAAAAATGTTAGAGTACCCCTAAGGGAGTCGTCAATAGTCATTAATTGTGCTTTGGTAATGTTATTGCGATATGTTCGTAATGGATGCAGCTGAAATGCACACACCGAAACATAGCTAAATTATATTGCAGTCTTAGACACTATCAACGTGATAAGCCTCACTAAAAAATTTCCGCAAATTCCATTTCCAACAGCAGTCTAATATCTGCATGGCGAGAGACGTCAAAAGAAAAAAAAATAATTCGAACTCACGAAAAAAAAAAAAAAAAAAAAGAACGTTAAAATATAGATGGAACTCTCAAAAACCAAGGTCGTCTGAAAATTGACTGCATTAAATACTCATTAAAAACATGCTTTTAACCAAAAAATGAACCGGCCTCACTACTTAGCTTCCTTCTCGGCATCAGCGGCCTTTTTCATCCTCGCGCCCGTGTGACGTTTGTTCATGCGCTCCACTCAAACTTGGCATATGCGTTGAATGATTTCATCACATCTGTGACCTCCACAAGTTCCACCGCTGGCTTCTCTCTTACAATGGGCAGGTAAGTTCCTTGGACTTGACTTTACCTTGAATTTCCGTGCATGTCTTGAGAAGACAATTAGCTTCGCCTTGTATGTCTTCAGCCTCTGCACATTAGCATGTAGACCTTCCAGTGACTTGATTCTTGCGGCGATGATCAACTGCAATTCCAATTGTTGGAGCTAATTTCTTCGGGATACCTGCTGCCTGAGACGTGCAAATTGCAAGTTAAGCACGAGGCTTGCACCGGATGCTGAAAACTGTAAAAGGATATCCTTGAAGGAAAGAGCAATCAGGGAAGGCGTTTTTGTTATCATAAAAATACTAGCTATAGTAATTCCAAACCTTTGTGCAAAAAGCATGTTTAGTAAAAATGAAAACATGCCAACTTAACAGACAGAATCTGGATGAAACAATGAAAAGGCTAAAAAAACAGTGCCACGTTCCATTTAAAGAGCTAAATGAAGCGAAGGACGCAAGTCTACGTGGAACCTGCCACTCTAATAGCCGAATGTGACTTTGACCACAGCTAGGAGTAATATACCAGTAAAACAACACGGGCATTAACAATGCTTCATATGCAAAAATGTGGTGAAAATAATGCTGGTGGTCTGAGGGGACCTGCTGTTGGCCGTGGGAAAATCTTCACAGCATTCTTTTGCCGAGCTGGGCACAAAATAAAGAGCATCAGAATGCTCTGATAATAAGAATGGCAACCAATGATTTCACTTCGATAGCTAGTAAGTAGTTCAATAACCTAGGCATCTTCTAGCCTTTCTCGCAGGCTGGTTAAACCAGGTCTCGACATAATTTTGCCAATGCTTTCTGAAGTGCCCATTTGGCACGACATTGTTATGTTTAGGGAAAATGTCACAAATGGTCCCTGAACTTTCATATAATGTTCAATTTCATCCATGAGCTTTCGATTTGCTCAATTTAGTCCCTGAACTTTCATCTAATGTTCAATTTCATTCATAAGCTTTCGATTTGGTCAATTTGGTCCCTGAACTTTCATCTAATGTTTCATCTAGTCCTAACTATTTGAAAATTGATCAATTTCCTTTCTTTTATTAATACCAAAATGTTTTTAAATAAAAAAATAACAAATTGGGTTTTTCTTTTTGGTCGAAAAAATACCACATTTAGGCAAAGTAAAAAAGGTCAATATTTCTTTCCTTTCTCCATATTAAAAACAACTGGAAAAAGGGACAGTAATAATAAACAAAGGTGAATCTTGCATTTTGATTTCTTTTTGTATATGCAAATTACTTGAACAATGTACAAAAGCCCATCAATCGATTTTTTTATGGACTTCACCGAAAAGGGAAAAATCGATTCATGGGTTTTTGTACATTGTTCAAGTAATTTGCATATACAAAAAGAAATCAAAATGCAAGATTCACATTTGTTTATTATTATTGTCCCTTTTTTCATTTGTTTTTAATATGGAGAAAGGAAATAAATATTGACATTTATTACTTTGCATAAATGTGGTATTTTTTCGACCAAAAAAAAAAACCTAGTTTGGTATTTTTTTATTTATAGAAAAAACATTTTGGTATTAAAAAAAAAGGGAAATTGGTCAATTTTCAAATAGTTAGAGACTAGATGAAACATTAGATGAAAGTTCAAGGACCAAATTGAGCAAATCAAAAGCTCGATGATGAAATTGAATATTAGATGAAAGTTCAAGAACCAAATTGAGTAAATTGAAAGTTCAGGGATGAAATTGAACATTAGATGAAAATTCATAGATCATTTGTGACATTTTCCCTTATGTTTAACCATGACTTACCTAAAAGGAAAAAAAAGACAAAGCTTTTAAGGTTGAGATGGACCTGAGATGTGGATATATCTTATCAGCAAAAGCTATCAGACCGTCAATACATGACAAATTATGATCCAAACACATTAACGAAAAGAACGGCAAATTTGTGATACAACTTTATAGTTGTATATACAGAAATTAACAGCAAGAAGAAGACACTAATGAGATTATACAACTTTATAGTTGTATAAACATAAATTAACAGCAAGAAGGAGGACAAAAATAGTTAAAAGAACGCATACTCTTAATTGCTCAAAATCTATGTGGAATTAAGTCCCGTAGTAGTTTTCATGTGGTGATCACTTTACAGGAATTTGAAATAATGAGGAAACGATAAAGGGAATAAAAAGATTGATAGAGCTTGAGGGTGTTTGTTTTGTGGAAAATGATTAGTTTGAAAATTATTTTCTTAAAAATGATCGCATGTATTGCTAATAAAAATAAATAAACAAAAAATATTTTTATTATTCACGAAAATGTTTAGATTTAAATTGTTATAGGTAATGAAAATAGTTTTCATTGACTAATTATTTTAAGCGATACAAGTAATTATGTTTAAGAAAATCTTTTTCCAAATCATAAAGTTTTTGCTAGAAAAAATGAAGCCTTAATTATAGTTAAATTTTGTGAGTGCTAACCATAAAATTAGATGAATCAACGTGGAAGGAAAAAAAAAATGAATAGAAGGTCTAGAATAACGGAAGATATATAAAGGCCTACTAGAGAATGAAGCAAGATGAATATGTTGAAAGAAATATTGAGCAAATAGAGTGGAAATTGGAGCTCGAATTCTCCTGCCGGGCTTGACCATAAATTCCAATCATGTTATATTCTTTTCACATCTTTGCACAGAAGAAAGAGGATCGAACTTGAGAGAGGAAAAAAAAAAGTCAATAGATTAATCGCTAACAACACTTACCAATAGGATACATCAAGATTTGACTTTAGGGTTCATATCTATTGACTTTGATAATGCACAAGTTTATCAAGATCGAGGGCTCTGTTGTTAAGTAACATTTGTTTAGATGATCTTATTAACAGGAAAAGGGCCAGTGACATTCATACAAGTTAACTTTTTCCTCACTTTATCTTAAGGGTCAAGATTCGGACCATGGATCTCTTCTACTTTAAAGAGGAAAATATATAGTTAGGATATATCCGATGTTTATAGATGGAATCCCAACATAGAGTAAAGTCGAAGCTTTTCTTATGTTTTAAGGATTCCTAGTTGAGTTGGGGAGATATTGTGCTTTGAATATAAACTTCGTAAAGCTAAACATTATTAGGAACTGTGAGAAGCGATGATATCCAAAAGTAATGAAACCGAGCAATTCTGATTTATTGAAATCCTCATTTTTGCAATTGATGATGAATATCTCACCTACATGAATGACACAATGCATACAATGGTAACAAGGTAGGTGAAGTACCAACATGCGCACGTGATGTTTGGGAAGAAAATGTCAAGTTCTGTGTAGGAATTTCAAAAAAGACAAAATTAGTAATAAGTGAATTCAAGAAATAGCTGTAGTGATGTCAATGGAGTCTGAGATTGAGACTGTTATGATATTTGGAATGATGACTATAGACCACCTAATGAGAAGATACGGATTTATGATGGGTTAACGAGGAAAAGAGGAGTAGAAAGGAAAATACGGACATAGATTTTATGGAAAAATCTTAAGTTTGTTCGTCTTATTCAAGACTGCAATACTAAATCGAGGTCTAGGAAGAGGGTAAAAACTTGTTATCCTTCAAACTTTCAGTAGCATTGTTGAGAGATATTAGACAGAAAGAAATCATAGCAAAAACAGAACTAAGTTTTTCTTTGACTGGACAAAACTCGAAAGCAAGCATCCAAATACATAATTTTCGAAGGTGAAATAATTTTTCTTATTTTGAGGTAACTTCTATGTACAATTCATATCCCATATGGCATAACATACGTTGAAAGGTTAGTGTTTCAATTGTATGAATTTCTTTGATCTGGACTCCCCTTGTTTCAAAAGAAAAATTAACAAATTCATGTGATACGACTAACGTGGCCCCAACCAGCAAGAGATACCATAAAATTAACAATCACAAAATGAGTTGAGTAATAGAAAGTATTAATTGTACATACATACTGCCAAAACTCATACAAACTAGACTTCCAACAATGAGAACGGTAAACTATTTAAGAATGTGAAATACCACATTTACTAGGAGCCTAATCTGTAATAAGAAATCAAATTGCAGCTTCACTCTCCACATGTTGTGCAATAAAAGGACTGTAAACTAGTTCTGTTATTCTTCTGCCCTCGTCTAGTTACATAAAAATTTTAGCTAGGACAATAAAGAGAAACTCAAAAAACACATATTGTGTTATAGATTTAGAATGATTAGGAGATCAGCAGCAACATTTTGAATGACTCTTGCTTTAACTGCCCCTTCACTACCTACATTCCACAATTCCCCTCCCATTTTACATTTGCTAAGCAAATGTTTCTCTGTTTTCTGCTAAGCACAATATTGAACAAGACCTGCAATTATATTAGAAGCAAAATCCTAAATGCCAAGGTGACAAAAAATGGCTTTTACGCACTGCAGATAAACATAAATCATAGTTAGGCCCAGCCTTTTCCCATATCGTATAGCAAGCCAACCAGTAACAGACACTTATGCCACAAACAAACAAGCGCTTCAAGGAAGATGAAACTCATGAAAATTATGGAGGTTGAAAAACCAGTAACCACCCCCAGCAATTGTTTCCTATTACCAGTGTGCGGCTTTGATACTGCCGCTTAACTAGGAATTGAAAACATCTGAGAACCTGACGATGCACAGGCCATATTAAGTTGTCGACAAACCATGATGTAAGTAAGAGCACAAAAAATAAATATGTACACAATTTAATGTACTCCAAAAAATTACTTGATAAGGAGATGGAAATCCAGTGTTTGGAAGGTGAGATCATGGCAAATATGATCATGGATGGCATAAAAATTCAGATTCTATATTATCGAAAGAAGTTCAACAACATCTTATCCTTGAGACTGAGATCTGTATTGTTGACCATTTATTAAAATTTTGAGATTAACATGCAACTCAGATAAAAAAAACTGTCATTGGTCATTTCAAGCAGAGCACAATAGTGTGCTTCAGAATACTTAGAGAGCAAAGTGAACAAACTTGTGCTTACTTGCCAATTGCCTTAGTACTCCCTTTTTCCACTACAACAAATCCCATCTTAGATAGGTAAATTGCAGACATGAAATTCTCATGTACGGATCAACTCAAGAGATGAGTCAAAACCCAAGTGGGTGACTTGAAGATGATATTCATTCTTTAACTACTAAGTTAAAACTCATTGGATCATGCCTTGATACTTGGTATTTGTTTATACTGTACGTAAAGTAGGTGATTAAATTTTTTGAATTGCATCCATTCCTTCCCACAAGAAACCATCGTAGCTTAAGAAAATAAAAGGTGTATCTCAATCGTTAATGATATTATAAGCAATAAATGGAATAATCATTAAAGTAGTATGGAAAATTTGAGGCACTGGTATACCTATGATGAAAATGCACGCCGTGCAAGTGAAGTCGATATTGCGTTTCATCATTAAGTCCACGTTCAGCAAAAGACGCGAACCACTCCTTGACTCGAAAGAAGTCTTCCAAGTCTTCCACTAAGTTGAAAATCTGAGATGGCGGCCACTTCAACTTTGACAGCATGGAAAATGCATAATCATGAATTTGACTATAATCAGAAGCGTGCCTCTTAATGGTCAATGCACTTAACCAGGTGTTTGAGCTATGGTTGAAAAATCTGTCTTATTTAGAAAAGAAAGTGGGACAGACTCTGAAGTCTGAAGTTGGGCAAGCAATCTTCTCCCAATCACAGGAAATTACATGACATATCAAGACTTTGGGCCATCATTTAGATTGACGAACAGGAGTGATTCCACGGTTCCTAGGAGCATTCTCAGTCCTAGGATCACAAAAATAAAAGACCGTAATTGTCGACTGAATATATTTTCATATTTTATATATCATTACATCGTATTATATAACATTAATGACAAAGTATAGATGATTACCATCAATTGCAGACAAGCATAAATCTCTCAGAAACTCTTTTTTTCCTTTTTAAGCATCAGCGGACCATTATCGTGGAAATCTTAGTTTTGATGTGAGAATATTCTAGTCCAGACAAGTCAAATGAATTGAATTTCAATCCAACCAAATAAAATGGATGCTTCATCAAAAAATATATTAATATAAGCTAATCACTTTTATGTAACAATATTTTTTGGAATTTAGCAATAAAGTAGTACCGGGCCAGCTTTCATGCAACTCAATTAGTTCACCTTCTTGGGCGATATTAAGAGCATGCTCCTACAGATCGACATAATGCATATAGGATTTTACTTATAAAGTGCCCCCAGCAAGACTTGATACTCAAGACCACAAGTAGAGGAGAAAAATTTTAAGCCGTCTAAACCAGTTGCTTCTGTGTAGCAAGTACAAGTGCCCGAACTAAAAAAAATAAAAATAGACAGAGAAAATATAAGTATTGTATTGAATAATTCTATCGATAATGTGTGATCTGCACAATATTATGTTAAAACATACGCTTTTTCAAGATCCATGTGTCGATCACGCTATTTTCAGATATGCGAATGATATCAAAGACTGACATTTACTTGATGGTCTACATCCCAATGCCTCTTTTCGCACATGGCTTATGATGTAAGTAGCGCGAACTTCCATCGAAGCGACCGGCCATTGCTATATAAAAGCTTCTCAATGGCACTTTACCTAGCACGTATTAACCAGCTCCAGTAACGAACAAAAGTCATGGCATCCTTACTCTATTTGCTTCTTTCTCGAATCGTCCTTCTCCTTATGATCCATACTTCGCTTGCTAAGCCACTATGCCATCCGGATGAGAGCTCCACCTTGATGGAATTCAAGCGAAGTTTTCAAATCACCACAGCAGAATTTCGTTGTGTTTATCCAAAGGTTGAATCATGGTCACCAGATGGACATGGAGATTGCTGCTCATGGGATGGGGTCAAATGCAATGAGGCCAATGGTCACGTAACAGGCCTTGATCTTAGTAACAGTTGTCTCTTTGGTACCATAACTTCCAACACCAGCCTCTTTCACCTACTTCACTTGGAATCACTCAATCTCGCTTTCAACGACTTCAAATCTTCCTCGATCCCATATGGTTTTGGCAATCTTTCTAGGTTACAGTACCTTAATCTCTTTGGTTCAGAATTTTCTTGGAAAGTCCCCTCAGACATCTCACACCTCTCGAGATTAACTTCTCTTGACTTGTCTTCTAAGTGGGCATATCTTGAGATGCCCAATGTAGAGAGCTTTGTTCAGAACTTAACTCTGCTTAAAGAACTTTGTCACGCCCCGATCCTCAGGCACGCACACATCCTTCTCATCTGGTCGATTTTATAATGCGATACCCCAGGATTATGTATCGCCGACCCTTTCATTTATTAAGCACATGCGGAAGCAGTTATAAATCCCCAGATAGTAAATCAATGGGATAGAAAAGCAATGCCATATTTTTCATATTGAAACTTATAACCAAACTTTTATACAAGATACAAACTAAAGTACTTCATAACTATTCACATCAAAATAGAGTTCTCAAAAGAAGATGGAATCTCAGTCCATCCGGGTCGTACTCAAGATTCCTCTCGGTATTATCTTCTTCTGCCATAAATCATTCTCCTCAGGTTTCACCTTAAAGTACTCCTTCTTAGATTCCTCCTCAACTCCTCATTAGGGTCCTGAAATGTTTTCCCCAAATCGGGATGAGACTACGTCTTAGCGAGTTCTACCTCACTAAGACTCAATTAGGGAACCAATACACTACTCGGTTGCCTAAGCACGACGAGTCGGAGGACTTACCTTGGCCTCGGTTCCACCTGCATATTAGCACGGTTCAATAGGCACCCAAGCAATCACATCACCGATCGATATCTCGATCAATCGACCCAGTTGATCACACGCCAACAAGACCACTCACGGTCAATTCCATTCAATCAATCATTTCACAATGTCAGATCAAAGCAATGATCAATCGACCTAGTTGATTACATGTCAATTGGACCATTTCTAAGTCATCTCACTCCACACTATATAATCTCCAATAGTACACTCAGTCACCGAGCTACAGTAATGCTCTCGAGCGTCTATTCGCCAAGGTGATGTACAATAAACATTTTACGTGCAGGCTCTTAGGCATTCCAATTACTTTCAGCCACACGGGCACGATACTCGACACACAGAAATACGGCCACGCAGGCACAATCTACACCACACAAGCATGTTCTACGCCACACAGGCTTGATCAATTATCGCCACACAGGCTTGATCAATTATCGCCACACAGGCATGATCAATATTCAACAATTTACGTGCATTCTCTAAGGCATCCTACATGCCAAAGCGATGTAATAATCGCCGAGCCACGTCACACAGCATTTCTTATCATCTTTTATCATTCTCGATAAAATATCGTGCGTGGGCATATGGCTGGCCTTAACTAAAATATAATATTTTCCTTTCCATAACTCCCACATTTTTTGTAGTCCACTCAAATAGTTTTGACATTATCAACCGATGCCCGGTTATTTTTCAATTAATAACCAATGATTTTCCAATTAAAGAATAATTCCCATCCTTCACAAATAATTCAATTCAACACAAAATAAAGCTCGATTAAATAAACGGACTTCACCACGACGATCATCACAAAATTTCGGTCATTGGCTAACCCAGCCTTAATTTCCGAAAAATAATTAATTAATTAATTAATCTCGAGAATTAATAATTAATTATTATAAATCCAATTTAGCTCAAAATAAAGCCCAATTAAATAAACGGGGGCTGCACCACGAACATCAGCATAAAATTAGGTCATTACCATCCATCCAAGTTGAATTTCCGAAAAATAAATATTTAATTAAATTAATTTCGAAAAATAATATTTAATTACTAAAAATTCCAATTATGCCCGAATTGCCAAATTGAAGCCCGATAGGGGTCGGGAAAAATCCCGAGCTACCTTCAATAAATAGTAGACCACGTCTACTTGCTAAATGCACACTCAATTTATCTAATTCGCATTACAATTGACTAATAAATACTAATTTATACTAATCTAACCACCTAAACATAATTAATTAAAAATAAACAACCTTAAGTGTAATTAGTCCACTAAGCAAAGATTAGTGAGATTACTCCCTGGAATCTCGCGCAAATCGGATCAATCCGACGGGGACGGTGCGAGGATCGATTCCTTCCAAAGCACGGCTCGGGTCCGGGGACCGGAAACGGCCCAAAAGCGGGCCCGAACCAGCTGGAAACCCACTCGGTGGGTTGCTGGTTCGGCTGCGAAACAAGGGGAAACAGATATGGTTGGGGGCAGAGAAGGGTCGGGAAGGCAGGTGGCGGTCCGGTGAGGTCGCACGGTGGCTCCGACGGCTTGCTCGGCCGCTCACGGTGGCTGGTCGGTCTCTCCAACGGACGGACAGAAGCTGCAGGGGTCGGGTTGCAGGGGAAACGGCACACGCGACCAGGCGGTGGTGCAACCGGCGGTTCGATGAGGCGGCGTGCGGGTGGCGGAGCACGGGCGGCGACGGTGGCTGCTCTAATCCCAGGCGAGCTGCTGCTTCTGTTTTGCTGGCTTCGCTGGTTCGCACAAAGAAGAAAGGAGAAGAAAGGGTCAGTCACGAGGGAGTGGGGGAAAGAAGAGAGAGAAGAGAGAGAGGGTAAGTTTGAATAGTCAAAAAGAAGAAAAAAAAAAAAAAGGAAAGTAAAGTGGAAGCCAGCCCACAATTCGATGGAAAGGGGGTGGGGGAAGGAGTGTCGCACGAAGGGGGAGAGGGAAGAGAAGAGAGAGAAAGGAGGAAAGGTCACGTGGGGAAGAGAGGAGAGAGAAAAGGGAGAGAAAAATAAATAGAAAAAGGAAATAGTACAAGAATAAGAAATTTACCTTATTCTTAAAATTACTATTATTTTCCATTTCTCTTTCCCTTTTTATTTTCCTCCGATCTTCGATTTTTCTTCCAATAATTTCTTTCTTGAAATTTCGAACTCGTCATAAATTGACGGATGATGAGACGGTCACAAAAATGAATTGTGACACGCTCGAATATTCGATTCCCGAAACCAATTTAAATTTCATGGTTAAAATCGATCGAACGCAATTTTAGTCCGATCCGACCTATCGGGTAGCTTTTAGGGATTTTACTTTGCGATTATATCCCTTAACGGCTTCATCCAATGGATTGGTTAACTCATGAGTGATCAGCTCAAAGAAAAAGGACCATAAGTGCGCTGGCAAAATGCCAATTTCATATATTCGGGAAATGGTCAAAATTCGAGATGTCACAAACTTGATCTCTCTATTATAAGCATGTCATCACCATTCCCCCGTATACTTGCAAACTTCTCTTCTTTGAAGTCGCTTGTACTTCGAAAATGTGGATTGCATGGAGAATTTCCAGTAAGCATCTTTCAATTACCAAAATTGGAAGTCCTTGACATCGATTACAATGACAACCTTTCTGGTTTTATTCCAGAACAACAATGGGGTAATCCCCTAAAATCATTGTCTCTTGGGGGCACGATTTTCTCGAGTTCACTTCCCTCTCCACTTAGTAACCTTTCTCAGCTTGCTTATCTAGATGTACATGGTAGTAAATTCATGGGTCAAATCCCCGCTTCCTTCGCTAATCTTACCCAGCTATCATATCTAGATCTCTCTAAAAATAATTTCACAAGTGGTTGTTCACGTTGGCTTGTCGACTTGCCAAAACTCAACTATTTGAACCTTTCAGGTAATATTCAACTAGCAATGTTTTTTTTTTTTAAGGGAAAATGGAAATGACATGATTCGATCACTAGCCATACTAACAAGTCTTGTCTCTCTACATTTGGCAATTAATCAGCTAAGTAGTGCACTTCCATTATCATTTGAGAACCTGACGCGGTTGGTTGTGCTTGACCTCTCATTCAACAGTTGGCAAGGTGAAATTCCAAACTCCTTATGGGAACTCAAGGATCTTGAATATTTGGCACTTCAACACAATAATTTGAGTGGCACTGTGGATTTACACAAGCTCGAGAACTTGAATACATTACTTTTGGACTTCAACAACATATCTTTTGTTAGTAAGACCGAGATTAATGCTACTCTTCCAAAACTTTCCACCTTAAGTTTAGTTTCATGCAACTTGCATGAGTTCCCAAGGTTTTTAGGCTACTTAAATGGATTGGAGTGGGTAAATCTATCAAACAATAAAATTAGAGGGAGTGTTCCGACATGGATGTGGAATGGTAGTAAAGAAACATTGATGAATATGGATCTTTCTCACAATTTTCTAACTGACTTTGGGAGTAGCCACATCAATTTGCCAATCCCCAGTTGACATATATGGATCTTTCTCACAATCTACTCACTGGCTTTTTGAACAAGCAGATCAATCTAGCATTGCCCATGTTGACCTATCTTGACATTAGTTCTAACTTGCTCAAAACAACACTTCATAGTCCGCCTCCATTAGTAATTTATTACAATATCTCCAACAACAACCTCTTCGGAGAAATTCAGTCAATTTGTAAAGCAAGATCCCTTGTCATTCTTGACTTGTCCTTCAATAGCCTAAATGGCACAATTCCTTTATGTCTGGGAAATATTGATTCTTTGACAATTTTGAATCTTGGGAGAAATAAACTTGAAGGCATGATTCCTAATACTTACCCAAAAGTTTGTGGGTTGAAGATTATTGACCTCACAAATAATCAATTGCAAGGGCCTATCCCAAGATCTTTGGTAAATTGTCCAATGCTAGAGTATTTGAACCTTGGTTACAACCAAATTCATGATGGGTTCCCTTCATGGCTATCAAAGTTGACAGAGCTGAGAGCTATTATCTTGAAGTCCAATAAATTTTATGGTCCAATAGAAACACATCGAAGCCAGTTGAACTTCAACAATTTGCATGGACCTTTCCAACAATGGTTTCACTGGTGAACTTCCTTCTAAGTTATTGTAGAGTTTCCATGCCATGAAGGTGATTGTCAGTCAAGACCAATTGGAATACATGAATACTTCTCAAAGGCTCCCTCTGTCCTTGGATACGTATGAAAAAGTTGTGGACTATGAAATAAAATTGATGAATAAAGGCACGAGAGAGGATACTCGAAGGTTCCGTATGCCCTTAAGGGAATTGACCTCTCCAACAACAAATTTGAAGGATGCATATCTGATTTCATTGAAGATTTGAAGTCACTCATTTTGCTTAACCTTTCAAACAACATTCTAACTTGTTTCATTCCTTCTTCCTTTGCAAATTTGATAGTGCTTGAATCTCTAGACCTTTCTCGAAACAAACTCTCGGGAGAGATCCCACAGCAACTTGCCCAGCTTACATTTCTTTCATCTTTCGATGTCTCTCATAATCAACTATTTGGACCAATACCACGAGGGAGTCAGTTCAACACATTCAGGCAACTTCATTTGCCATGAATGAGGGGTTATGTGGAACTCCTTTGCCAAAAAAATGCACAACGGTTGGGGATGACATACCATTACCAACATCACTGCTCGAGGAAGAAAATGGCGACAAGTCTTTATTCGACTTGGATTGGAAAGTTGTGCTAATCGGCGCTGGAGTTGGCTTTTTGATCAGTGTTGTGCTAGGTAACTTTTTCATTGACGAGAAGAGTAAGTGGTTCTTGTACTACTTGAAGATCATGGAAAAAAGATGGAAAACATCAAGAAGGCATTGAACAATAGGGAGTTGCGGATGCAATTAAATACTTTCATTACACGGATTAGTATTAATCATTGTGTATCTAGTTTGTATTAGACACTCGAAAAAACACCATCGAGTATAAATAAAATTTCACGTACGTAGTTTTATCCATCCTTGATTTAAAGGGTCATGATCGGCTCTCTCCAATCAATGGTGTGCAATATTGCTTGTGTTAAAAAAAAAAAAAAAAAAATTACAACGCCGGTGCAATTACTTAAAATCATTATAATATGATTTTTAGGAAAATAAAATTCTACTTGTTTGATTCATGTTGAACGACTGTTTTCCATTAGTTATTATATGTAAACGCTATTTTCTTGTTCGTTATTTTATCCTTCTATCTGTTTTTCCTAAAAATCATATTATATAATCATATAATGCAACATATACATTGGCAATCCACGTTCTAATGTATATTGTGATTATGTGCCAAGCATTTTTATTTTTTATTTTTTATTTTTGGTCGGCTTCTTGGCTGTAACATTAGCTACTTCTACAATCTAATTGTGGAAAGCTACTAAATATTGGAGCCCATGGACTTGGCAGAGACAAGAAGAAAAATATTAACTCATTTATTTGCAATTTATTCGTTAAACAATAAAAAGTGATGGATTGTTATACTTAACACCAATTTATTTCACGAAGAGATTCCTTAAATTTTCACTTAGAAGAACGAATGCTATATTTGGCTGGCTTGGCCGCTTGAAAAAAAAAAATTACAGGAAGTTGTGGACGTGATAAAATACACTATCCAACATACTAATAAAAGTTATACCAAAAAGAATTTGACCTGCTAATGCAAGTTTTACTTGAAAAGAAACTCCTTTACATCCTCCTATTGATAAGATCTTGCCTGATGCAATGAAAATCCCTTAATATAATTTTTATCAATTCAAATTATCCAAACATGTTAAATGGTTTTGCCGGACTCACTTTCAAAATGCTATTCATTCCTACAGAAAACGAAATATTTGATAATTCGAGCTTGTTAAATGCTTTTACCCCTTGATTTTAAATTTCAATTGTTAAATTTAATAAAAAGCACATGTAATTATTTTAGTCATAGGAACCTGGATCCTCCTCATTAAATTGCCTATTAACTATAAAATATCTAAAATAAAAGGCAACTATTAATTCTATCAGTTTTAAATGAAGTGTTGACACCTAAATTTTTGGGGTTAATTTTTGCTAAATAAAAAAAATAGAAAATCACATGGCATATAGTTTAGGAAAATTTTATTTTTGTTATATTCCATTAAGATTTTTTTTACATATACTATCTTGCGCAAAACAGGAATTTTTTGGATAGAATATGTGAAAAATAAAAAAAGGGAAGTTTGCGCGAGATAGGTATATTTCAACAATATATTTAGGGTTATCGCACGTGAACAAAAAAGGAAAAAATGTATACCGCAAAGATACATTTTTTAGACTTATATAATACCTCGCGTGCAATTTGTTTTTTTTTTGGGGGGGGGAGCATTCCGTCGGTAAAAAAAATGCAAAAAGGAAAGAGTGAGGTAAGAGAGATAAAAAGAAAAGAAAAAAAAAGGGGGGCTTCATCTTCCTCGGCGAAACCCCCATCCCTGTCAACGCCGCGCCGGCGCCGGAATCCGAGCCACCCGCCAGGCCGCCCGAAGCCCGCGACGCCGCCCCTCGTCCGAGCCGCCTTCCTCCGCGTCGTCGCAACCGCCAGTCTTCGTCCGCGAGCCCCGACGACCCGCGTCGCCCCGACGCAGAGCACCGCTGTGCGTTGCCCACCCCCGATCCGCTCGTGGAGCCACCGCCGTGGCAGATCCGTGGTCCAGACGTCGGGATCTCTCCGCCTGCAGGTCCGAAGCTCCGGCACTCCTGTCCCGACACCGCCGTGCCGCCTCGATTGCTGATCGACGAAACCCGTCCCACCGGCCCGCGAGCCTCCTTCTGCCTCTTCCCAGTGTCGGCCGTCGCTGTACCTCCTCCCGGAGCCTGACTTGAGCCGGATCTCAGCCCCTCCACTCCGATGACGCCGCTGTCTTGTCTGTGCTTGCAGATCTCCGCCAGTGCTGCTCCGATCAGCAATTTGCCGGCGATCCGACGCCTCTGCCCGAGCCCGAGCCCGAGCCGAGGCGCTCCGCTCCTTGCCTCAGCCTGAGCGAGGCCGTCTCCTCGTCGCTGCCGCGACGCCGCCACACCGATCCCCGAAGCCCCTGTTGCTGTGCCGCCGTCGCGCCGTTCCCAGTGCCCTCGCCGGAACCCTAGCCGGCGATCTCCCCTCGCCGGACCGGCCACCAGCTTTCTTTTTCTTTTTCTTTTTTAGAAAAAAAAGAAAAGAAAACGAGAAAAGCAAAAGGAAATTTAGGTATTTTTTTTATCTTATTTTTTGTTTTATTGTTTTTGCTATTTTATTTTAGCTTTTTAGTGTAATTATTCCTTTAATGTGAAATTGAAATTTCATGATATGAAATTGCCTTGAAATTAGTGATTGTCAGTCCGATTTTCGCGTCCGAAATCCGACTCGCAATTACTTAAAATAATTGCCAATCCGATCTCCCGCCCGAGATCCGATTCGTGATTTATGTGAAATTGGCCAACCCGATCTTATGCGCGAGATATGGTTCGTCGATTCGGACAATATTCTTGATTTGCTGTGGTGTTATTTAGGTTAGTTTTCTTTAAAAAAATCAAAAAAATGTAGTTTTAGGGTTTGCATGCTCATAATAGGAATTTTATTTCGAATTTTTAAAAATAAAAAATCAAATCAATTAATTTAGGTTGCTAGTTTTTCTAACTTGGATTGCATGTTTAATTATTTGGTAATTATTAATTTCGAAATTAAAAAAAAAAAAAGGAAAAAAGGAAAAACACAAAAAAAAGTCATTATGCATATGTCATGTAAAATTAGGGCATCTTTTGCACGTCATTGCATATTAAGGTAAAATTGCATTTAGTTTAATGTTAAATAATATTTTTCTTAATTTATTATAGGTTTAGGTATTTTATTAAATAGATTGCATTTTAGGATTATTTAGGTTAAGATAATATTTTAGTTTAAATTAGGATTTGGCTCAACCTAATTCCTAATATAAATTAAATAGGATCTTAATCTAATTAGTTAATTTTCATATTTTACCAAATTTCGAATTTCATGAAAAATACAAAAATGCCATAGGTTGAATTAGTTTTATTTTCTAGGGTAGATTGCATTCTTTAGGAAAAAGAAAAAGAAAAAAAAAAAAAAAAATGTCACATGCACATCATTAGGATTAGATTCATTGAACTGCATGTCATATGGTAGTTGTAGCTAGGTCCATCCAATTAGAAATTACATGCCATTAAAGTTAGGTCACTTAGTTAATATTGCATCGCATAATTTTCATTAAATAAGTTAAAACAAAAAAAAAGAGAAATCGCGTGTTAATTAGAAACCATATCTAAGATTGTCGATGTGGATTTTAATTTAACATTGCGAATCTTTTCGTTCTTTGAGGAAGCTTTTGCAATTTATTTATTGTTTATATGGGTGTTAAATTGATGGATTGCGCACCCGCCTGATCACCTCACATGTTAGGGAAATAAATTTAAAATCAATCCAAATTGCTTGCCAAACATTTTTCAAAATAAAAGAAAGGTACCGAAAGGACATTAGAGGAATCTAGTGTAACCAAGTCCCCGTCCCCCTAATCTCTGGTTCGTAGGAATAAGATAATTCTCACATTATTTTACTTAGGTGTCTAATCGACCTACCATAAACTGATTAGTGGCGACTCCCAGTTAAAAATCAATTGTATGTTAAGAATTCAAACCTAAGTCACGAATTGGTATGGGCTTGGGAGAGCCCGCGTTAAGTATAGGCTTAACAATCCACTAGCCAAACCCTAGGTAGTTCACACCCGAAAATTTGGTCGCGACAGCTTGGCGACTCCGCTGGGGACTTGAGTTAAAACTCTTAGTGAACTTAGACCAATTTTTCTTTTCTTTTGAAAAAAGTTTTTGTTTGGCAGCGAGGATTCCAGGTACGTCCCTAACATTTAAGGTGTTAAATGTTTTTGCAGGATGGGAGGTATAAGGGAAAGTGTTTGCTAACCTTTATTTTGCAGGGAGGTGTAGGAATGTATAGTTTATTTTCATGACCGAAGTGTTGTTTGATATAAATTATTGTGCATGCTTTGCATTTACATTACACTTTTGCACACACAACCTGCCGCCGGATCTGGGCCGCATAGGATCATTTAGGATGGTGTTGAGATGGATACCACTCCGACCGTATGCTCGCGGTATGAGTCGCCCATCTCAATCCCGAATTTTCTTTCATGGTGTCAAGAGTACCCACCTCGGTCTGCATGCCCGCGACCCGGGTCGGCTCTTTGACCAAGCTGGAGTCATGAGGACCCGACATAGTCCACAAGCCCATGGCTAGTCTGATCATCCTTATGGCTCCACCTTGCTAAGCCTTATAGATTAGAAATCGAACCACTTACCATGCGCATGTCTATCTGATTGCCCAATATTGGTAAAGTAAGTTCTCTAAATTTTTGGCCTTTGCAATTTACTTACTTTATTGCATTATTTTGTCGGTCCATGGCATTAGGATTATCTTGAGTCTTGATCAATATACAATGGGGACACCGGACATTCGAATTATTCTCCCTCCAAAGGAAGAACTTTGCACTTGGTGGGACAAATTAGATCAAGATGGCCGTCAGTTCGTAGAGTCGCACATTGGTCGACTGCTTCCACTGCTACGTATCAACATCCATGGTGGCCTCATCCAAGCACTCACCCATTGTTGGTGCCCCGAGACTGCTACCTTTATCTTCGGCGGTAAGCATGAGCTCACTCCCACCTTGGAAAAATATAGCATTGCCATAGGAAAGTCCTTGAAAGCTGAATTGATTAGTCCGCCTATCGGAATAGATCATGTTATGGCATTATCTGATTTTCTGAGAATTAAGGAAGATGACATAAGAAAGATTTTAAAGGCTCATCGTAATACATGTCATTTATCCTTCCTGAAAGAATGTTTTGAAAAAGGCACCTCATTTCAAATGCGTAGGATTTTCCATTTAGCTTTCTTTGGGTTTGTGGTATTTCCTTACTGCAAGAATGCTATTAACCCTTTGATTGCTCAATTAGTTAGACAAGTGGTGGAAGGGAAAAATTTTGTAAACACTGTCCTGACTGAAACTTTTCTTTCTCTCACTCGATTCAAAGGAGGTGGTGATAAGACTCTCCATTCCTCTCCTGAGCTTCTGCAGATTTGGTTCCTTTCTCATATAAAGGGTTTTGGTGGTCTAATGACTATACATGATGTTAGTAGTTCTAATCACCCTATTATGAGATTTGAGAACAACCAAAAACATGCACCGAATTATCATTATTCTAGGTGGTTAGCTTTCATGAAAAAACCAACTTCCAATGGTTTCCTATGGCATGCTAAATGATTCCAAGTTCGAGTAGCGAGACTCTCGTGTGGAGGAGTTGGCCCAATCCCTCTATTGGGATTCACTGGAGCATTGGAGTACTATCCAACTAGAGTGACTCGTCAGTATCAAGTCATACAAGAGCTTCCCCCGGCGTTACAAGCAGATCCACTCCAAGTTAGCTTCGTTGATGGAAGCCGAGGCCATGAAGATTTCATTCTCACTATCAAATCGATGTGGGACATGTGCCATCCACGAAAGCTTAAATGGCCCGAGGAAGAGTTGAAGGGTAAAGAAAAGAAGTATTATGCCTCAACTAAGTACATTCAACAACACAAGATTCCTGAGGAGCTGCTTCCAAAGATACCAGAGGTGCTGTTGAGGATCACCAATCGTGCTGAGAACAAACGCCTCAAAAGAGTCGCCGAAAAAGCCCAAGAGGAGAATAAACGATTGCGCCGAATGGTGTCCCGAGTGTATATTGATCAAACCAAATGAAATGCTTGAATCAATCTTGCTATTTTTATTAATGTTTAGGAAGTTGAGTCATTTACTTTCCTAGTTCATTTGTTTAGGACATTTCGTATTTCTATTTTGATAGGCTTGTCAAAAGCTCCATTGATGAATAAAATTTCTCGAGTATTGCCATGGGTCGGCGTATTTTCATATGAGATACTTATTTGTGTTCATTTCTTAAAATTAGGTAATAACGGATCGTTCACGCTCGCCCATTATCACGCGTTTAAGAGCAAGAATGGCTGAACAAACCGAAATGCGCGATCGCATGTTATCCGTGGAAGATCAACTCAAGCAGTTAGCCACCTCCATGTAGCTTATAACAGCTCAACTTCAATCCCTTCAGGTGAATCCAAATCCACCCGCTCTCCCTGAGATAGTAGTCCAGAGGAACAAGGCCCAAATGAGTGATGATGAAATGCCTGAGTTGGAGGATGATATAGTCCTTGTTGGAAAGGCCAAGCTTGACAGTGTTCCTAAGACAGATCAGGATGAGCGTGTTGCAAAGCTAGAAGAGAAGGTGAGACAGCTGCAGGAGTCTCAAAGCTCACTCCCATTTGACCTCTTGGTCTATGAGAAGGTCAAAATGCCTAGCAAGTTCAAAATGCCGGAGTTTGAGAAGTACAACGGGACATCTTGTCTGAAATCTCATCTGCAGATGTACCACGTGCGCATGGCCCAGCACGTCAAAAATGAGCCCCTCATGATCCAATCGTTTCATGCGAGTCTGACCGGGCCCGCACTAAACCGGTACATGATGAAAAACGTGAACCTCCTCGGAACCTGGAACGAAGTGGCGGACGCATTCCTCAAATAGTACAAGTTCAACATGGACATCGCACCTTCCCGAGAAGACCTGGAGCAGATGGAAAAGAAAAGGAGCGAGTCATTTAAAAAGTATGCTGTGAGATGGAGAAACCTGGCGGCTCAAATCACTCCTGAGCCTACCAACAAGGAGTTAATGAAGTTGTTCGTGAAAACCCTTCCATCTGAGTTTCGTAACCAAATGGCTAGTACATATGTTGAGAGCTTCAATCAGCTCATTCCTGTAGGAGAACAGATCGAGATGGGGATAAGGGAAGGATGGTTTGCTGAACCATCTAGTAAAAGATTCGCTGCCAAGAAAGAGAAAGAAGCGGCCGTTGATGTGAATGTGGCTTATAGCCAAGAAAGTACCAAACGTGCCCCGGTGATCCAGATGAACCCAAGACCACAACAACCCGCTAACCGTCAACCATTCGCCCAAGCGAATAATAGAAGGCAGTTCTCCCTTCTCCCTGGGTCTCCATCACAAGTGCTGACAGTCCTCCGAAAGAAGGGTTTGCTTACTAGTGAACCAAAGCGCCCTAACTGTGAAGGCATTCGCGGTTACGACCCGACGAAAAAATGTAACTACCATAACGGTGAACTGGGACATTCAACCGATGAATGTTTCACCCTTAAGCACAAGATCCAAAATCTCCTGGACACAAAAGCCTTTTCATTTCAAACTGCTCGACCGAACGTCTAGAAAAATCCGCTACCAGAGCATGAGGGTAGAGTGAATGCTATCTTGGAACCTGGGGTCGGACAGATCAAGAACTCAAAAGTGCATGTGGCAGATGCCTACAACGGGTTAGTAAGAGCTGGGTATTATCGAAGCCAGGAGGATGTTCCCCTATCAGTGATGAGAGAAAGAGTTGCCAAAATGGTGGACGATGGCATCATTGTGTATGTTGATCGTAACTGCATAGTTTCTATTATTTCCCACCTCATCATCGATTGGGAAAAGGAGCAGGCCGCGCTCGATGCTGACAAGGAAGAGGTTGATCCATCGCTTGTGGACATGCCCCCATTAGAGGATGCATCGACGAGGAGATAGTGATAGAAGTGCCTCAACCGTATGAATATGTCGACAACAAGGCAGTGCCTTGGTCCTATGACCTGGATGTTGACCTTGTTACAAGGTCTGGTCGGACCTATGGTCAAGCCAGTGCTCAACCTGCAAAGCCGGTCATTGATGAAGAGGCTAAGGAATTTCTGGCCGTAATCAAAGCAAGCGAGTATAACGTGGTTGACCAATTACGAAAGATGCCCGCTCAGATCTCCTTACTCGAGCTCTTGATGACATCCCCCGTTCATCAAAAGTCGCTAATGAAGGTGCTGAGTGAAATTCATGTGCCAGAGACGGTCGAGGCAGACAAGCTGGAAGAATTTGTGGGATCGGTCCTTCTCAAGGATTTGATTGCCTTCTCTGATGAGGAATTCCCTCTCGAAGGCAGGGGACATAACAAAGCACTCTACATATCCGTTAAGCACAAGTCTTCCCATGTGTCCCGAGTGCTCATCGATAATGGGTCCGCTCTGAACATTTGTTCGTTGGCCACTCTTCACCGCCTCAAGGTAGACCCGTCAAGGATACATGCTACGAAGACTTCGGTGCCAGCTTTTGATGGAACAAAAAAGGAGGTGATCGGGGAAATCCATCTCGATGTACAAATAGGACCGGTCGTCTTCAACATTCTCTTCCAAGTGCTGGACATCCCTATTGCATTCAATTTCCTGCTAGGTCGTCCCTGGATACATACTGCTGGAGCAATGCCTTCAAGTCTACATCAAGCTGTGAAATTTGTGATCGAAAGGAAGTTGGTCACCGTGTATGGTGAGGAAGACCACCGGATCTATCATGAGACGGCTATCCCCTATGTAGAACCGAATTCCCAGTTTGAATCAAGTTACCACTCATTCGAGTTGGTGTCCACCATACATGCTTCTCGGGGTTCATCACCGCCTACCCCTAAAGTATCAGATGCTGCCCTTATGGTGGGAAGAGTAATGGTTGGGAATGACTTCGTCCCTGGCAATGATCTTGGGAGAAATGGTCAGGGCATTCGAAACCCCATTGAAGCCCCTCAGAGATCCCGTTCTGCTGGTTTAGGGTACAATGGAAGGGGTGGGGGAAGTTCTGAAGGACGAAGACAAGAAAGGCGGAGCTCGCCTCCTGACCAAGGGCGAGGGAGGCAAAATCCACTACCCCCGAGCATTCACAAGACATTTCCCGGTCCTCCAAGAATGATGCAAGATGAAGTGGAAGTGATAGATACTCTGAGGCAGCCTAGTGGCAAGTTTGATTACCTGGTGAAGTATTCAGCCCCTCCCAGCTACTACATTAATCCTAGTAAGATAGTCCCAGATGGATGGGATGGCATGGACGATCCGGCACCACTGAAGACGAAGAACCCTGATGATGAGCTGTAAGGAGTTGCAAGCTTGTTCGACGACCTCATCATAAGAGCCATTGACAAAGGACCTCCGGAGGAGATGGGCTTTGGCCCACAAGAGTAACTCATTTACTGCTTTCTCACATTCCCCTGCGCAGGAATTTGTATTGCTTTTTAGGGGGCTTGTTTTGATTTCTTCTTTTTCTTTTTAGGGCTTGAAAATCGCATTTCCATTCAATAAATGTAATTGATTGATGAATATCAATAAAATTACAAGTTTTATTTTGAGGGCATGATGAGGTACACCAAACCAGCCCGGTGATGATATCCAACCGATAAAAAAAAAAAAGGAAAATCCAAGGAGAATTATGAGGCCTGGGCTTCATCATGCTTTCTCGTGTCAAAATGCTTCAAAAAAAATACTTTTCCAATTGCTTTTCAAAAGAAAAAAAAAATTTCAAAAAATATGATTTACCCCGTTTGTCTTTTTGATCCATCTACATTCTATTTCAACACGAGCTTATAACATGCAAAGGTGTGAAGATGATCCAATTCAATTCAGTTAAGGGCAAGTTTGCTCCAAACTACAGCCGCCCATATGTGGTGAAGAAGATACCTCTGGAGGTGCCTTGATCTTGGCGAAATGGATGGTCGTGAGTTTCCACTCCAATTAATTCGAATCTTTGTCAAGAAGTATTACCCATGATAAGAATTTGCCATGTCATGTTTTGAATTGCAAAGCATTTCTATGATGAATAAATTGCTTCAATGAGTTGAATTGTTCAAAATTGTTGTAAATCTTGCATTTTTCTTCCTTGATGAATATTGTGAGACTGAATGTGTCAAATGGGGTACTTTGGAATGGCGAAAGGCAAGCCTTGTTCCATATGTTGTTTCTTCATACACTAACCCCCAGTGAGTTGCGTGAAAAATTCCATGCCCGCAAGGAAGAGGGCTATCTCGCAAAGGGTACGTCAACCAAGGTGATGAAAGGCATTTTTTTTTCTCTATCCCAAACACTACAGGGTGATCCATTGCTCAACCCCTTCGACCCCCATACGCTTATGGAGATTTTTTTAAAAAATTATCCCTGTCAAGAATCATCCCACATTTGGACAAATTTGAAATGAATGGTAGGAATCTTTTTGCTCCCACTTGCATCAATCTTTGAGTATTGCTTTTGCAGTGTAACTCGTACGGTAATTGAGGTGCCTTAGAATGACAAAGAGCAGTTCTTTCTCTATCGTACACACTTTTATCCATTACATAGCCCATTTGAGCCTATGAATTCATTTAACATTAAACCCAGTTGGTGATCATCCCCCACACTGGGGCAAGGCAAGAAAAAACAAACTATTCAAGTAGCATGGTTTACAATGCTGACAAAAGATGAAAGGCTGTGCAAGTCCAAAGAAAGTAAGTGCAAAAAATATGGGGCATGAAAAAAGCAGTGTGCCTGGTAAAAGCAAGGCCAATGCCCATGAAAAGAAGTAAAGAAAAAATGCATGAAAACTAGGGGCATGAAAAAGCGGTGTGCCTGGTAAAAGCAAGGCCAATGTCCATAGAGAGTCAAGGTAAGGTAATTGTCAATTGCAAGAATTGAATCCTGATTGAGCAATACTCAAAGAACTCAAAAGTTGAGTTTTTACAATCAATGGGGGGCGCTTCATCAAGACAATCCCCGATGATGAAAAAGAAAACTAGTGGAAATGTCAAGATGATCACCAATTTTGACCATCTAAACACTTTTTGAGCCTAACGATCCTTTCGTTTCTCAACCCATGAACCAAGCCTATGTTACGTCCCTTGCAAAGTCTTTTCAGATTAGGGCACCTGAATTAACGTAAGAGTTCATATGCTTGAAAGCATCGCTTGAAGAAGTGCGAGTAAGATAATTACTGCCTCATTTCATATGTTTCTTGACTTGAAAATCCCAAGACAGTTATGAAATGTCATTTTTCAAATAGACTCGACTCAAAGAGTCCATTTTGTTAAGCCATTGACCAAGCCCACATTACAGTCCCTCTTAAAGACCTCTCAGATTGGTGAGATTGTACCACTTGCGAGATTGCTCAAACCCTTGTTTGGCATGACGATGGTGAGATAGAATGATTGACAAAATCCTACATCAAAGGTTAGGATGAAATGGCCATTTTAATGAGGATGAAAGAAAAAGTCCTTTCAGACCAAAGGATCCCTCATTTGACACATTCATGACACTCATGTGTTCAAAATGGAAATTAGGTGATGCAAGATTAATGGAAATCATCATGAACCTCTATTAAATTGATGCATGTTTATGATTACAAATGCATGTTACCTCTCCTACGACCATGTTTTGCAGGAGGCGTATCCCCGAAGATCAGAGATGTTACCAGGTAAGTATATCTCTATCCATACCTTGAATATTTGTCATTGCACAGGTATTCCCTTTTAAGCATACCGACACTCAATTGAGCTGTCCCCCAAAGATTTTTCTCCAGATTCAATCTGATTAAGGCGACCGAAGAATGGTTCGGGTCCTAGCCAAGCAAAACCTCAGTCTAGGCGACCGTAGAATGGTACGGGTCCTAGACAACATTTATTGCTCTAACAGGTGACCGTAGAATGGTACGGGTCCTTGACAACACCTATTCCTTATTCAGGCGACCGTAGAATGGTACGAGTCCTGGAAAATGAATCCCTGTTTAGGCGATCGTAGAATGGTACGAGTCCTAGACAAAACCTTTTTGCCATACTAGGCGACCGTAAAATGGTATGAGTCCTGCGAAAGCATTTCCTTACAAAATTTTCTGCCGTACTGGGCGACCGTAGAATGGTACGGGTCCTGAGAAAGCAGCTCCTTTCTGCCATACTGGGCAACCGTAGAATGGTACGGGTCCTAGGAAAGCAGCATCTTCACAAAGTCATGTTACTATTCTAGGCGACCGTAGAATGGTACGGATCCTGGACAGGTAACACCCACTACCTCGAATTACTCTATCCTCCTCGAAGATAAGTTATTCCAGGTAGGTTCATCTATCATTTGCATTAGTATTTCCATGCATCATATAAATTGCATTAAAAAATGGAATTCATGTTCCAACAAAAATCATTCATTGCATGAGCATGACCAAATTTTAGGTCTCAATTTGTCTTTGAAGACAACCTCTGCGAGCCCACCTTCAAAGAGGGGCAGCTGTTGACACTTAAACTTTTGGGGTTAATTTTTGCTAAATAAAAAAAAATAGAAAATCACATGGCATATAGTTTAGGAAAGTTTTATTTTTGTTATATTCCATTAAGATTTTTTTACATATATTATCTTGCGCAAAACAGGAATTTTTTTGATAGAATATGTGAAAAATAAAAGGGAAGATTGCGCGAGATGGGTATATTTCAACAATATATTTAGGGGTATCATGCGCGAACAAAAAAGGAAAAAATGTATACCGCAAAGATACATTTTTTAGACCTATATAATACCTCGCGTGCAATTTGTTTTTTTGGGGGGCATTCCGTCGGTAAAAAAAAAAAAAAGCAAAAAGGGAAGAGTGAGGTAAGAGAGAGAAAAAGAAAAGAAAAAAAAAGGGGGGGGCTTCGTCTTCCTCGGCGAAACCCCCATCCCCGCGACGCCGCGCCGGCGCCGGAATCCGAACCACCCGCCGTCCGCCCGAAGCCCGCGACGCCGCCCCTCGTCCGAGCCACCCTCCTCCGCGTCGTCGCAACTGCCAGTCTTCGTCCGCGAGCCCCGACGACCTGCGTCGCCCCGACGACCTGCGTCGCCCCGACGCAGAGCACCGCTGTGCGTCGCCCGCCCCCGATCTGCTCGTGGAGCCACCGCCGTGGCAGATCCATGGTCCAGACGTCGGGATCTCTCCGCCTGCAGGTCCGAAGCTTCGGCGCTCCTGTCCCAACACCGCCGTGCCACCTCGATTGCCGATCGACAGAACCCGTCCCACCGGCCCGCGAGCCTCCTTCTGCCTCTTCCCAGTGTCGGTCGTCGTTGTACCTCCTCCCGAGCCTAACTTGAGCCGGATCTCGCCCCTCCGCTCCAACGACGCCGCTGTCTTGTCTCGTGCTTACGATCTCCGCCGATCTTTGCTCCGGTCAGCAATTTGCCGGCGATCCGACGCCTCTGCCCAAGCCCGAGCCGAGGCGCTCCGCTCCTTGCCTCGGCCGAGCGAGGCCGTCTCCTCGTCCACGCCGCGCGACGCCGCCACACCAATCCCCGAAGCCCCTTTGCTGTGCCGCCGTCGCGCCGTTCCTGCCCTCGCCGAAACCCTAGCGGGCGATCTCCCCTCGCCGGACCGGCCACCAGCTTTTTTTTTTCTTTTTCTTTTTTAGAAAAAAAAGAAAAGAAAACGAGAAAAGCAAAAGGAAATTTAGGTATTTTTTTATCTTATTTTTTGTTTTATTGTTTTTGCTATTTTATTTTAGCTTTTTAGTGTAATTATTCCTTTAATGTGAAATTGAAATTCCATGATATGAAATTGCCTTGAAATTAGTGATTGTCGGTCCGATTTTCACGTCCGAAATCCGACTCGCAATTACTTAAAAAAATTGCCAATCCGATCTCCCGCCCGAGATCCGATTCGTGATTTATGTGAAATTGACCAACCCGATCTCATGCGCGAGATATAGTTCGTCAATTCGGGTATCAATATTGCTTAATTTGCCGTGGTGTTACCTAGGTTAGTTTTCTTAAAAAAATAAAAAAAAATGTAGTTTTAGGGTTTGCATGCTCATAATAGGAATTTTATTTCGAATTTTTAAAAATAAAAAAATCAAATCAATTAATTTAGGTTGCTAGTTTTTTTAACTCGGATTGCATGTTTAATTATTTGGCAATTATTAATTTCGAAATTAAAAAAAAAAGGGAAAAAAGGAAAAACACAAAAAAAGTCATTATGCATATGTCATGTAAAATTAGGGCATCTTTTGCACGTCATTGCATATTAGGGTAAAATTGCATTTAGTTTAATGTTAAATAATATTTTTCTTAATTTATTATAGGTTTAGGTATTTTATTAAATAGATTGCATTTTAGGATTATTTAGGTTAAGATAATATTTTAGTTTAAATTAGGATTTGGCTCAACCTAATTCCTAATATAAATTAAATAGGATCTTAATCTAATTAGTTAATTTTCATATTTTACCAAATTTCGAATTTCATGAAAAAATACAAAAATGCCATAGGTTGAATTAGTTTTATTTTCTAGGGTAGATTGCATTCTTTAGGAAAAAGAAAAAGAAAAAAATAAAAAGAAAAATGTCACATGCACATCATTAGGATTAGATTCATTGAACTGCATGTCATATGGTAGTTGTAGCCAGGTCCATCCAATTAGAAATTACATGCCATTAAAGTTAGGTCACTTAGTTAATATTGCACCGCATAATTTTCATTAAATAAGTGAAAACAAAAAAAAAAGAGAAATCGCGTGTTAACTAGAAACCATATCTAAGGTTGTTGATGTGGATTTTAATTTAACATTGCAGATACTTTCGTTGCTTTGAGGTAAGCTTTTGCAATTTATTTATTGTTTATCTGGGTGTTAAATTGATGGAGTGCTGTCGCGACCAAATTTTCGGGTGTGAACCACCTAGGGTTTGGCTAATGGATTGTTAAGCCTAGACTTAACTCGGGCTCTCCCAAGCCCATATCAATTCGCGACTTAATTTTGAGTTCTTAATATGCAAATGATTTTCAATCAGGAGTCGCCGCTAATCTATTTTTTGGTGAGTCGATTAGAAACCCAAGTAAAGTAACGGGAGATTTACTTTACTCCTACGAACTGCAGACTAAGGGTACGGGGACTTGGTTACGTTAGATTTCTTTAACGCCCTTTCGGTACCTTTCTTTTTATTTTGAAAAATGTTTGGCAAGCAATTTGGATTGATTTTAAATCTATTTCCCTAACATGTGAGGTGTTCATGCGGTGTGCAAACCACCAATTTAACACCCAAGAAAGCAATTAAATGATGCAGAACTTACCTCAAAGCAACGAAAGCATCTGCAGTGTTAAATTAAAATCCACATCAACAATCCTAGATATGGTTTCTAATTAACAAGCAATCACTCAATTTTCGCTTTCACTTTTTAACGAGACTATAATCCATATGCAATGCAATGCTTTTAATCTAATATGAAATGATATGGCATAGCAACATGTCCTAAACTATATGAATGAATAGAAATGCAATGATTTCTTAATGAACATGCAATAATTAAATATGCAATCTAAATTAACCATAATGACTTAATTCTAATGACGTGTGATGCAATGCGATGACGTACAAAATTATTTTAACTAAAATGACATGCGACATACAATTTAATATGCGAGCTATATGTCACGCGACATTTATTAAATGACCTAATCTAATGACGGACAATTTCTAATTAGAAATGAACCTAACAATAATCACTAAAATGACGTGTATTTCATGAACCTAATTCAAATGACATTTTTATTTTAAAAATGCAATCTATCCTAGAAATTGCAACTAATTTATCCTAAGACAAATTTTATGAAATTTGAAATGATCTAGCTAGATTAAGATTCTATCTAATTTAAACTAGGGATTAAGTCATATTAAATCCTAATTTAAACTAAGACATTATCTAGATCTAAAATGCAATTTATCTAAAAAGATGATCTAAATTTAAAATGAAACATGCAATTCTAATCTAATATGCACAATGATTTTTTTGTGTGTTTTTCTTTAAGAAATTCGAAATTAAAACTAACACATAATTAAACATGCAATTCAAATAAAAAACTAACAACCTAAATGAATGCACTTTCTTTTTGGATTTTTTATTTAAAAATTCGAAATAAGATTGCAATCCTAAATATGCAAGATAATAAAAACAAACCTAATCCTTATTCAGATTTATTTTTTATTTTCTTATTTAAAAATTTGAAATAAGATTGCGATTTTAACCCTAAGACTAAGAATATTCTAAAACAAACCTAACCCTAATTCGAATTTTTTTGATTCTTTTTTCTCTTATGAAAATAAAATTGATCCAAACATACGACATCAAATCAAATCAAAGATATTGATATCTAAAAATTGGCGAACTATATCTCGCGTGAGATCGGGTTGGCCATTTTAAAATTAAATCGCGAATCGAATCTCGAGGTTGAGATTGGATTGTCGATTTTTGAAGTGATTGCGAATCGGATTTCGGGCGCGAAAATCGGACTGTCAATCCCTAATTTCAGAGGCAGTTTCATGTCAGAATCTCAACCATTCATTCAGGAATAATCCTACTAAAAACAAAGTAAATGAATGAAACTAACATAAAAAATAAAATAAAGTAAATAAAAAAGAAAAACTACCTAATTGATTTTCTTTTTTTCTTTTTTTGTTTTTCTGTTTTCTTTTTCCCTTCCCAAGCGCGGATTGCTCGTGGCAGGTCACCTACGGCAACTGGCGTCGGTCCGACAGGGCAGCTCCGGTGAAGGGAAGGCACGGTTGGTCGCAGGTCAGGCGGGACAGGGACGACACGGGAGTAACAGCAGCAGTCGTCGGGGGAGGCTCGGAGCCGACGCGATGCAGGCGGTGGGCAGATCTGGCTCGGGTTTTCGAGCTCCGAACAACAGGTGGATCGCGGGTCTTTGGCTCCGAGCAGCAGGCGTCGCGATTCAGGCGAGGCCGGAGAGCAGCGTTCGGCTTCTGGGCGACGGGCGGCGCTCGGGCTTGACTGCAGCAGGCTTTGGGTCGCGGCGGCAACAAACAGCAAGATCTTGGGTCGGCGCGGCACGGGGGGCGTTGGGCGGCAACGGGTCACCGAAATCATGGGTCGGCGCGGCACGAACGGGAGAGCTTGGGCGGACAACGGCGGGGCTTCGAGCGAGGTGGCCGCGGCTGGCCTCGGCTTCCAGGCGGCGTCGGTGTGGCAAGACTGCAGCGTCCGGCGGGCAACGTCGGTCGCCGATCGGGATGCTGGCGGAGCGGCGGTGGGTGCGGGGGTCTTCGCGGATGGAAGTTGCAGAGGCTGAGGCGCGGCAGGTGAAGAGGTTCGGCGTCCGGCGGGCTTCGTGGCTGCGGGTGGAAGGCAAAACAGAGCCGGCGAGCGTGAGGGAGACGATGAACAGTAAACGTCCCCTCACCTCTGCCTTTTTACTTTTTACCTTTTCCCCTCTCTCTCTCTCTCTCTCTCTCTCTCTCTCTCTGTTGTCACTGTTCTGCTGCACTTTTTCACTTCCTTTTTTTGAAGCCTTCGACGAAGAGAATCCCTTAGAAAAAGCCCCCTAGAAAAAGCCCCCTTTTTACTTTTTCCGTGCACTCCTTATATAAAGAAAACAAAATGCAATCTTTTGTAAATATTCCATCTCTTACGAAGATTGCTTATAACCCCTACGATCACGAAAATCCTTTTCTTTATCTCCCGAATATCTTCTACTGATTTTTAAAGATAAGATTGTAACCCAATTTTCTTAAATTCCAAAAAATCCTCATTTCAAATCTTAATTTCAAAACGGGCTCGGGCTAACTTGTAGTCTTTATGCTTACTGTCCGATCAATTTGAACCCATCCGCACCGGTCCAAATAAATAAATAAAATGCCAATTAAAATAAAATGCACCTAAATCTATATGCTATGTAATTAATATATTTTTTTGATAAAATTAAACCCTAACTTTTAATGACTAAACGGGCCGTTAAAATTTAGGTGTCAACAATCTTGCACCACTGCCGATCACCTCACATGTTAGGAAATAAATTTAAAATCAATCCAAATTGCTTGCCAAACATTTTTCAAAATAAAAGAAAGGTACCGAAAGGGTATTAGAGGAATCTAGTGTAACCAAGTCCATGTCCCCCTAATCTCTGGTTCGTAGGAGTAAGATAATTCTCCCATTATTTTACTTAAGTGTCTAATCGACCTACCATAAATTGATTAGTGGCGACTCCCAGTTAAAAATCAATTGCATGTTAAGAATTCAAACCTAAGTCACGAATTGGTATGGGCTTGGAAGAGCCCGCGTTAAGTCTAGGCTTAACAATCCATTAGTCAAACACTAAGTGGTTCACACCCGAAAATTTGGTCGCGACATGAAGATTGTATAATTTGTTTCATTTATTAAGAAACTCAAGTTTGACCCAAAAGTTCACGCTTCTCTTTCTCGCGAGACTCGTCCCACTTCTCGAGAGGGAAGAAAAGTCTCTTTTGATTTCTACACGGTGAAAGGAAATAAGAAAATCAAGGCGCGAAATAATATTAGATTAGGAAAAGCTGGCAATTTCTCCATAGACCAAAGAAAAAAAATTAAGGTTAAAAAACACACATATAAAAAGAATTGAAAAATGATTTGTGAGGTTTTTTCTAAATTTCTTTCCCGAGAATCAAGAGAAACATATACGAAAATCAAAGAGACAAGATATTGATGGAGGATTTTTCTTTCACGATAATTTTTTTTTTTTTGTTGCAAATTTGACTAATAAGAGATTATGGTATTAATTTTTTACAGGAAAATCATAAAAATAATAATAATAAGTTATTTGTATCAATTAATGACGAATTATATTCAAATAAATTTTAAAAAATTGTTTAAAATAGTAAAATAGAAGTAAAATGAGTCATATCACCTAAGTAACATCAATGATAAAAAATGAGGTTGTGAAGACTCTTCAAAATCCAAAGAAACCTAGTCAACCTTAAAAGCCACTCAAGTTAGCGATGATTTTGACAAAGCTGCCGAGTTAAAACAATCGCAAGACATCCGATAGGGCTAATACATGTGTGTAGATCACATCAAAAATAATCATATATCGCTACAACTCGTTACAACCAAGAGATGCAGGTTTTTCAGGATCGAATAATTTCACCTACCTGCAAAAACCTATCATGTAGATATCCATTTCGAGAATTCGGAATCTAAGAACATTCATAATAAACATTCTATTCCAAAAATCAATTTCGATTAAAAATTAATTTTTCTATTTCTATCATCCGGATAAATTTTTAAGCAAAAATACGTATTTGATAACCTTATAAAATTTATATTCTTGAAAAAAAAATTCGTTTGATAACGACACACAATTTCTCCTCTCGCGTGGTGGTGGGAGGCGTCCAATGGCCGGCGGGCCGGCAATCGGCGGCGAGTGATTGGCGATGGGCGTCCGATGACCAATGATCAATAGCGAGAGGAGGGGGCCGGCTACGTCCGGCAATCAGCCCACCGCCATCGCCATGGGGGAAGGCTAGAGTCCGGGGCCGGCCAGCGTCCAACATCTCATAGGTTGCGAGGGGATGGCAGGCAATAACGAGAGTGAACAATAAGGATAATTTTTGTTTATCACTTTTGTTCTAGAAACAGAAAAGCTATAAATTTTAACTTTTGATTTTTGGTCCAAATCTATTTATGGAGTAAAAATCTATTTCAAAAATAGAAAAATGAAATTGCCTTATTAAACAAATTTATGTTCCAAACATATTCTAAAAAACAGAGAAATAGAGAAACAAAATGGTTATCATATGCACCCTAAGGCTTATTTTGTAGGCTCTCCGAACCATCCTAGAACTTGAAACCCTTGATATCACACGATTTTTTTATACCATATATTACCTTTTTGTTTTTCATCGAGTTAAAAATCGGCCATGATTTTATCGAAAACTAACATATTAAGCCCAAAGATGGCCAGAAAAAAGAAGAAGAAATAAAAACAAAAAGGAATTAATGTATCTGCCTTTTTTACTTCTGGAATGGTCGATCTATTAGAAGGGGAAGGGAGGGCGCCTTTGATAGAGGAAAGAGGAGATAGAATGGGGATAGAAATGGGGCTGGAGACTCTAGTTAGCTAAGGCTTCATGTATTTAAATGTCAAAAATTGAACATGAGTTAGCAAATTAATTATTACAAGTCACAATAATGAACTTGAATCCTAAAAATTCCATTTTTAGCATTTAAGTCTTAAAACTTCATACATCTGAGTCTTTTCGTTAATTATATCAATCTAAAATGGACAGAAATGGTCAATATGGCTTGTTTTTATTATTTTTCCAACGTGAAGTAACCGTAGCGGTTTAAAAAAAAAAAAAAAAAAAAAAGCCATGTGAATTTTTCATCCACTAAAGCCTAAAATTTCTAATGGAAGGACAAAAATGGACCACTGCAACAAAGTTTTAAGAGGTGAACGCATGAAATGAAAGTCTTAGGACCCAAGAGAACTCTTGCTGTAATTGCCCCAACAGGAACAACTGATTAACCACATTCTACATAATATAAGGAGTACACTGAAATTTTTTGGATCCTGTGACCTTAAAATCTATGCCGAAACTTATCCGACCATGCCAGTTCTGCAAGCTCGGCATATGCTCTTGCACATCTCTAGTTACAACTTGCAGCCATCTCAAAGTCCTATCAAGCGAGCCTTGAATTACATCATGACTCAATATGAGAATCCACAATTGCGTCTTGTCTCTCATAGCATATTAATATGAAAAGATGAGAACCCACGTATGTTGATTTTTATTTTACGTTGACAAGGATAGGTTGGAACGATCCTACAAAACTTATATGCAGCTTCTATGGAACGAAAGACCGGTGATTTCACTGGCAATTGCAGTTGGTTCCAAGTTCTTCCAACTGCTTATAATTTGAATCTATTCAATTCCTGATCGCCAACATCTTGCAATTCCTTTCTAGTTTGTTTGAAATAGAAATTAGCATATTTATATGATGAGACCAATGTGGCCTCAAACAGCAAGAGATGCCATAAAATCAACAAATCACAACATGAATTGAGTAATAGAAAGTATTGGTTGTATAAACTCACTGCCAAAACGTAGACAAATTAGACGTCCACCATAATGAGAAATGTAAACTATTTATGTATGCCAAATACTAACTCCACTGGTACCCACTGTAATTAGAAATTAAATTGCAGCTTCACTCTCCACACATTCTGTAATAAAAGGACTCTAAACTAGTTCTGTTTTTTTTCCCTCTCATCTAGTTACGTAATGAGGTTAGCTAGGACAAGTTAGAGATATACCCAATTCACATCTTACATCACAAATTCAGGATGATTAAGAGATCAACCGCAGCATTTTGAATTGCCTCTTGTTTGAACTTCCCCTTCATTACATATATCCTGCTATTCCACACAAAACCAAACACTTGCTGAGCAGACGTTTCTCTCTTTTCTGCTAAGTACAATATATAACAAGATCCTGCAATTACATTAGTAGCAGAATCCTAAATGCCAAGGGGACAAAAAATGGCTTTTCCAAACTACCTATAAACATAAATGACAGGAAGGCCCAGCCTTTTTCCATATTGTAAAGCAAGCCAACCAGTGAAAGATACATATGCCACAAACAAACAAGCACGCTTCAATCGGTTTGCACTAACTGTGCAAGGTAGGTTCCTGGTTGGACGCGACCAATGCCGAGATTTGATCTGTTGAAAGAGTCTGATAAAACTCATTGATATTAAGGAGGTTGAAAAACCAGTAACCACCCCAACAATGGTTTCCAATTTCCAATATTTAGCTCTGATCTTGCCAGTTACCCAGGATTTGAAAATCTCCGAGAACCTGACAATGCATGGGCCACGTTAAGTAATATAGAAACCATGATGTAAGTAAGAGACGCAACGAATGAATATGTACAGGCGAAACGTAATTTAAGGGGAACTTTGAAAGGAGATGGATGCAGCATTTGGAAGGTCACATAATGGTGCATATGATCTTTTGTGCTGGAAAAAATTCAGATATTGTATTCTACAAGTTCAATAACAACTGATCTATAAGCAGATCAGACAGTAATTGGGCTTCAGAAAAAGAAGAAATTACAGCACAATTAGATGTACATGGTACATGGCAATGTTGGCCTGCGATGATTGTTGGGACTGAGTTCTGTATTAAAGACCATTTATTATGGCATTATGATTAGCAGGCAACTCAGATGAAAAACAGTCATTGGTCACTTCAAACAGAGAACTTCAAAATAGTTGCACAGGCCAGACTAAAACTGCAAAAGTGAACTGATTTCAGACATGCCAAGATCCTTCGTATTATAGAAAGACACTGAACCAAACAGAATGAAATCGTGGCAATTTGACCATTATAAACTATGTGATTAATGCAGTATTTTAAAAGTCGGATTGGACTGGCCAGTCCTACTAGTTGGCCAAGGTCAGATATCCAGTCCAGACAACAAATCCATAAGTGGTTGAAATCAGATTGAATGGATGTTGACCTCATTCAACTTAGGCAGCCCTTGCTTGGCAGTTTGCTGAGAGACCACACTCCACTTTGTTACCAGAACAGACAAGAGACGTACATTTCATGATACACACAAGCCAAGGTAATAAATGCAAATTGCAGTGCTGGACGTGGTTCAAATCACCGCTCAGTAGATCGTGCATTGCTTCCAATACTTTCATCCACCAAGCCAAACTCCCATGCGGTCGTAACTTAAAGTATAACAGAATATTAAAATGGCAGTACCAAGAACCATCTAAATGACCCTGACAGAAGCCAGTCAGGGTCTGCTTTAAAATGGTGTATTTATTTTCAGCACACAGGAATTGCCAACCCTTTGGCTGTAACATTCGTAATACACAAAAAGGAAAGGAGGCCCAGAAAAGGAATCAAGTACTCACAATATATAGTATCTCCTCATCATCTCCATTGCAGATGGATCTTTGGCTTGACAACTGAAGAAGTCATCATCATAGATGCTTACTTTGGAATTGCTAGATGTATACCAGCAGTCATAAGTATTATTCACCTAAAACCAGTGTGAGAATAAGTAATGAAGTTGTGCAATCAAAAAACACATACAAAAGGAACCACAACAATCCCAGTGGAATAAACAAAATATTCAGGATGATTGCAAAAACCTACATATAATGGTTTGAATTTAGCTGATAGCACAAATGTTAAAAAGGTGCATTTCCTACCTTAAATTTATCTTTGGTCAACCAAGCAACCCCAAAACCAGGTCTGCAATCAGCAGGAAGGGCCTCGTTTGGGGCCTCTGCAAGTGCTAATCGAGTCTGACCTGATAAATGATCCTTATATTCTACCTGCAATTATAAGAAGGTGCAAAATAGTAATGTAAATTCAGCAGTCAGTAAATGTGGTAGCTTTCTTTTCCTATAACTGCAATTGCCATTCTTTTACCTCTACCTGCAATTGTAAGAAGGTGCAAAATAGAAATGTAAATTCGGCAGTCAGTAAATGTGGTAGCTTTCTTTTCCTATGATTGCAATTGCCATTATTTTACCTCTTCTGAGTTAAACTAAGATACTTAGCCTGATAAAAACAGCTGTAATCTCTATCTATCTATGCATGGAGAACAATCGATTAATGACTACAGTAAAATTTCATAAACACACATATGCACCAATTCCCAGGAATGCCTGATTTGAAAGGAGCATAGCAAGGCACTTACTCAAGCTTAGAAGAGCCAACAATTTGCTATCAGAGTTAATTCCAAACTATACAAACCAAAACACCCAAAGTATAGACATACACAACCCCAACATATGTTCAATCTTAAATGAACATCAAAAGGATCAGATTAGACCTGAGTGACTGCTTGAATAAGAAGACTGAACAAATAGAAACGAACCAGCAAACTAGTCTGATGCTTTTGCCAATTTTGTCAACTATATGTTTAGATCATGCTGACTTGATTCATTTTCACTATGATAACAAGTCTCTATCTAGAAGTAAGATTGGTGAAAGTAGGCAATTAGTAGATTGTCTCTAGAAATACTATGGGAAACCGGATTTAGCATCAAATGATTCAACAATGCATTCAAGGTACAATTTATCAAATCTAAACACAGGGAGGGCAGTTGCCGAAGACAGGTTTAACCTAATCAAAAGATTTTACCACCCCCTTCTCCTCTTCCCACCTTCATCCAAATCATAGAAGAGTTAAACTTTCAATCTCTTTTTCATTTTTATCTAGAATGATTCTTTTAACTTTTATTTATCTCAAGCGCAGCAAGAATACTCACTTCCGTGAACATTTCTAAACAGGTTCAAACTTCATCGTATCCAATGTATCAACTAACATGCGAATGCCTTTTCAGCTTCACAACAGCTCATGGTACTCTTACATATGAACACTATTTTCGCAGAATCAATACCTGCCAATTCACAAAGTTCCCCTGTGACTTAAAGAATGATATGGCATTCATAAATATATCAGCACGTGACATTGTTAAATAAATGACAAAATGACAATAAGCATAGAGTGAAATTACTATAACTATATTTCCTTAATTGACATTCATAGCTAAAAAAGACAGTAAGAGGTTGATTATGATAATAGGACAAATGACATAACAAGTAGTTCCTTTGACACATGCTTGATTCCTAATTAGTTGAACCTCCATATAAGAAGTGATGGAAACATAATATTCATTGCGTACTCAAATGAATGAAAAGATAGCTTCTTATGGTTATCCACAACATTATCCAATCTAAAACTCAGCTTGAAATGGCATGGGCACACAGGGGTGTGCATGCTCTTGCACTCGTGCACGACAGAGATGAGTAAATTCTAGATAGTACTCTATAGCATTACAAATGTATGTCAAATATTACAGACATTTTATCAGGCAGCTGTATAGACAATAAGATTTAGCCTAGAGAAAAATATGCAGATAACTATGAAAATTCCGCAGTTCCAGACAAAACAAGGCGACAATGGAAACACTGAAACCGAGCCTCATTGGCCCCAAAAGATACCATGGATAATTAAACCCCACAACAGACAAGAAATGCACATTAAAAACGGTAATCACTCCTCAAAGGACATAGAATCACCTTAAATACTGAAGCCCAATAGTAATCATAATGGCACCGGAATTTCCTTTTCTCGGACGAGCTGAAAACAATCTTCGCGTTATAATTCAACAGCCCAAGCTCGCAAACTTTAGACGACCTTATATCCACACCTGCAAGAAAAAAAATTCAAAACTCAGCATACGACACTCGAGCGCATAACACGACCGACAGTACGAAAACGCAACTCGCTGCGTTTCATTGATCAAACGAGTCATCACATACTGCATCTTGTCCATTTCTCATCATTAGCTAGCAGCTGAAGTAGCACAAAACGGCCAAGACGGTAACAATCCACAACTTAGCTCAGCCAACTCGAACGGTGAAGACCCGAAAGCATGAGCAATCATTCAACGGAACTTACTGCTGGAGACGATTTTGCACTGAGCAGGCAGCGACATGGGGCTGGGGATCGAGAAGTTACTGACGAGGAGGGCGACGACGCCGATCAAGAACGACGAGGAGAAGAAGAAGACGACGGGGAAAAGGAGAGCCAGGAACAATCGGAGCAGTACGGCGAGATTCCCGCTCTCGCTCGTCGCCCCGCGATGAGGCGGCGGCGCGGCCCCGTCGCCGGCGGAGGGATCCATAGCTCCCGACGCCTTATCCGGACGGCCGATATCGGGACACTACGCGCGGCGGAGAAGCATGGGGCGAGGAAACCCCGAGGCCCTCTCCGCGTCGAGCCGAGAGATTCCGGAGGTGGCGATCGGAGGGAGAGTCTCCGGCCGCCGAGGAACCGAGGGTTTTCCGGCGAGGTGGGCCGTCGTTCGCGGCCTCTCGCGGCGGAGAGGGAGAGGGAGGGCGGAAGCGACGGGACGGTGGAGGAAGATCTTTTGGTCGTCGGGAATGGAAGCGACTTAAGTCAACGGATCGTTTTGGGCTTCGGACGGGCGCTTTGACTGGGCCCAGAAAAGGCCCACAGAGAGAGATGCTCTCTCCAAACTCAATTAGAATATCCTCCATTTAATTTATTTCGCAAAATATAAATAATTTAATAAATATTCTTCTAAGAATGATGATTTATATCGTTGAAATAATTAGTTAATCAAAAAAATTTTTATGGACAACAATTTATGTTTAGATAATGTCATCAACAATAAAAATATTCTTTGTTGATTTATTTTTATAAGTAATATAAGTGATTATTTTTAAATATATATTTTCCAAATCATTCATTTTTCGCGAAACAATCAGTCTTTAACATCATTCTCCTTGACTGCTTGAATTGGAGTGACTTGAGTAATTGATCGAGACAGACTTGAGCTTGATTTTGACTTTTGTCCATGTCATCCACCATTTTAAGGATTTCATGAGCTTTAGCTAAGGTTAGACTGAAATTACCTGAATAGAATGAGCAGAGACTATTCGAGTTTGAGATTACTAGAAGCTTAATCTGAGCAAACATCAAGATAGAAAGATTTATGCCGCAAGGAAAACAAAAATCGAGCCTAAGTTGGACTAGAGTCGTTCACGATTGCTAAAGGAGTGTTAATATCACGGTACAATTCCATTTTTGTGTCACGTAACT
Source organism: Eucalyptus microcorys (assembly GCA_014182515.1). Taxonomy (NCBI): domain Eukaryota; kingdom Viridiplantae; phylum Streptophyta; class Magnoliopsida; order Myrtales; family Myrtaceae; genus Eucalyptus; species Eucalyptus microcorys. The sequence goes on from CM024566.1 coordinate 9,671,296, forward strand.
AATTTGTGCGGTGCTAACTAATGCCTTCTATGCCCACCTCCGGTCGATTCCCAAAGGTTACGACGATGACATCCAGGCGAGTCAAGTTCCAGTTTTGAGCTCTAATGACTTTTCATGGTCTATTTATGCTGGTGACAAGGATATTCTTCGCGAAAAATAAGGAGGTGTCCTTAACAACATCGCTGAACAAATGATAATTTGTCCTTCAATCTTGAGGCACCTAGATAATTAGTAGCTTTCCAATATCGATTAATGACGTCAGGCCTGGGCTTTTTCTCAAGAGCCATCTCCTCCCAAACCTGCCATTTCTCTTGCAAGACAAAGATTATCGGACCTAGCTGTTCTCGAGTCAAACATTTGGAGATAGTCAAAGCCTAGATTTGGTCTCGGTGGCTTGCCTGGGGGGACAGATAATTGCAACAAAAGCTGTCCTGATTTTATTGGTGACAAAGGGGTAGGCTTTTAGGCCACCCTTATCTTAGACTTGGAATTGAAGTCTAATTCGGCAAAGCCGTTGACTGTCTCTCTTCATCATGAATTTCTTCGTTAAAATATCATTTTGAATTTAAGAAAAAAATTGACAACTTATTGAATTTGAGAACGTCAAATTCAGTTTTAAAAAAAAAAAAAAAAAAAACTTTAGAAAGTTCCAATTTTGATCCAAACCTTTTTATTTTCCTTGTCTCAATATAAACTTTATATCAATATTTAAATATGGCTATCATCAAATTTCCATCTAATGATATCGTTAAAGATTCAGCATCGTCTTTACTTTTTTTATCTGCATTCGAAAAGATATATAGGAAAAGTTTCAAATTCTTAATTCAGCGTTTGTTAAGAGCTTGAGTTTTTGCTAACTGCATTTCAAATTGTGCAATGTTTTCTATCCGATATGGGTGCTTTTCTACGCGATGAAGGAGTTCTTTGGGGTCAGAATGGGGATGAAGAAGATTAAGGGAAAAAAGAAAGGAAAGAAAGGCAGAGAACGGCAATAAAGACGAATCAGATGACACGGGAGGGAGAGAAATGTTCATGTGGAATGATACGTCAAGTCTTTGATGGCATCATCGGGCGGAAACTTGATGAGGGACAATTTTGGTTAACCACTGAAAATTGGTACTTTTATATGAGATTAAAAAAAAAGTCGGGTCAAAATTAGACTCGACTTAAAATTAATACATTTTTAAGAGACAAAAATGATTCAAGATGAAATTAGAAGCCAGCTAAAAGTTGATACTTTTTAAAGAAATTGTGCCGTTTAAGAATAGAAACGTGGTGTATGGCTCTTCAAAGCTACTCACGAGCCACTCCAACTCAATTAGAATTCTCAAGAAAGTTTTCATTTGTTTCATTAAAAGATAAATAATTTGGAAAACATCTTCCTAAGAATAATTGCTTGTATCATTTGAAGTAACTAGTCAACATAAATTTTTCATTTTCAATGATAATTTTTTTCATGAAAGATGGAAATATTTTTTATTGATTCATTTTTATAAACATTAACTCTTTAAAAAAACTGTTTCTTTAAATTATTCATTTTCGCAGAACAATCGGAGTCTTATTTCAAATCACTTTTGATGGTAAAAGGATAGATTTTGAAAAAAGTAAGGAGATGTCCTTAACAATATTTTTGAACAAATTATAATTTGTCTTTAATCTCGAGGGACCTAATTAGTATCTCTCCAGATATTGATTAATGACGTCAGGCCGGGGCTTTTCTTCTGGAGCCATCATCTAGGCCTCTTAATCATCTGCAATCACAACTTATGATATAAAAGTCAAACTCTTCAAAAATTTACGAAAAGATAACATAATTTCTCTTTCCAGACGAAATTATTGGACCTAGCAGTTCTCTTCGAAATATCGGAAATGGTCAAAGCTAGATTTACTCCTGTCGATGTTTTATTGGTGACATAAGGGTCGGCTTTGGACCACCCCCATCTAGACTTGGGATTGAAGTTTAATTGTCCAAAGCCAATGATTATTTCTTAAATAGAATATCACTTCGAAGTGAAGAAAAATATTCACATCTAGATCAATTATTACGCAACCCCCAACAGGAAAATTTAACATGGAGGAATTGTAATTGTCTCGTTCTCGAGCTTTGTTCTTTCCTTCAAAAAAATCTCTTGAAAAGTTCTCTTTATTATTTTTAGATTGTTTTTTCTTCGCAAAGGAGTTCTTTGGAAGCTTAATTTAAAGAGTTCTATCTATTATTTTTGTTTTTTAATTAAGTTTTCCAATCACTTAAATCTAAGCGTCTGTTTGTTTACACTTGAAAATAAGCACAATGTATTTTTTTTTTCTCTTTTTGGGTTCCCTTCAAAATTTAAGATATCAGTCAAATTCAAAAATAAAAAATATCATTAGAATGTTACATATGAATTTATCTATAAACATTTGAATTTGCAAAAGTTTCGGGATTTTCGAATTGTAGAAAAATCAAAATACATGAATTGCAAAATTCAGATAAAGTAAAATACAAATGTAAAAATCAATCTAGACAGTCCCTAGACAAAGTTTAAGAAGAATTATAATGGGCATTCAAATGCGATGAGCAATCCTTTGCAATGTTTAGCAGAAGAAAGTTGGGAAATAAGGTGTTTTCCCCGTATATGTTTGTTTACATATAAATCTGCAAGATCAATTAGGGGCTAAAAAACAATTTTAAAAAATTCCAAATTGCTCTACAAACTCTCTTCTGAATTAATTAAGAATTCTTACTACCCTAAGGTTATCTTTTTTTCCCTTTGATTTTCACATATCTTTCTTATTCGACCTCTAGAATGGAGAGGGTCCCCTCCCTTTTGAGGGTTTGAGCCAAATCTCTTTCTCTCCTCCCTTTTTCCTTTCTCATTGATTGATTTGGTTCTCAGCTCTTTTTTTTCCCTTGCTTTCCTTCTGTTTTTGGAGCTTTTCTCTTCTAATCTTAGTCTAAATCTAAAGGCTTCTCTCTCCCATTTCGGGAAGTTTTCTATCCCACTCTAATCTAAATTTACGGATTTTTCTATGCATGATTTCAAGATTTTTCTTTCCTCTGGTTTCATTGGTGTATAAGTTGAGTTTCAAAGAAGATCAAATGAGTTTCATGAAAGAATTTGCTCTCACCAATGTCAGATATGTGCTCATTCAATCTTGTTTGGGGATGCCAAACCTAAGCACAAACCATTGAAAACCAAAATCTAGCAATAAATGGAGATCTCAATATTCATTACTGAAGAAGATCTGGTGATTGGCCCCAATGTTCTTTAAATTCGCTCTTTGGGTGAGGGTGACTTTTAACCTTATTCTGGTTATTCGTCTTTTTATACAGAATTTGTTTATTTTGAAATTGTCCTGGGCTTGTCTTGGTTTGCAGACTTGCAGTCGAACTGCCCTGCATATCTTTGGTATTTATATCAAAATGGATTAAATATTTGAAAAAAAAAAAAGAATTAAGAATTCTTAAATCTTGATTCGTTTAATTAATTCAAGAGTTATTTATCTGGAAAACCTCCCAAAAATAGTAAACTCCTATTGTATTCGTTACAGGTAGACGTGGAAAGTACGTCGCTTGCATGTCGACGACGACTACGACTATTCCTCTTTCAAATTTGGATTATTTTATTCAGAAAAGATAAGGAATGTGCCAATGGCTATGGTAACGAGAAGAATAAAGTCGGAAACTGACACTTGTCGGTGATGGAGATTTTTGTTTTTGCATTAACTTGGTTATTATAATATTTTATCTTCAATCTTGGAAAATGCGAAAAAGGTAAAAATAATAAAAGAAAGACGTGCATTCATGTATGTGAGTGTCATGGACAAGGTGGAATCACGTGTTTACAGTCTTACATTAAACTAATATCTTAGATGGTTAAACGCGCACTAAATTAGATGGTTATGTATTGACATATTTGTAATTTACCAATCGGAAAATTAGTCAGATATTTAGAGGACATCCGAGGTAAAGAAAAGCATGTGTTAGTTTTAAAATTGCTCAAACCTTATATTTTGCTTCCACTTGAAATGCTATGAAGCCGTTTTCTAGTTATTTAATGAAAATTTTCTTATCAAGGAACAAAAATAAAATTACCAAGGAGGAGGACAAGTGGGTCATGTTTGTGCCTCTTGGAGTCATTGTCCATGTTCATCAAGTATACATAGAACAATCAATGTGCAACAAGTGTCCACGCGCGCGATGGAGAAATCAATGATTTTTTTTTAGATTAAGCTATAAATTGACACATGGTATGAATAAATGGAGTAGGAGAGATATGCAAGAGATGGATTGTAGGGAGAAGAAGGGGGCCTAGCTATCACCACCTCCGCAGCCATCTCCCATCACCATCCAATTAAATTGGTTTGATGTATGTATGTCACAAGACAATTTAACACCAAACTAGGAGGGAAAAGCAAGCCTAGTGTGGTACAAGAACATTATAATGGTGGTATGGAGAGAGCAAGGAAGTGAACTATATGACCCTTTTTATTACATGGTAGATCTATTCATGGTACATTTGAATAATCTAGTCAAAGGATACAGGGAAAAAACACAAAAGATGGCATAAGAGGAGGAAAGAGCTTGTCACCATCTCCGATCACCATCTACCATCACCATTTAGACGAATAGTCAACAGTGTGGCACTTGACAATTTAACGCCACATCAAAAACTTTGCAAACGCACAATGACAATCCTTTGTTCATAAGCCCATACAAGCCTAGATCGTCTCAATTTAAAGTAAACCCTACAATTATGTATAAAGAAGGAGATGAAGCTTTTAATTCAAGACATAATTTTCAAACTAGGGATTAAGATTTTGCAATGGATATCTTCACCTAACTACAGACACACAAATTCACCTCAAAATTCATCCATACATTATTTTATAGACAAAATTATCGATTCAGAAACCTAAAGCCAAAGTACCATCTGTTCTATCCTTTGGCTCTTGTTTTCTTCTCGCTAAATTAGTTTTCTCCCTGTTCTCTTACATGCATTGTGTTTGTGTAAGTGATCATTTTCAAGAATGCAAGTTTCTAATGTAATATCAAGCACGGTAGGCTTAAACATGGTCTCTCTTTTTGGCAATATGTAGAGAATCCAAAGCGTTGAAGGGAGGGGATTTAAGAGATGGTTGGAGGAGGGGTTGACATGCTCTCTCCCCTTCGATGCAAGGGGAACAAAAAAAGGACACAACCTTTGAGATCTCATCAATGAACAATGTCAAGTCTCGTGATCCTTGTCTGGATCTCCAGTCATAAAAAAGAGGGGCGTTGACTGTTCGACATGTGAAGGCCATGAGAGGATGCCGCCATCGAATTCAGTGTCTTTGCTGGCTATTGATATTACTATAGTCTCTGTCTGCCCCTTCTCTCCAGCACCGTCACGGTAATGTAATAATGGAAGGGAGCATCTTGCATTGTTGCTAAGAGACGTATTGGTGCTGAGAGACGTACACTTTGGTCAGCGATTCTAGCGATGTAATTACTGCTTCCCATACACGGCTTAGTCCACATGTGAGAGATCACAAATCCATGTGCCCTAGGGAAAATTATTGAAAGAGTTTTAAATCTATTGAACGTTTACCAATTAAGTCCTAAATTTTAAGATTTTACTAATTAAATCTTAAATATTTTGATTATGTCAATTGAGTTTAAAATATTTTTCAAGTTTTCTCATAAACGGTACTACAAATTGGCTGAAAATCATTGAAGTGGATGCCAACCATCCTATGTCGTATGGCTAGTATTGATATTGACAAATTTTTTTTTTTTTGAATTATTTTTTCCTTTTTTATTTTCTTCTATTTTCCTTCTTTACTTTTTCCTTTTCTTCATTTTCCCTTCTTCCCTCCACTAGCCATCGCTAGGCCTCGTCAATGGCTAGCGAAGGTCGCCGGCCTTAGGTAAGGGCCACCCTCACCCTATTTGGGGAGGGTGGCACTTGCCAGCCCAAGCTTGGCCATCCCTCACTTGAGGTCAACGACCTCCATTGGCCATCAACAAGACCAACGATGGCCAACGAAGGGAGGGACAGATGAGAGAGAGAGAGAGTAAAGAAACATAAAAGAAGAAAATAAAAAATTCAGAAAACATTAAAATATCTTAAAAAATTATTCACATTAGCGCGAATCATATCACGTAGGACGAGTGGCTTCCTAGTTAGCAATTTCAAGTCAAAATTGACCGGAGGAACTCAATTGCAAAATGTAAAAATGTTTTAGACCCAATCAATACAATTAAAAATTTTATAATTAAATTGATAAAAGTACAATAGGTTTAAAACATTTTGGACAATTTTCCATGTGCCCTATATGGCCCACTTCTATCTTCCACATATCTAAGTGAGGATTTCACTAACAACAGGTAGATTAGGATGCTTGTTCAGCTATTAAATAAAGACTTCTTCTTTTTTCAAATATGCGATAGTGTCCATACATATCTTTCATTTTTAAGTGTGCTTTTCTTGTCATTTTCGCCGGACGCATTAGATGTGCAGACACTTGAGCGAGTTGTGGTTCAATGCAAAGGATAATAAATTAATGTGGGAGCTATCAGTACAATGTTTAAATCGACAATATATAACATGTCCCGAATAATGTAGTGACCTTCGGTGCTAAGGACAAAGCCGCCAATGAAAAAGCAAATCATAAGCTTCACATCAGATGGTTCGAATCGGGACCAATTCATAAATTAAGATAGTTTATAGCAATTCTCCATTAACTTTGACCTGGCCTTTCGCCGCGTTGGGTGTCCAGACACTCTGAACCAAGTTTACACCCTTTTTTTATTTTCCATGGCCGATTCGAATACGAGGAAATCTCTTGGTATTTTCTCTCTTTTGGGTTGTCGTGGTACTGTCTCTTCTAGGGAAAAAATCAAAGTTCGTGGGCAAACATGAATCCAACTGGTGTCTCATGCACCTAAACCACGAAATGAATCCGACCCATTTCGATCTAGCTTAGAATATTCTCTCTCCCATGTCTCTGAATGCCAGTACGGCGCTACGCAGGTGGGGAGTGAATTTTCTCTCGTGGGTTCGATCATCCGAATTGCAGAACCAGAAAAGGCCAAAAGAAGAAGAGCGTAAAGGCCACAGAGAGAAGAAAAGTGGGGGGGCATTCTCTGATCCAATCTAAAACCATGTCTGATGGAGAGAGAAATGGAGAGAGAATCTCTCACCTCGCCACGCCGAAGGAAACTTCGAGGAAGAAGGCGGGGGAACGTATGATGTAGAGAGAGAGAGAGAGAAGAGAAGAGAGAGATTCACGATCTGATTTCTCATCATGGCTTAAAGCGGTACCGCATGTGTTCATAGTTTAGTCCGAACGGTCTTATTTTTCCCGGCACGGATTCTGCCGAAAACATTCTTAGAATGAACCGAAGTTGAGTTTTCGAAAAAGAGAGAAAAAATTGGGCCTGGCGAGGGCTATAACTTCATCAAATTCCAATTCATTGATAGATATATAGATGGACGAGAAGCGATCAATAGGGGAATCAGAGTCGTGTGTATGGCTTTAAAATTGGGGGAAAATTATAGCCGAGGCCCGATGAATGGAAAATTAGAGGTAATTGATTTTTGGTTGGGTCGAATCTTAACCCAAAATTGAAAATCGGATTTGGTCCATTTCCAAGGTGGTCTAGTGGAACTGGTTGAGTTCAAAGGAAAGACTAGAGGCGTGAGCATCATGGGGCAAAAAAGAAAGACCCAAAGAGAAAAGGAAGCGCACATGAGACATTTAAAAGAAAAGAAAAAAAAAAAAAAGGGTTGCCCAGACCGCTTGAACATCGGTTCCACTTTTAGGAACTAGAAACTGGACCGAGATGGAACCGGCTAATTCGATTCGGTCTGAATGGTTCCCAATTTAGTCAGTCTGTCTTACTCACTCCTACAGAAAAATATATATTTGCGTGTGCACATGCGAGCATAAGTTAGTCCTATAACTCAACCTAAAGATGTCTGCAGGCACTTTTGGCTCGAATCGGGTTTAGGTGAGCTTGTGGACTGGCACGTTTGTGATTGGATCTAGTATAGACATCACCCACGTACAAATTTAGTTAACAAGAATTATGGTGAATGTCGCTATCGATGACGGCAAGCTTGATGGCTACAATTGTCACCTCTTAAGTAGATTTACATATCCAGTATCAATCAAGGTTCGCCAAAAATAGTATCAAGTAATATATACCCATTTTGTAGTTACATCCGGTTTTCTCTCAAGCAAGAGATAGCATGTCTTATCTAACTTTATCCTAACCTTAGCTGAGATTTTGTGTGAGTGACCAAACATGATCCAAAACCTTTTCTTACCATAAAAATATAGATCCATCTACAACATTGATATATTAAGCGACGTAACATATGTGAACACTTATCGAGTGTACCGCTCTTGAAGACATAATAGAACTTTATCGCGTTATATATTAATTTCGCAAATCAAAATTTATTCCACCTAAGATTCCTGTTGAAAGAATTACAGATTTCTTGTCCTTTCTGCGTGCAATTCCGGTCCATGATGCTCCACGGTGGAAATCAATCAATGGAGGCCCCCGCTTTTTACCTGATGATGACGACTCCTGGAGAAGATAGTGAAAAAGGGGCAGAAAGAACCCAAAAGCCATAAACAAAATCTTTTAAAAAGGAAAGGTAAAGACCCGCCAGGTCGGTGGGCAAAGCACTTACCATAAGAGGAGAGAGAGAGCAGAGAGAGAGAGAGGAGAGAGGGAGGGAGCAAGCAAAGGCAACCCAGCGAGGCAGAGGGCGAGAAGACAGAGAAAAGAGAGCTGTTTCAGATTTAACACACTTAAAAAATCTATCTTCTGACACAGAAAGAGAGAGAGAGAGGGAGGGAGAGATGTTAATGTTGATGCCTATATCCCTGTGAGTCCTAGGAGCTCATCTCGATTCCTCACCTCATCTCTCTCTCTCTCTCTCTCTCTACATCTGTTGAGACCTGAGACCCCACAAGTGGTGGGTTGCTCTGCATCTGGGTCTCCCCAAGATTTGAAGCAGAGAGGTGTCCAAGGCTCTCCTCTCTCTCTCTCTCTCTCTTTTCAGAGTCGAGTGAGGTACTTTCTCGAAACACGTTCGCTCCTCCTTTTCCTGACTCTTGTTCTTGTTCTTGCTCTGTTTCGCAACTGTTCATTTCCTTCTTTGGTACTTTGCTTTTCTTCTTCCTTCTCTGTCGCACGTAACGCAGATCCCGTTGACATTTGACCCCACCTTCGTCCATTTCGCTCTTCTCCGTTCTCTTCCAAAGTAATTCGCAGAGGATCTGGTTATTCTTGGGTGCAAAGTTCGTTTCTTGTTCTCGTCTTGATCCTAGCTCCGCATATTCAGTTGACCAGTCATTGCTTATCACAGTTAGATTTTGTTTGAGCAAGGACTAGATGGGTCGTCACAAATTTACTGATTCTTGGGTGGTATCCTTAGATTTAGTTGCCCCTCAGCAACAGAGTACTATCACTTCAATTGCACTCTGCATTCTTTATGTTTCTTCTGCGGATCTTGGTTTGCTAATTAGGTTCTGCTTTAGTCAAAACTCAGGTGAATGTGACGCTATATACTTTGGTGGGCGTCCATTTCAATGAAGATCTTTCGAGTTCTTGCTTTTCCTTTTGTTGCCTGTTCTCTTTTAATTGTGAGTTTTTGTTGTTGAAAGTCAACAGTTATTCTGAAGAGAGACATCGATTTCAAAGTATTACCGACAGCTGAATTGGGGAATACCTCTCATCTCAAGGAATTATGAAATCACATGAAGCGTGTCCAATTAGTTTGCTTTCCTTGATTATCTGTGGTTTCTTTTTGCCTTTTTTTTATCCTGTGGGGGCTTCTCACACAGAGAGAGAGAGAGAGAGGTCCTACTATTAATGTATTAGGTCGACTGTGTTTGTTGAGTTTGGGCCCATTGTCATGTGAGAAAAAGGGAAAGTGACATGAACATTTTTTATTTGTATGAATTTGCTGTCCTGTCTTGTGAGCATTGAACGGTTTTGCGAGTCCTCTTATGAAGTCGGCATTAGAATATTGACCGCTAATAACACTAGATCTGGTATATCTAACTATCTTTCTTAGATCTGTTTATACTGATCTGTCTTTTATGCCAAAATGGATACTGTTGAAGATAGCCACTAGTCCTAGAGACTTGATTTGAGTCCTACAACCACGCTCACCTAACCCTCTTACAATGATCGCTCGCTTTCATTGGCAATGCATTATTGGTTTTTTCCTCTTCTGAGGTTGATCTATGGGTTCCCTTTGGTTAAAAAAACTAAAAATGCACAATGCCTCTTTTCACTATGAACTAAGTTCTTAAATGCAGTTCTTCTTTACCAAAAAAAAAAGTTCTTAAATGCAGTTCTGTATTGACTGGCTACCTAGGGACTAAACTTCTTTGATTTAATGTATAAAAAATATTCAGATTATTGCATTTGCAATTGGCAAAGCGTGCTCAATGTCTTGCTTTATGAACTATAAGTGATGAGAAAGTCATCAACATTATACTGCTGTACTTGTTCGAAAATCATTTGTCTGATCAGTGAGCTTTCCCAGAAATTCATTTATCTACGCATGGTGAAAAGTTCATTGTGAAGTAAGCTTCAAGTAGCTTTCAAACGTATCTTGTTAGGAGGTTTGACTTGAAAAGCCACATCTGATCTGTGCAGAGAGTTGTAATTTAATAACGATAGGATGACGAAGCATAAGGATGGAAAACCAGGGTCCCTACAAGACAAGCGAACTAGAGTTCTTCCAATGACAATTTTGCTCATTGCCTTATGTGGCTTGTCGTTTTATCTGGGAGGTATTTTCTGTGCTGAGAAGAACAAATTCGAGGTAAAGAATGTCAAGGACATTGCTAAGGCCGTCCCTTCTCCTAAAGAATCGACAGTTGCTCCACTTCAGATGAAGTTTGTCACGTTCCCTGAGTGTAGCTTAGACTACCAAGACTACACTCCCTGCACGGATCCTAAGGTACGAGCAGACCAAATAGTTTGTTGTGATCTGATCTACCAGAACGAATCTAAGATATGTGGTTTTCTTCTTTTGGGCACAGAGGTGGAGGAAGTATGGCATGCATCGTCTGACTTTCATGGAGCGCCATTGCCCGGCAGTTTTTGAGAGAAAGGAATGCTTGGTCCCGCCACCAGAAGGGTACAAGCCGCCGATCAGATGGCCAAAGAGCAGGGACGAATGTTGGTACAGGTAATTGTGTTTCCTCAATCATGCTAGACAACAGAAATTTCTGAATTCATGACACGATAGTGAAAATGGATATGTGGATCGGGTCATAGGAATGTGCCATATAATTGGATCAACAAGGAGAAATCAAACCAGAACTGGCTGAGAAAGCAAGGAGAGAAGTTTCTTTTTCCTGGTGGCGGTACGATGTTTCCCAAGGGTGTGAGTGCATATGTTGATTTGATGCAAGATCTGATCCCGGGTATGAAAGATGGCACAGTTCGAACAGCCATTGACACGGGTTGTGGGGTGAGTTTGTACTTACTCATGAAGGGGAAAAGAATTGTGGTACTTTTTTTAATTAGCATTTCTGAGATGTGCAGATGCTTCTGTGGTTTAATAGATTTGGCACTCACTTACAGTTCTAGTGGTAGTTTTAGCTGATGCCTACAATATCTTTAAATTGTTTCAGGTTGCAAGCTGGGGAGGCGATTTGTTGGATCATGGGATATTAACTGTTTCTCTTGCCCCTCGAGATAATCATGAAGCTCAAGTCCAATTTGCCTTGGAACGGGGGATTCCGGCAATACTAGGCATCATCTCTACGCAACGGCTACCTTTCCCGTCGAATTCATTCGATATGGCCCACTGCTCAAGATGCCTTATCCCATGGACTGAATTTGGTAACTCCTTTTCCCGATGCGTTGGATCTAAATACCAGGAAGAATTGGATGTTGGGTATGAAATCTCTCTTTTCTTACTTATGAAAGTGCATTGGTCACAGGTGGATTATACCTCCTAGAAATCAACCGGATACTGCGGCCTGGAGGTTTCTGGGTCCTCTCAGGACCACCAGTCAACTACCAAAACCGCTGGCGTGGATGGAACACCACCGTGCAGGAACAGAAGTCAGATTATGACAGACTGCAGAAGCTTCTCACCTCAATGTGCTTCAAGCTGTATAACAAGAAGGATGACATCGCCGTGTGGCAGAAAACCTCAAACAGCAGTTGCTACAACCGCCTCGCGAAACCTGATGCCTACCCACCGAAATGCGATGACAGCCTTGAGCTGGACTCTGCTTGGTATACTCCGCTCCGTCCTTGCGTGGTTGTTCCGGATCCGAAGCTCAAGAAGATCAGTCTCAAATCCATCCCCAAGTGGCCTGAGCGACTGCACGTCGCACCTGAGCGCATGTCAGAAATACACGGAGGAAGTGCGAGTGCTTTCAAGCACGATGATAGTAAGTGGAAGGTGCGGGCAAAGCACTACAAGAAAGTACTACCTGCACTTGGGACTGATAAAATAAGAAATGTCATGGATATGAACACTGTCTATGGAGGTTTTGCAGCTGCTCTGATTGATGATCCATTATGGGTTATGAATGTTGTCTCATCCTATGGTGCCAATACTCTTGCCATCGTTTATGATCGCGGGCTTATTGGAACATACCATGACTGGTAACTTCAATGTTGACTTTTGTTCGTAGGATCTTTTACAACTTTAATTGCTTTTGATCATTCCAATGTTTATCTGTTTGTTTTGGTTCTTTTGGTAGGTGTGAGGCGTTTTCAACATATCCTCGAACATACGACCTTCTTCACCTCGATGGTCTCTTCACTGCTGAGAGCCACAGGTATTGCCGGTGTCTTCCATCAATTTTCTCATCACCAGGAATGTGCTTTTAATAATTGGCGTCTTCTCTAGCCTCCTCCCTTAGTTGAAGCACTTCAGATGATGACACCATTATTATGGTGTGCTTTCAAATTGACCCGAACACAGCCATTTCATGGTGCAATGATTGACAAATAATTTAGTTGTGAAGTAATGCTATGAACAATCCTGTTTCGCCTATATAAAAAAACGAGTACCTCTAGGAACACAAATATATATTTCCTGAAAGTGGAGTTGTTTGAATCTTGGCAGGTGTGATATGAAATTCGTTCTCTTGGAGATGGACCGAATCCTCCGTCCCAATGGGTATGTGATCATGCGGGAGTCTAGCTACTTCATCGAAGCAATCGCGACGATCGCAAAGGGGATGAGATGGGGGTGCCGCAAAGAAGACACTGAGTACGGCGTCGAGAAAGAGAAACTGTTGGTCTGCCAAAAAAAGCTTTGGTACTCGTCGAGCAAGAGCTCACGGTAAAAAAGCGAGTAAGACACACACTTCATGTACAACAAAAATTGCAGAATAGTAGTATAGACAGTTGAGAGTTCAATCCAATCCTGCATATCAGACACACAAGGAGATCAGTCGAAGGAAACCCAACAAGGGTTCAGGGATTTCTGCATTCAAATTCTTTCAGGCTATGAACAGTGACTAATAATTACCTGATTCTGGTTAAGAGCCTTCTCATACAAGTATATTGTCCTCAAGGCTGGAGATGTAATTTCATTTTTTCTGTTTCTTCCTTCTTTTTTTTGTCATTCTTTAGTCCTCTTTCTTGCCCCCCTGTTTCTCCTCTGTTTCCACACTTAGCTGGAAACTGCAGGAGCTATACTCAAATGCGGGAGGTGTATTCAAATCAATTTTTTCCTTTTTATTCTGGCAACAGTGTGAGATATGCTGCAATGTCATTACCCTCTTTTTATCGTGTTCACCTCTTCTTGTGAACGCAACAAAAAGTGGTTTCTTCCCAAGCCTGTGGCTTGTGAGCTCGTGTATAGGAAGATTCCGTCGGTTGTGTTTTGATAGGTGGGACCTCAGAATTTGCACGGAGGCTTTTGTAAAATCGAAAGTTGTTCTGTTTCTGCACACAGAGAGTTATGAATGTAGGGTTTCTCTATCTGTGACTGTACCTTGTCTTCTGCTAGAATCATCTGATCGAGTTCGATATGAGGCCAAAAGCTAGATCCTTATTGCACTGGAACGAGGGAGGATTTTAACTTGGTTGGAGTGTGGAGTGATTTTCAATTCCCGAATTTAACTTGTTCAAGTCCACGAGGTGCAAAATGGGTCTAGAATTCATATTTTAACCCATATTTGGTAAATTGGGTCATAAATGGATAGCCTTAAATTATAAAAGCAGGCTTAAATGGGTCATGAATGGTTGTCTAACAACTAGAGGTGAGCATTGGTCCTAGTTAACCCCGAACCGACCCTAAACCAGCCCAACCCTACTAGTCTTGGATTGGTTCCCAAGGGGACTTAGGTTGATCCTTGGTCCTAGGATTCCTAGATCAATATTGTGTGGATTGGTCCTCGATCCTAAAAGTTTATGGTCGATCCAACCCGAATCAACCCTAATTGTATATATTATATATTATTTATAATTTTTTATATATTCTAAAGAGAAAGCCTTAAGTCAAATAACGTCGATAGCATTAAACGACTTCTCATGGCGTCCAAAATGGCATAAACAATATTAAATGACTCATCACGGCATTCTCCTCCAATACTCGCTCTCTTTTGTCTTCTTTGTCTTCTCAGTCTTCAATTTGCCAAATAAAAAGAAACAACTTCCTTGTTCACCGCTTGACACTCATCTCGCTCAACTTCCCGGATCGTTGCTCAACTTCCTATCTTGTCCCATATTTCTATGAGAAGTCTTAATTGTTATTATGATTTCTTGCTTTTAGCATATGTGAAATTTTTATTGTTGTATTATCTTAAATTTGTCGAATATGTAATGGTATTCATAGTTTGGTTGCATAACATTACATTGTCGATAGATATGTACTTTGAAATGTTAGGTTTACCTTTTCAAGAAGTACAAAAAGTGAAACAAAAAAATTTATTGTTTAGCCTAAGTTGACATTGGAACTAGACCGAACCCATTGGGTTGATCCGATTCTCGATCCCAAACTTAATAAGGTCGGTCTTTGGTCCCAAAAATTAAAGATCAATACTATGTGATTTGGTCCTAGAGTTAAGGAGTGGATCGGCCGTCCCGAACCATGCTCACCCCAATAATAAATTAGTAGGTCTTAAACTAACCCATATGAAAAATAGAAAGAGAAACTCATTTCTAACCCGTATTAGGTGGAGTTGGACTTAAGAGATGTCAAGCCAATATTTATGATTTTTTATTTTGTTTTGTTTAATTATTAATTTTTGTTAATTTCTTTTCCTCTTAGAAGAAAACACGGATAAATAAATAAAAAATGAAAAAAATTAATTTAAAAATCTGAAAAAAATTAATTTAAAAATCAGTTTATTTAAATTCAATCTTTAAAAAAATAATAATAACCACTAAATTTGTATTGCATGAAAGTGTCTTAGTAATATAATTCTTTTTAAAAATCATAAGAAATAAGTTTTCCTTAAATTAGATTAAATATGAAAATGTTCCAACAATATAAATGATGTTGGGTATAAGCCGTTAAATTTGTATTACATTAAAATGGATCAAAATGAGTTAATTGGATCAATTTTGGTCAGACTATTTTTGATCTGACACATCCATTTTATAGTTCTACTATCAACCACCTACGCCTAAAGGTAAGCATGATTCTAGAGTAGAGTTGAGCATTAGATCAATAGGAACTAAGTCAATTCTACGCTCTAGGATATGTAGGTTAGGTTTCAGATTCGAAATCTATTCCGATGAGTAGGTTCTAAGTGAAACCAAGAACCTGAGACAAGTCTTTGTATTTTTGTTTTTTTATTTCTTTACGTGATCCTATGATATTTCATTATATATAATGATGACCATAATTTGAAACTATTAATTTGAGTTTTCATTTTCGACGGTCTTAAGGATTTCATAATTTTTTTTTTCTAAATATGAGTCATGATTAAATGTTAATTATTAAATGTGATAATTCATGGCCATCATTCATTTAAAAATACAAGTGAAACCTACATAAACCCCAAAACCTGTAACGACGTAGGTTTCAAATTCCTGAATATGCAGGTTAAAAAATTGCAAGATCCACTTAAATTCCAAATCCCAAAATTTAGAAACATGTTATGAATAGATTTAAGATAGAATTTAGAAGTAACCTAAAACCCCTCAACCCTTATCTAGGCCTCCACGTTCCTGCCTAGAATTATCTCATTGCTTGAAAGCCGCTTAGTGCTTATAATTACTTCATAGGTTAACACTACTTATAAAGAAAATTTGTCTTTCCTGACTGGCAATTCAAAGTTTCGCGGCCTTTTCCTAAACGAAAAGGTTTGTTGAGACTCGACAGGCTTTGATGAGCCTTTTTCAAGTCTCAACAGACCTTTCCTGAAAGAAGTCAAAATCTCTGTTCTCATAAAGACTAATTTTTCGAATTCCCGCGGTATGCATGCTTATGAAGCATTTGAAGAATAATGTCAGTTCAAATTCCTTCCGACTTGGCTTGGCATGCCTTCGCTTTCAAATCGCATTACAACAGAAACCAAACAATATAGGGGACGACAACTTATCAAGCATCTGCTAAGAGCCATTTATTTCGACAAACATAAGCTCCCAATCACTGGGACACAACAAGAGAACATAGTTGCCATAGAAATAAATATCAGGAACTCGAAATAACCACAAGCAAAGTACTGCGAGTCTGATTTTATTCTCCAACAGGAAGAAAGGCGGAAAACGGCACCCTTGCACATTCATCCCGCTACTTTACGGTTATAGCCTCGGCCAGGTTGAATCCACTGTCCATGGCGTTGTCCATCACGCCATCCACCAGCCTTCAGAGGTGGCAATTGCTGCATCTCCGGACCTCTGCGAGCACCAAAGCTCAAATCTGCCAACTTTTCACTTACATCAGCCACTTCTCTGGACATTGGACCCTTTATCACAGAAGCTGCAACATTAAGAAGCATTATTTGTTAACAAGTAACAAATGACTAAATAAATGAACTCTCCTGAACATTCTCCAGAACCTAAACCACCGATGACGGGTGGGGTCTAGGACCGTGGGTGGATTCGTCATCTTCTCTGAATGAGGGCATCTTATTTATGGCTCACGATGAGTTAATATAAGTTAAGATTTTAATTTACAACTCATTTTAGAGTTATATAGATTTAGCTTCCACGCAATGAATGAACATAAAGTTAAGTGTCCATAAGGAATCCAGGAAACCTCGCTCGTAGAAACATCACAAAAGGGAGCAATTACATACCACACGTACCTGAATTTTTACCCATTCTTCAAATTGGATACCTAGCTTTTCTTAGTTTAATGAAGTGCTTAACTTTTCAAATGAGGGTCAATGTTAGGCGTCCATTAAAATCGCGGAAAATGTCAATGTAGTCACTAATGCCGTTAAATGACAATCAACTGTCCCTTTTGACGTACAATGTGGCCTCTTGAGATAAATGCCGCGTCAACAAATCAGACAACTAAAATCGTCAAATCAATCATCACTCGATGTCTAGAAGGAAATGGCACAATTTTTCATAAGTAAGCCAAACCATGTAGCCAATTGTACTTAAGTGAGCCACGCCAGCACATGACATGGTAATTTATCTAATGAAAGCATCACATTGAGCTAAATTTGGAAAGATGACATACTTGATTAAATAAACAAAAGGCAAAGGTCTGAATACTTACGGCGCCATTACCCCATAAAGAAATTAGACTTACTTGGGCTGTTGTTTCCTGATGGTCGAAATCTTGGCTGTTTGACAGAGAAATTTGAATATGGCGCAACCTTGTTTGAATCCTTATGGAACAAAAAAAAACTTGTTTAGTATTTCTTGACATGCGATATAGTGATACATTGATAAACTTAGAACTCCAAACCACTCCAGCTACTCATAAATTACAATGGATGGAAGCAACTATTATTAAATAGCATGTATGATACATTACCTAGGCCCAAAAACGCAAGGTAAAAACCACACGAGGACTTAATCTTAAATGGTCATGAGCATGTATGATATCCATAGTCAATAAGTTGAAATTGTTTACCAATTGCACGCCCAAACGATTTACTTCACTAACTACCCAACATGTTGAACAGCTCTAACGATGATAATCAATATTTTTTTATAGGAAAGGCACGAGTCTCACCTGATTTACCATATTAAGCTTCCGCTGAGCTCCTGTAAAAGTACAAATGATTACACTTCTCTTCGCTTGGAAATTTGATATACATAGTGCTCATAAATTGATAATCACTTCAAATAACCAGTAATTTATTTCATGCTACCTGGCTTCAGAGCCACTGCTCTTGGTGATGAATTGTTGCCACCAAGCTTTCGATTATCCAACATCCCAGGATACCTTCTGCCATTTCGCACCTCCAAAGAAACTCTTGTTCCCACTGCAGCGAAACATGACAAATTAATTCCAAGCTGATGACTGACGATAAAAAGTAAAGTCTAGATAAGAAGACAACCAGGTGGAGGTGTCCTATTGGCAGTTAATCTTGATCGGAGGGCAGGAGGAATGTAGTAGCAACTCTGGCACAGAAAAAATAAACAATGAACAAATATACCAAAAGAGCGCCCAATCTGTATCATAAATTTAACAACAAAAATTCAAGAAAAGCATAAAAGGTTCACCTGAAAGAAAGGATGTTGAAGGGCCTCAGCTGCTCCAGGCCTCTGGAATGGATTCCACGAACAGAGGGACTGCAATTCACAATAAAATATTATGATCGAATCTAGAGCAAGCTAAATTTCATAAAAATGGTGCTCACCCTAATGAGATTGATTGCATCCGCACTGGCAGATGGTATCATTCTGGACAAATTCACACCAGGAAACTACATTGCAGAATAGCTGAGTCAGACCATGCCTACTGAGGGGGAAAAACACCAATCAAGCAGGTAAAACTTATAAGGGTACCTGTGGAAATTGATAATTAATGGACCTGGCAAGATGAAGACCCTCAGCCCACGACTCCCAAGTAGGACTTCCTATCACACCACATATTTTGAAAACTTCATCCACTTCACTGCAAAGCAGGCAAGCAAGGAAGATCATCAAACACTGAATGTCCAACAAAGAACTTGAAGAGAAACTTGAACCCTGAACTAAGCATGAGGATTATGAGAAAACATTATATTTGACATAACACAAACGAAAAATAGATAAATATTTTCTTACCAAAAAAAAAAAAAATAGATAAATATTGATTGGACGGTAAGTGAGACTTGGAAAAGAAATGGATATGCCTTAGCAAAAGATCATATACCTGATGCCAGGGAAGAGCGGCCGTAGTGTGAACATTTCAGCCATAATAGCACCCATAGCCCACATATCTGTAGGAACATCAAAATCTCAAAGATTCAAAAAGGTACCTACAAATGCTAAGTCAGAAGACATCTATTTTTTTCTTCTGGGACCCTTACCAACTTTAGAACCATACAAGTGTGACTGAAGCAGCACTTCTGGCGCTCGGTACCTGCATTAATGTTTAAGATTTATCATACTGTTGAGACAAAAGCGGAGTGAATCGGTCAGAGATCACATAAAGGAGAAACAACCCACCAGCGTGTTGAGACATATTCAGTGTATGGTGGATCTGAATTTATCTCACGAGCAAGACCAAAATCAGCAATTTTCACCGTGTCTTTGGTTATCAAAAGGTTCTCTGCAAAAGACCAAAAACAGACATAAGACTGAAACACAAGCCAGCCAAAAAGAAACCTAAACCACCCAAAATTTTCCAGTAAATAAAGAAGGGGACCAATAAGCTGATCATGACTATAACTCCTAGTAAGCATCATTTACCTGGCTTCAAATCACGGTGGAAGTACCCATGATGATGCATATAAGCAAGACCTTGAAACACTTGAAAGAACCAATTTCTTATTTCAGCCTCCGAGAAGAGCTTCTCTCTGTCCTTCATGAGCTGGTAGAGGTTGCATTCCTGACAAAAGAAGACAAAATCAGCCAATGAATTCCAAAAGACCAAAGAAGGAATAATGCAGCACTACTTACCATGTACTCAAACACAAAATACAGGATATTATTTTCCCAGATGAGTTCTTTAAGCTTCACAATACTAGGATGATTCATTTTTTGCAATGACTGCCACAAGACAAAACCATCAGAATCAATACATAACCACAAAATTATATGATAGAGAAAACACAAAAAGAAAAACTAAATTCTAGTACCTTCACTTCTCTCAGGTTCATGCACTCCTCCCGGGAATAGTATTTCCTCTTCATTTTCTTTATTGCAACCTGTCAAGGTTAAAGATCAAGTAAGTACGTAAACACATGCAGAAGCCTAGTCACAGCACCAAATATATGGAGAAATTGCAGTTCCAGCCAAGTCACGAACAACTTACAACTTCTCCAGTATGCTTATTAATAGCTCGCCAAACATTCCCAAATGTTCCATCACCTACTTCTTTAAGTAATTCGTACCTGTAGAAGTCAAAAGGGTGGTCAAATGAAGCCAAATCCCAAAACCTTCAGTCTACAATAGCAAAAGAAGAAAAACTCACCTCTCCATTGTAGCAGCAACTCCGGTGCAACAAGGCTCTTTCTTTATTCAAGAAAACAAAAGAAACTAAAACAGAAATATGGCATCTACTTCAGTGGATGTCTTGTGCTGAAAACCTCCAAATACTAATAAAAGCACCAAAGCCCAGGTCCCAGCTGAAACATCCGTTGCTTTCTATAAGCTGATATGAGAAAGCATGAGATGAATATACTGCTGATGGATAGGTTTCTCAGCTTTCCTCACTGCTGGAGCCATGGATTGTTGATCACAAATTGGCACCCTTGGCAAGAAAAGACGATGAGCGAGAATCATGTCGACAGCGACAACAAGCTTAAACAAAAGACAGCCTCAGGGATACAAGCGCCAGCCGAGGTTTCAGAATTCCCTGTAATCTCCAATAAACAGCTTCCTCATCACTCTAGCCCACTTGCCACAAAGAGAAACTTCCAATGACGTATCTAAGTGCTAAATAAGAAAAGCCTATACTCAATATCTCAATATCCGCCAAACTTCAACTTCAGATATGCGGTAGCAGAATTCAACCCTGAAATAATGCCACTAATTGGGTTAAAAGAAATGAAACCACCTAGAAATTGACCAGATACCGAAAAATTGGACATAAACGGAGACAATATGGGAAACAATTCACAGGATTGCTTTTACCTCTGAAGAGGTTCTCCTGGAAATTTTCACTTGATGGCCTGTTGATGCACTTGGTAGTGCATTAAAGATCCACAATAAATCACAGCTTGCATTACGCCTCCAGCAGTGATCATTCACAGAAGGCAACCACTAAGTGCAATTGACGAAGGAAACCAGAAGAAAGTCACCAAGCATAAGAAAACGCCAGTCGAACACTTCCCCAAATGAAAAGAGACGAGACTGATCGCAGGTTGACCAAAGGCAGGCTTGCTCCATATCTGAGAAAATAAGAAGCTCCTTAAAGCCAGATCCTTTAAAACCTATAAACAAAGAACCACATGAGAGATTTCGTCATATTCAGGAAATCAGACCATAGACAAACATTCATCAACTAGCTTCATCACAACTTAGACTTACCCAAAATAAGCTAAAAATAAGATATTAAAATCTATCGCCGGAAACAAAACAAAAAAATATTTTCACAGACAGTGCGCTAGGACAATATCAATAGAACCCGCGCCTCCATCAACTGGATTAAAATACTTCTCCACGGTAAAAGAGTAAAAGACCCACTATTTGAATTTGCAGGCCCTTCGTTCATGTCCCAATTATCATGGATTCTGTGCTCGGCCTTAGGTTATTTACCAAGTCGGAAGAGAAAATAATACCAAAAGGCATGTAATTAAACAGTAAACCAATCCCAACAATAATTAACAGGGAGTGATAACTACCACACCATCACCCGTCTCCACCGAATAGAAATCAGCTGATGTCTTAGGAAAATAGGGGGCAAAAGTTCACCTCAGAACAATTACCCCAGGCCGCAAAACCCTAAATTAACACAAGAGACCTAAACCTAGCCCACACCCAACCTCAAAAGCTTGCAATTGTAATCAACGACGGAAAACGGTGAACAATTATCAAAATTCGCGCACACCCAGCTCACAAATCATTCCGAAAACTCGCGAGCCACGCAACCAATCGAATCAACGGAAAATCCCCAGGCAGCAAAACCCTAAATCAACAGGAGAGACCAAAACCTAGCGGCCCCATCGAGCCTCAAAAGCTCGCAATCGCAATCAATGACGGAAAACAAGTGACCAATTATCAAAATTCAAGCACACCCAAATCACAAATCACTCCGAACCGCCCTAAAATCACAAAAAAAAAAAAAAAACTCGCGAACACGCAGCCAATCGAATCAACGGAAGACCATAGCCCCAAAAAAACCAGACGAACTCCTCAAGATCGCGCCGCGACGAGACATCCAGCGAGCGATAATCCACGCGCAACCAAACCCGATCGCGACAGCGAGCGCGCGCGAGCGAGAGAGAGAGGATCGGATCGGGACCTGAAAGCCGAAGCGCATAAGAACCGGCGCGGGCTCCGGCGGAAGGAGGAATCCAGAGCTCTCCCCTCTTCACGATTCTCGTCGGCAGACGCGCCCCCACAAAGCTCGCGCGAAACAACCTTCCCCGAATCTCTCTCTCCCTCTTTCTCTCTCTAAGCTCTGCAAGAAGAACGCGGCTTCCTCTCTAGAGAGAGAAAATTTGACCTGCTCCCCGCCCTCTATTTATAGCAACGGAGAACCGACAGAAATCGCGTCGCCGTTGCTGCGAAGGAGGGAGAGAGATTCCGGAGGGAGAACGACGCCGTCTGACGTGGCGCGTACTTCGGATCCGACGGCTGGAAAGCGCCCGCGCGGTGGGGCCCTCTCCCGATCTCGCGGCCACGGACGCGAGTTGGGCCTTCGCGTGCTCGTCCTGCGGTGCGGTGCCGCCCCGCCCACCTGACTTTTGCCTGGGAGCTTCTTATCGCGGGGGCGCGACCTAATTTTTGGGCGCGATCCGGACCGTCCGTTCCTCCCGGGTCGAGCTAACTCCGCACCGAATCTGGACCGTCCGTTCCGTAGGAACTTGACTTTCGTGTGTTTCGACATAAATTAAAACTCGGATTTGGAACGCAACGTGGATCACCACGTTCACATGTGTCGATAATTTCGTCGAGGAAATTTCCAATGCGAACTCGATGGCATAAACATTCACTTCACGGATAATATTATTTAATGTTTTTCAGCAAAAGTCTTTAGTTTGGTGGTATCGATCGTCATGCGATATTTTTCGATAGGACCTAAATATTCTTTTATTTTTTTGTTTGAAAAGTCCATGACTTGACAACTTATTATGGTGTATTGAAAAGATTAATAAAAAATTATCATCGTCATCATCTCCATTATTATTATCATTATGGAAAGTGAGTGTGCCTAGGAAATTATTTGTATAACGAGGTTTTTGGTTTTCACGCCGTCGGTAGAGGAGAGAGCAAACCTCAATGAACAAATGTGAGAAGAGACGATAGAGACAATGCTTGAGGGCTGAATTTTTTATTGTATAGTATAATCTTGGAGCATAGTTTCGACCAAAAAAAAAAAAATCTTGGAGCATAGAAAATTTACAATCCTTCAAAACCTCCGTTTTGACTTTTCTACTTGGAAACTGTAAAATATCATGCAAATTGCGAAAAACCACGACGAAATAATACTGGGATCAACATGATGGATTTGTAGGTTTTGAGGTATTCCAAGCACTCCATGAAAAAGTTGTTTTATCGAAAGGTATCAAAGTACCCATCGATATAAGAATGTGAATGATATTTTACCGATTCTTGGACAAGAAACATGAACTGATGAGAAATTTGAAGTACCGAAGCCAAAAATAATCGTATCCAACCATGTAAAAGATTAATGAGACGTGAAGATAAACTAAAAGTAAAATTGAAGAGATGGTATTCGTTAATTGATTAGTGGTCCTTTGCACAAACTACAATTCAAGTATTAATACTTACTACTTAACAAGGTCACAGAGGAATTAAATGCATCTTATAATATTATTTAATGTTTTTCAGCAAAAGTCTTTAGTTTGGTGGTGTCAATCGCCAGGCGGCATTTTCTTTTATTTTTCGTTTGAAAAGTCTATGACTTGACAATTTATTATGGTGTATTGAAAAAATTAATAAAAAAATCATCATCGTCGTCATCATCTTCATCATTATTATCATTATGGAAAGTGAGTGTGCCTAGGAAATTATTTGCATAACAAGGCTTGGTTTTCACGCCGCCCGTAGAGGAGAGAGAGCAAACCTGAATGAACAAATGTAAGAAGAGACGATATAGACAATGCTTGAGGGCTGAATTTTTCTAGATCGTGCTTGTATAGTATAATCTTGGAGCATAGAAAATTTACAATCCTTCGAAGGCTCCGTTTTTCACTTCTATGCTTGCGAATTATTTATTGATTTCCTCATCGAAACTATAAAATAACATGCAAATTGGAAAAAGCTGCGACGAAATAATACTAGAATCAACGTGATGGATTTGTAGGTTTGAGGTATTCTAAGCACTCCAAGAAAAAAGTTGTTTTGTAAAAAAGTAATAAACTACTTATCGATGTACCAATTGATGACTCAATTGATAAAAGAATGTGAATGGTATTTTACTGATTCTTGGACAAGAAACGTGAATCGATGAGAAATTTGAAGTATTGAAGCCGAAAACAATCGTATTCAACCATGTAAAAGGTTAATGAGGCGTAAAGATGAACTAAAAGTAAAATTGAATAGCCGGTGTTCATTAATTGATCGGCGGTCTTTCGCACAAAGTACAATTCAAGTATTAATACTTACTACTTAACAAGGTCACAAAAGGAATTAAATGCATCTTATATGACTCCTGAATTTCGGCAACTTCTATTATTAAACTGTTATTTAATACTTAGACAACTCCATTACTCAATGTTTGTTTCTTCTCCACTCTTTCACACCCAGCATCATCGGTCACCCCCAAAACTCTTCGTTCCACAATTTAACGGTTACAATAGCCCACATTGCTTAGCTTCTATCATTAATTGCATCCGATATCCATGGCTACCCGATCTAACAGTTGTGTCAATTTCACTTCTTCAAACCTAAGTTGATTTCCATTCTTCATGGGTCTCAACAGTGACATCCGAAATTATCGGCCCCTCGACTTAAATAAATACTTTGTATCGAGCTCATCCCAAATCCCATTAGTCGAACCTCTTTACGGACGCCCATGATCTATGACTTGGTTATTTCCTTTTACATCTCTTGTTGCGTAGAACCATTCATCTTGCCAACCATATGTATTTAGCGACTAACGCCCTGCAATACTTTGCAAATTTTACCTTTGTCGTGTTTTGCTCGACCTCTTTCAATCCAAGTCAACAGTCGAAGATGTGGGTTTTTTTTCTCTGTGTCAACAAAAAAAAGGTCTAGTACGCCGGTCGCAATATTCATAAATAAAAATAAGAATTGCTTCAAATGGACTTAGATTGATAATGCAAGTATCATGTTTCACGCAACATTACGAGGAAACACTACCATATTCAATGTCGATATGAATGTCCAAAGGTCACAAACTCGATCAGTCCAACGTTTGAAGTTGTCCAAAGAAGCTCAACGTACTCCAGACGGCACTTAAACCATATATAAAAAGTTCCATTCCACTCATTTCATTATCGCCAAACGTGTCCGCAAGTTCATTTGGCGTACGGCCTCTTCTCGACCGTTGAACCTTCACGACCAAAAGAGCATAAGAACAACATGGAACGAAGCGTATACGACATATGTTACCTCGACTATTCGTACTAAATTTCTTTTTATTATCAGTCAATAATTTAACACGTGGGTCCCCCCTGTGTTGGCGCCCGACAAGAAACGCCGCTCCATCTAACGTTTACCGAGAGGATTTTATCGGGGCTTCTCAATTCGTCGTTCTTGAATATCGGGGAGCTAGAAAATTCTCGAGGGTTTCTCAACGTTTCGAGCGTCCGACCTACGAGTTCAGCATCGGTCGATCGGGGGCTAGAATGATATTTTGAGATTACTTATCTTCACGATGAAAAAGGCAAATCAAGATTGGAAAAGCGGAGAAAGTAGACGGAAAAGATATGAAGGGGATTGCCAGGTGATGATGACTTTGTTTATGTTCGGTGGATGTGGTGGAGGCGGCGTGATGATGACTTTGTCGACCCTCGTGGTTGTTCGCAAGGTTGCTGCTTATTTTCTTTCATTTCCTTTCATTTCCTTTTTATTATTCGAGTCTTAAACATTTTGACCAATTAATTTAGTTTGAAAATATTGATTGGATGCCGACTATCTTATATGATACATTTAGTGTTGACATAAATTTTTTTATAATTTTTATGATTTTTTTAGTTTTTCTTTTTCTTTTTCTTTTTTTCCTACCAAATTTGGCAAGGCTCACAACCATGGACAAGGGTTAGTCGATCCTCGCCTAGATATGGTGAGGATTTTGTGGCCCTCACCTAGTGGTTGACAAGGGTTGTTGGCTCTAACCTATGGTCGATGAAGGCTAATTGATGATCCTTGTTGGAAGAAATGAATAAAAAATAATTTAAAAAATTTAAAAAAATTATCCACATGAGCTTTGATCATTCTATGTGACACTATTTGCGTTCATGTCAGTGATTTCTAGTTACTATTAGTTAGATGAATTCAAGTGGCAAGTTAAAAAAAAAAAAAAAATTCAATTGACAAAATTGAATAGATTTAAAATTAAATTAAAAAATAGACGATAGCTTTAAGATTTTTTTAGATAATTTCCCCTCTTAAATGGGTGGCCAAAAGTTTTTGTTCTTAAATTAACAAAAAAAATGAAAAGACAAGAAAATCTCATCTATATTCGTGCTTTTATTGATGTTCATTATGGATTTTCAATACCGGTGTTGTCAATGCCGAGAGCTTTTTCGAAGAACTACTTGGTACCAATGTTAGAAAAGCTTTTCCGATAAACTATTTGGCACCACTATTAGTTTAATTAAAAACTACGTCAATCTCATCAAAAGCGGCGAACTTTTAATAATTAGGCTTGGAGTACTGGCCCCACTACTTTCTAATTTTTTAAAGCACGATAATTAGCAATAATTACTTGGAGATTATTAAGATCAAAGGCGAGCATGTGCATTAATTTTTTTTTTTCATTCTGATAAACCAAGAGGAGGGAGCTGCGATCACACGTTAGCCATGATGTATTTGATTTCAGCCATTATTATTCCACCGCACCACCTGCAAATCCAAGTTTCAAGATTCGCAAAGCCCATCATCGTGGCCTACCAACCAAAGTGCTGATATGCTTAAGAAGCCTAACTGGGCAATGTAACATAAAACCATTTAGAGGTCCACTTGTGACGGAAATCAAATTCGTGACCTTACGAAAAGATAGTTGACATTTTTTGTACCATTAGGGCAACCATCTTGATAGTGATTGGGGGTGAGAGACAATCACCGCAACCTACCAAGGTGCTAATAGCTAAGAAGTTTAACTAGGCAACGCAACACAAAGCCACTCAAAGATTTGCTTGGTCTTGTGAAAAGCAATTGACATCTTTACCACTGGGTCAACCACCCTCGATAGCTATTTGGGGTGAATTTGTTCAAGTGTGATTTCATTTGCCATTTGAATTGAATCAAATAACATCAGGAAAAAGAAGCATCGCACAGTCTCAATACAATGCACAGATTTACTGATTTTGATATTGACTCCAAAATGGAATTGCTCAAAAGAAAGTACTTTCTCTCAATTCACGAATGGTGCATTTGTAACATTTTTATTCTCAATAACAATTTACGTTATAAATAATGTTTGCCATATCTATTTCTTAGATGAATTTTTGAGCATTCGAACGTATTTGATAACTGCACAAGATTTTTATTAAAAAAATAGAAAAAGAACAAAAATGTGTTTTGTACGACTCTTAATTTATTTTTGTAACTTATAATTTCTTTTAGTTTTTAAAATAATTTTACGAGACTTTTCTACAATATTTTTCTTCTTCTTCTTCCTCTAGTTGGGCCTTGGTGATGGTTGACAATCGGCCAAAGATGAGACTCGACCACCTCAGCCCTGGGGGAGTCTTGCCCATTGGCTAGAGGAGGAGGAAGAAGGAAAAAAAGAAGAAGAAAATGACATGTTTTGGATTTATTATTAGAAATAAAGAAGTAAGTTTCTTCTACTCTTTTTTTTTTCTTTTCTATTCCAAATCTATTCCTATCCACCGATCTACTATGAGAAATTGTAAAATTAATTGATATTGGCAAATTGATTTCGGTTCTTTTTTATTTGGGCAAAACAAAAGAACATGAAATATTGAGGAACGGACACTTTACCAAACATACTCGAACTGGTCAGGCTAGAGTGATTTTCAAGGATTCAAACCAATATTTTCTCCGAGCATGGTCCTCACGCTTCAACAAAAGTAAAACCAACCTCTTTTTTCCCTTATACCGAAATTCATAGTGCCGTCCGAATTCCGAAAACTTAACGTACACATCAAACGCCGGTTTTGCCCCTTTAGTGGGCTAGCAATGAATTTACGATATTTCGACCCAAAAAAAAAAAAAAAAAATGCCGGTTTTGCCCCTCGAAATTTAGGTACGCCGAAAAGGTCCGGACGTCACGGGGTTAAAAAGGAAGTCAAAATGCGCTAAGATTCGAACTAGAACCAGAAAAAAAGAAAAAGAAAAAAAACCGCGAAAAGCCCATTCGGGAATTGCCCAGTCGCCGTCGAGATCGGTCGGGAAACGACGCTTTCAAAACCGGACGGAGGGAATGATGCTGCCGTGCTGGCACCCGAATCACTACTTTTTCAAATTCTCTTCTTCAGCGGGCCTTTTCTCTTTATCGTATTCGCCGGTCAATTCCCGAATTTCTCCACGTTCTCTCTCTCTCTCTCTCTCTCTTCGTTCTTGGATCTTTGAACTGGGCCAGCTCGGGAATCGCATCCCGCCTCCTCCGTCGCGGACGACGGCGACGGCGGCACTACGCGACGCGCATCCGCTGCTGCTCCGGCTTCCCGGAAAAAAGAGCTCCTTTCCAATTCGGGATTCCGCTGCCGTCCCTCGGCTCCTGGTGAGCTGAATCTGCTCGGAGTCATCGCCCGCCCCGCCCCGCCGCCCGCCGCCGCCGCCGCGAGAGCCGCGCTTTGCTCCTGATCTCGAGATAGCGGCGCGCGCGGGGGGAAATGCCGGCGGCGTGAGCTTCGGGGGCAGCTGGAGCTTCGGATTTCGGGCGGAATTGGGGGCCGCGCTTTTGTGTCTCTCTCTGTGATCCCGGAGCGGCGGCGGCGATGTCGAAGGTGGTGTACGAAGGGTGGATGGTGAGGTACGGGCGCCGGAAGATCTACAGATCCTACATCCACATGAGGTACTTCGTGCTGGAGCCTCGCCTGCTCGCTTACTACAAGAAGAAGCCTCAAGATATTCAGGTCCTCTTTCTCTCTCTCTCTCTCTCAAGATATTCCTTTGGAGAGTAGAAGAATGGAGTATGGGCAATTCCGCATGCTTGGTAGCTTGTAGCTGTTTTTTTCTGTGATGCGCAATTTAAATTTTCGATCTTTGGCTCTTTTTTTTTTTTTTCCTGAGTGGGAAAGAAGGATTACCATATTGGAGTGTTGGCTGTTTTGTTTGTTTGTCTTAGGTTCCGATCAAGACCATGGTGATCGATGGCAATTGTAGGGTGGAGGATCGTGGCTTGAAGATGCAGCACGGACACGTGAGTTTGTCATTTCCATTGACTTGCTTATTTTTCGGGCATCCTATGACCGCATTTAGATCTGTGGAAATCGATCGGCCCAGAGTGTGTTATTGCTTAATCTAATTCGCATTGATATGCAGGCAATTGAATCTTCTCTTGAGATATCACCCTGTCATTGCGCATAACTATACCCTCTTCCTCTGGTGCTTTTTATGTTGCTTATAATGTGATCCTCTGGGAGGTGTAGGTTTATTAGTCTGAGCTTTGTGCAATATGCCTTTCTTACCATCCTTGTTTTCCCACTAGATCCTTTGTAGACTTCACTATTGGAATTTCTGTGGTGTTGCGCGTTAAATTCTCAACATAGTACTATCCTTTTAGTATGGTATGGGCCAAAAGTAGTTTATTTCATGAACTGAACTAAGTAAGCCTTGTCATGTTTTATCTAACGGTGCTTTTAATTGCAGATGGTTTATGTACTGTGTGTTTACAACAAGAAGGAGAAGCAGCATCGAGTCACGGTGTGTGGTTTCTATTATTTGCATGGATTCTCTTTAAAAGCATGGAATGTTATAATATTCTTTCTTAATCAGCCGACAATGAGGAATGGGAGATCGAATTTGGTTGTAGTGGGGATTTTTATGTGGCTTTCTTTCCTCTTTGGATCTTTTCGTGTTAGTTGTTATGTATGCATGGGAAGATTAATGTATTTGCTTATGGTGTGGAATGACATAAGAGCTCAAATTATTCTAATTTCTTTAAATGGACGAACTACATACAAGACCTTTAATATTGATCAAATTCCTGTCTGATATTTCTCATTATAAATCCAAATAATTCATTGTTTATTAGACAATGATATCAATGGAAATTCTCCTGATGGTTAAGAGCAATGTTTATAGTGTGAAAATTTTGGTCCTTTCCTGAATATAGCCATGTTTTCCTAAAACTGCAATACATTAAAGCTAGGTGGAGTAGTTTCATGGAAGTTGCTGTGAGATGCTGCAATACCTTAAAGCTAGGTTTTTTGGGCCTGATGGAAGCTGTACAGGACGCCCATTGAGTCTGCAATATACAGCTATACGTCTATGGCAGATTTAGCCAGCGTGAATTAGTACACTATCTGTTGCAGTCTCCATCAGGAATAGATAGGTGAAAGTATCCAGGATGTCCTTAGTTTTCCTTTTGGCCCCTCGTGTTCCTCTTTTTCTAATGATTTTTTTGACCATTTCTTTCTCCTGAATGAACTGGACAACAAGTTTAAGGTAACTGAAATCCAATTTCGTGTCCTTTCTGACTTTATTGCAGAACTTTAGATGTTCTTTTTCTTTTTTGTGTACTTGCAAAAGGCATTTGGCAGAGAAAGTGGGGGCAGGGTTGTGGATCCTGCAAATACTCATTATACATTTGCCAGGTTTAAATCAAAGCAAAAATGGCAATTTATCTGCACAGCATCACAGATGTGTGCCAGACAACTATATTGACGATTGCTATTGCAGTTCCGAACCTTGATAGTGCTATTTTAAAACTATTTATTATACTCACTCAACAGGAAAAAGAAAACTCTGTATGATACAAACATAGACCGGTTATAAGCAGTCAAGAATAATGATTATATTGTTTAATTAGTTGGGACTAGTTGCCAAGCTACATCTAGGTAGCTTCAAGTACTATCTCTTGTAGAGCCTACACTTTTGAGCGAATAAAAGCTTCATTTAATGGTTTACATTTGCTATAAACTGCTGGTAGTTTATTTGTTTTGCTGTAGTTTTAGTAGTGTAATGGGAAATTTTGATTGTGAACTTTGCAAACTTCTTTAGGGGAATGAATAATCATACTATGCTCTTGTTCCAGATGGCAGCATTTAACATCCAGGAGGCCTTAATATGGAAGGAAAAAATTGAGACAGCAATCGATGAGGTTTGTATTTCTTGAAAGCAATTTCATAATGACCTCTCTCAAACTCTGATTCTTGGTTTTAAATTGCGTCCTAACTTGAGTAGCACTAGTTAGAATTGTGCTGTTTACTAAGTGTTGTCGTTTGAGTAGACTTCCACACCAAGTCATCCAACATTATTACTTTCTGTGTTCAACACTTAAATATTCCATAGTGTTTGAGCTTTTGATGTCAATACTTGAGTCTTAACTGTGGATGAGGAACTAAATACTTGCTGTTGTCACGAGCAGCAGGAATCACGAACTGTAAATGGCAATAAGTACGTTTCTTTTGAATTTAAGCCTGGGATGGACAATGGAAGGACGGCTTCATCTTCAGACCATGAAAGTCAGTGAGTGCTTCGGATAAGATCTCTCTAACCATGTCATTTGGCATGATTCTCTTTTTGAGTTTGTTGATGCTTTTCTCTTTTCACCAACATTTTCTTTGTTTTGCTCTATGGCATCATCTAACTTCAGATGCCAATTCTGAGTTCTTTATTTTGCTGCATAGCATCATCTCACTTTTCTTAGGGAATTCGCTCATATCCTTAAATTTCTGAGTTTTAAAATATTTAGGCTATGCTTGCTACACGGAATGGAGGTTGAAATGGAACCACGATTCGGTCTCCATTTGTATCGTTAGCGGAATGAGTATTCCGATGGGAGTGCAAACTCCATCAATTGATGGAATTAGCTTTCCTTGCCATAAGGGAAGGAATTAGCATTCATTTTTTTTTTAAAACCACTTAGTATTTTTTTTTTTCAAGTTTAACCTAACTTTTTTCTCTATCTCATACTTCTTTATATAAGGCATATTCAACAATTGACTCCAATAACTTTTCAATTCTCACATTGTTTTCCTATCACAGCCAAACATAAGATTAGGGGTGCCTAATCCGTTCTATTTTCCTAAATAGGTAAAAGAAAACATTATAGGGAACCAAGAGAGTGCAAACCCCTTGGTTTGTGCTGGAGCATAGAGAAACCTCACATTGTGGAGAATATTTGTTAGGATGCATGGGTTACAGTTTGCTCATTGTGAAGTGGGCCTCGACTTTGATTATGGAAGGAGTCTCCTTAAGTAAATACTGAAGATCCAAAGCAGTTCTTATTTTGTCTATTCTTTGTTAATTTTCCATTCATATTTAGCTGTAAAATTATTCTCCTTAGTGTCCTGCTCCAGGCTGCTGAACTTAGAATTTATAAACTAAGTAGTACATGCCAGTGTATCCATAGAGTCTCCCTGGGCACTTTGACAGTAATAATATGGTCATTCATGCACATATTTCTGAGCTCTAGTGTGAATTCTCTTACTACTTTTGATATTCAGGTTCAGTGCACCGGAGGATGAAGATGATGCTCATCGAGACCTAGAGCGAAGGAAAACAATTGGAAATGGTTATTCAATCCCTTTGATTTCTCATATTTGTCACGATTGCATTATCTACCTATCTAACTTGATCTCCATACTTTTGGTAGGTCTTCCTGACTCAATCCTTGATTGGACCAGGGAAGTTGGCTCAGAAATGTCTTATCAGAATAACAATAACCAAGGATTTCCCAAAAAGCATTGGCGTCTGCACCAGTGTCAAAATGGTAGCGTGTTGTGACTAAATTTAGTTAAAGCTGGCCATCCCTGATGCAAAAATAAAACAATTGATTTTTCTATTGGTGACAGGTCTTCGGATTTTTGAAGAGCTTGTTGAAGTCGATTACTTGGTATGAATCTTTGACTTATATCTTTTGCGTACATGAATTGATTACCTCTCCGACCTTTATTGATATTTGTTTGGTGGAGTTGCTTGATTTTGCTGCATGTTAGGATGTTTTGGGCTCCTTCAACATTTTTCATTGCGTTCTATGCAGCCAAGGAGCTGTGGTAGAGCAATGAAGGCTGTTGGAGTTGTTGAGGCTACGTGTGAGGAAGTATTTCAGCTTGTAATGAGAATGGACGGGACACGGTTTGAGTAGGTCTTTTCCTTACCATTTTCTGGTTATTAAAATGGGCTCGATAGAACTGCAATATGTCCTAGCTGGCGTACTCTGAAGCATTGTTGATACTTTATTTGCACATTTTAATTTATTATGGTAATGCTTGTTGCTTATTCTGATATCATCTAGAATAGTTGATCTAGTTCTTGCGTAGCATGATCTAGCAGCATAAAAAGGAACCCCTCAGATTTGTCCACTCTGAAAGTTTGACAGCTTGGAGTTTATTTTGATTAAACATAATTATTTAGTTCGAAGTTACTCTGTGAATCTCTGCATGTATGAGATGATCAATATGGTATGCAGATTGAAATGAGAAAGGACAATTTACTGTCTATGCAGGTGGGACAGCAGTTTCCAGGATGGTAGGTTAGTTGAAGAGGTAGATGGGCATACGGCAATATTATATCACCGGCTTCAGCTGGACTGGTACCCAATGTAATCTTCTCTTCTTTGGTTCAATCTCCTCTTTGTACTTCTAATAATGTAAGTAAATGCAATAGCTTTTTTTTTTTCGGATGTTGAGGTTGTTACATCATGGTTTTTCTTCAATGAAACTCAACTCTATGTATGCACGACACTCTGATGTAATGGCAAATTTATGTGTGACCGTGGGTTATGAGGATACAATTTTGTAACTATTATTTTGATGAGATGGCTGGAATTGCATAGCTCAAGTAGATTTGAAGAGTGCATGAAATTTTT
Organism: Eucalyptus microcorys; assembly: GCA_014182515.1. Classification (NCBI taxonomy): domain Eukaryota; kingdom Viridiplantae; phylum Streptophyta; class Magnoliopsida; order Myrtales; family Myrtaceae; genus Eucalyptus; species Eucalyptus microcorys. The sequence goes on from CM024566.1 coordinate 9,705,645, forward strand.
GGAGAAATGACAATTCACAAAACCAAAATGCCAAGGAAACCAAGAGAGAGTTGTTGACAACCTAGCTTTAGTTTCGTTTTTAGTTTAGAGTTTGCAGTTTGAAATCGTAAGGCCCTCGAGAATGAGAACTTTCATGTCTCGCTCTTGTAGTATGATCCTGTGAAAACTCTGTGTAGTTATCCTGGTCTGTTTGGACTTTGTAGTGACATTTATTTACTACTTTTTGTCTAGTCTTTTCTTGTACCTTGTGAAATTTGAATTTTTTTTTTTGAGCACTCAAAACCTTTTGGAATGTACATTGTGAGGCCTAATCTCATGGATTTTCTTTGATTTGGTGAATTTTCACATGTTGTTTTCCCTAACTTTGTAAGGCCTTACATTCATTCAAGTCTGTCATGAAATGAATTCTGGTGCAAACTTACATTAGAAGCCTTGACCTTAGAGAACTAGTTATGGGCCACATATGTCTTATGCAATTTCTTTGGATGAGTCATGCGATTAGTGATTCAATTGGTCATTTAATGCGTGCTATTACATATTAGGAAATCAAAGGGCGACTTTGGCATTTAATTTTCTGGTTTGTTTACTGTTTCTGCCTTGGTATATTTCTCATTTATGAGTAGTTCACTCACAATAGACCGGATGTTGTCAATAACTCTATTGCAGGTTGGTTTGGCCACGTGATCTTTGTTATGTGCGGTACTGGCGCCGAAATGATGATGGGAGTTATGGTACAGTGCTTCTCCACTGGTGTCAAATTCAGTTATTCTTGTTGCATGAAGAAATTTCCTTTGCTTGATGTTAGAACACCCTAGTATTGACTTATTTCAACCTTTATGTATAATTGCTTGACTAATTAGGCGCATTTCAATATTGGATTCTTTGCAGTTGTGCTATTCCGTTCTAGAGAGCATGAAAATTGTGGCCCACAGCCTGGATATGTGCGTGCACATGTTGAGAGTAAGTCATAGATGTAGATTTCGCAAAGCCAAAAAGGATTGTAGATTTTTTAATATAATGAAAAATACTGATATGAAAATCATTAGAGCAATTTTAACATGTGCTCTCAGGTGGAGGGTTCAACATCTCACCACTAAAATCTCGAAATGGGAGGCCAAGAACACAGGTTCAGCATCTTATGCAAATTGATCTTAAAGGATGGGGTGTGGGCTACATTCCAGCATTTCAGCAACATTGTCTCGTTCATTTGTTAAATAGTGTAGCTGGTGAGTTCCTTCTCACATTTCTCTCTTTGACTTTCTAAGTTTAAGGTTGTTGCTGATGCACATTATACTTTGAGGGGTTGAAGACTGCACACATTCCCAATTGTCATATGTATGTCCTCATTTTTTCATCTCCTTTCCATTTGCATCTTGTCTGGGTTTCAGCACTAAAAAATCTCGCATATTCTGTATAATAGTTTGACTTGATTATACTCAAATGTGAAGACAATTTCTGATGTCTAAATTCATTGGTTTTCAGCTAGCTGCAATATATATTTTGAGTACTTGGAGGTGGAACATTTAAAATTTTTTTGCTTAATTTCTTTTTCAATTATCAGAGCTATTTTTCTAGCCTAAAATGTACTGGTTATCACAATTAGACTTATTATGGTCTGTTTTCTTTTATGTTTGCTTATCTATGAGCTAGAGACAATTTCACCTTTCTTTGCTGATGACAAATCTTCATTATGTACTTCTTGCTTAAAGGAATGCGTGAATGGTTTGCCCAGACAGATGAAAGAAGTGCCCTTCCAAGAATCCCTGTCATGGTTAATATGACATCGGCTTCTATTTCTGCAAATAAGGCTAAACATAATGAATCTAATGTTCAACCAACACCTTCTCTTCAAACTAATGCTTCGGGTAGAAATTCTGTTATGATGGACGAAGATTCTGATGAGGATGAGGAATTTCAAGAACAAGAGGTTTGATTTACTTTTGGGTATTCCTCATGTATGAGTGCTTATCTTTTCAGGACCTTAACTTTATTCTCTTTTCATTAATGTAATGGTGGTCTAGGAATACCTAACTGGTCTTGAGGGTGAATTCAAGAAAGAAGGTAAATGTTGTGCTTTGAACTTTGACTACTTCTTGTCTCAATTGTTGTGTAAATTGAATATAACACTTTGCTTGTATGTTGTAAATAAAATGAAGCCATGGAGGAAGAAGCAGCGGAAGAAATTGATTTGTCATGCTTTTCTGGTAATTTACCTCATGTTGACCGTGATAATGCTCGTGACTGCTGGACAATTTCTGATGGGAATAATTTCAGAGTTCGGAGCAAGCATTTTTGCTATGACAAATCAAAGGTCCTTTATATCTTTTTCTGTGCTCATATACTCATTTTTACATTATCATTAGTAGTCATGCACTCACTACATTTTTTGCAACTTTTGTTATGAAGATCCCTGCAGGAAAACATCTAATGGATCTTGTTGCTGTTGATTGGTTCAAGGACACAAAAAGAATAGACCATGTTGCAAGACGAAAAGGATGTGCAGCACAAGTCAGTACTCAGATTGCTCAAATATATTGCTTAAGACTGTTCTCCTGTCTGAAACCCCATTAACTTGTTGTATGAGGTGCTTTTCATCTGGTGTGGTGTGGTGGGACTTCCGTTTTGGAGCTTTGGGGGGGGGTGGGTCATGAGACATCGTGAAAAATCATAATTCTGAGTAGCCACATATCATTAGTGTCCTTGTATTTAGCTCAGTAAAGGTGGTGCATTGTGTTATCCAAAAGCAAAATCTTAATGCCACTATACCCAAGAATAGCTAGTCAGGTCACTACAGACAAAGGAAGGAAAGATCAGTTGATGTAAACTGGATCTTCATCTCTCAACCAGATAGAAACTAATAGGGATAGTAGGCGGGTGTTTGGGACTGCTGACCCTGTTCCAAACAGAACCACATCGAGTTTCAAATAAGACCATGAACCTGTTACCACCTTAAATGGGGTTTAAAAATGTAGTCTATAAATCGTCCTGCTTAAGTATATGAGAACCTGAAACCCAACTGGAACACGATTAACATGTTAGTATTAATAAATTAATATATTTAGTTTAAAAATTAAAAATATAATTGCCTGAATAATCGACTGTATTTAAGAAGAAAATGATCTTCCAGTAACATGTTCAGTACACTTCTAGTTTTAGAGTACCAGTCAATTAAATTCTGTACTTGTCCTAAAGTTTACAAGTTTCCTTCATGGGACTCCAGACCTGTCCCTCAATTCAGAGTGGTGGAAGCTAGTCATGTTACAATGGGGTTGGGGCAGGTCAGTAATCTGATTTAACTTGATCTGCTGAAGCCTTAGGAACAGAACAAATAGAGTAAAAATTTTGCACAAAGAGACACTGTCAGAGTTGCTGATTATGTCTCTTTTCCAAGTTTGTGCTCTCTAAAAGGCAAAAGTAGCTTTTTAGGTTTTCCTCACTTAGAGGCAAAAGAATTTTCTCAATTTCAGCCCCTTGTACTGTTCATATTGGCAGTGTATCTTGATGGACGATTAAATTTTGTGCTCTGCATTTGTTGGAACTTTATACAGGCTGGATTGGCCAACTCCACATTAACATATAGCTAACAGTTGGTTGAATTTGATTTAAGCACACAGTTTCACAAAGGAAATGGTGGAACTAAAATGTGGGGTTTGGTCTTCAATCTCTGTTAATGAGTGCTCATGTATCTTTCACATTTCTAGCTCAATAGGACAAACAGAAAAGAAGGGCAGTTTCCTTTTGAGCTTTCTGAAACCATGTACTCTTAATGTCAGTTTTCAATCTTAGAGCAGTCTCTTCAGAAAACTTTCTTTAGTTATTGTGTGCACTTCATTTTTCCTTGCCACTTAGAAGCTGATAGCTTTTCTTTCTACTTGATTAGAAATCTTATCCAGGTCCAGATGCGTCAAATGATGACATCGGGAACTATATTTAAACTTGAACAAAAGGAAAGCTGCAAGAATGAAATAGTTGTATAAGTACTCAAGCATTGCCATATTCTTTTAAGGGCTATTGGACAAGGCTCTTGTTAACACGTGCCCTGGGGCACTTGCTAATCATACATAATGTAGAAATGTTTTCATTGGCAATGTATTGTGCCAAACATGGGGAAAACATTGTTTTGGAAATGAGAAAGCTTTCTTTAGTTGGATGCTTAACAATTGCCCTGGAGTACTTCTTAACAAACTCCTTTTGACAAATATTGATGGTTCTAGTAACACTATAATGTCACTTGGCTTTGCATTTGCCTAGTTGGCGATGAACATCACATATTTTAGTGAATATCGCTGTGACATGAATATAACCACAGCTGATGCATAATGGCCTTTAGGATTTGTTTATACTGTGATTATACCTAGCCCCGTATATCTAAATAGTAGTTGTAAATTGATGATTCGTCCTCATTTTGTGACCTTAAGTAGTTTTCATATGAATTTAGGTCTTTCTACATGTCTCTACAGGTTGCTTCAGGAAAGGGGCTTTTCTCCATTGTCATCAATGTGCAAGTAAGCACCTCAAATTGAATAATCATTTATTTTCAGTTTAGCTAGTTTGGCAGTAGCATAACCCTATCATCTATGCAGGTACCTGGCTCAACCCACTACAGTATGGTATTTTACTTCGTAACAAGAAAATTAGAACCTGGATCCCTCTTGCAACGATTTGTTGACGGTGATGATGAATTCCGCAATAGTAGACTCAAGCTCATCCCTTCGGTACCAAAGGTACTTGTCTCAGCCATTTTATGATATCAACAGATTGACAATACTAACAGTACTTAATTGCCCTACATTTTTCAGGATGAAACATATGATTACTTCAAGATCCTTACATTAGACACACATAGACATGTCTGGTCATAGGTGTATGTCGATAATACTATGTTCCTGAGTTGCTTTGGTGGGAATGCTTGGGCAATTTGGTCAAGTTGCTTATATATATTAGTGTAGAAAATTATTAGACGTCCTAGTGTGTGTTACTAAGAAAATTGTGATAATAAGGCCTCTCCAAATTTAAAATTTTCACGTTCGATCAAGTAATGATCTATCAGTATCTATATCTTCACTGTGTGGTAAGGATCCTATTAATTTCCTGGAGTACTTCTCTGATAATTGGATCCTCACCTTTTCTTCTTTTTCTGCAGTATTTTTTCTTGAGGATGTTGACTTATAATGCACATTATGCAGGGTTCATGGATTGTTCGACAGAGTGTTGGTAGTACTCCTTGTTTGTTGGGGAAAGCAGTTGACTGCAATTATATCCGTGGTTCTAACTACCTGGAAGTAAAGAGTCATCTGGTTTTGCTTAGATGCAATGTTTATGGGAATTTGATGATATTCCGTTTGTTTTAACATAATTTTCTCTTTTTGTAGATTGATGTCGATATTGGTTCTTCTACTGTTGCTAATGGAGTTTTGGGGCTTGTGATTGGAGTCATCACAACACTGGTTGTTGATATGGCTTTTCTTGTACAGGTATGCTAATGATATGTGCATACTCTGTTGAATGTCTTCTGTTGTGGTTTTGTCCCCACTTTAATGCAGTTTTCATATAGTCCAAGGTGCATTAGTTGCTAAACGAACCTTTTAAATGTGTTCTAAGCTTTTGGCATGTATGACTTGTCTTTATCCTATACTTAATAACAAATTCACAGAAATATTATATAACATTGGGGCATAGACATTCTTGGAGCATAACGCCTAAGCTAGCGAAGTGTCTGGTTTTACTCGAGCTAATATGGAGTTGATGGCGATCTTCCCCATTACTTACTCTACCTCAGACATATATTCATACAATAGTGATTGCTGTGTAATATGTCAATAGGGTTGTCATTTTTAGGGACACATCAATAAGAGATCTGCATTGGTTTTCCATGTCAACTTTTCTAGTGAGAAAATGAAAAAAATTACATGACTTCAGTTTAGGAGCATTGCACTAGTCTGTAAACTTTTTTGGGCTAGATTTTGACCATCTTACTCATTGAATTCCACGTCCTAGCTACCATTCATAGCCTCAAAATGAACATGATTCTCTTAGAAATAATTTGATGGAATGAGAAATTTAAAGCTGCCTAAAAAGAAAGACAACAAAAACTACTACCAAGGACTAAGCCTTTCCCACAAGGTGGGGCTGGCTACATGTGTCATTTTAAGCTCTAGATGCTCCATCCTTTTCTGTTGTTTTCTCCCAAGTTCCTTTAGGCCTTTCCTTTCCCTGTCTAACCCGAGTCTCCATCTCCATCTCAACATCTATCTGGGCTTTCCTCCAGTTGGCTTTTCTTTGCTGTGTTTGGGTTTCTCTTGAATACACTCAACAAAGGATGGCAATAATGGATCATTGAGAACCCAGGAAAATGACATGTTGCGAACAGCTGAATTAAGGGATACTGGAGCTGGAACCTCTTTATTAACTGCACGAAGCTCAAAGGCTAATTCATGATGCATTGGAGTGACCTAGATGAGGAAATTAGAAATAACAAACAGCAAATGAGGAGAAGTCTTTAACCACGATAAGCATAACATGTTTTATTATTTCTTGTTATATGATTAGGGTATATCAGATGTCTTAAGATTGAAAAAGAATGCCTCCATTGTCTGTGACTATGTTTGTTCTTTTGCGGAGGCATTATCTATCAAATGCTTTTTCTTATTGGCTTGAGCTGCAGGCTCTGGCGGCTTAATTTTGGGACATCTAACGCTTCATGTGCTGCTTAAGAATAAAGGAAAAAGGAAAAGATAAAGAAATCTAATGCTTCAATTTGTGTAATGCATGGTACAGGCTAACACTGCTGATGAGTTGCCAGAACGGCTGATCGGAGCAGTTCGTGTCTCTCATATCGAGCTTTCATCCGCAATTGTTCCCACTCTGGATGCGGAACCATCATGACCATCCAGGTTTTGAATGCACATTATTTGTTCAGGCAGAGGGTACTGATTACCGCCTCGTTTTCATAGCCATACAAGAATGACTTTCCGTTGGGAGGAACAAAAAGAACGAGTATCCTTATCTTGTGCTCGACTTTCTCAATCACAATGCCACGATTCATTCGTCTTCTCATAAATTCTCTCCATACGTACAGCATCTGTGGTTTGGTACATGCTGAGAATAATGATGAATTTTGGTAGTACATCTTTGATCTCCAAAAGCGTCTGCAGATGCTCGGCTGTGAAATGATTATTGGCTCTGAATTAATTAGTCTAGGAAAAGATATTGATAGCCTCAGGAATCCAACGTGGAATCAGTAATGGCTTTGGAAAATTAGAAATTTGCATTGATCACTGTTCTATGACCCGTGAGTGTGGTTCTCGCGAAAATTGGTTAGAACTGATGCTCGCTTTATTGTTCTAGCTTCAAACTTCCTCCTCCATAAAAGTAGGCAACAACGAAGCAACAACAAAGCAAGCATCGCCTAATCTGTTTTCCTATTGACAAAATCTCTAAAAGCATCCAATGAACTCACCGAGCTCTCAGGAAAGCCCCTCTCAAACTTCTCTCCCAGACCCACCGATCTCCTCCTGATCCCTTCATCGGTCAAGACCCGCTCCATTCCCTTCAAAACATCATCCTTCTGCACCATCTCAGCCGGGTACTCGTCACACACCAGAGCCCCTATCTTGAGATGGTTCACCACCAACTTGGCATTGTAGTATTGGTCGCCCCTGATCGGCCATGCCAAAATCGGGACCCCTCTCACTATCGCCTCCACCGTGGAGTTCCACCCGCAGTGCGACACGAACCCGCCAGTCGATGGGTGGCTCAGTATCAGCAGCTGTGGCGCCCACCCGTGTATGACCAACCCCCTCTCCCCTACCTTGCTGTCCAAACCGTGTGGAAAGTAGCTGCTTTCCATCTGGGCCGGTCCTCCGCCAGGCGGGCCGGGCCGACCCGACTTCTTCTGGATCACCCATATGAATGGCCGGCTCGACTCCTCCAGCGCCTTGGCTAGCTCCGGGTACTCCTCCGCCGATGGGCCCACCTCGCTGCCGAACGATATGTACATGACGGAGTCGCGAGGCTGCCGGTCGAGCCACCCGATGATCTCGTCGTCTGAGTAGTTGGACTCTCTCTTGGGCCGGATCCCCCTCTCCTGAAGCAAGGACGCCGCCGACCTCCAGTACTCGTCCGGCAGGAGTGGGCCGATGCCCCAGACGGGCCTGCCCGTCAGATTGGCCACGTAATCCAGGAACGGGCGCTCGAGATCGTCACACGTGTTGATCAGTAACGCGACCGAGCTCTTCACTTCCTCCACCCACGGGGCCGGCTGACCCGGAAGGGGCGGGCCCATCTGCGGCCTCGACCCTCCCGGGCCCCTCCCTCCACCTCTCCCTCCCCGGTTCGAGGGCATCCAATGGCGCCTCTGTTTGAGATCCGAATAACTCAGCACCATCTCATTGGGCAAGCCCGGCAAGGCGCGGACCTCCCCCGGCTTCATGTCGTCGGGCCGGACCACGTACGCTGCGTGCTGCACCGCGGCCCAGCACGCCCCGGAAGTGATGAAGGTCACCGTGGGGATCCCAAGCTTGGTGAAAACCTCCTCGGTCTTGTACATGATGTGGTCGATCACCGCGCAAACGGGCCGGGCTCGAGCCGGGTCCCGCCCGGCGAGGAACGACTCGATGCCTCGGGCCATCTGTTGGTGCTGGCGGGGGAAGCCAGCTGGCGGGTCGGCCGGCGTTTCCTGCGGCGGTGGCGAGACGTCGACCAGAGCGAAGAGAGGGGACTGGTGGAGAGTGGAGGGGATGGAGGTGGAGATGTCGGAGTCGGCGAGGACGGTGATGCGGAAGTCGCGGCGGAGGAGGTGCTTGCAGAGCTCGATGCAAGGGAAGAGATGGCCTTGCCCGATCTTGGGCACCACCAGGATCTCATTCTCGGCTGACATGCCTTGGTCCAACTTCTTGATGTTCTGCTGGTTAATGAGGTCAAAGGGAAGGAAGATTTCGCAGGCCAAGTATCTGTAGCCCGATCATAATTCAGAGAGAGAGAGAGCAAAGCTTGGACTGGTAGGTGGCGACCCGGATCGGATTTTGCAGATGGAAGATTGCTGTGAAAGTGGGTATTGGAATGGAGGAAGTACCATACATTCTCTCGGTCACTGCGATTTTTAGTTACGATCCAACCGCCATCAAGATCAGATTTTGGATTTTGGGTTGAGTTTTGGTCGCCCCACATGTCATTGCCGACGCGAAATCTGCAGGCATCATCATGCTCTCTCTATCTACATCAAATCAAATGAGAAATCTTGCGGGACCCGCATCGTCAATGGCTCACCTCATGGTCGGCAGATGGAGTGACTAGATAAGATCGGTTTTTCCTTTCGACGGAAGCAACCACAGAACGCTAAAGAGGTCTAATGTAAACCCTGCTTTTGTCCAAATGGGGATTGTGGTATTCGTTCGATCTTCGGATAGGGGTTGCCCTTTCGATAGGAAATATCTGGACGCACCGAATTATGTGATGTGACGACGAAAGGCATTGATGCGTTGTCCATTACACACTCACAAAAGTCTTTGGATCCAACGTCATGACTGACGCCCAAAAGATCCAAAGGATGTCCCCAGCGTTTGCTGTTTGAATTATACTCCGTGTCTATGAGAAACCACCGAAAGCAACGGCAATATCTCTTCCATCTTTATTCTCGCTTTCTTTTCATGGACCGAGGACCGAGATTGAAACCAAAAGCTCTTTAAAGACAAAGCAATCTGTCTTCTTTCTTTCGTCAACTATTCAAACTCTTTACTAATTTGTAATGAAGCAACTCACTGGGCACGACCCAGTGAGTTCATCAGGCAACCTGAACACATGCATCCATTTCAACAGGCTATACAGACTCTCCGGTTTATTCATGAAATTCCTGCATTAGATAGGCCATATGCAAACTTCCCAGATGAAAATTCAGTAGAGATGGGAAGTGTTGCAAGCAGAACTAAGATGAAGTCTCACGGTTACATTGGCAAGACCTAGTTGAGACAGAACTGGTTCGAAGTCCCTGGTTGATAAAATCTCTAAAAGCATCGAACGCCCTCTCCGAGCTCGCCGGGAAACCGTGCCCGAACTTGGCCTTGATCGAGGCCGCCCTCTCGTGCATCTCCTCGTTCGACATGAGGCTCTCGATCCCCTTCGCTATCTCGTCCTTGTTCACCACCTGGGACAAATCCTCGGCCACTCTGTACCCGACCTTGAGATGGCTCACCACCAGCTTGGCATTGTAGTGCTGATCCCCCCGGATCGGCCACGCCAGGATCGGGACCCCACGCCCGACCGCCTCCGCCGTCGAGCTCCATCCGCAGTGCGACAGGAACCCGCCCGTCGACGGGTGGCTCAGGATCAGGAGCTGCGGCGCCCACCCTCTTATGATCAGGCCCCTGTCCCCCACCCTGCCCTCCATGCCGTCCGCGAAGTCGCCTCCGGACTTGGACCCGATGACCCATATGAAGGCCCGGGTCGACTCCTCCAGCGCCGCCGCCAGCTGCGCCAGCTCCTCCTCGTCCGGGCTCACCTCGCTGCCGAACGCCACGTACAGGACCGAGCGCCGCGGCTTGCCGTCCAGCCACTGGACCACCTCGTCCTCCGTGCAGCTCGACTCGCGCCCGTGCTGCCGGATCGCGCGGTCGGAGATCAGCGCGCCGCCGGACGCCTTCCAGTACTGCTCCGGCAGGAGCGGGCCGATGCCCCAGACCGGCATCTTCATCTGGTCCCCCATGTAGTCGAGGAAGGGCTGCTCCAGGTCGCCGCACGAGTTGAACATGAGCCCGATCGAGCCCTCGACTTCCGGCACCCAGGGCGGCCGGCCGCCGGGCTTCGGCGGCCCGCCCCCGCCGCCTCCCGGCTTCGGGCCAGGATCGGGGGCCGCCTCGAGGAGGCCCGAAGGGTTTCCTTTTAAGATCGGAGTGAACGATGGCCATTTCTTCGGGTAGCCCGGGAATCAAGCGAGCTTCGCCGGGCCGGACGTCGCCCGCCTGCGCCTTCCACGCGCCGAGCTCCATGGCCGCAGCGCAGGCGCTGAAGGTGACGAAGCTGACCACGGGGACATCGAACTTCCAGAACACTTCCTTGGTCCACCCCACCTGGAAATCCACGACCGCGCACAGCACGCCGGGCGGCTCGCCGGCGGCCGCCCGTTTCTCGAGGTGGGCGGAGAGGTCCCGGCCGGCGGGCTGGTCGAGCGGGTCGGAGACGCGCATGGGGGGGCCGGAGGAGCCGGCGATCTGGGCGACGGCGACGAGGGGGTTGGAGGAGAAGGAGGGAGGGATGGCGGAGGAGAGGTGGGAGGGGATGACGAGGGTGGCGAGGTAGCCGAGGCGGGCGAGGTGGAGGCAGAGCTCCATGCAGGGGTGGAGGTGGCCCTGCCCCGGCCCGGTGACGACGAAGATCTCCGCCGTCGCCGACATGGGGAAAAGCCGGATCGAATCGTCTGCTTGTGATCGGCGTTGAAGCTTTCAGGGAGCGAATTGACGGAAGGCGGGCGTCGCTGGCGGATTAAAAGGAGAGGAGCGAGTCAGTCTTGAGTGTCAAGATTGAATCGTTGGATCATGGGAACTAAACTTCTTTCTGTTCTCCACTGTGGATAAGAGAAGAAGCAGGAAGAGACCAAAAATGAGAAAAGAGAAAGCAAAAGTGCATTGACCGTTTGGTGAGATCATTATTCAACTCATTTCATATGAGTTTTTTTCCATGCCCATTGTTTCTTTATTATATTAATATATGGGTAATGTTTTGGATTGTGATATTATAAATTTAATCCAACTGATCTGCATTTTCTTAATACTTTTTGTTCATAAACCTTAACATGTGCATGATATATGAAGTGGGTATCTTATATTAGTCCAACCGAACTCGCTTTCTTGATAGTTTTGTTATCGTATCGATGTATCGATAGAATTCGAAGGTGAAAAAAGAAACTCGATATTTGATACAGAGGCCTATCATGGAGGAGTCTTTCTAATCTATCCCTCGTGAAGTAGAGGCCTACCAGAAAGAAGTAGGAGCCAATTGCAGGGGAAAGAAAAAAGAAGGTTGAAGTTTAAAGTGGTTTAGTTGAAGATGCCTTTCCGTCCTCTTTTGATTTAGTTGTAACATGCTTCTTGATAAATTATTTCGTACCTTTCCCTACGAATCGCTATATATTATTAGCATATCACCTCAATACCTTCTAAGGAAATTTCCGAATTGAATTCCAAATTGACGAGTTAATGTGAGATTATCCATGGATTTCGTACTATTTAAATAGAAATCAATTTTTTGGAAGATCATAGCTTTCATGCTTTGATGGGTTTCCGGGATCCTTTCCATAAATTATATTGCATTGAAGGGATATCTATATGATGTGATTGATTGTGTAAAGTCCATAGAAACAAAGGAATCAAAGGAAGTAACCTGATTTCTCACGTGTGATCATTTCACTTGCTTGGTTTAGTTAGCAGTTGATCTTGGCTTGAGATCTTTCATTTGATATTCCTTGTTATAAGATGGAAGTCTATCTTATCTAGATCAGCTATTCAATGAAATGATTCTCATCTCTTTTTGAGAAACAAGTGGGCTAACTCTTTGCAAAAGTTATGCCCAATTTCATGAGAGGCAGTTGGGCCCAAATTGCCTCATTAATTAGTGTGGATGCTAGGGTCGATACTTATGGGCCATTGGGCCAAAGATTTGTTTTGACATGAAATGGCTATATTCGTATATTTCTAATTTGTATTTATGAGATGATAAAGTATGACAATATCTATGTCGAGAATAGATTCACATAGAAATATTTATTTGGTCTCGATCCTCGTAGAGCGAAGAAGGGTCATGTATTCTTTTGCTGTCAATGGAAGTTCTCTTCGCCCTTTCTTTACAGTACCACATCGCTGTCGATCGTTCACGAGAATTTAGCCTTGCAAGGCAGTCTTTTGCCATAGATTTTCATATTTCCCTATCAGCATGGACATCTTGATTTGTCGTTAAACCACCCAATGACTATCCTTTCTTCTCAATCTCTTACCAGCATGACGTCACTGCTTACGTGGGATGAAAGGACCTGTCATTTGATATTTCTTATTATAAGATGGAAGTCTATTTTAACTAGATCAACTATTCAATCAAATGGTATCGAATATAATTATCATCTCTTATTGAAAAACAAGTGGGCTAACTCTTTGCAAAAATTGTGCTCAATTTCATGAGAGGCAATTTGGCCAAGATCGCCTCGTTAGTTAGTGTGGATGCTAGGGTTGATCCTTATGGGGCCATTGCGCCAAAGATTTGTTTTGACATGAAATTGATATATTCATATATCTCTAATTTATATTTATGAGATAAAGTATGATAATATCCACGTCGAGAATGAGTTCACTTAAAAATGCCTATTTGGTCTCAATCCTTATAAAGCGAACAAGGGTCATGTTTTCTTTTGCTCACCAATGGGAGTTCTCTTCACGTTTTCTTTACGGTAACACGTCGTCGCTGTCAATTATTCACGAGTATTTAACCTTGCAAGGCAGTCCTTTACCATAGCTTCTCATATTTCCATATCAGCATGGACATCTTAATCCATCGTTAAATCATCCAATCACTATCATTTCTTCTCAATCTCTTACCAGCATGACCTCACCGCTTCCGTGGGATGAAAAGACCCGTCCTACCCATCAATCTAAATCCTGATTCCACGATTGGAAGTATGTACGCAATTTCATTTCATATATGGGGCCCCCATTCCTCGTCTGAACAATTTATTTAAATGCCATGACTAAGATGTGCAGTGTGAAACGACATTGGAAGTCCGAACCAAATCGAATACGCCTTTGAAGTCCTAATGTGGATGTGAAGGAGGCGACTGCCATATATCCGCACTAGAGGAGGACCACAGATGCCCCTTGCAGCCACTTTACATTCTCTAGATATAGACGAATTATTAGATGCAATGGTGATAACCACATGCTCCACCGAATATAGTATTACCCTTCCATTCAGGTCTCTTCGAATTTCATAGTGTTGGTTACATGAAAGAATTCGATTTAATAGGTGATAAATTACCGTTTTATGAGATACTTTCTTTTAAATTAGTGCAAGCATTGCTCTTAAAATATTTTCTTGATCCAAATATTTTTTACAAATGAGGATTATTTACCTCTAGTCAACATGATTTTGGGTGATAAAATTGATAAAAGCATCTAAATCAGCCAGTGCACTCGCAGGGAATCCACCCTGAAACATGCCACTGACCTGACAGCTCTTTCCTTCACCTCCTCATCACTCATGAGCTTATCAATTCCCTTCCCTATCTCCTCCTCCTTGACCATCACCGGGTCTTCATCTGATACCATGTACCCAACCTTCAGATGGTGCACCACCAGCTTAGCATTGTAGAATTGGTCCCCCCTGATGGGCCATGCCAAAAACGCGACGCCGCGCCCCAGGGCCTCCACCGTCGAGTTCCACCCGCAGTGCGACAAGAACCCGCCCGTCGACGGATGGCTCAATATCAGGAGCTGCGGTGCCCATCCGGTTATTATCAGGGCCCGTTCACGCACCTTGGCTTCCAACCCGTGAGGATAGTACCCTTCTTCGGACCCGCCCGAACCCGGTTGGATCGCCCATAGGAACGGCCAGGTGGACTCTTCCAGCGCTTTGGCTAGCTTGTCGTACTCCTCTACTGTCAATCCAACGGAGCTACCGAAGGACACGTAGATCACGGAGCCACATGGCTTCGCGTCTAGCCATCGGATGACATCCTCCTCGGTCACGTTGCTTGGCTTGTTGGGTCGGATCTCCTGATCTCGGATGAGAGAACCGGAGGACGTCCAGTATTGATCCGGGAGAAGTGGACCCACGCCCCAAACGGGTTTACCGACTTGATTGGCCAGGTAGTCGAGAAATGGACCTTCGAGATCGTGACATGTGTTGATCACCAAAGCGATCGAGCTCTCGGTGGGATCCACCCAGTATGGCTTCTCGCCGGGCGCTGACGGGCCGATCCTCGGTGGCCCACCCGGACCTGGAGGTCGAGAAGAACCTGAACCCGAACCCGGGTCCGACCCGGCTCTACTTCCCTGCTGCTGGCCCCACTTATGCAATCTAACCACTTGAGACCGCCTTTTAAGGTCCGAAACCGTGAGTCCCATTTCTTCGGGTAACCCGGGAAGCAAACGGGTCTCCCCGGGCTTGATGTCCAACGCGCTAGCCTTCCAAGCCGCGAAGTCCATCGCGGCGGAGCAACCGCCGGAGGTGAAAAATCCGACCATCCGGATCCCTAACTTGCGGAACACTTCCGCCGCCCAGCCCATTATGACGAGAACGTCGAGGACGGCGCAGACGGGCCGGGTCGAGCTCCCTGACCTGGCCTCGACGAAGTTGGTGAGCTGGGCCATCCCCTGTTGCATCTGCTGGTGGAACTCCTCGCCGCCGTGTCGCGGAGGAGCAGCGGCCGGGACGACGAGGACGTCCGTGAGGGGGTCGTCGCGGAAGGAGGAGGGGATGGAGGAAGAGAGGCTGGAGAAGACGACGAGGGTGGCCTTGCGGCCACGCGAGGCGATGAGCTTGCACAGCTCGATGCCGGGGAAGAGATGGCCCTGCCCGAAAGCCGGGAGCACCCAAATCTCACCTCCTGCCATTGATTTCGGATCGATCTAGTGCGAAAGTTAGGGAGACATTGAAGTAACTTTATACACAAGAGAAGTTGTTGACTGACAGGTGTGAGAGAAATGCACATCTTAGTCATAGCATATAAATAAATTATATAGACATGGATTTGGGGCTCGAGATATGAAGCTTCCACACGGACTTCTAATTGAGCATTCGAATATGGATTGATGCCATGGGTAGGACAGGTCCTTTCATCCCATGTAGGCAGTGAGGTCATGCTGGTAAAAAAATTCGGAAGAAAGGACAATGATTGAGTGATTTAACGACGGAATATGAAGTTTATGCTGATTGGGACTAGGGGTGAATATTAGTTTAGAATCAATTCTACCGTTCTTTATTCCTAAGGAGATTGGGTCGGTTCTTGATCCTCAGATCCCTAGACTAGTATTGTGCGGGTTAGTTTTTGCTCTTGAGAGTTTATGGTTGATATGCTATATATTATATATAATATATAAAATATATTGTTTATAAAATATATTATTTATAATTTTTTTATATAGAGAAAATCCTAAGTCAAATGATATCAATAGCATTAAAATCTCATCAATTAGAAGTCCAAATAATTTATATCATTCTTTAATAGTTTAGATTTTTAATGTCTTTTACAGCATCAACAACTATAATTTATAAATGAGGAAAATGTCTATGTGAGTGTTCAAAATGGCGTAACCAACTCCTCACTGGATCTTCCTGACTATCTTCTGTCTTCTTTGTTGCCAAAATAAAAAAAAAAAACAACTTCCTTGCTCACTGTTCAATACTTGCCTCGCTCACTTCTGGTCGCTCATGCTGTTTGCTACTCAACACTTGCCACGCTTGTTGCTCATCGCTCACCTTGCTCGCCGCCCAATGCTTGCCCCACTCGATGCTTGCTGCTTGCGCCACTCATGTCTCTTTGCTTGACCTCGCCCATTGCTGAACCCATTGGGTCAATTTAGTCCTTAGTCGCCTTTTTGGGGAATACACAAAATGAAACAAAATAATTATCGGTTGGTCCCGGGTTGATCTTGGAATCGGACTGAGCCCATTGAGTTAGTCCAGTCATCAGTCCTAGGCTTAATATGATCGGTTGTTGATCCAAAAATTAAGGACCGACATTGTGTAGGTTAATGCTAAGGTTAGGAGGTGGACTAGCTTGACCATGCTCACCCCTAATAAGGACAAATGGGAAATTGTTGAATTTGTGAGCGGTTAGTGAATGGATATCTACAGCGAACTACATTGCAAGGCTAAGTACGCGGTAGTGATCGACAGCGACGTTGTAGCATGAAAAAAGGGCTGAAGAGAACTCCCACAAGCAAGTGAAACAAAACACTCACTCCACGAGGATCACGAGGATCAAGACCAAATGGATATTTCTACTTGAATCGGTTCTTGGCGTAGATATTATCTTATATCATCTTACTTAATCATCTCCCAAACAGATATTAGTGATATATGAATATATTCATCTCATGTCAAAATAAGCCTGCTTTATTTTTTACATTTGTCTTGCTTTATGAATCCCACCCTCGTACCAATCAACCCCAAACTAACAAGGAAATCTTGGTGGCATTGCCCCATTTGAAATTGAGCACATTTCTTGCACAGAAATACTCCACTTGTTTCTCGAGAAGAGATGGAAAATAATCTCAATATCATTTGATTAAATAGTCGATCGTTAAGATAGACTTCCAACTTATAATAAGGTATATCAATTCTTAGAAAGATGAAAGATTTCAAGTCAAAGTTAGCTGCTAGCTCGACTAAGGAAGTGAAATGATTGCACTCGAGAAATTGGGTTGCTTTCATTAGTTCCTTTGCTACCTTAGGCTTTACTCAATCAATTAAATCCTATAGATATCCCATTGATACAACATAGGTTATCAAAAGAATTTTGGAGACCCACCAAAGCACAAAAGTTACGATCTTTTGGAAAATAGATTCATATTCAAAGAGTGCATAACCACACGAACAAGCTAACACTGACTCTTCAATTTAGAATTCAATTTGAGATTCCTAGGAAGGTATCGGGATAATCTGCTAATATATTTCTGATCTTGAAATTATTTATCGAGAAGGATGTTACAACAAAACTAAGTTGAGAGGGAAAGGCATTTTCAGCCTCTTTTTTTTTCAACAATTGGCTATGCCACTACTGCTTTATGGTAGGCCTCTACTCCAATGGGGCATGCCATCTTTTTGAGGGATAGGCTAGAAGCGCTCCTCCTCCGTAATAGGCCTCTATATCAAATATCTATCTTTGCCTTTACATGTTCCTCTCTTCTTCTTCTTCTTCTTTTTTCCCTTCTCTATGGCATAGTCATAGAAATGCTACCCTGGCCCATGGAAGGTTTTCAGAAGAGACGGAAACCGGTACATGACTTTGCATCAGCAGGAACCGATGCCCTCCCTCAAGGAAGTCGCCTTGAACATTCTGCCCTCATCTTGAACGTTCAATAAAGTTGTATGCAACAGATGATACCGATGCTTATGTACAAGAACACTTAATCCCGAGTTTAAACATGCTAATTTGTGCGTCGAGCGGAGTCTATGAAGGAGATGACAAATCTTGTTTATTCATTGGGCAATATACTCGAATCGATCCAATTGTATTTCCCGTGTAGAAGGCGATGAGCATGGATCGATACACACAAGATGCAATTTCTACTTCCTTCACAAGTAAATTTCACTTCACTTTGCATTCGGAAAAAGAGAAGAAGCGAAAAAGGCGAAAGGGGAAGTCAGAGACATTGAAGAACTTTATATACAAGAGAAGCAGTTGACTAACGGGTGGGAGCAGGGCATGGCAGATTTCTTTGACTTAGAGGTAGTGACGATGATGCTTTGTTGGATATAGGTGTTATTTGGAGGAGATCTGGCCAGGTTAGTTGAGTTTGATAATGGAACCATCTCTTATTACTATTTTCATAATTATTTTGTTACTAATTTATTCATTCAATATGTCATTTTCCACCAAGGCTCCTTAAAAAAAGGTCATATTCAAATGAAAATCATCGAATGAAATAGACGAAAGAAATTCAGATGTAGGGTTTGGATATCTACATTTTGTTTTAGGAAAAGAAATACAAATTTATAGAAGGTGCAGTGTATACAAATAACAATACATTGTTCTGATCGTGTCCCTCTTCACTCCTCAATCTCAATGTCGGAGTGCGTGGCCGATCACGGCACCGCCGTCCTGCCGACGATGACGTCCCTAAAGGCGTCAAGGGCGGCTGCCGCGCTGGCTGGGAAGCCATGCTCGAACGTGGTCCGGATGCGTGCGGCCCTCTCCCGTGCGCCCTCGTCGGCCATCAGCCTCTCGATCCCCTTGCCTATGTCGTCCCTCGTGACGTCCTTCGACATGTCCTCGGACACGGGATGCCCGATCTTGAGATGGTCCACCACGAGCTTCGCATTGTAGTACTGGTCCCCCGGATGGGCCACGTCAGGAATGGGACCCCGCGCCCGATCGCCTCGACCGTCGAGTTCCACCCGCAATGCGACAGGAACCCGCCCGTCGACGGGTGGCTCAGTATCAGCAGCTGCGGCGCCCACCCGCGTATGATCAGGCCCCTCCCTCCGACCTTCTCATCCAGGCCGTGAGGGAAGTAGCCCTGGTCCGACTCCGAGTCCGGCGACCCGCCCAGGAACGTCCTGGGCGGGCCCCGACGGCCCGCCCCGTATTGGATCGACCACACGAAGGGCCGGGCGGATGCCTCCAGCGCGGCCGCCAGCTCCGGGTACTCCTCCGCCGTGGGCCCCACCTCGGACCCGAACGAGACGTATAGCACCGAGCCGCGTGGCTTGGAGTCCAGCCACTGGACGACCTCGTCCTCGCTCACGCTGGACTGCCGGTTCGACCGGATCTCCCGGTCGTGCAGCAGCGAGCCGGCCGACTTCCAGTACTGCTCGGGCAGGAGCGGCCCGACGCCCCAGACCGGCTTGCTGACCTGGCCCGCGAGGTAGTCGAGGAACAGGCCCTCCAGCTCGGCGCACGTGTGGAACAGCATCGCGATCCAGCCGCCGGACTCCACCATCCACGGCGGCTGCTGCCCCGGTCCGGGCGGGCCCATGAACTTCGGCCCGAAGACACCCGCCGGCCGGGGGGGTCCGGGTCCCAGATTCGGAGGTCCTCCACCGCCGCCCCTGCCGCCGCCGCCACCGCCGCCGCCGCGGAGGTGCGGCGGCATGCCCTTGGGGCGGCGCTTGAGGTCCGACGCCGTGAGCGCCAGGTCTTCGGGGAGGCCCGGGAGCCGGCAGGTCTCGCCTGGCTTGAGATCCTCGACCTTGGCCTTCCAGACCGCGAGCTCTATCGCCGACGAGCACGCGCCGGAGGTGAAGAACCCGACCGTCGGAATCTGGTACTTGGCGAAGATCTCGCCGCTCCACCCCATCATGACGTCGAGTACGGCGCAGGCCGGCCGGGCCGGGCTGGGATCGTCGGGCCGGGGCGAGAGCATGCTCTCGAGCCCCTGAGCCATCTGGGAGTGGTGAGCCCGGTGACCCTCCATGGGGTCAGATCCCGGCTGCGCGGGAGGGATCGGGGAGGAGGGTATCTCGGCGATCTGGAGGAGCGGGTGGTGGTGGCGGAGGGCGGAGGGGATGGAGGAGGAGAGGTCGGAGGAAATGACGAGAGTGGCCCTCAAGTTGCGGGCGGCGATGTGCTTGCAGAGCTCCATGCAAGGGAGGAGGTGGCCTTGGCCGAAGAAGGGCACTACCAGAATCTCAGGCGGCGGCGACGGCGACGGCGATGCGGAAGACATGTCTGCAGATATTTCCTCTGACTTGGGTAGGTTCTTGATCACGGTCTTCTTGCGGTTCTAGTTCCCAAGATCCGGTCTTTATAGAAAGAAAAAGAAGGGGATAGAAAGATAGAGAGAGAGAAGACTTAACCGGAAAGGAAGGGACTTTGAGGGTCCCATCGTGCAAGAGTTTGACCGTTCGTTGCGTCGCGCTGTGGCGGGTAGTTAAGTGCTGTCGACAAGAGACGAGAAGCAATCCATTCATTCATCGATTCGTTTCGCCCACGTCCAACGGGAGAGTCAACGTGGAGGAGGAGATGCATCAATGCGTACGCGTCGACAACGTGCCTTCTCCACTCGGTTGTTCGATGCGCAATGACGCGAGATGTCTCGAAGAGTACGTGCATCGACATTCACCGTATACACCTTAACTTGGACAGCAAGGAAAACAGCAGGGGAAATCACCCAATTCGCCCTCCTCCGGACGTTGTTCTGCAAATCCGAATAGCTTTCATATGGAACTAAGCTGAAGGCTTCAGTTTGACAGGTGAAGTCTGAATTCGCCTTTTTCCTTGGTCATTTTTCTCCGACCGTGAAGTCAATTTTTCTTGTGAAGGAAGTAGAGCTGTATCCTGCTCGTGTGGATTCATGCTCATCACCTTTTACACAGCGAATACAATTGGATTGATGTGAGTGTATTGCACATTGAATAAACAAGATCTGTCATCACATTCACAAACTCTGCTCAACACTTGAATTGGCATGTTTGGACTCAGGAACTAGTGTACTATGACCACCAGAGGAAACAAAAACTGAAAGATAACCATTGTGCGGCCATGTTGCATGTTTCTGTACATAAGTGTCGGTATTATCTGTTACACACAATGTTTCGAATGCTCAAGACAAGGGCAGAATGTTCAAGGCGACTTCCTTGAGGGAGGGCACCGCTTCCTGCTGATGCAAAGTCATGTACCGGTTTCGACTCTTCTGAGAACCTTCCATGGGCCAGGGTGGCATCTATTCATTGCAATAGAAACGGAAAAGGGCAGAAAAACGAGAGAAACACTGCCGTTAGGTCCATGAGATGGATTTTCTCCTTAAAAAGGAACATTCGTAATGGACAGATCGGCGTTCACAAACCTAAAGAGGGTTCCTCCTCTCATTCCTTTAAAGTTGTGAATGTAGTACACAGTCTCCATTTTCGGGAAAAAGGGTCTTTGTGAGGGCTGCCAGCTTCGGATAGAAAGATGCAGGATAGTCTTGCCACTGTTAAGGATAAGGTCCAGGAGGGCACAAGGCCAAAACTTCCATTACATACCGGTGAAAGTGATAGTAAAAGAGAGAACCTTCCTTAAGAAGTTCCAAAGAAGGCCAGATAAACACACATTAATCTCTGGTAATGGTTGAGACATGTTGAAGTATCCATAAACCATGGTCTAGTCATTCGCTCTGAAAGCTAGATCAGTAATTACATAATAACTGTTCATCTCAGTAACTACATGACACCGTTCAAGAAACCGAAACCAAAACCAAAAATGTGGTCATGAATTCAGCAAATATAGTTGTTCAAATGGATGCTGTTAGGGCTGTCAATGGATCGGGTTTTGACGTTACCCGACTAGAATCATAAGGCAATGTGTTCTAACTCGACTTGGCCTGAAAAGCATAATACCCAAAGCAATAATTTGGGTCTGGTTGGGTTTCGAGTTTACTTTTTCCCCCGCACCTCTTCTTCATCACCCAGTGAATTTCCCATTGGGTTCCTCTACTAGTTTTAAGAGATCAGCTCAACCAAATTTTGAAGCATCTCAGCACATTGTCTCTATTAAGTTCAATAAAAAGTGAAATTCGACAAAACCAAAAGTGAATGCTATACACCTGACGGAGACAACACATCCTTTGCATACACAGCAATTTACAAGTAGGTCTACAAGGTCATTGAGCTTAAATCTTTAGACAATTATCTCTAATAACACCTCCCTTCAGGGTCAACTGTACAAATGTCGGTTCATGTTTTGAAGAGTATGATGTGCAGACAATAGCCAGAAGGACTATTTTCAGTCTGTTCCATAAAGTGGACAGCCTTCCTTTCTCTAACCATGAGCTGCCATAAAACCTTTCCAAGAGTTATAGGCAAAACTCATCTTCAGTCACTTGGTCTGCCAAAGATAGGGGTAAAAATCTGGCCAATTGCTTCTAGAGCCGAAACATTCCAACTTTCAGGATGTCTAACTATCTGCAGAAGGGGTCACACTCCCAATTAGTATGATTTCTTGCCAGCCTAGAATGAACTCAAACAATGAGATTCAGCTGAAAAAGAAAAAAGAAAGAAGGAAAGCTTACTGCAAAGTTGTCGTCAAGTTCATACAGTATTCCCATCAATCGAAATGCGAGGTCCCCAGGGAAGTTAAGTAGGTTCTGCAAGTTGAGAAATTGTTTGAGCCACTATTGATGGAGATGAAAAGAAAATATAACACAAAAAGAAAGTTCCTGGTCATTCATGAATATCACTTGGAGAGAGAAAGCAAATGGGTCATGTGATTTCCTATTGGCATTTTATAGCATATCTGTAATCTCATTTGCTCTGGGCATGGTACTACGAACTGGTCATTCATGAAAAAATGATTGAGAGATCATAAAACTAGAGGACTTGTTTTGTCCATATCTAAACATTACGTATGACACTTAAAGCATAAGCATGAAAATATAGAAGGAACAAGAGAATTTGAATGGTCCTGAAACTTCATTTTCTTTGTTTATCAAGAACTAATCTCCAATACGTTAATCATCGAGAAAAGTCAATAGCAAGTTTGGTTGTGTGGTCGTAGTTGGCAACTCTGCAATAAATTCACAATGAAAATGAGAATTAATGTATGCATTGAAATAAAGAAAGGTATAATATTCTAAAACCATAAAGATTTCGAGGTCCTCAATCGAATGTGAAAGTGGTGCAGATTGTAACCAATCTTAAGCACATATAAGAGCCTCTGCCATGATTGGGTTAAGGAGCTACGAAACACATTGAGCACATGACTTCCTATGCTAAATGCAGCCTCCAATGCCACAATCGAGACGACCGTGGCCAAGATATCTCAAGCAACGGTAGATTGGATAGGATATCTCTATACTTTCCACTAACTTAAGATATCAAATTCAGAGTTACAACGTTTACATGCTTCTTCCAAGTACTTATTCAATTCAGATTTTTCATCCAAATATTATTATCTGGTTTGGCTAAAATATATTTTAGTCACGATATTAGCACTAACCACCAGAGACCTTCCTTGTTCTCTTTAACCTCAAGTTGCTTTGGGGTATACACCATTGCAGTATTACTCAAATAATAATGTTAGAAATGTTGTCACTTTTCTTGTAAACTTTCGCCGGCTTGCTGTCATAAACATGACTATTCATCCACTTTACATAATTTCACTTATGTTGCAAATCAAATATGCAAAAAATGAATGAAGTGAGATTGATATTGTTTACATTGCCAAAATACTTATGGAATTTCTTTTTCATTCTGTGAACCATTTCCCGCAAACTTTGGTCCTCGTTTCCATTAGGGGTGTGCATGGTCCGGGCGGGCGGTTCCCGACCTAGAACCGGGAACCGCCCGCTAAGGACCGGTTCCGAAAAATTGGAACCGGGATCCACCCGTTTGTTACATGGATCCACCCGGAAACCGGACCGCCGGTCCGGTTCGGTTCCCGGGTGGATCCATGGAACCGATCTTGACGCAAAATAATTTTGGTTTTCAACATAGAACGGTCGGATTTATGAGTTGGGAAGGAGAGGAGGAGGTCTATGGTCGGGTTTTCAACATAGAACGGTCGCGAAACAATTTTTCGCGACTATGGCGGGTGGCGGCCAACGCGAGGGGGCGAACAGCGGTGGCAGAGGAGCGGCGGCGGTGTCGATGCTCAAGGAAGAATCGAAATGACGATAGGATTAGGAGGAACCGAGGAAGAGACAAAGAGAGAGAGAACCGAAGACAAAAGGAGTGAGGAGATGAGATATGATCTAGGGTTTTTTTTAGTAATTTTTTTTTTAATATTAAAAAGGTTTCGGTCCGGTCCGGGTGGGCGGATCCGCCCATAGAACCGGGAACCGGACCGGTACCCACCGGTTCCGAAAAATTGGAACCGGGAATCGGACCGGTTCCCTCAAGAACAGCCGGTTCCGAGCGGTTCCGGTCCGATTCCGGGCGGTCCGGGCGGTTTCCGGGTATTTTGCACACCCCTAGTTTCCATAATATCTCTCAATTATCATATGAATCACATACTCATCTTTCGTCATATTATTGCTAGTGATATAAGAAGATTTTGAAACTTTTATAGTTGTATCAAAAAACAATTTTAAAAAAGGAATTAAGTGATGAGCATAATTCCAATCCTCATGTGGGCAATTCTTTTCCCATGGAAAGCTCTTGAGCATATTTATTATTCCAAAGTTCCATATTGCTAAAAACTCTTTCAAACTAATTCCAACTAGGGGTGAACACGGTTCCCGGGTAGAACCGGCAACCGGAGAACCGCACCGCAGGGTCCGGTTCGGTTCCTGGTTCTAAAGGGACCGGTTCCGGTTCCCGGTTCCCTTTTTCGGGGAACCAGCGTTCCCGGTTCCGGTTCTGGTTCTCATAGGAACCGGAACCGGAACTGGAACCGGAACTGGAATCGGAACCGGTCAGAAACTAAAAAAAAAAAAAAAAACCTTAGCCTTTCACTTCCCCCAATGTGATTTTCCCCCCCTTTTTGCCGATTTTCCCCCTTCCCCTTTCTTTCTCTCTCTCTCTCTCTTTCTTTTCTCCCCTTTTTCCTCCTCACGTCACTTCCCCCCCCAACTTTTTTTTCTTTTCTTTCTCTCTCTCTCTTTCTCTTCCCCCTCTCTTGGCCAAAACCCCCTTCTCCTCCTCCTCTTCTTCTTCTTCTTCTTCTTCCTTCCTCTTGCTGGCTGCTACTTCACCCACCACCACACCGCTGCCCCATGCCCTACTCACCACCACTTCTTGGCCACCGAACCACCACCACCCACTGCTCGTCTGACGAGCCGTCTCGCCGTTGAGCCTGATGAGCCGTTGTGCCGTCCGCGCCACCCCTCGACGCCTCTCGGCCCCTCGACGCTCGCTTGACCCCCTCGATTCCCTCGACGCTCGCTCGACGCCTCTCGGCCCCTCGATGCCCCCTCAATGCCGCACGGCCCCCTTGACGCCGCCCGACGTCCCTTGATGCCGCTTGCCACCCTCGACACCGAAGAAACTCGCCTCCTCCAGCTTCGATCACAGGTCTAATCTCTTGTTGTTTCTGCTCTTAACTGTTAGATCTAATCTAACATTTTAGCTGCTTTATTTGGTTGATTTATGAGATGTGAGTGTCATGCTTGCGTGCCATGATCCAAGTACATACATAGTGAGGGAAGGGAATTTGTGGAGGTTGTTACGTAGGTTCTTCCGTATCCCAAAATAAGACCAAGATGGCTGTTAGGGATCTTCATCTTGCTGTTCAAAGTGGCTATTGTTGGGGCTGTTCTTGTTCTGGTTTTGAATGGGGCTGATTTCCTCCGAAATATTAATTTTTTGGTGCCTGGTCTGCAAAATTTGGTAAATGTAGCTGATGTTTATTCCGTTTACTTGCAGTACAACACTAAATACTATTATGAGGTTGGAATTGGACACACGGTCCGACAGTTCTAGTTCATTACTCATCCGAGGTTGGCCCCGATGTTTCATATACTTTCGGTCTCATAGGTAAAGTAAATCATATTGTCATGCATAGATAGTCAATGACTCGAGTAGCTTCAAAAGCTCATTCCCGTGTATGTACTATGAGTCTTTGTAGAATCATTTAGTTTTGATAATCATTTTCATCAATAAGTCGCAGCAAATTTAGTTACGGTAATTTACATGCATCCATGGTTCTACTTCTTTCTATGCTCGGCATGCCGATGACCATTGCAAGGGATCTTGGTCGACTTTTGATTCAAACCGAAGCATTAATCTGCGAAAAGGACAGACTCTATTGTATGTTGG
Source organism: Eucalyptus microcorys (assembly GCA_014182515.1). Taxonomy (NCBI): domain Eukaryota; kingdom Viridiplantae; phylum Streptophyta; class Magnoliopsida; order Myrtales; family Myrtaceae; genus Eucalyptus; species Eucalyptus microcorys. The sequence continues at coordinate 9,732,021 of CM024566.1, forward strand.
AGACTTGTCATACGCAGATGATTATCCCGACCGAGGCGGGAGGTTTATCCATGGCAACATACCTTGAAGGTTGCATCTTAGAGTTTGGCCTGACTTCTCTAATCCGCACTCCTACAGTGCCTCCTAGAACTAGAAGTGTAGGTTATCGGGCTCTTGAAGTCATGAAAACTCGGAAACCCACACAAAAATTAGACATTTACAGTTTTGGAGTACTGCTCCTTGAAGGATTGTCAAGGTGTCGGACCCCATTATGGTGAGTTCAAGCTATTTTTATGTGTTAATCATTGATTTGAAGGATAAGCTCAAAAAAAGAGTGAGGATTAACAGGTATAAAATTGTTTATTATTGTTGCGTTCATTTTCGTTTTTTTAACTAAAAATGAAAAAAAAAAAAAAAAAAAAAAAGAAAAAAAAAGAACTGTTGGAACACCGGAACCGACCCGGAACCCGTGACGGGGTAGGTTCCAGGTTTTTGGTTCGACGGGTAAGTTCCGGGTTCCAAAAATGAGGAATGCATGCCGATGGTAGGTTCCAGGTTCCATGCGGAATCGAACCGGAACCAGGAACCGCTCACCCCTAATTCCAACATCATGTATGTCGAGTTCCAACAAGTTTCCACATTCAAATATATAAGACTCTTCGACTCAATATTCTCTTAACTTAACACAACCCTTGAAAGCCTACTAGGGGAAGACCTCCCTTGACACACGGCCCGAACGTATTTTAGCAATTGAATTGTTTATATCTTTTAACCATTGTCTAACAATTAGACTCAATATATGAGCACAACAACTCATATTAAGTAACTCACCTCTCAATAACAGAAAATTCGAATAGTTAAGTTTCTTTTTCAGATATTTAACTCCCAAGTTATTTGAACTAGCATGGTCCACGGTAATAGAAAATAACACTATGAATCTCCCACTCAGTCAAACAATTCTCAATTGCTTTTCCTATTATCTTGGCAGAATGATAAGAGATCTGACAAAAGTTTAATATTTTCTTCTGCAATTTCCAATCAATATCAACAAAATAAGCTATCAAAATGAGCAGCTAGACACACTTAACTCACATTTAACTCACATTTTGACAAGAAGTCCATGTGTCAATTGTTAAACATACTCTAGGAGATGTCTCAGAGAAATATTTTTTCAATTTACTTCTTTCTTAATTTCCAATCAGTATCAACAAAATAAGCTATCAAAATGACCAACCAGACACATTTAACTCACATTTTAACAAGAAATCCATGTGTCAATTGTTAAACATACTCTAGGAGATGTCTCAGAGAAATATTTTTTCAATTTACTTCTTTCTTAATTTCCAATCAGTATCAACAAAATAAGCTATCAAAATGAGCAGCTAGACACATTTAACTCACATTTTAACAAGAAATCCATGTGTCAATTGTTAAACATACTCTAGGAGATGTCTCAGAGAAATATTTTTTCAATTTACTTTTCCTCCATGTAAATCATAACAATTGCGCCTCAATGTATCGCGTGTTGGAATTAAAAATTTTGGCTGGATTCTATTCACAAAACGATAAAATCCTTAATGCTCTACCAATTTAAAAGGCAACTCATTAAAAATAAACAAGATTGCTAATTCTTTTTTGCTACCATTTTGATCAAATTTCCAAGGACTTAATGAACTATCAACCCAACACGCAATATGAACACTTAGCCTTTTCTTGATCAGGAATCTCTTTAACATGTTCCCACATTGTAGATCTCCTTCTATTTGTGACAATAGAATCACCCATTGAAGACATCTAGCAATCCTTCTATTTTTAACATTTAGAGCTTGCAAATTATTTTTTCAATTATTTATAACGTGCCAGATCCTTAATCAACATTAGGAAGGCATTAAAAAAAAACCAGTAACATTGGAGTTTGAAGCATTCAAGCATACAACCCAATTACATGTCAACGAAATTGCTACAATTGCAGAACAATGACAGAATGAAAAATCTCATCAATGAGTGTGTGAAATCATGCGTTCAGCTTCGGCGCGTAATAGTTCAAAAGAAGGGAGGTGGATCAAAGACCATATCTGTTGCGAACTACAAGTATTAGTATTTCTTTGCAAGATTGAAACACATGATCAATTTTTACCTCATTTAGCACAGTTTTTCTCCTTTTGCCCCCAGTAATATCAACCTAGAAAATCTTCAAAGACCCAGCAACAGAACCAGCATGAAAGAAAAACAGAAACCTGAAATCAAAACGTACAAAGAGCACAAAATTCATGAACTTGAAGATCAGACATCAATTTTGATGGATGCCTTAGATGCTGCTGGTGATGAAGTGCAAAGTTACAGATGTCATTCAAACATCAATTTATTTGTTTGGTGAGAATCATGCAATGAGAGACTGGAGGAAGAGAATGAAGCTAACGTGTTTGAGGAAATTACTGAATGGGATTTTTAATTAGATTCCAATTGGTTCAGTCTGAAGATGATACTTGTTGAGCTAGAATGAAGTCCAGAGAACTGAATCAGACATCAAATCCAAAAAGAAGTGTAAGCAAACCAGTCAAAAAGTCGAGTAAATTTTGGGCTGGTGAAAGATCCACCTAAGCCGCCTGAAAATTCCTCCCTATTGTTGATGACCAGATCTGAGATTGGGCTGGACACTCACGCGCGCGCGCGCACACACACACACACACACACAGAAGACGATGAGCACCACATGGTAGCTGCCGTCGTCTAAGGCTTGCCAGCAATTGCAACAACTGTTGCTTGAGCTCAGCAGCCATGACCACCATGTGGAGGTTCTGGTTTTCAAGTCAGAGAGGGAGGGTTGTGTTTCCAAATATGAGAGAGAGAGAGAGAGAGAGCGTCCATGTCAGCAAAAAATTTAATGTTGTTAAGTCCATATCAGAAAAATCCATCGCCGAGTTGGTCAATGCATTGTGACATTTTTCAAAAGAACAAGGACCATCTTGAACCAAACAAAAGTACAGGGATGATTTTGAATTTCGGAAAACAGTATAGGGACTACTGAACAATATTTTAATTTAGCCACTGTACAGTCAATTAGTTCAATTGCCCAGTAGGATTTAGTCTTAACAATAATGGTGTAAGGTGGATGCATAATCATGCATACTAGATAAGCAGTCCAATTCAAATTACAAAAAACGGGAAAAAGACCAGTATGATGACTAAGCAGACTCACCTATATCAATACAAGCATGGTTGCTGAAAAATCAAACACCAATGACATTCACTGATAAGTTGGTAACAGCTGAAACATCAAATAGTGCCTACAGCCACAAGTAAGACAGGAGAGATGATGCCATTGGAAAAGAGTATGTATAACATAATAATTTCAGTTGCACTTTAGTCAATTAGAAGAGATCACAAAAGGATGTACGCATATATGACATATACTTGATATGTAACACGGGAAAAGCTGAACCCAATCCAGGCAATTAAAGGAGCACCATTGATAAATAGAACCTAAATGACTTTCAGCCTTTCTCCGTATATTTTAGTTAGTACTGAATGAGGTCTCTTCACCAGAAACCTCAGCTATAATTAAGGAATTTGAGTTTGACACCAGAATTTTTATAAAAGCCATTCATAAATCCCATCAGGACAGGTGCAACTCAATGCCCCAACGGCTAAGTTCAGAAAAAAACGAAACATCATCCATCTTTAATATCATAATCATCTAAGTCACAGGGTCCTGGTTAGCTGTAAACCAACACTAACTCGATTTGACACAACGTTACATCTATTATCAGTAAGGCAGGGAGTCAGATGATTTCTTTGATGATAGGGAAGCCAACAAAGGCAAATGAATGTATATCTTTCAAAGCAAAACTAAAACAAAGTAAGCCTAAGATGAGCATTGTCTTAAGTATCAAATTATCAGAACGCATCAGTATCACTGCAACGTTCTCTAAGATCCAAGTTAAACCCAAGTACTCTTGTAGTTCATAAATAACTAACCTTAGATTACTAATAAATGGGTGTATTTGTTGGGCATATCCAGATAAAACAAAGACACCAGCAAAAAAATAGTTAATTGTGACTACATAAACTTGTGATGCATAACATTACTGATGAGCACAGCTAAAATTATCTCACAACAGCTCACTTAAAATGCACATATGTGGACCCGACAGATAAAATTTACCTAGCATTGGATTGCCCTTCTGGATGCTGTTCAGAACAATCAAGAAGTTCCCAATCCTGCAAACAACAACCCCGTATCAGCTGACTTGACAAGGAAAAAGAAAAGAGAGAGAAAAGAAACCAAAAACTGAAATTGGAGCAGCATACTTGAAAGGCCTCCTTCATAGCCATTATAGTAGCGCAATCTATGTGTTTAATAACCTAACATCTCCCACTATGAAACCCTACAACTAACTATCCAGCATCAAACATGAAATCAATTGGAATGGCAGTGTCGCATGGATTCGACATAGATTGGCTGGTGTCAATGCACTGATTGGACATTAAAAAGGGCAAGAAAGTGAAGTGTTCTCATCTACACAGTCTAGATCTAATAACAAAAGCAGATTGACTTTTTTCCTTCAAAATTTAAGCAGCTCTCTTTTCTTTCGAGCGATCTTCCATGCAACAGCAGTGCAGTGGATGTGGACTTAGAGAGAGTGCGAAAGTAAAAAAAAGCCCAACATAGAGAAACTACAGCAGAATCTCATATCTTCACCTTTTTCGTGGTGCTTTGCAAGATCAAATAACTACTAGAGAGCACAACGGAAAGAACACAGACAACCAGGAAACTAGAATTAGTTGACCAAAAATACTTCAAAACATCAAGACAAGAAAGCATGTAATTACAGATCAGATTCACTAGATGCTGAATTCCTCCTCTCCAAGATTTTATCAACGTGAAAGAACAGAGTGCACGTAGAAACAGAGCCAATGAAAGTCACGGACAAGAGTCCAAAAAGTGAGAGAGAGACTCACAAAAGCCATTGACAATAACGAGAGGAGCGAATCACCAGCAACAGGTGCGCAATGCGTAAATCTGGAAAAGAAAGAGGAGGAAGGTGCAGGTGAGTACTGAGGGGAGTGAAGGGTGGTGGAGGCCAATAAAAATGGTGACAAAGATGGCTTGAAAGAGGAGTGACAGACGGAGATCCTATCGTGAAGTGAAACCCTAGAATGCAAGGAGCAAAAAAGAGGGCGGCGGTGGAGTTGATGAGAAGTCGCAGTTGTTGACGGCGGCGGCCACGGAGTCAAGGAGTGGAGAAGGCACAGTCGTCAACAGCAGCGGAGTCAAGGAGTGGAATAACGGTGGAGTCAACGAGAGGAGAAGGCACAGTTGTCAATAACGGGGGAGTTGACGAGAGGAGAAGGCACAGTCATCAATAACGGTGGAGTCGACGAGAGGAGAAGGCGCGGTCATCAAGAGGAGAAGGCAGAGTTTTCGGTGGTCTGATGTGCTTGGGTGAGGAGTGTTTGGGTGAGAGAACCTGTTTCTTTGGAGTCAATAATGTGTTCAGGGGCCGAACAATGTTCCGACCCTAACCCGACCCAAAACATGTTTGTTTGCTTGTTTTATAATTCTTACCCGAACAATATTAAGACCCAAAACATGTACTCAACTTGTTTCGTGTTTGATTCGTGTTTGGATCGTGTTCGGGTCAGGTCGGGTTTTTCACACCCCTTGATGCTGTGAGTGAATCAACCATCTATAAGTCAAGTGACTTGAAAAGGTAGAATAAATGCCAAAATCAAGCTGGGAAAAGGATGCATAGAGACCTCAAGGTGCATTTGGGATCTGCTTTGGGAAGGGACTTTGAGTGTCCAAAGCCCATTTGGCCTTTTATACGGTTGAGTTCTCCGTTGAATATAATCAGCTTTCTGGCTGTGTTTGTGACACCTTCTCTGTAAAGCTCTTCCACGACAAGCATTTCTGAATTGGACAATAATCTCCTGACATAAAACCTACTTAAGCCAATATCAACAAGAAGACAGGATATGTGGAACTACCATTGATGTTAAAATAGGGATAGGCGACGAGAAATAGCTCATCTTCTGGTCTCACGCGGTCTGTCATTTTCACTTTCTCAGGCAAGCCGAAATCTTTGAAGCAGGGTTTGGTTAGGTAGTCCAACTTAAATGAAGATCCTTGGAAAGCTGATTTTCGTGCAAATTTGACTTCATTGGCCTCAGGGAAAAAACTGAAAGTTGAAATGGCACTTGGAAGTCAGTAGATCTTTAAGAGCAAAAAAGATAGGCAAAAATAAAATGGCATGAGAGAAAGGGATGTATGGCATAGAGTAAGAGTCCTATTTAAAGATCAATGACTCCCTTTTGATTGCATCCCTGTTTTTCAGTTTATATTTGTCTTTCAGGTCAACCCATCCTTCACCAACATAAGCTCCAAAGCAAGCTGAATCAATAATCAAAGAAAGGAAGCCGTTCATCTCCATACATGAATGTTATAGGAGTATAAATATGTACTCACAGTTCTGGTTCGTGTAACCTTCTCAGCATCAACCAACTGATCGCAAAATTCTCAAATCAACTGCATGCTTCCTGTCATCTCCATGCCTCCTTCACCATCACCTGACATAATCTCATCGAGTGAAACCATAGTCAATGAAACATGGATTATATAGTGTTCAAGGATGCTTAGCCAAACAGAAAATACTTTTTTTGCTCGCTTAGTATCTGTACCCATGCCATGCACGAGAGAGAGAGAGAGAGAGAGAAAGTCATCTCCCTAAACCACAGAGGACATTCTCCCGAAAATCCTCACCTCCTAAATGCTTAATACCCCTTATGATTGATAATAACAAATCATAAAATGCTAGGTAGTGTGTAAAAAAGAAAAGAACTGCCTTGGTGGCAAAGACTGCAATTAGAAAGAGCAGATATCAACAAATAAACACACACAAGCACCAAGATACAAGTGAAGTGGTAACTAAAGGCTTTGGTGCTAACCTGGGACAGAATTTAGTCCTGTTGTTGGAAATTCCATCTCCTGCAATCAAAATCCATTCACGCTAGACTCAGGATTACAGCTTCTCTTTCCTGCTTCTAGCCATACAGAAGAAAATGACGAAAGAAATGCACCATTAAGTGTCTGTTGGCACTGATGGCCAGCTTGGTTGCCCTTTTAGCCTGTCAATTGAAAAGAAAAGAAGAAATTTTGTTGCTGGTATTCTTTAAAAAGATGTGGAGATATATAGCGGTGGCCACTAGCCACCAGGCCACAGAGAGAGAGAGAGAGTTGAACATTTGTTATGAAGCTTGTTCTTCAACAAATGTTCGACAGACAAGAAAAATTACATCTTCAACCATCCAAACGAAGATCGAAAAATAAAATACATTCTGCATGAGCATGCGGAGTGAACATGAAGACTGCCAAGATTTCATTATTAGTGCCTACAAACAGAATTTGTGATGATGCTAGCACATATTCTAGACAGAAGAGTGCCAATATCTCGTCATTATTGCCTATGAACAGAATTAGAAAGGAAGCAAATATTCAAGACACTTGCAAAGACAAAGGGACTTCTCAAATACAGTGCATAAAAGAGCAGAATTTGAAAGGAATACATCTTATATATACACTCCATTGTTGGTAACTGAAGAAAAGACAGAGAGCGATTTCAGTAACATGCTTACTTGTTCAAGCAATTCATTGTAGTCCCTTGGAAATGGCACATCTCCCTCAACAGAGGGACGACTTTCACCAGATACAGAACTCCTCAAAGGTCTGAAATCCTTTGTGACAATCTTACTGTTCTTTCTCCTCGAATTCAAGCAACAAGACAGCTACACCCCCATGAAAATTGTTAATCATGAACACCAGAAGCGCAGGACATTAAAAAGGCAACAGTCTTGGAAGCAAACATGTTGGACAGCTACAGAGTTGATATTCATAAGACATGTAAACCTAGGAAGTTGGAACTTCCTTGACATTACCCATTTTTGCTGATTCGGTAGGAAATAATGGCGATTCAAACACTACAGAACCCACCAAAGCGGGTTCCACGAGCTTCACAGTAGAGAATTTCAATCAGAACTCGCTCGCCGATGTAATACCTCCAGATAATTCTTGCATGGTTCAAATTTTGGCCCTCAACGGTTCCATATTTAATCATTGCAACAATTTCAACCAAGACCCGTAAAAAGTTTATTGGATGACCATTCTCGATGTCATATTCAGACAAAATGAATCCGGTCAGATAGGGAAAAGAAATTTAAGTCTATGGAACAGACTGTACAAAGTTCTAGTTGCGAAATTACAAGATGAACGGAGCTCCTCTCAACTCCTCAGTCTCAATATCGACTTTAATGCACGCTCTTTGCGAGACTTGAAATTGAAGCTCCAATCTGTAAACGTCCAATCCGACACTTAAATTTCAGATCGAATTGAAAATTCCGGAATAATTCCGAGGCCACTGTCTGGCCGATCCCCTTGGATTCGTCATCCATCACGTTCTTGGGCATGTCGTTGGATGGCACGTGTCCCGCCTTGTGATGGTCCCCCGGGGAGTCGGTGTTGTAGTACCGTTTACCTGGGAAGGGCCGCGTTCCGAACGGAGACCTGTGTGTGCTTGTCTCTGCGATCGAGTTCCACCCGGAGAGCATGCCCATCTTCTGGTGGCGGTGGCTCACCCCCAGCTTGGCGTTGTGGTGCTGATAACCTCGGCTCGGCAACGCCTGGAGCGGGACTGCCTGGCCGACCCCCTCCACCATCGAGTTCCAACCGCGGTGTGACAGGAACCCGCCCGCCAACGGGTGGCTCAATATCTCGCGGCTGTAGATCACCGAGCCGGACGTCTTCGAGTACTGCTCTTGCAGGGGCAGGCGGATGCCCCGGACCATCTTCATCTGGTCCCCCATGTTGTCAAGGAAGGGCTGCTCCGGGTCGGCGCTCTTGTTGAACATGAGCCCGGTCGAGCCCTCGACTTCCGGTGGCCAGGGCGGCCTGGCGCGGCTGTTAATCACCGAGCCGGACGTCTTCCAGTATTGCTCCGACAGGAGCGGGTGGATGCCCCCGACCATCTTCATCTGGTCCCCCATGTTGTCGAGGAAGGGCTGCTCCGGGTCGGCGCTGTTGTTGAACATGAGCCCGGTCGAGCCCTCGACTTCCGGCGGCCAGGGCGGCTGGTCGCCGAGCTTCGGCGGCCCGCCTCCGCCGCCTCCCGGCCTCCGGCCAGGACCGGGTAGGCCACCTCGAGGAGGCCCGAAGGGCTTTGTCTTAAGATCGGAGCGAACGATGGCCATTCCTTCGGGTAGCACAGCAAGCACGCGATATTCGTCGCTCGCCGGCGCCTTCGACAAGCGTTGGATTGCGATTCTCAACCAGAGCTCGAAGGGCAAGGGGTCCACCGTGACATTGAAATTCCGGAACACTTCCCTGGTCGATTCCGCGACCGCGTATAGCTTGCGGGGCAGCTCGCCGCCGCCGGCCGTCCTCCGTTCGTCCAGGTAGTCCTCGAAGCTCCATCTGAACTGGTCGTGGAAAAACTTGGGGGGGCCGGATAAGCCGCCGATCTGGGCGACGGCGACGAGGGGGTTGGAGGTGAACGAGGGAGGGATGGCGGAGGACAGGTAGGAGGGGATGACGAGGGTGGCGCGGTCGCCGCGGCTGGCGATCTCAAGGCAGGCCTCCATGGAGAGGTGGAGTTCATCTTGGGCCAACCCGGTGACGACGACGAGGGACTCGGCCGTCTCCGACATGGTGAAGCGGCCGATCGAATCGTTTGCTGTGATTAGGGCTCAAGATTCTGGGAAATACCCAGATTGATGTGTTACAGATTTCAAAGGATTAGTGAGGAGATCTATTTAATTGTCTGTGGAAAATGGTAGTGGTCGGTCCGATTCCCGGTTCTTAATCTTGGAACCGGACCGACCGGACCTAACCAAATTTTTTAATAAATAATTTATACACATAAAATTAATAATATATATAAACATAATAACTTATTGCAATCAAAATTATAATTTGAGGTAGGAATCTCTTATGTGATCAAAAGATTATTAAAACCATTTTTGTTACTATTTTATTTATAGAAAAAACATCATCGTTAGTTTCATCTTTTACTCTATGTGGGACTAAAGCTCCAAGAGTCTCACATTGACTAAACATTTAAAGAACAGAAGAGAAATTGTCTATAAAATTTAAGTTAAGCACAACCTTTAACTAAATTATTCATGATCTTTATGGCTAAAGTTAAGTGTGAATCACACAAGTGAAATTTGAATATATTGCATGTGAAAATATATGTGATTAGTTTTGTTGAATCGCCCGAGAACCGAATTGGATTGATCGGTCCGGAGCGTGGTCACTCTTTAGTACAAAAAAGTAGACGGACCGAAACTGACGGTCCGGTCCGATTCTCAGTCCTAAGACCACTCTTTAGTACAAAAAAGTAGACGGACCGAAACTGACGGTCTGGTCCGATTCTCAGTCCTAGGACCAAACGGTTCGGTCCACGGTTCGCAATTTTGGGAACCAGTGCTCCCCGTCCGGTTCCCGATTTCAAGGTGGAACCGGATCGAAACGGGAATCGATCGCCCCTAGAAAATGGAGCAAAAAGACGCAAGAAATTAATAAAATTAAAAATAAACAATGAAAATTAAAAATAGAAAGCTCAGACCGGTTTCCTGGTTGCGCTTTTGTGACTGATTTATCATTTGGGAATGTTGTTTGAAGAATTCGATGCAACATTTAGGGGAGCTCGAAGGAGAGGTGAGCAGATCGAACCATCCAAATTAGAAATCGCCTCGATTGGACCGGATTAGTTGATTTGGTAAGACCATTCGATTTGATTTCCAATCCCCAAAATTGAGAATTGATCCTCCTAGTCTGATTCACAATTCTTAGGTGGAATTGGATTAGATAGAAACGAATCACTCCTAATCCAAAGTGGAACGGTGGGATGGAGGAGGACTTCCACAAGGGTTTTCGAACTCTAATCTCGAACCATCTTACCCAACACCCCTTCCTCATTTCTTGAAAACACATCTGTTCATTTTGGCGACAGACACTCGGATACCCCTCTCCAACTTTCTTGAACACACATCTGTTCATTTCGGCAAAGGAACACGGAAAGAAAACCACCTTAGGGTTTCTTTAAATTTTTAAGGAATTAAAAAATACAAAAGATAATAATCGGTTCAGTTCGGCGTACAATTCCACTCCTAAAATTGAGATTGAATCAAAAATTACTGATTTCAATTTTATGAAAGCGCAAACCAAACATGCCCCTCAGGAAATGCTAAAAACCGGCCGGTTTGGTATGATTTGGTCAATTCCTTTTGTTCACCCCTAATGAAAGGGGCATAGACTATTTAGTAATATCAATATTTCACTTATTCCATAATTTTTATCCTTACCTTTATTATTATGTTATATATATGAATAGTATATCAAGTTGTGATATTTTAAATTAATCCAACTGGTTTGTACTTTCTTAATAGTTTTTTGTTGTTCATAAGCCTTTTCTTTACCTTTTACAACCTTAATTTTTGTATAATATATTATATTGATATCTTATGTTAATTGAACCGATTTGCACGTTCTTGACATTCTCCTTTACTACGCTCGCCCATCTGTATCATAGCTAACACAAGTTAAAAATTTAAAAAAGAAATACTGCAAGACGTTTAATTTATATATTCATGTTTGCGACTCGAGCATGAGTACTTATCCTCAAAATCTTTAAATATGATATAAATTCTTGTGAGATATTCCAGATTATATATATACCTTCCCGATGTTATTTTCTATTGATTTTTTTTTTCTTTTTGCTTTCCTTGGATTTAAATAAGGAGAAGAGCTTCTTCTAAGTTTGAAAATGGTCATTAATTATGTTGACTGGTGGCCTTAAGGAGAATAGTGCTGTTCACACATAGGTATGTCACCTTAAGAAGTAATAAATGTCCTTTTGAAAATAAGTAAGTTTAAAACAAAATAAGTTTGAGTTATATTAATCCTCGGGGCCCACTTCCATGTCCAAATAGCTATCTATCTGCTATGACTAAGATTTGCTAGCACGTGATGCAAATCTATCTGCTATGACTAAGATTTGCTAGCACATGATGCAGTGTGAACAGCATCGGAAGTCTAAACCAAGCTGAATATTCCCTTGTTCGCATTCCGAAGATAATACCTCTATGCAGTATCCAATTCATATTCTTCAAATATGTATAACTTCAAAATTTATATTATGAAAGCTTGAGCTACACCAAAGGATTCGAATAACATATTTTTCTAAAATAAGGGATACACTATAAATGAGATATTTTATAGATCCAAATATGTTTTATTATGCCAAAAGATTGGGGCAACCATTTTGCAAATGGGTCCTCCAAACTCAAGGGAAGGATTATCTAATATCAAGTCAACATGATTAAGCACCTAGATCAGCCAGCGCACTTGCAGGGACTGACCTTGACAGCCCTTTCCTTTCACCTCTTCATGACTCATGAACTTGTCAATTCTCTTTCACCATCTCCTCCTCTTTGACCATCACCAACACTTCATCTGACATCATGTGCCCAACCTTCAGATGGTGCACCACCAGCTTGGCATTGTAGAATTGGTCCCCCCTGATGGGCCATGCCAAAAACGGGACGCCGCTCCCTAGAGCTTCCACCGTTGAGCTCCATCCGTAGTGCAACAAGAACTCGCCTGTTGACGGATGGCTTACTATCAAAAGCTGCGGTGCCCATTCGGTTATTATTAGGGCCGTTTGCGCACTTCGACTTCCAACCCATGAGGGTAGTACCCTTCTCCGGACCCGCCCGAGACCGGTTGGATCGCCCACATGAGCGGCCACGTGGACTCTTCCAGCGCTTTGGCTAGCTTGTCGTACTCCTCTACCGTCAACCCCATGGAGCTACCGAAGGACACGCAGATCATGGAGCCATGCGGCTTCAAGTCTAGCCATCGGATGACGTCCTCCTCGGTCGCGTTGCTTTGTTTGTTTGGTGAGATCTGGTGATCTCGGACGGGAGAACCGGATGACGTCCAGTATCGAGCCGGGAGAAGTGGACCCACGCCCCAAACGGGTTTACCGACTTGATTGGCTAGGTAGTCGACAAACGGACCCTCGAGATCATGACACGTGTTGATCACCAACGCGATAGAGCTCTCGGTGGGATTCACCCAGTATGGCTTTTCGCCGGGCCCCGGCGGGCCCATCCTCGGTGGCCCACCCGGACCTGAAGGTCGAGAAGAACCCGAACCTGAGCCCGAACCTGCTCCACTTCCCTCCTGCTGGCCCCACTTACGTAATCTAGCCACGTGAGATCGCCTTCCTATTTCCTCGGGTAACCCGGGAAGCAAACGGGTTTTCCCGGTCTTGATGTCCAACGGGCTAACCTTCCAAGCTGTGAACTCCGTCGCGGCGGAGCATCCTCCCGAGGTGAAAAATCCGACGGTTTGGATCCCTAACTTGTGGAACACTTCTGCCGCCCGCCGGTTATGACGAGAACATCGAGGACGGTGCAGATGGGCCAGGCTGAGCTCCCCGACCTGGCCTCGAGGAAGTCAGCGAGCTGGGCCTTGCCCTGTTCCATCTGCTGGTGGAACCTGTTGCTGCTGGGACGTGGGGGTGGCCGGGACAATAAGGACGTCCGTGAAGGGGTGGTCGTGGAAGGAGGGATGGAGGAAGAGAGGGTGGCCCTGCGGCCTCGCGAGGCGATAAGCTTGCACAGCTCGATGCCAGGGGAGAGATGGCCCTGCCCGAAGGCACCTCTCACCTCCGGCCATTGATTTTGGATCGATCTAGTGCGGAAGTTAGAGACATTTGAAGAACTTTATATACAAGAGAAGCCGTTGACTAACGGGTGGGAGCGGGGCATGGCGGATTTCTTTGACTTTTTTTTTTTTGGTCGGTCCTACTCTAATTCTACGCTAACACTCACTCTCAGACTTTTGCTCTGCCTCCTTACAGGGTGTGGGAGTTGAAATCCACTCCTGAAATGAAATCATCCCCACCCTCAATCCCCCCTGAGAAGGTGGGGATTTGAACCCCCCACCTCCCCCTTCCAAGTTGGAAGGGTGGCCACTGGGGCGAACCCCAATGGTTTGGATTTCTTTAACTTAGAGGTAGATGATGATGCTCCTTTGGATGTAGGTGCTATTTGGAGATCTGGCTAGGTTAAATGAGTTCGATTATGTAACCATCGCTTATTACTATTTTCATCATCATTTTGTTACCAACTTACTCAATATGTCATTTTTAACCATGGCTTGTTAAAATAAGTGGTGTTCAAATGAATATCATCGAACGGAATAGGGAAAAGAAATTTAGATTGATGGAAAGTGCGGTGTATACAAATGATGATGCATTGTTCTGATTGTGAAATTACAAGCGGAAAATGGTTGCCTCTTCACTCCTCAATCTCAGTGTCCGTAAACTTGAATTTGGTTTGGACTTCCAATGCTGTTTCACACTGCACATCTTTGTCCTAGCATATAAATAAATTGTTTACACATGGAACAGGGGCCCGAAATATGCAATAAAAACTGCACACGTACTTCTAATTGTGGATTCAGAATATGGATTGATGGGTAGGACAGGTCCTTTCATCCCCCGTAAATAGTGAGGTCATACTGGTAAGAGATTGAAAAGAAAGGACAAAGATCGGGGGATTTAACGATAGATTAGGATGTCCATGCAAATTGGGATAAATGAGAAATAAAAATGATTGCGTGATAATATTTAATTTACTGTAAAAATAATAATTTATTATGAATCACAAAAAATTAAATTATAAATAATTATAAATTATTGTGGAACCTACTTCTTTAAAAATTTGTAATTCATGATAGATTATTATTCTCACAATATTTCAATGACTGTTATGTTAACAAAGTCCTATCGGAAACTATCGGATGAGTGAGTGGGTCAATCTTGCAACATAAATGGTTATCTACATCGGACTACATTGCAAGGCTGAATTCTCGTGGACGATCACATAGTATCATGAAGAAAGGCCAAGAGTACTCCCATCAGCAGTTGAAACAAAACATGACTCTTATTCACTCTACAAGGAACAAGAGCAAATGGGCATTTCTACTTGAATCGATTCTCGACGTAGATATTGCCATACTATATCATCTCACGAATAGAAATTAGTGATATATAAATATATTAATTTCCATTTAAAATAAGCCCTCTTTATTTTTTACATTGGTCACGCTGTGATATATAAATATATTCATTTCACGTCAAAATAAGTCCTCTTTATTTTTTACATTGGTCATGCTTTATGAACCCTGCCCTCATACGGATCAACCCCAGCCTCTAACCCAACTAACAGGGAAATCTTGGTGGCATCGCCCTATTTGAAATTGAGCACATTTTTTGTAAAGAAATAGCCACTTGTTTCTCGAGAAGAGATGAAAAATATGCTCATATCATTTGATATCCTTTGATTGAATAGTCGACTTAGTTAAGATAGATTTCCAACTTATGATAAGGAATATCAGCTCTGGTGATAGATTCACCTCAAACTAATTTTTTGACCACCAAAAACTCCAAAGTGGTACAATCGTGATAAATTTATCCCAAACTAATTTTTTAATCATAAATAATCCTATATTGATACACATATGATAAATTTACTCAAGATTAATTTTTTGACTACCAAAAACTCTAAATTGGTACATTTGTCACAAACTTACCCTCCGTTAACTTCCGTCAAATTTAAAGGTTAAATTTGCTAACCTAGATTACACATGGTGATGTGGTAAGTCCACATGAAAATCCATAGGGTAAATATCACAAAAAATCTCAAATTGGTATATTTATAATAAATTTAGTGGTACTCTTGTGATAAATTTAAGGTATACATGTGACAAATTGGGATTTTTCATGGATTAACCCTATGGATTTTCATGTGGACTTGCACGTCACCATAGCATATTTTGACAAAAGTTAATAGAGAGTAAATTTTTCATGAGTATACTAGTTTGAAGTTTTTGATAATAAAAAAATTAATTTGGGTAAATTTTTTATAATTATATCGGTTTGGAGATTTTTATTGTCAAAAAATTAATTTAAGATAAGTTTGTCACGTATGTACCAGTTTAGGATTTTTGATGGTCAAAAAATTAATTTTTGGTAAATTTGTTGCAAATGCACTGATATAGAGTTTTTTAGGATATTAACCCTAAGGAATATCAACTCTTAAAAAGATGAAAGATCTCAAGCCAAAGTTAGCTCCTAGTTGGACTAAGTAAGCAAAATGATTGCACTCGAGAAAATGGGTTACTTTCCCTGGTTCCTTTGCTACCGTAGGCTTTACACAATCAATAAAATTCTATGGATATCTTGTCAATACAGCATAGGTTATCAAAAGGATCTCGGAGACCCACCAAAGCACAAAAGCTGGGATCTTTCGGAAAATAGATTCATATTCAAAGAGTGCATGACCCCCCACGAACAAGCTGACATTAACTCTTCAATTTAGAATTCAATTTGGAATTTTCCTTATAAGGTATTGGGGTAATATGCTAATATATAGAGATTTGAAGGCAAGGGTATGAAATTATTTGTCGAGAAGGATGTTACAACAAAACTAAAATGAGAGGGAAAGGCATTTTCAATTGAAGCAATTTAGACTTCAACCCTTCTCCTCTCGGTTGTTCGATGCAAAACAACTCAAGTTCTCTCGAAGAGTACGTGCGTCGACAGTGACCATACACCTTAACTTGGACAGCAAGGAAAACAGCAGGGAAATCACCCAATTCGCCCTCTGGACGTTGCTCTGCAAATCCGAATCGGTTTCGTATGGAACTAAGCTGAAGGCTTCAGTTTGATGAGTGAAGTCTAATTTCGCCTTTTTCCTTCGTCCTTTTTTATCGACTGTGAAGTCAATTTTACTTGTGAAGGAAGCAGGACTGTATTTTGTGCGTGTGGATTCATGCTCATCACCTTCTACACAGGGTATACAATTGGATTGATGTGAGTGTACTGCACATTGAATAAACAAGATCTGTCATCACATTCACAAACTCTGCTCAACACTTGAATTGGCATGTTTGGACTCAGGAAGACAGGAACTAGTGTACTATGGCCATCAGAGGAAACAAAAACTGAAAGATAACCATCATGCGGCCATGATGCATGTTTCTGTACACAAGCATCGGTATTATCTGTTAAATACAATGTTTCGAATGCTCAAGACAAGGGCAGAATGTTCAAGGCAACTTCCTTGAGGGAGGGCATCGCTTCCTGCTGATGCAAAGTCATGTACCGATTTCCGACTCTTCTGAGAACCTTCCATGGGCCAGGGTAGCATCTATATGACATTGCAATAGAAACGGAAAAGGGCAGAAAAAAGAGAGGCACTGCCGTTAGGTCCATGAGATTGAACTTCTCCTTAAAAAGGAACATTCATAATGAATAGATTGGCATTCACAAACCTAAAGAGGGTTCCTCCTTTCATTCCTTTAAAGTTGTGAATGTAGTACACAGTCTCCATTTTCGGGAAAAGGGTCTTTGTGAGGGCTGCCAGCTTCGGATAGAAAAATGCAGGATAGTCTTGCCACTGTTAAGGATAAGATCCAGAAGGGCACAAGGGCGAAACTTCCAAAACATACCCGCAAAAGCGAAAAGTTCACTCTCTGTTCAGATGATGGTAAAAGAGAAAGCGCCTTCCTTAAGAAGGTCCAGAGAAGGCCAGATAAACACACATTAATCTCAGGTAATGCTTGGGACACGTTGAAATATCGGTAACCTATTGTCTAGTCATTTGCTCTAAAGCTAGATCAGTAACTATGTGATAAGTGTTTGACTCAGTAACTGCATGCACTGTTCAAGAAACCAAAACCAAAATGGTAATGAATTCAGCAAATATAGTTGTCCAAATGGACGCTGTAAGTGAATCAAACATCTATAAGTCGTGTGGCTTGAAAAGGTAGAAGAAATGTGAAAAACAAGCTGGGAAAAAGATACATCCAGACCTTATGCGGTCGAGTTCTCCGTTGAATATAATAAGCTTTCTGGCTGTGTTTGTGACTGCTTCTCTGTAAAGCTCTTCCACAACAAGCATTTCTGAATTGGACAATAATCTCCCGACATAAAACTTACTCAAGCCAATATCAACAGGAAGACAGGATGTGTGGTACTACCATTGACGTTAAAATAGGGATAGGCGACAAGAAATAGCTCATCGTCTGGTCTCACGCGGTCTGTCATTTTCACTTTCTCAGTAAAGCCGAAATCTTCGAAGAAGGAGGGTTTGGTTAGGTAGTCCAACTTAAATGAAGATCCTTCGAAAGCTGATTTTCGTGCAAATTTGACTTCATTGGCCTCAGGAAAAAACTGAAAGTTGAAATGGCACTTGGAAGTCAATAGACTCTTTAAGAGCAGAAAAGATAGGCAAAATAAAATGGCACGGGAGTAAGAGATGTATGGCATAGAGTAAGAGCCCTATTTGAAGATCAATGACTCGTTTGATTGCATCCCTGCATGTCTGTTCATGTCTTTCATGTTTACCTATCCTTCACCAACATAAGCTCCAAAGCAAACTAAATCAACAGTCGAAGAAAGGTAGTTGCTTATCTCCACATATGAATGTCATAGGAGTATATATACGAACTCACAATTCTGGTTCGTGTAACCTTCTCAGCATCAACTAACTGGTCGCAAAATTCACGAATCATCTGCATGCTTCCTGTCATCTCTATTCCTCCTTCACCATCACCTGACACAGTCTCATGGAGTGAAACCATAGTGAATGAAATAGGGATCATATAGCGTTCAAGGATGCTTAGCCAAACAGAAACGACTATTTTTGCTTGTGTAATATTTGTACCCATGCACCCGGGAGAGAGAGAGAGAGAGAGAGAGAGAGAGAGAGAGAGAGAGAGAGAGAGTCATCACCCTTAAATCACAGAGGACCAAAATGCTTAATACCCCTTACGAGTGATTAACATGTCATAAAATGCTAGGCAGTGCATAAAAAAGAAACGAACTGCCTTCGGTGGCAAAGACTACGAGTGAAGGGGAACTCAAGGCTTTGGTGCTAACCTGGGACAGAATCTAGTCCTGATGTTGGAAATTCAATCTCCTGCAATCAAAATCCATTAAGGCGAGACTCAGGTTTACAGCTTCTCTTTCCTGCTTCTAGCCATAACAGAAGAAAATGACGAAAGAAATACACCATTAACTGTCTGTTGTCACTGACAGCCAGCTCCGTTGCCCTTTTAGCCTGCCAATTGATAAGAAAAGAATGAATTATGTCATTGGTATTCTTTAAAAAGATGTAGAGATATATAGCTGTAACCACTAGCCACCAGGCAACAGAGAGAGAGAGAGAGAGAGAGAGAGAGAGAGAGAGAGAGAGAGTTGAACATTTGTTGTTAAGCTTGTTCTTCAACAAAAGTTCGGCAGACCAGGAAAATCATATCTTCAACCATCCAAAGGAGGATTGAAGAATACATTCTGCACGAGCATGCAGAGTGAACGTGAAAAGTGCCAAGATCTCATCATCATTGACTATGAACAGAGTAATGATGGTAGATCATATTCTAGACAGAATAGTGCCAAGATCTTGTCATTATTGCCTATGAACAGAATTTGAAACGAAGCACATATTCTAGACAATTACAAAGATAAAGGGACTTCTAAAACACAGTGTATAAAAGAGCAGAATTTGAAAGGAATACATTATATATATACACTTCATTGCTAGTAACTGAAGAAAAAACATAGAGTGGCACAATTTCAGTAACATGCTTACTTGTTCAAGCAATTCATCATAGTCCCTTGGAAACGGCACATCTACCTCAACAGAGGAACGACTTTCACCAGATGCCGAACTCCTCAAGGGTCTGATATCCCTTCTTACAATCTTACTGTTCTTTCTCCACGAATTCAAGCAACTAACCAGCTACACCCCCATGAAAAGTTAATTATGAACACCAGAAGCGCAGGGCATTTAAAAAGGGGACACTTTAGGAAGCAAATATTTGGACAGCTGCAGAGTTCATATTTATAAGACATGTAAACCTAGAAAGTCGAAACTTCCTCGACATAAACTTGTTTTTGCTGATTTGGTAGGAAATATGGCGATTCAAACACTACACAACCCACCAAAGCGGGTTCTTTGAGCTTCATAGTACAGAAAATTCAATCAGAACTTGCTTGCTGATGTAAGACATCCACATAATTCTTGTACTGTTCTGACGTTTGGCCCTTAATGGTTTCAAACTTAATGATCTACAGCAATTTCTGTCGCCTATAAACATTGGCCAATCTGGGTCTTTGTGCAATTATTCAACAAGGATCAGGAGTCTGCAAATGGAAATTATCCACTTCCCCTAAACAAGAGTCTCCAAGGATTCATTCAAGAACCAGACGTACGATGCATCAACTGTGCCAAAGGACCAAGAACCGAAGCTGTTTCTATGAATTGCTAACAGAGGCATAACTACAACACGGAAAAAAAAAAAAAAAAAAAAATCTGGGTCCACTCCAGGATCACGAGTCTCTGACCTCTCTATCCGAAAGATGAGATTTTTGGAGCGGAAAGAGCGATGCAACTCCTGCTCCAGGAGCACTGGATAACGGCATTTTTCCGACCACTCCTCGACTTTCAGGGCACTGCGAAACGAGAGGACGTGCGGTCGACGAGAAAGAAGTAAGAAGCCTTTGCCCATCGAAGCAAAAGCGACATGAATGTACCATGAACGTGTGTCTGACATTTCATCCAGAAATGTGACAACAGCCCACCAGGGCCCAACATGGAGGAAGGGATAACAAGGCTTATTGCGTATTTTGGACTAGACCAGTCGAACGGTCTGATCGGATCCGATTTAGATCGAGACTAAAATGGTCTGATCAAATAAATCAGTTTCTATAACTTATAGTTGACTCGATCTGTTTTGTTAAGACACTTCTACACTTAACCCAATTTACAAAAACTCATATCCAAACTGAAATAAGTGTGAGGAGTGAGTAAATAAGAAATAAATTGTAAACTCGTTTATGACCTATTTAGCACTCATATTTTGTTTAAATTTATTTATGATTAATTTGTTTAATATAACTAATTCATTTATGACCTGTTCAACTTCTATATGAATTTAACTACTAGGGTTTGCTCCAGTAGCAATAGGGAGGTGGGGGTTCGAATTTCCACTTTCTCAGAGGTTAGGGTGCGGACGATTTAGTTTCAAATGTGAGTTTCGACTCTCATTCTTGTAAGGAGGTAGAGTAAAAGTCTAAGAGTGAGAGTTAGAGTAAGAGTAAAGTAGGACCGACAAAAAAAAAAAAACTTCCATATGAATTTAAAAAGAATGGGTTAAAGATACATTTAGATGGGCTTAGTTCAAATAAATGTTCATAAATTGACCATTTGCAAATTGGATATTAAGATGGAATTGACTTTTGTTATAGATATCGTAAAGGAGTATTTGGGAAAAAAAAGGTATGTACATAAATAAACAATTTCAAGATACGATAAGTTAATTGTTGTTCATACATATTAAAAACCGAATTTCTTCTACCGTATGCAAACAAATTTAACAAATGTTATGTGAAACAACACAATCTTTATCATTTAATTATGCATTGAATCCATAGAACATGTATCGGAATTCGAAATGGGTAAATTTGATTTCAAGAAGAGAGATGACGCACCACATTACTACATTAGAGTAATGTTAAATTTTGCTTTCGTGAGAAAATACAAGTGTCGTTGATCGACATGATTATTGTTCGATGAAGTAGCAGATTACGATGCGAGTTCCCGGCTACAAATAGCGCCGCAAGTACTCTTCGACCGTGACGTAATTTACGTCCGGATAGAGCTCGGAAGCTTCGACGCCATCTTCTCCGATCTCGAAGTTCGCGAGGCATCCCTCGTAGCACACATGGTAGTAATGAATCAGTCCGACTTGCTCCGCGTAGTTTTGCTCTTCATTTAGGAGACGAACACCGCATTAATCAGTCGATCGTGCTACATCAACATGCACATGCGTTTGCAACTCGGAAGTAAAACATGCATAGCGCGAGTAGTAAAGCTTTCGACAAGCTGCTTTGCAGCAAGATCAGTTCGCCTGCGAAATCGCTTTTTACCTCTTATCATGGCCAGAAAATCTTGAGATGAGATGGAGGACTTCTGCAGATCTTTCCCGATGAGTTTCTCCCAGATGCCGACGACCTCGAGCTGAGACAGGATGTTCTTAGGTGGCCTGATGTACACGGTCTTGTTGAGAGCCCGAGGGTCGTCTACGCTTTTCATGGTGTATATGGCGATGTCGTCTTCGTCGACGTAGATCGCTGTGCCGTGCGGTCAAATACATACACATTGATCATAACCTTTCGGTGAAAATAGCGAACTAACTTTTCTTTAGCGGTGTAATTTCAAAAACTAAATTGAAGAGTCGAAAGCAAGTGATTAAAGAGACCCGAAACTATGTAAAATGGGGTTGATCTTGCAGTGAAATAAGCAATTTTTTTTGCGAAAGATCGTTACCTTTCTGGTTACCATCTCCTAACAACAGCACAGAGTCCGTAGAGGGGATGATCTTCCCCGGTTGGCATAGACCGCCGAGGAAGTAGCCAGCGAAGCAATTCGCCGATACATACGTGTGCGGAATCCCGGCGTCCTCGATCGCCTTTCTCACCACCATTTTGTCATCGAATGTCACCCTTCCAGGCTCCATTGCATTGGCCATCCTCGCGGGATCGGTGCCGAATTCAGATGGCAAGAACCTCTGCGAGATTAGTCCGAGCATGAGGTGGTATGTCATCTTCATCGAATGTGACATGTAAGCCGGAATTGGTTAGTTGATCAGAGTAGGTGGCACAATGGTTTCCATAGCCTTTATTGTGCACATTAACATCACATTGGAAGACTTTCTTCCAATAATTGTGATCAAAGAAACTTATTGCTAAATTTAAATGATGACTTTGGTAACTGGTTCTTTTCTCCACTTTTGTGTTTTTTCGTTCGCAAGAGCAGAACAAGAACAAACACATGTTTATATACATTAGTTAATTTTTTTATTTCCCAAAATAGATCAGTGATCAAGAAATGAATTTGGAATGGAAATAAGAAGAAAAAAAAATTAATTGTTTGTTTTCAAGAGTAGAAATTGGAAAAAATATTTATGAATAAAAATTGTTCTCAAAAGCAGAGTGTTATTAAATGCACTTTGAAGGGCTAAGAATAATTTCACTTCTCACACTAGAGTTTTGCTAGTGTGACGTCGTTGTCACACTGAGTTTCTAATGGTGCTATGTTGAACATAATTTTCATTCCGAGAAGAACTAGCTACTAGAAGCTTATAAGTTGTTTGATTCTTTTCATAAAAAATTAAGAACAATTCCCTGAGAAGAAAATGAAAATGAAAAAAAAAAAAAAAGCCATCGTTTGTCCTTTCAAACTACTTGCCCTTCGTACAATAGTATTAAGTAATACTCTAAATAAGAAAAAAAAATTCCCAATCTATAAAGTGTCGCATTTATGACGCAACGTCCGAAATTTTTGTATACTATCATAATCGTGATATTAAAAAATGATATTTTCTCCTGCTGTATGATGCGTTGCACTAGGTAAAAGAATAAAAAAGGTCGTCAACAGTGGTGCAACTTAAACAAAATTGCATTTTATGACATTATGTGTGCCTGATTATGATCAAACTTAATAAATCATTATAGAATATTGTAAAATATTATGTTTTGTACTTAACCATGTCCTCATATCATAAATTCGCAAAATTTATTTATTTTTTTCTTTTTATCATACATTGATCGAATTTAGGTGGTAAATGTCATAATAACTTCTTTTGGTTGGTGTAGAGATGACCAACTAAAATCGCCCCATCTCAAATGGAATAAGAGGCTCTGTACGAAAAGATAGAAGGACCTAGCAGAAAATGAATAGAAGAAGAGAAAAGGAATAGAAAGTCAATGGGAAAAAGTTCAAAAAAAAAAAGAAAGATTTCTAAACCTATTGCATTTATATAAATTTAGACTTAAAATTTTCAATTAGATTAATTTAATAATAAACATTTTCAAATTTGATACTAATCTAGTTCATTCGGCTAATTTAGGCATGA
This sequence comes from Eucalyptus microcorys, assembly GCA_014182515.1. Taxonomy (NCBI): domain Eukaryota; kingdom Viridiplantae; phylum Streptophyta; class Magnoliopsida; order Myrtales; family Myrtaceae; genus Eucalyptus; species Eucalyptus microcorys. The sequence goes on from CM024566.1 coordinate 9,756,049, forward strand.
AATTACTGACATGATATCAATCATCCTACATGACACAACCGATGTTGATGTGGACATTTAAAAAAATAAAAATTCTTTAAATGTATATATATATATTTTTTTTATTGAAATTTCTAGTTTTTTTTCATCAACTTTTTCTATTCTTTTTTTCCCCCTTTCCTTGTCTTTGGCTTGTGGTTGGTACTTGGCTGTGGTTGGCGACTGGCCATAAGCGAGGGCATTGGGGTCCTCCCCAGGCCTAGGCAAGGGGTCCTTACCCAGGCCGCAAGGGTGGAGACCTCATTAGATCCTATGAGGGTGATCCTCACCTTAGTCAAGAGAATGGAGCCCTCGCCTATGGCCGATGAGGGCCACGACCCCTTCACCAGCCCTTGCTTGTAGCTAGCGAAGGGTGTTGGTAGCTAACAAGGCTAGTGAGGGCCCTAATGCTCTTTTTGGCCTTTGTTTGTCTCTGGTCACCGACCAAGAGCCAAAGGAAAAAGTGGGGAAAAAAAAAGAAAAATTTGATGAAAAAATACGAAAAAATTATCCAAAAAAAATAAAAATGCCTATGTTAACATTAGCCGTGCCATGTAAGATGACTAACGTCCATATAGGCAATTTCCTATCTAAATTACCAAGTTAACTCGATTGATATCAATATGAAAAGTTTAGAATTAAAGTGGTTCAATTAAAAATGTTTATGACTAAATTTGTATTAATATAATATATTTAGCACTATTTTGGCACTTTTCGTGAAAGCCATTAAAAAAAGGAAGAAAGCAAGATAGGAATTTAATCTTGGAAGATAGATTTTTCGAAAAGTGTAGTGGAGACTGCACCGTCACTCTTGTAACAGAGAAGGTGCACTCAGCTTCCGCTGTTTCCTGACGGCAATGCGTGTCGGATTACCTTAACATTTCCGGCCTCTTTAATGGCATCGACAAGCTTAAGCTGAAGAAGAACGTGGTGGCTCCGGATGTGCACGCCGGAGATTGCACACACGACCACATCCACCAGCTTAACCGCCTTGACGAGGCTCTGGTAATCGTCGAAGGAACCCGGAATGAGTTTCGCTCCTCGTTCCTTGAACGACAGCAGCATCTGCACCTTCTCTATGTCCACACCGATCTCCGGCCTTTGAAGAACGTAAGTCTCGTGCCCTAGCGTCAAGCTCGCGTTCACCAATCTCTTTCCTAGGTACCCCGTTCCACCAACTATCAAGACTTTGCTCTTCGCCATCTCTCTCTCTCTCTCTCTTCTTTCTCACGTGGTAGGGAAAGCAGCTAAGTTTAGTGGGCATTTATACAAGCGAGAGTTTCTTGTTTTTTCACTTTGTTGGGGTTGGTGGGTGATGGTGAGAGCGCTTGCTTTGTTTTAAAACTAAAGATAGGATTGTCCTTTCTATTCAGTATTCACACCAAAGGCGAAAAATCAGTTTTGACAAAAATGACAGTTTGACTCATTGTTCAGCTGTGAAGATGAGAAGGTAAAAATTCTGCTGATATAGATCCATCGGAGTGATCGTTTGAAATTTATTGTCCTAGGATTCAAGAATCATCATCGCTCGAGTGCAAATCAAGTGAGGTCAACATTCTAGAGGAAAAATTGAATAGTATTTCCCTTGGCCATACTCGTTTAAGGTGTCATTCGATGCAATGCCATATGTTTCTAGAATCTTATTAGTATTAGCTTGATGTGGCACGGGATGTGTGACATTATTTAAAACATCAATTATGTAAATCATAATGATCATCAATTTAGCATTGATCAGCGGATAATGTAGCCGAATAACCTCTTAGAATAAATGCAGTGGTTTGGAAAAGAGAAAAAAGCTCGAGCTTTTAGAATAAGCTCCCTTTAATAAAAAAAAAGGCAATTTCAGTAGCTGTGAAAAGTTGATTGAGAGGGTGTGAGTTCTCTCCCTCATCGCAGAGGTCAAGGGTTCAAACCTTCTCGTTGCTAAAGTGTCTGAAGTGAGAGGTCCTGATATTGAGGTCCTAGGCTAACCTCCTCCTAAGGTTTACGTCTAAATAACGGCTTGCGGCGAGGTCCGACGGTGCCACCGGGCACTGGAGGGTCGTGTGATCTCTAAAAATGATCTCCGGCGGTTCCTCAGTTAACAAAAAAAAAAAAAAAAAAAAAGCTGGCTGAAGAGAATTGTCCTTGTGACAAACGAATAGCTATGGGGCTAATTTTGGTATGGAATCAAATGATGGTTTTTGCTATTTTCGCCTGAAATTTGAAACGACAAAAGCGCTATGAATCTTGCCAGTGCAAAGCATATGTAACGCTTCTCGGACATGAAGAGACTTGTCCGGCACCACTAAGCCGGTCGACGTGGTTGTAAAAAGGTGGTCGTTTTAAAAAAAAAAAAAAAAAAAAAACATTCTCTTTGTTATTGGGAAATTATCATAAAGAATTAATAATCGTTAATGGTGTCACATCACCAAAACCCTTTAAGTCAAATCGAATAAAATGAAATCGTTAGAAATTCTTGCTGCCAACTAAACTGTCATAAAAGCGTCTTCATTTTCCACGTTAAAACAGTTGACTAAAACATCTAGAATGGTTATATGTATGTCCCTAAGCTCAACAATGAAATCGGCCCAACTAAACTGTCATAAAAGCGTCTTCATTTTCCACGTTAAAACAGTTGACTAAAACATCTAGAATGGTTATATGTATGTCCCTAAGCTCAACAATGAAATCGGCCCAACCAGGCAACCATGATTAAGGCTGAAGGCAAGTGCAAATTAGGGACTCTCTAAGCCACCTAATTCCATTACACAAGTTAGTGCCTTTTTTTTTTTCCTGTTGGAAAATTATTACTTAAAAGCCATAATAATCATAGCATATTACAAAGCTTATAAGTCATAAAGTGAATGAATAAAACGAATCAGAAGAAAATTTTGCTGCATCGAGTCAACTCATGAATTAGATCGAACCAGTCGAGTTCCTGATTTAGGTGCTGAACCCACCTACCACCACTCGGGAATTGACGGTTATGAAATGTTTTGTTGACGCTGTAAGGTTCAAAACGGTTTAACTAACGTGAAGAGAAAAAGAAGAAAAACGATTCAGCTACGTTACAAATTATCCTAAAGTCAACATTGACCAATGTGATCATTTGAAAGATCCAAAGATAAGGAGATGGACGGCCACTCGGCCCCCATCTCAACAAAACTTTTGAAATTTTCTAGAGTTCACTTTTATAAAAGACATAATAAGTTCAAAATGTTTTGCATTAGCTAATAATTTATATTTTAGAGTAAAATTTTAAGGAATTAAAAATTAAAGTAGAAGTCATACCATATAAAAAAATTTGGTGAATTTTGTTATTAGAAAAAATAGTAGAGTCGCAAATCCGTAAAAATATTAAACGTATATTTCACATTCCATTGTTTTCATAATTTGTCCAGATTTAACATAGTCTCAAATCAATTTCTAATGTAATTTTAGAGCGGAGCACATCATATTCATGACGTTATCTATACCCTCTATACATCTCATCTCTTCTGTACATATTGAATGGAGATCCTACAAGCAAAAATTGAATACATTATATATGTCTTTTTCTAGGATTAGGAAACTTTTGAAATTAATATGTTCCCTTTGACAGGTCATAGTGATACCAAGCAGCAACTGAAAATACGTAACTTTTGGATTAGATTGCCACATCTCGCTTTATTAACACTAAAATAGCTGATCCTTGATATATTTTTTTTTCCAAAAAAAATGCAATGCAATGCACTATATAGGTATCGCTATTTCCTAATGTGACACCCCCACAAGCAAGTGTCCCGACCAGAAAAGGCTAAACATGCCTTGCAAATTATGCCTTCAATCATCCATGTTATTAAACAGACTGATGAATAAATAGGTACGTATGCATAAACAATTATACAGTAGTACTTTGTCAACCCTAATTTTCCTTTGCCTAACTCTCCCAAAAAGAATAGACACTGCCTCTATACATAATTTGCATTGAGTACCCACTAGGGCAAAAAGCTTTTCCACTGACCCTATCTCAATGGCACATTTTTTCACGACTGAAGTGAGAATGGAGCAGATATGCCCACTGACTTTTGTTTGGTGGAGCAATTCTTGCAACTGAGCCAGCAAGGCCAACCCGAGCTGACAATATCAAATGGATTATACAATGATGTAAGAAATGGATATGCGTGCCTTTTGAACTAGTGCTATTGGTAGGTGGGTGCTCTTTTTATTGGATTGAGAATTAAATTTGGAGATAAAAGGAGGGCTGCCACAAATCATGACGGTTGCTGCCTTCTGCACGTTCACTTGACTGATTGTGCCTTGTATGTTGCTCAGTCTAGCAATCTTTAGGATCTCTGTAACATTCTATTTTTGTTTGGGGAAAGTTGCCACAAATCATGACGGTTGCTGCCTTCTGCACGTTCACTTGACTGATTGTGCCTTGTATGTTGCTCAATCTAGCAATCTTTAGGATCTCTGAACATTCTATTTTTGTTTGGGGAAAGTGTTAAAAATCCTAAACCTATTACATTTGATGTGTATTTAATTCTAAACTTTTTCATAATGCCAATTTAGTATAAAATATTTTGACCTAATGTCAATTCAATCCTAAAACTTTTGACATAACGTAAATTCAGTGTTTCCGGCTAATTTTGGCTGAATATTGCTGACATGGATGCCGGTTGATTTACTTAACACGCCAAGCACTAACAAGGACAATTTTTAATACTACTTTAATAATTTTCGATTTTTTTATTTATTTAATTTTTTTTCCCTTTCCTTCCTTCCAGCCTGTTGTCGAAACCTCGGTGACCAGCCACTAGTGAGGACTCCAGCAAGGCTTGACCCTTTGGATAATCATGCCTTATTTCGGTAATCATTTCCTTTTATAAGTGGGGGACATCATTTCCTTTTACAAATTTCATTTGTTAATCAATCCCTATTTACATTAATTAAACCTTTGGATATATACAATGAGTAACCAATTTTTGGTCATTGACTATTTCTTGTTTAGGCCTTATTCTTTTTCTTTTTGATTTGTTCATTCTTTTTCTTAAAATATCTTATTTTGTTCTATAAAGCGGCTATATCTATCAAATTTTCAAATTTTTTTATTGCTTAATACTACTGATATTTACGTATATATATATATATATATATATATATATATTATTACTTTGTATGTTAGTTTTCTCTGTTTTATTTTTATTTTTTCTACAACAATCAAGGATAGAAGAGATATTTCCTTCAAAAAATTAAGATGAGGCTACACTTTTACCTCATGCATTGCACATGTCAACGGAAAAAAAATGATGATGAGTTGATCACCGTGAGAAAATTAAAATTTAAGGGGTATTGTATAACTGTTGAAAGTTCAGGCGGTAAACATATACTATCCTAAAAGTTCATGGGCAGTTTTGTGCAACTTTTGTTATTTATTCTGTAAATTTTATTTTACTTACTAAGGTAAATTTTCTTTACTTCTTGCTTCTTCTATTTGTTCATGGAACTTAGAATGCGTTTGGTAACGTTTACGTTCAAAAATTGTTTCGGGAAACGAAACACTATTTCCGAAACAATTTTTGAACAGAAGAACGCATTTTGTAAACTTGTATAATTTCTATTCCTGGAATATAAATAGAACAAAAATACGTTTGGTAAATTTGTATAATTTTTTTTGTTTCTTTTAATTTTTTAAATATTTTTATTTTTATTTTTTATTTTTATTTTTTTATTTTTTCTTCCTTTTGGCTAGTCGCCGGCCTTGGCCATGGCTGGCGACTGGCCGATGAGGGCTGGCAGCCTCACCTTGGCTGCGTGAGCTAAAGCTCGCCCAGATCCGGTGAGGCCGAGCTCACCTAGCCACCGGCGAGGCTCGGCTTGGTCGGGCCATCGCCAAGTGATGCCGACCTGGTGGTGGCCCGGCGAGGTCGAGCCTCGCCGGTGGCTGGGCGAGCTTGGCCTCGCCGGGGCTCGGCGACACTCTAGCGAGGTTGCCGGCCAAAGAAAAAGAAGAAGAAAAGAAAGAGAAGGAAAAAATAGGAGAGAGAAAAATTGTTTCTCAGAAGTGTCCCAGGGAAATAAGAAAAGTTTTTCTTGTTTCTTATTTTTGTTCCGGGAACAAAAGTGTAAACAAACACATTTCTGTTATTTTTTTGTTCCCCGGAATAAAAGAACAGAAATCGTATTCCGAGGAACAAAAAAAGAACACAAACAAACATACCCTTAATGTACTTTTTCTAGTTTATGTTTTCAATATGGCTTTTATTGTATAATATATTATAATATAAGATATTGCATCTAAAGAAATATGTTTAGGTGTAGACTCGACATATACAGTACGATATGTTCTTGAGCACATGCTCTCCTGAATTAGCAAAATGGAAATTTTAGTAGAGAAGTTACAATCTTCGGGCTTTACCTTTTTATTTTTTATTTGTTAAAGATAGAGAAATAGACGATTCATTTGGATGTGTGAGCAAATAACAAGCGTTAGTGACTCTCATGACCAAAAAAAAAAAAATTATTACAAGAATTTCTAACATGACATTGCTAAGAAAGCTATTTCTTTCACATCATTGTCACGGTACGTGCATCTCTCTCTCCAAGTTTCTTTTTTGAGTTTTGCTAATGTACCATGACATTGGCATCATTTTGAAGAATCGCCGTGAATGAAATACTAATGATATTTTTAAGGTTTTCTTTTTTAACATTTGAGAGTAGTTCTTGCTGTCGGAGTTTGGAATAGGGGTGTCCAAAGAAACCGGGAACCACTTGGACCGCTCAAAATCGGACCGAACTAGATTGGAACTAGTGATTCTTAAAAGAACTTATATGGTTCTCAATTTTAATTTATGGGAATTTTGTGCATACTAGTCTGGTTCTCGGTTCCATTGGCAGATCCGCCCACCCATCCATTCGGACTGGATCGGTATTATAATAATATATTAATTTTTAATATTAAAAATGGTTAACGAGTAGCAATTTTGGCTTCAAATTTGAAGCCCCTTAATTATGCGCTTCTATATATAAGTCACAAAAAAACTTTCAAAGAGAATGGCCCGAAAATTAGTTTTCTTTCTTGCGGTGAAGGCACTTAATATCGAAAGTCAAAAGTTGCTCAATGGCCCCTTGAGCTCTTCTTCACCATTAGCGACAGACTTCATGGTTCAGGTTTAGGTAAATAATGTCACCATGTGTTAGGTTCAAACCAAAAACTTTCTAATTGCGCAGACTTTAAAGTAAAAAGAATGGCAATATTTGGTTAATGTATGGTGAAACCAGATCCATGGATCCACTTGGGAACTAGATTAGACTGTAGTCCGGTTCCTGGGTGGATCCATGCAACCAATTGGCGGTTCTCGGTTTTAATTTTTCAAAACCAATCTTTAGTGAGTGGTTTGTGGTTCTGAGATGGGAACTGCCCACTCGACCATGCATATCCTTAGTTTGGAATGGACCTAGCCACATGGGTCATGCAATTTAACTGGGAAGGGTCATATTTGATGAGAAAACTGAGGTGAGAAAAGCAATCAAGGAAGCTGAAGTCCCTTCAAAATATATCTCGGCCAACTACTTTGGCTGTTGTTTTGTGGGCAATCTCTCTCAGAGATCGATTCTCAATCCTCCATAAGACATTGTATATCGCTACAGAGATGGCAACGTCAAAGGTATGTGAGGTGAATAAACCTAGTTCAGGCATGATAAGAAGGGTCATATTTTCCTGCATTTTTAATTGGAAGAAAATTTCCTCTAACCATGCCTATGATAAGTTACAAGACCCGGTCGCATATATAGGTAAAATAAAAATGGATGATATTTTCGTTTGTAACCCACCATTCAGGAGATTCGTTTGGAGCAAGTTACAATGGACGAAAAGAACGTTCCCCATCTACAACATGGATGCGGTAACATTCTTCGTGGACATAGGAAAAAGAGGTTGATTGAGTGGTAAAACAAGGGAGAACTTGTGCCGTAAAGAAACCGTAACTCTCATGTTCCATCTATTCTCGAGACTATCGACCCCTAATCCCGACGTGGGTCCCGAATGCAGACATGTTAAATAATCAAATTATGTCGAAGTAGGTCGTTCTTCAATTTGAGTTTGGAGTGAGAGGGAGCTTTTACTTTTATTATTCAACAATTTCTTGTTAGGTGAGATTGTGTCATATTTTAAATATTCATCTCATGTCAACAATCGGGCAAGAGCTTAGTTAATCAACGAGTATCCTCTGAATTGTATCCTTAAACATCATTAGATCACACGTATATCCAATCAAAAGGGCGATCACTAGCTCCATATTATTAGTCTAAATCTGGACTTCACGAAATATTTCAACTGCTTATAAAATCTATCAAGGTCGAGACCTTAGCTTGGTTGAGTCATTTTCAACACTTTTTGTTATAATTTAAGTCACAAGTGTGTATGAATTTCTATTTGGCAACTCATGAAAGTGTCTGATACTGCGTTATTCTTGCAGCTGTTTTTATTGAAGAAGATGATAGTGCAACGTACACAATTGAAACGATTGAATCCGAGAATACTGAACAAAACGGTGTACCTGAGGCCACCAGAGAACATTCTTTCCCAAAGACAACTGGTAGAGATGTGGGAGAAGCTCAGTGGAAGGACCCTGGAGAAGAGAAGCATTTCTGCAGAAGACTTCCTCGCCTCCATGAAAGGCCTTTACCTATTTTTATTTTTTCCATTTAGGTGAAATATACTCTTACCTAACTATAAGATAGAGTCACTTAAACGAAACACGCATAGTTTTTTATTTATCCACCACTTCTGAAGAATTAAGTGTCGGAATATCCTTAGGTTCACCGAGTATTTTAAACAATAAACATGTGATGCAAAGGTGGTCGTGTCTTTGAATGCTGACTGAGAACTTGATGAAACCCTTTTGTATCTTTATTATCAAGAGTGACCTGCCTACATAATTACTCGCTACAAAAGCTTCAGATATATTGTATATCGTATATGCACAGCAAGTGGAGTGGGGCATTTTTACCACATATTCTGTGAAGGCTGCTTGACAAACTTTGAAATTGGGGAAGATGGAGAAGAAGCTTCCCAGCTTTATTCAGAAGTTCAATACGCCCGCATCGGTGAATAGTTGAAGATTTATGCATGATCGTACAAAAAAGTATTTGAACGAATTGAGTTCACTCTCGCTATCAAAATAATAATCTCGCGTTCTCTATAATGATTGTATCATTTCTGTTATTAAACAATGGTTTAAGCCAAGATTTTCGATTTATGGTGACAAAACAAAGACCAGCTGAGGGTATTCCTACGACGATCCTTGCTAAGTTTTTTCTGGGTTATTCCAAGGCTGTTTTTGGTAATTAGTGAAAATAAGGTTACTCAGGCACATGGAGATATACAAGAACAGGCTTGCGCTTTTCTCATAAATCGACCTAATCGTTCAGGTATTGCCAATAGGGAATCCTTTGTTTCATGATGTTACTTCCAGTGATCTGAGAATATTCCATCTACAGTAGCTGCATTTCATGTATTCCTAGTCTGTCATCACAATAATATTCCCACTATGCATTTGTTAGGCAGCCCTCCTACGGCCTTCTCTAACTATTTGTTATCATCAATCCGTGCATATATCGACATACCCGACATTTTCTTTCCTTCTCTTTTGTTTTGGTTGGGCCATACAAGACACCCCCTTGATGCCTTTTGGTAGGGCAGTTTCATGGAGGTTCCTCCCTATCAAGACGAGCTCGTTCATCCTCTTCTAATCAGGACCCCATACTTTCCCGGACAGCCATCCAGCGGCAAATCAACCCCCAGAAAGAGAGGCATTTTCTCTAGTAAAACAACGTGAGGATCTAAACCGAAATGGCTAGAAAGAAGTTCGTATACCAATCGCAGACAATACACCCTTCATTCGGTACAAGTCCTCCCCCTTTTCTTCAAGCAGTCTCTCTAACCAATCATGGACCTTATTCATGGACATTATTCATGGACATTGCGTTACATGTCCTTTTGCATGTTGGGGATTGATTTGATATTCGTTGTTATGAACATAATGTCAGATGGATTGCAAAGTGCCGCAATTTCGATAAATTTACGAACTTTCCTGTTTTTGGGGTCTTGACCGATCTTTGCTGGTCTTCAATAGGTGAGTTGATGATAATGTGTTGATAGACTGATATTCTTTTCTTGGCCTGTACCATGACTGATCACTTGTGGTGTTTAAGGGGATTTCATTCATTGGCACAAAACTGTTTTAGTTTATACATGCTCGACATTGAGGGGATTTTCGAGGGTTTAATATGTGGCCAATTTTTTTTCCTGTTGCGTTTGCGTTTTTTTTATAATTTATATTTTCTGTCGACGTCGCTGCATCACTGGCAATGTTGAATAGTGTTTTGAGGACTCTGTAGGAATTTATCTTTGTGTTGGTCTGGATATAATCTAAGCATGGCTTGATCTGTGTGCGAAGAGTTTAAGTCGGAGATTTGTTGCGCTGGTCAGTCTTCAGTGTTGCGTGCTGAGGTTCTGTGGGGAACTCGTCGAGGCCCCACGATTGAATGTCGTGTGGCAATTTCTTCTCCTATTGAGAACACAAAGTGCTCTGCTCCGATGTGGCGTACAGCACTTCATAGGTTTTTGCAATTGTTGCATGATCACTTTCAAGTCGTTTTAATTATAGAAGTTTGGAATAGATTGTGTTTCGCAACTTTCAAGAATTTCAATCAAGGTTGCTTTTTAGGTCCATTGTGGTATGTAATTAATAGAGGGACCCAATGACATAGTTTGTCCAGAATATTGTGTGTCGTATATTTGCAAGCGATGGTCTAATGTGCCCTCTCATTGTTTTGTAAATAAGATTGATGAATGATATAGCAGCACATATGAAACACTTTATACTGATCGTGTTTGGTTATTTAGTTCTTTGTTCACGATAGAAGATCATGCTACAATATACCATAAGATGAAAGGCTATCGGATTGTAGTGTCGGGAGTCTAGGGTGAGCGTTTACTTCATGAAAACATGCTTCTTAGTTGATCTGTTTTTCGTCTATTACATAAGTTTTTTTTTACTCTCTAGGGGAAGCAATTAGCTAAAGGAAAGAATAAAACTTTGGTTGTTAAAGAGTTTCGCTGATGTCTATGCAACACAACTTGAACAATATTGGGAATTTATTGCCCTCGTCACCGGTAGTTTAAAAATATGATTATAATAAATGCAATTTTTGACAAGGTTTTCACAGAATATAGATCAAGTTAGCTATACCCCATATCAAGAGTTGAACTCGGTGAGGTACAGCTGGGGTATCTGAAAGTTAGAGAATTATCTTGAATTTGCATCGCGTACGTGTTGTGCGGGATCACCAACTGTGGGAGTGATTTTTGTATCATTGGTTGGTTGTTGATGTCTCTCTTCTGTCCTTATTGCTGAGTGACGTGCCTTTGTTTTGATTATTTATATGTTACTAATTTGAGAAATATGGCACTGTTCTTGCTTCCGTCGCCCATTGTCGGAGAGCTTAGCATACGGGTAGTTTGGATCTCGGGCAGTTTTACTCGAACATTTAACTTCTCTCGACTTGGCTCAAATCATTTTTCTTGGAGAACCATTACTTGTAAACTAACTGGTAAAGGAAGAGAGTTCCCATTGTTTTCTAGGAATCCTCGTACATGAAAGGTTTGTTATTCCACTAATTAGCATGGAAAATTGTGAACTCGAGCATGCAAATGTCCTAGCAGACATGAGTGCTCCACCATGGCTAGTCTAGGACGTCTACTCCTAGTTAAATTTAGCTGATTTTGTTTGCTAGGACAGATAATGTTTTTTTGTGTATATGGATTCTTCATCTTTCCTGCACAAATTCGAGAAAGGGTTAATGGACTAGACTGACTGGTGGAGGACTAATTGATGAGATACAATAAAACAAAGAGTGCTGCCGTTCCAATTAACATGTGGAGGTACTTAGTTAAGTGCTTATGTTTTAGCTTGTGGGAGAAGTTTTCTCCCATCATGGGGCTGGTGCTATTAACCTAGCAAAAGTGGTCCAGCTTGAGGAAACAATCATTTGGACCTTAAATATTTTTGGAAAGTTTACATTTGGATCTGACGGACGAAAGAGTGTTTGATGAGGGACCCATCATGGGTTTCCGTTGGCGAATCGTGGCCCTTTATTTTGCTTCTGCTGGACTAGATCTGCGAAACATAGATGGTCTTGGTGTGTTTTGGGCTAGATTCATGGGATTGATCCTCATTGTGCAGTAGTTTTTTTGTTTTTGATTGGAGGGCGCGTGAACAATTCGAGTTCGAGGGCTGAGCGGCTTGAACGTCTTCAGCTTCTCGTGTAGGTTCGCGTTTAATGATTCACATATGTTGGAATCCGGCGGCTAGTGTACTGATTGATGTGTGCTTCCATATCCTTGTTTGTGGTGGATTCAAGATCAGTTTTTTCAATGAAATTTAGACTAATCCCATTGATGGTAATCGTGGGTACTGCATATGTGCACATGGGAGAAATGTCTAAACTGATATCGTCAGGGTTGAGCAAAAGCAAACTGCAAGTGCTAAATTGCAGACAAGATACGGGACACAAATTTACGTGCACGTTACTGATTAGTGACGAATACGGAGATTTATGCATATTCCAAGGCCTCATGTTAATCCAAGAGTATTAAGATTCCATCTCAGAGCACAGACGAGAAAACAAGCCTTGTCAACTTTTTAAAGGTCACTGGCCATCACTTAAAAAATTTCACATGTTTGAGCACCGCCAATAAGATGTAAAAGTACATTCATATTATTTAAGTACACGCACACAGCCAAATACAGAATTGGCTTATAATAATTTTATTTTTTAGCTTTGAATGAAGCTGAGGCTGAATAGAAAGGGAAAATATGTCATTGAATTCGAATATATCATTATTGAATGCCGAAAATATTACGAAAATTCAATTTAGGTAGATCGATATCATCATAGCCATCGATTGGGTAGGCACCTCGATAGGGACCCACATGATAAATGGTTATGATGACGTTGATTTACATAGACTGAGTCTATGATGACTGCATCCAATGGCTTCTCCGTCGAATTTGTCTCTAAACAAAACTTGTTCGAGCCAACTGAGTATCAACGGATAATCAAACCCTTGATGCAGATGGCTAGGCTGGAGCCAGAAGGCCCCAATGCTAAGGCGCTTCCACACTGACTTGGCCTGTGTGGGGGATCAACAAAGCTGTCATAGCCGAACTTTGTTACCCTTGTTGTTGTTAGACCCTAATTTAAATTTGAAAACTCGAAAACACACTTGTGTATATCTGTAATTATTACAAATTATTTGGATATGTTGTATGCAACTTTGTGCGAGTTGACAAGGGTTAAAGAAGAGTAGACCCTGTCTAACATTAGGTTCGGGTACCCGGCCTAGTAATGGCCGAATACCCAACTAGGTTAAGCCGGACACCTGTCTCTGCAATTTAAATTTGAATCTCGCCTGCCCAATTCAGCGGTTAATTTAACGGTTTTACGGGAGCGGACATCGGAAAGTCTCGACGTCGAAAAATTAGTCATTTGAAGTGGTAATGAAGGACGGGTAGATATGTTAATATCAGCGAAGACGATGTAGCAATGTGCACGGTAAAAATGATCAATGCTCCGAGGAAGGCACTTATTTGCTTGTGAGGACGAGTTTACAAGTAGAAATTTTCAATGTTCCCTACAACTGTTAATGTGTAGCTTCAAGACGATACATACAAGATCTCATCTGAATGTTACTATTGTCGGGCAGAACCCAAGGCAACGATTCAACCACGAAACAAAACCCAATCCAAGATCAATTTCTCCCTTGAAGCTAAATCAACCAAAATTCTCTTAACCCACAACAACAACTAGCAATACATAACCTCACAATGAAATGATAGGTAAACAAATTAAATAATGACATCAAGAATTTAACGTGAAAAACTCAATGCGAGAAAAATCATGATCCGCTCAAAAACATCTATTGATCATCAAGAATAGCATGATACACAAAGTATTATTTTCTAATCACATACTAGAGGTTCATTATTAGTATTATAATTATATTTTATCACCACATACGTGGATAAACAAATTTAGGGCAAGAAAAATATTAACAGCAATTAGGGAATTCGGAGGCTATTCTCAACAAACGAAACCGATCAACTCGTAGTCCTTGGTTTCATGAACAATATATTTAAATTTGAGCCAATCTCATCAACGTTGACCTTAGAATTTGGGCCACAAAGATTCGGCCCTTTTCTTCTTCTTCTCCACACTCTCTTCGAGTCCTCTCTGTTTCCCGCTCCCTTTTTCTCTTTCTCTTGGCCCCTCTCTATTTTTTTCTCTCCCTGCGCTCACTTTTTCACTCCCTCTAATACATTCCTGAACATGACCTTAAAAGGTTCATGCCAACCCAGGGAAAACCTGGCAGGGGTGAGAGACCCCAGTTGGCTCCAGGATTGGGGCAGCCCCTGGGTTACCAAAGGCTGCTCCCATCGGGATTCCCGCGCACAACACCTTGGAAACCAGGTGGGGAATCCCACTGGCGATTCCCGTAAAGCCCACGCAGTAACCATTCTGTTCACGGTTCAGGAATATGATCCAGTCCGGGGGAATTAACACCTCCCCCGGGGTGCGCGTGCGCGAATTTGAGCCAATCTCATCAACGTTGACCTTAGAATTTGGGCCACAAAGATTCGGCCCTTTTCTTCTTCTTCTCCACGCTCTCTTCGAGTCCTCTCTGTTTCCCGCTCCCTTTTTCTCTTTCTCTTGCCCCTCTCTATTTTTTTCTCTCCCTGGGCTCACTTTTTCACTCCCTCTAATACATTCCTGAAGCAACCACACTTCTTTCTCCCTTTTTACTTTTTGACTGTTTGTTCCTTTTTTTCTAAATTTAACTTATTGGCTGGCCCCACAAATGAGGCAGACCCATCCAACAACTAATTAGATTTGTAAACTACGGTTGTTGCTATTTTGGCCCAAAATTTGAAACGACAAAAGCACTATGAATCTTGCTAGTGCAAAGCACGTGTAACATCTGTCATTCTCGGACATGAAGAGACTTGTCCGGCGCCATGAAACCAGTCGACGTGGCCATAACAGGGTGGTCCTCAGGTTTTTTTTACTTCTCTTTGTTATTGGGAAATTGTCATAAAGGACTAATAATTGTTAATGGTGCTATATCACCAAAACCCATCAACTCAAATCCAATAAAGCGAAATCATTAAAAATTCTTGTTATCAATCATTTGCTTGTGAGTGTTAACGCGTAACTTCAAGACGATACATATAGGATCTTATTTAAATGTTACTATTTGAATTTGTAATATTTTTTTTTGTCTTTAGGAATGCCTTATCTAGCTATGCGGAATCTAGGGGTGCAATCTAGTCGAGTTGAACTCAGCTCCACTCGTAATCTCAAAGCTTGAAGTTTGACTCAAACTTGATCCGCATTTTTTTTCCTATTTGAACTCTACTCAATACAAAATTGGACGTACTCGAGCTCAACTAGATTTTAAGGGCATATTTGGTAACGGTTCTATTTTCAATAACAATTTCTGATAAAAAATGATTATTTTTTATTTTGTTCTCGAAAATAATTTCTAAGTATTTTATACCGTTTAATAACTGTCCAAAATTTCAATTTCCAGAATAGAATGTCATTTGATACCATTCTCAAAATTTCTACTTCAAATCATTTTCTTTTAATTATTTAATAATTTTCTTTTTCTTTTTCTTTTTTTCTTTACTTTCTCCTCTTTTTCTTCAAAGGTTGCTAGTTGCCGGCTTTGGGATGATTGGCGACCGGTCGGACAGAGCCAGCAACCTCGCTGGAGAATCATAGGCCCTCGCCGAGCTACGCCTCATCGGCCGAGTCTCGCCGGTAGCTGGGCGAGGCTCGGTTGAGCCTCACTGGTGGCTTGGTGAGCCTCCGGCAACCGGCAGTGGTGGATAGTGGCGGCGACAACGGTGACAGTGGTTGAAGAAGAAAAGAGAGGGAAGAAGAATAAGAAGAAAGAAGAGAAAAGAGAAAAATTGATTAGCTTGATTCTGAAATTGTTTCTGGGAATAAAGAATCAATTTTATTTTTTTTACTTCTTGATTCTATTCCAAATCTACTTTCGGGAACAAAAAAATAGAAATTTGTTCCTAGGAATAAAAATTTTACCAGACGGATTTCTATTCCAAATCTACTCCCAGAAATAAAAGAATAGAAATTATTACAATTTAGTAAGTTGCCAAACGAACCCTAAGTATATAAAAGCCAACATTCTTGATTTTTCTCGCTTGACCAAATTTGACTTGGCTCGATATAATCGCACTCCCTCTTTTTGTTTGTTTTTAAATGAGATGATCCAAATGTAGTCACATATGAAAATATATATACATACACATTCACAATCCATGTAATAAAAGGGAAGGAAAAACGCCTCTCTCCCTCTCTCTCTCTCTCTCTCTCTCTCTCTCTCTCTCTCTCTCTCTCTCTCTCTCTCTCTCTCTCTCTCTCTCTCTCTCACCTCACATCACATGGCGAAGAGCAAGGTCCTCATCGTAGGCGGCACCGGCTACACGGGGCGGAGGCTCGTGCGGGCAAGCCTCGACCAGGGACACCCCACGTACATCCTCCAGCGGCCCGAGATCGGCCTCGACATCGACAAGCTCCAGATGCTGCTGTCCTTCAAGAGGAGCGGCGCCCACCTCATCGAGGGCTCGTTCTCAGACCCAACGACCCTCGTCGACGCCGCGAGGCAGGTCGACGTTGTCATCTGTGCCATATCGGGCGTCCACTTCCGGAGCCACAACCTCCTGATGCAGCTCAAGCTCGTGGAGGCCATCAAAGAAGCTGGAAATGTTAAGGTAATTAACCTCACGTGAAATCCATTCTCTCTTTTTAGAGCAGCCCTTGTTGACTTTTTACTATTTACTAATTTCTTTCACGTAGCATAAATCTCGAAATATTTGTGAAGATAAAAAAAGATAAAATTTACCAATTTGCAGCCCGTGATAGAACCTTTTGTCAGTTATTTCTCTTTTCTTTCTTATTTTTCTAGGTGCATGCTTGACTTGGACATCGATCTAACGTTCATAGCGTAGAGCGGAAAATTTTCTGCGAAAGTCAAAAGAGGATGAGATCTTTTGCAGACTTTTTGAGCGTATATGTATTCGAACAGGAAAAATGGAGTAAGCACTCTCAAAGTAAAGTTATAATTATGTTGATGGTGTAAGTTATAATTACTCATTTGAATTTAATTACTAGTGATAAGAAAAATTACATTGATGGTGTAAGTTATAATTACTCATTTGAATTATGCAAATTATGGTACAAGTGCGTGCATAATTTGATTATTACAATTAGAGGGGCCAAGCACTTGATTCGTTCAAAATAATGCGTGCACGTCTATACATTCTTATATAGATCCAGTTCTAGTTCTTATTATATTTAATTTTACACACTACCTAATGAAAAACCTAGAGAACTGTTTGGCTAAACTCAATTTCACTATCAGATTAATCAGGCAGTAGAAAATAGTATGATTACGTTTTATGTCGTATCCGATGGCGTAACCTTTTCTATACTAGGGCCTCCTCCGTCGTTGGAAGGTTATATGCATATAGAAGACCATCTCCTCGAAAAAAAATTACTGGGTGATGATTTCATGATTTGATCCTGGCCTCATCCATCTATCTAGATGGTTCAAGCCGGTTTAACTAACAACTCATCAGCTACAGCAATCAAGAGCAACATATAAAACTGTTCCAGCTACAACACAATTCACGCTAAAGCCAAAATCGACCAACTTGACCCATCGTATTATCCGCACAATTTGAAGTATTGTTGTTATAATTTTTCTATATTACAGACATGTAACGCTGCATATATGTGTCACTAATGACCTGATTTGATCGTCCGAATAGACTATCGTTCCAACCAAAAGGCCAAACAGCCTTGCGAATCATGTGTTTAATTATTCATCTTATGTTATAATAATAGGCAGATGAACAGATAGGAACATATGCATGACCAATTTTTCAGATTATCTATGATGTTGAAAAGCTTGTTCCACTGACCATATCTTAATGGCAGATATGCAAAATGAAGATATTACATTAAATGGTGATAATGATGCATATCTGTGTTGCTAGTGACCTAATTTAATTGTCCGAACAAACAATCGTTCCAACCAAACAGTCAAACATGCGAATTAAGTGTTTAATTATTCATCTTATGTTATAATAATTGGCAGATGAACCGATAGGTACATATGCGTGAACAATTTTTTAGATTATCGATTATGTTTTTTTTTTTTTTTTTTTTGGGTCGAAAATGGAATTTTTTATTTATATTATAACTGGTATAGTTTCAGCAGAGCCCAAGACCAGGGCATCGGTCCATAGTAGGGCCCAAACGGCCTTGGGGGGAAAGATTATCGATGATGTTGAAAAGCTTGTTCCACTGACCATGTTTTAATGGCAGATATGCCAAAAAGAGAGATTATCTTAAGTGGTGATAATGATACAGATAGGGCCAACCAAACAGTGTTTTAAGCAGACAATAGCAGATTGATTGATTAAAATAATAATGTTAGAAATAGATAAACGTGTCTTTGTGCTCTTTTTACTACGCTAATGCATGTTCACTTGACAGATTGCGCCCCGATTGTTGCTCAATCTAAAAATGTTTTGAATCTTTGTGCAATTCTAGTGTTGTTTTGTCATGCTTATGATCAAGGTATGGAATTTTTGCGGTATGGAATTTTTGCTATATGGAATTTCTGTAGAACAAGTCTCTTCTTTTCTTGTTTCTCCTAAATAAAAACTTCTAGTTTGTAGTACCTTTAATTTCTTATTTAAATTGCATGCTTCTAACTTTAGTGATAGTCCTGTTCTTATAGTCCTTTTAGTCTGACAATTGGATATCATCTGTAATATTGCATGTGACTTTTTTAGTTGTAGAGTCAACTCCAACTTTGGCTGTGATTTATATTGTGCTTCTAATTCTAATTGATGGGGGATATTACACGAAATTTTCCGGATTCTTTGGGATAGTAGACATTGACTCATATTAATTTTCAATCCTATCATCTGAATTCTCATTTTATTATAGTAGTAAACCCTCCGTTATATTATCCGTTAGTATGTATAAAAGAAAATGACACAGATAATCTCTAAAATTTGATCCGATGTGCACTGTTATCTTTAGACTTTTAATTTTCAACCTGAACTTTATTTTTATAGATAAATAAAAGATAATACATCCATATGTGTGAGCAAATCACAAAAGTTAGAAGAAATTAGAAATTATGTTAAAAAAAACTAATTAAGACGTTGTGACTGTAAATGATCCTAAGAAGTAAATTATGTGCTGATGGGTGTAGTATTGGTTTAACATTGTAAATTTATGCGACGAGAAATGCAATCAAAGTGTTTTTAAGTAGATATTCCCGCACAAAGGCATCAGGATAAACGAAGATTCCCTCCTCTGCACAAATGCATCAGGATAAACGGAGATTCCCTCCTCTTGCTTGTTTTGATCTTTTTATTCTCTATTTTAAGCGATTGATTCTCTAACTTGTTCAAATTTGTGCAATAAAATCCTTTTATTACCTAAATTGTTAACGCCACATTGTTAAGAAAGCTATTTCTCTCGCGTCATTGTCATGATGGGTGCATCTCTCTCTCGGTTCCCACATCTTTTTTCGTTTTGCTAATGTATCGTCGTCACATCCGCATCATGTTAAAAATCGCCGCGCATCAAATACTAAAGATGTTTTCAGTGATTTTAAATTTATGCAGCGGTTCTTGCCGTCGGAGTTCGGGATAGACCCATCCCGCATGGGTCATGCACTTGAACCAGGAAGGGTCTCTTTCGATGAGAAGATGGAGGTGAGAAAAGCAATTGAAGAGGCTAAAATCCCTCACACATATATCTCGGCCAACTGCTACGCTGGTTATTTTGTGGGCAGTCTCTGTCAACTATCAACTCTCACTCCACCAAAAGAAACCGTATATCTTTATGGAGATGGCAACGTAAAAGGTATGTGAGATGCATAAACCTAGTTTAGGAATTACAATGAGGATTATACTTTCCTCCGTCCCTAATCGTAGGAAATTTCCTATAATCATGCCTTTGATTGATGGGTTTCAACCGCACAATGCCGTATTTGAAATCCACCAATCAGGAGATTGGTTGCAGCAAGTTTGCTCCAACTAGAGACTGACAAAAACTTTCTTCCCATTAACAATGTAAACCCGGTAACGATTTTGGTAAACTTATGAAAAAAGAGTTGACTGAGTGATAAAACGATTGGAATCTGAGCCTCAGGAAACCTTAGGTCTCATGTAGAATTCTCGGCACAACAATGCCCTAATCCAATGCGGTTCCCAAATGCTAACATGTGAAGTGATCAATTCATGTCAAAGAAGTGTGGAGTGGGCGACCTTGCTTTAATATCTCGTGTTAAGAAAATCCGGCGCTTCCCACACACTTACCTTACACTCGCAAGTCTCTCTGCGCCTGTATTACAACTAGGGAGGGGATGTGCCTATTTATAGACTTTCTCCCCCGACATAGGATACGTGTTCTCCGTTTAATCCACACTCACTCTGACTATTAGCCAAGTCACTTGATCAAGGATTCGTTTCTTGGATTCTTCTAAACACTGACGTGGGCTGCTTCTCCACCTCTATTTTCAACTTCTTCAAAATATTTGGGATCATATTTTAACAAGTAGATCATTCGTTTATGTCAGTTGGGAGCGTGAGGGAATTATGACTTGTATTCTACGAATGGATTCAATCTTTCTGCAATGTCTTGCTAGGTGAGATTGTGTCATATCAGGAGTTATATTTCTGACTGCTCATAAAATCTATCAAGGTCGAGACCTTGGCTTGGTCGAGTCATTTAGCCAAGTTCAACTTGTTACAGCAACTGACCTCCTAGAATTATGACTTTGTTACTAGCGACTAATCAAGGAGCGACACTTTTTTTTCCCAATTAAGACACAGGTATGCATGAATATGTATATGGATAAGTCATCAAAGTGTTTTGATACCGCATTATTGTTGCAGCTATCTTTCTCGATGAAGATGATATTGCAACGTACACAATAAAAACGATTGATGATCCGAGAACACTGAACAAGACTGTGTACCTGAGGCCACCAGAGAACATTCTGTCCCAAAGACAACTGGTGGAGCTGTGGGAGGCGGTCAGTGGAAGGACCCTGGAGAAGAGAAGCATTTCTGCAGAAGACTTCCTTGCCTCCATGAAAGGTACTTGTCTAATTAGTTCATTTGTTGATGACATGTACTTTTACGTAATCTTAAGAAAATTTCGACCTCCTCTGGAGAATTTAGTGTTGGAATATCCTTAGAGTGAGCAACATAGACCGCCCAGACCGGGAACCGCCCAGACAGGACCGGACTGGACCGGCCGGTTTTGGGCGGTCCCCGGAGGGCTCAGTCCGGTTCCCAGTTCCATAAATGGAACCGGTACATTCGGTCCGCTATCCGATTTCAAGGTGGAACCACTCGGACTGGACCGAACCAATTTTTTTTTATTTTTTTTTATTTCTCAGAAATATTCAAAGAACAGCGCCTCTCATGGGCCTTCTCGACAAGCTCGGTGTAGTGGGAGTCGAGTCGAGGAGGGCGACGAGGATGGAGTTGGAGCTGATCTGCTGCCCCCCCTCCCCCCCCGGGGAGGTGCCGATGGGGCATTGCGGAGGAGATAGGAGGGGGGAGACACCACAGACGTAAGGATTTATGAGGCTACAGAGTGAGCTCGGAGTGATTTGGAGGTGCCTTCGTCGTCTCTCTAAAATGGAGGGGGTTTTGTGGAAGGAGGAGGGGGAGTGGATTTTGCAAAGAGAAGAGAGAGAGAGAGAGAGAGACTGAACAAAAGTAAATGCGTTCAATGCGCTGGAGACTTGTTAGGAAGTAAGATAAATGCAATAGAGACGCACATCCAACAGAGGTGCGCCACGCTACTCTGCTCCATATGTTTTTGTCAGACACGTCCCTATTTTCAACCTTTAAAATTTGACCGATTTCATGGACCGGGTCGTTCCGTTTCTCAGTTCTCAATTTTGGGAAATGATCCTCCCGATTCAATTCCCGATTTCATCTTAAAATTGGACAGAATCAGAAATCGATCATCCTTAAATATTCTTAAGTTCAATGGACATGTCAAGCAATGGTAATTATGCTTCTTAATGCTGACGGAGAACCTAATAAACACCCTTTGGTAAATCAAGAGTGACTTGCTACATAAATTCTTCCTACATTAACTTTAGATCTATAGTAGATCATATATAGATAGTTTTGATATATCCTTTTGTTTCAGGATTGGGCTTTGCAGCGCAAGTGGGAGTGGGGCATTTCTACCACATATTCTATGAAGGCTGCTTGACAAACTTTGAAATTGGCGAAGATGGAGAAGAAGCTTCCCAGCTTTATCCTGAAGTTCAATATACCAGCATGGATGAATACCTGAAGATTTTTGCATGATCGTACTAAGAAGAAGATTTGCCATTGATGATCGTGCTCTTTTCAGTCTCAGGAGAAAATAAAGACCATCTCAGAGCATTCCTACAATGGTTCAAGCCAAGGTTTTCTGGGAAATTCAAAAGCTGTTTCTTGTAATTAGTGAAAATAAGATAACTCACGCTTGTAACTCGACTTAAAAATTAAGATATTGCCAATAGGCACTCTTCTACTTCATAATATAACTCCCAGTCATTTGAGAACATTCCAGTTGAAGAAGCAATTTGTGTATTCCTA
The DNA here is from genome assembly GCA_014182515.1 of Eucalyptus microcorys. Classification (NCBI taxonomy): domain Eukaryota; kingdom Viridiplantae; phylum Streptophyta; class Magnoliopsida; order Myrtales; family Myrtaceae; genus Eucalyptus; species Eucalyptus microcorys. The sequence goes on from CM024566.1 coordinate 9,778,818, forward strand.
GTCTATCATCACAAAAGGGTCCGGTTTAGTAATATTTATATTTCTTTATTTTTTTGTTCTTTTAGGGCATATTTACTAACTATTCTATTTTCAAGAACAAGTTTTGCTTAGAAATAATTTTTTTTATTCTTTTCCTGAGAACAATTTCTTATTTTTTAAAGGCGTTTGGTAACTATCGAAAATTTTTATTTCCAAAATAGAAATGCATTTGGCAAGACTCTAATTTAAAAAAAAAAAATATATTTTAATACTTTTATTATATTTTTCTTATTTTTCTCTCTTTTTATCCTTTTTTTTCTTTTTTCATTTCATTTCTTCCTCCTTCATGGCCAATTGCCACCCACGGTGGTGGCCGGCAACCAGCTTGGCAAGATCTAGTGAGCTCGCCTAACAAGGTGAGGCTGAGCCTTGCCAGGGGCCAGTTACGCTTTGGTGAGGTTGTCGGCTTTCATTTGGCCAATCACCAACTATGGCCAAGGCCGGCGACCGGCCAAAAGGAAGAAGAAGAAGAAGAAAAATTAGACTAGGTTCTATGAATTGTTCCCGAGAATAAAATGCAGTTTTTTTCTACTTCTTGATTATGTTCCAAATCTATTTCCGAAAACATTACCAAACGGATTTTTTTTCTTTTTTTTTTTTTTTGTTTCGAAAAATAAAAGAATAGAATCAGTTGTTCGTGGGAGTGTTACCGAACATGCCCTTATCTTTCTATTCTTTTGTTTTCCGGAATAGAAAAAGAACATAAATCAATTTGGTAAAATTAGGTAATTTTATATTCTCGGGAGCAAATCAATGGTTAGAGAATAGATTTGGAACATGAATAAGAAGTTGAAATAACTTACTTCTTTGTTCCCATAAACAAAAGAAGGAATAAAGTCATTTAAAAAAAAACAAGATCAACATAACCTAATGCTCATTTTTATACAATCAACACAATGTCCAATCTCTTGACCCGATCCGAGTCCTCATTTTTTGGAATAAAAAAAAGAAAAAAGATAAAAAGATAAAAAAAAAAAAATTAGAAATTAGATTTTGAGTAGTTTTACTAGATTTTAATGTTAATTCTAGTTTAGAATCAGTTTAGCATAAAAAAAATTGTGAAATTTTTTTGATGAAAATTGAATTCAACATTGAATACGGTTTTAGGACTTTATTGTATGTATTTTTTAATACTGTTTTCTTTTAGAGACAATACTAGATCACGAAAGCTTGGTGACTCCAATCAACGTTTGTTCTTCCTTTTAAAAGATCTATATACTTGTTTATTATAATGTCCAAAGATTTACTATCAAATTCCTCATATTGTAAGTTATAAACCAATGTGACTCTCTGTTGCCACTTCCAGCCATCTATCTTTGACTAACTATTATGCTGGATTTTCCTAGGTTATTTTAGAATATTTGGATCGATTAAATCATTAGAAAAACCCTATTTTATCCAAACATGAAATATCAAGTCTCTTAATATTTAAATAAAAAAATCAGGGATAGAAAGTCTTAGGTTTGGACCAAATGCATTTTTGTTCTTTTTCTATTTTTGGAATAAAAATTTTGTGTAGTTATTAAACACGTTCTTCTACTTTAAAACTCGTCTAGGGAGTAGAAATAGAAAAAATTATATCTGAACAGAGTTTATTCCTGAAAACAAAAATATTACCAAATGCATCATAATTTTCCCATTATGCATTTATTGGGAAGCCATCCTTAGTCCTTCCCTACCTGTTGGCATAGTCTTATAGTTAATCTGTTTCTAACATATATTGACACACCGGACACTCGTTCGTCCTATTTTGATTGGTCGGGTCATACAAGACACCCCTTGAAGCGTTTTCGTAGCGCAGCTTCATAGAGGTTCCTCCCTATAAAGACGAGCTTGTTTATCCTCTTCCCATCAGGGCCCCATACTTTTACTGGAGAGCCATCCAATGTCGAACGGACCCCCTGAAGAGCGAGGCAGTTCTTGAAGTAAAATAAGATCGAGGATTTAAACCAAAATGGCTAGAAAGAAGTTCTCAAACACAAATAGTGGAATACATATCGTTGCTCATAACCAATCACGGACAGTATTCCCTTCATTTTGGACAAGTTCTCCCATTTTTCATCAATAATAAGGGTGCGTTTGATTCAGCATTTTGAAAAATCCATTAAAAAAATGCAAAGCAGTTTGACGTAAAGGGCTTCAGATAAATGCAAAGATTATTTGATAAATTATGAGATAAATGCCGTTTGGTAGAAAATATATTTAAAAAACCTTTTGGGTGAGTAATGTTAGCCTTTTGATTTTTATTTGTTTAAAATTCAAAAAAATAATATATGCAACTTTTTAAATATAAATTTTGACAATAATGCTAAAAAAAATCAAATATATATAAATGCTAAAAAAATAAAAAAATATATAATTTTTTTTGAAAAAAAGACCAAACACTTTGTCGATCCTATGAAGGGCTATGGTCGTCGGTGAGCCGAGATCTAGAGTTGACGGCCATCGGCTCGGGTAACCTCCGTCGAGGGTCATGCAACCTTGACGAGGGTCGCGCGACCCTGGCAAGGGCCACCGAAGGTCGCCTAACCTCGAGCAACGGCACGCAACTCAGGTGACCCTCACCGAAGTCGGCGACCTTGATCAATAACCATCGGCTCTAGATTTAGCTCGCCGATGGCCATAGCCCTTGGCTAGACCAAGGGAAGGGTTGGTCTCTTATATATATATTTGATATTTTTTTAGCATTTATATATTTTTTATTTTTTTAGCATTTTAAAAAATAACGAGGGCAAAATTAGAAATTTGAAGAATGGATAATGGTAGTCTTGGAAGAAAAAATGAGTTTCGGCATTTGGCCAAATGCTAGAGGTGGCAAAATGGGTCTTAGACCCATATATGACCCATTTAAATCATAAATGGGTCATATATGAGTCACTTATTTTTTGAAGAAGCTAGTTAAATGGGTTTAATAATTGAAGACTTAAGATAGATGGGTATGGGTTCGACTTAGAACCCATTTTCAACCAAAGCCTCACAATCTCTCTCTTCCCTCTTTAACTTTACAAATATATATATTTTTAATAAAAATTGTAAATATAATTATTTTTTATATTTCAAATTTTTTTTTTTGGCTTTCTTTTTCCTCCTTCCTTACCTAGTGAATGGCGCAACGACCGGCCAGGTGAGGCTCGATCTCACCGATTTGGTGAGGCGGAGGCCTTGCTAATGTCTGACAAGGCTCGAGCCTTGCCAATCTAGCGAGACTTGAACTTGGCAGTGTCGAGCAAGGCTCGAGTCTCGCCGATCTGGCGAGCTTTGAGCTAGCCGATGTCGAGTGAGCCCGACGAGCTCAAGGCTTGTCTATGGCTAGTCGCCGGCTGTTATGGCTAGTAGCTAGCCGAAGAAGAAGAACAAAAAAAAAAAAAAATTAAAATTAAAAATAAAAATTATATTCTTCAAAAATAAAAATGAAAATAATTAAATTCGATTTAAAAAAAAAAAAAAAATAAAAACTGTCCATTAAATTTATGTTGCATAAAATTATTTTAGCAATACCATTTTTAAAATTAAGTTAAATAGATCGGGTATAGATCGGGTTGGGTATGTGTCAAAAAATTTGCACTACGATAAATTGGTCATAAACGGGTTAAATATGTCGATTTGGGTTGGATCATTTATAACCCAATCCAAACCCGACCTGACCCACCTGTTTAACAGGTCTACCAAATGCCGAAAGGTCAATCCTAATCCCTATTGGCATTGGGCTTTCGGCCTTCTCAATACTAGCTTTCATTTAAAAGTTTCTTCAAAATGGTTACAACATTTCCCCAAGGCATTTTGGAAGCCGAAAGCCACTTGGATATATTGAACCAAATGCACTCTAAGTCTTTCCAACCAAGAATTTACGCACACATCGCCGAGGTTGAGGTAAAGCGAACTGCAAATGCTAGAATGCAAACAACATACGGGACACAGAATTCGCATTCGCATAATTGTCCAGTGACGAATACAGAGATTCATGCAAATTCCAAGGCCTCGTCGTAAACCAAGAGTTTGAGGTTCTATCTCAAAGCACAGATAAGAAAACATGCCTTGTCAACTTTTTAAGACCACTGGCCATTATTGGAAAATTTTCACACATTTTAAGCACCGACCATTAGATGTCAAAGTACATTTTTATTTTGACTTGGCCTCTGTGGGTTCTCATATGAAACTTGTCTTTACTCTTTCGTCGGTGTTTTTCCTATTAGACAAACCGATCTTTTCCTTTTGGTTTTTGACTTACCAGCGAGTGTAATTTCCACGATACGAGGTTATTCCAAGCATGGCTCGCTCCAATACTCGAAAAGAAAATAGAAATACGGAAAGTAAATTGTCAAAAGAGTCTTAAAAATAGCGTCGCTCTTACGTACCAAAAAGAAAAAAAAAAAAAAAAAAAAAAAAAGAGGGTAGTTTTTGGGTCATTTAGAAAAAATAAACATTATTTCTTTAATTACGGTGAAGATAAGAAATAATATAATGTACATAAATCACTGACTTGCTTGTTAAAACAAAAGTTATAATGTTAAAATAAGTTTCTTTTGGCGCCAAAAAAAAAAAGAAAAAAAAAAGGGTAGTTTTGGATCATTGATTGATTGAAGCGCAATAATTTCCATTGTCAAGTCTTTTCAACATAGAGGAAATATGGAGGTGACATTGCGAGATCTCCCACTTCAAAGCGAATCTCCAGTCTATTTCTTCCCCTTGAGCCTTTTAAGGACCTGCTAAGGTCCAAAGGAGAGCGATCTTTTAGCAAGAAAATTCCCAACAGAAATGTTAGCATAAGTTATGCATCATGTAAAAAAAAACATAATTATGTACATTAAAACGCCAAGACGATTACTTCCATGTGCCAAATCATTCGCATACCAAAATCAGAACTCTTGTACTGAAAATGCGAAAAACCAATCTCCGTTCTCAGAGGATAACAAAGCATACAAATGATTTTGAGGTCAAATATCACATTGTTGAATGAGTAGCGAGAGAACAAAATACGGTTCACTAGTTGATATTGAATGAAACTATCATAACTTTTAACCGATATTTATTCGAAGCATATTAGAATGTTGATTTCTGTCCATACGTAAATTTTTGCCAAAAATTCTCCGTTCATGAACAACTCCACTCTTCTGGTTCCTGCAATCTTCATGAACATCAATTGTAGCGATCTGTTCTAACGAGGTTGTGGAGGGATGATCAAGACCAAATAGATCCTAACACAATACAGCTCTTGACAAGCCTCTTGGATGGCAAAAGAAGTAGGATTGCACCAAATTGGACAAAGGCAGAGTGTTTCTAGATTGTATTTGTTAAATTAAAAATTGACTCACAATATGTGCCTTTGGGTGCAATGGCACTCTTTAGTATTGGAATATGCAAATGTTAAGCATCCTTCGACGAGTTGACTACTAGGGAGAGTCACTTCTTGAGTCAACAAGACATTCCAAGGTCGTACCCTTCCATGTTAGAAGTGGAAAACCTGGATTCAAGAACCATAAAGTGTTAGAAGTAAAGATCAAATGCGGAAAATAAGGTCGATTATAGACAAACCTCTAGTCATTGTTCGTATTCATGTTTGTCGGAAAATCCAGAAAATTCAGCGAAATATCGAGCACACTCTACTAACCCAATTCCCTCACATACTGATGGTGTATTCCAAAATTAAGAGGGTTTGTGTTAGACCTTGTGATCACCCGTTAGAAATAAATGATCGTTCATTTTATATCCCATTAAGATGGTTACCGAATGGGTAATTGTCACGAAAAGATACGCAACGTGGAAAAATTACATGTGGAGTACCTGCTACTTTAAAGAGAAAATGTGGGTCCAAAAATGTGGAATCACGCAATATAAATAACATTTTCCCACTTGATCCCACCATTTTCATCATACGGATTATCCAAACAAATCTATGAAAAACTTTATGTTTAAAGAAAAGAAACAAAACACATGAATCATGGCGACATGTCCATGTATCACAATGCATCTTATTTATTTAATGTCAGCTTATATTAGACAATATATCTTAATGAATAAACCCTATGTTTATTCCAGAATCAAGGATAAATGTTATTCTCATAAATAAACAACAAATTGTGTACACCAAAAATTGAGAATTAACATTACAACAGAATAAGAGTTTCATACAACAAAAAATCGTGCATATAATGACAAATCACATGATGGGACCTATTCCCATACTAGTTACATGATCCTTATACTTCATCGGTGGCATGTCTTTAGTTAAAGGATAAACTATCATCAATTTAGCGTTAATGTCTTTTATGACCACTTTATTCTCCTTAACACGTTTCCTTTTGGCTAAATACTTGATATCGATATGCTTACTTCAACTGCCACTTTTGGCATTTTTAACCATAAAAACCGCAATTAAATTGTTACAATATATTTTTAATGGCCTAAAAATAGAATCAACAAGCTAAATCCCTAGGAATTCCTAGGAATTCCTCTTTATTCAAGTTTATCTGAATGAGTTGTACGATAATTCCTTGCTATTTTGGAGGGGCCAAAACTTAATTGAGAAGAATTGGATGATAAGTTGAATGCTAGTTAGTCCTAAATTGATGTATGTTGCATCTATGATGATATTACAAGCTGGTGAGTTAAAACCTCACAAGTTTGCACGTGATTTGCACATGAGAGGGGGTAATAAAATATTTTCCTTATGTGTTTATTCCCTTTAATCAGTTACCTCACTACCCTTGTATCACGGTGTCCAATTCTCCATGATGTTGAGGTCGAGTTCGTTTAGCGTGTACCGAGTCGATGTCACTGGGATCCTCCCATTTGTGTCTCCACTAAATCTCAAAAGGATTGATTAGATGAAAATAAAATTAAAAAAAAAAACCCAAAATTACAATCGTAACATGTAAGTCAAATTAATTAAGGAATGCTAATTTAGTTAATTAATTTATTCGAATAGATCCACAAGCGAATTCCCCCCTGATGAGTTTCTCCAGTACCAAGAGGACTAAAGAAGGCGAGTCTTTCCAAGAAAGCCGCACCTCCAAGCTTAATTAGTATTTAACCCAAAATTTGAAAAATTGATATATTTATAAGAGCCTCATATTCAAGAAAATCAACAAATTATCATTTCATTCACCTGCAAAGACTCCATGGTCAAGGGATTCGGGTGACATTTGCGTGCAAGGCAAGTTGCATGTTGGTAAGGTTAAAGTAAGCTGTGACATAGTTTGTTAGGCATGAATCATAGCCCGCTAATATCTTGCGCAAAGGCTCCTGTCGAATCAAGAGAGATTAGTCATTAATTAGGTTGTTCATCACCAAAAAATGGACATTCGATTTTTTTTTTTTTTTAAAGTGAAGGGACAAAAAAATTAATGAAGAAAATGCACCTACCAAATGATAATTAGGTGTGTCCAATTCAGCTCGTATGTTTAAGTTATGGTCGGGGAAGGGCAGATCGAGCGGACAAGTCGAGGAGTATAGACTATTCATGTTGATCATCCTATTCGAAATCTAGGTGTGCCCCACGCATAACCGATCATCCCCTCAAAATCTATCTCGACATTCTTATCTGGATTTCCCACTTGTGCTTCAAAAATTTAGCAATTAATTTCTTCATTTTTGCATTAGTAGGTATAACACGAAAAAACCATCGAATAAAGTTGAGGTTAGTTGAGAATTTGGGCAAACACGATGATGCCATTAAGATTTATAAAAGTGTCTATAGTTGAATTTCGGTTCTTATCATAAATTGCCTCGGCAAGTTGGTGTGCATAATACCCTGAATGGAGGGGAAAAAACCATTCACCACATTCATCAATTAATCAATTGTTCTCTCAAAAAATAAAAGAAATTGATATTTGAAAAACCTGTAAAAATATTAATTGTTAAATTAGGGTCGATAATTACTAACCCACATAGCTTTCTCTTGCTATATAGAACTCACTCTTCGAGCTGAGCAGCTCGCTAAACTGCTCCCTTAGAAATGACAAGTAAGCCCTACGGGGGGCGCTTATAGCTGATCCAAGCAAGGTCGTCGTGCCTTCATCGGGCCCTCCTGACCGTAAAAACTAAGAAGGGTATTGGGGTGTATGCCACCCAAGAAAAAGTTAAAGAGCATACCGACACAGTGAAAGGTCGTTGGACCTCGGTAAGTCCTTGAAAGGCTCAAGGAGGAAACAGGCGGGAGATCCGCCTTGGGGTGAGAGACCCCGAGCTATCCTCTATATTCCCTCTCTGTCAAGAAGACAAATATAGACAGGGTATTAGGGGATCCTACGATGGGGGAAGGTAGACTCAACGTCAAGATATGCTTGCATATGTTGATTACCATCGGGTAGGCTGGTATAGTAGCACCGGCACCCAGGGTGAGTAGAGGTGGGTGAAAAACCCACTATGGAGTTAGCACGCCTTACGGCACTACATGCAACCGCAGGCTACCTCCATACCCCCGGTTGCATGCAGTGCTGAACTCACTCCATCCGTACTATAGAAACCTTTTGAACCAATTCAATAGAAATGCGTGGGCTTCGCTTACTGTTTGGTAATCGCATCGAAATTCATTTTTTGGTAAAAGAGGTTATCTCTAAAAATCTACTAATCAATTTAAATTTACAAACCTATATTGTTGTTGCAGTGCTCTACGGTGGCGTTGGAGTAAGAAAACCCGACACCAACCTACAAATCGACGAACAACGAATTCGCAGCTGCAAAAGTATATGATGTCGCATTAGGACAATTTGAACGAATTTACTTATCTTTCTTCTAATGTAGCTGGGGAAAGAAGGAGCAAAAATGAAATTTTGGACGTGGCTTTGTTCCAAGTATGTTGTTGAATCTTAGGGTTGGGCTGTTGGACCCATTTATCAAAAGAAACGGGCTGAGTTCTTGGGCCTCGCCGAACCCAACCAAAGTGCATCCTTGGCCTACAAACATAGGACGTAATATAAATGTTGGAGATTAATGAACATAGGTAAAAAATTCACTCGTTAATTTGCTTTTAAGTGGCACATTCACGTAAAAGTTAATTCTGTAATGGGAGTTATGTGCAACAATATACCTCTATTGAGCCACAAGAGGGTTAGCTCATCGCCTCAAAGAACCAATACAAGAGAGCCTTCCCGAGGCCATCGTCCACTAAGACGTAGCCAGAGTAGTGGCGAAAGCTTACCGGGGCTTGGCTGGGGAGGGCGGTAACGTGGTTGGTCTTTTACAACACCTTGGTCGCTTGGTCGAGTCATTCTAGTGAGGGAGAGGTGGCAAATGCTGAGAGATAAAGAGTGTGTTTGGTTTAGCATTCTCAAGGGGTTCCTCTAAAGCCTCTTGAGAAATTGCTGGATCGTTTGACAACCATTTTTAAGTAACTTTCAAATGAAAGTCAACACCGAGAATGCTGAAAACTCAATGTTAATAGGGACTAACTTTGAGTATTCAGCATTTAGCCAAATACTAAAACTTATTTTTTTCTTCCAAAATTATCCTCACTCATTCTTCAAATTTCTAATTTTGTCCTTGCTAATTTTTTTAAATGCCAAAATAATGTAAAAAAATCAAATATATATAAATGCTAAATAAATAAATATATTTTGGTCTTTTAAAAAAAATTATTTATATTTTATTTTTGTAGTATTATTGTCAAAATTTATATTTAAAAAGTTGCTTACATTATTTTTTTCAATTTTAAACAAATAAAAATTAAAAAATTCAGATGAAGGGTTTGGTCTTTTTTTAAAAAAAAAAATTTTTATATATATATATTTATATATATATATATATATGTATGTGTGTGTGTGTGTGTGTGTGTATGTATGTATGTATGTATGTATTTGATTTTTTAGCATTATTTTCACATTTATATTTAAAAATTTGCATACCTTATAGTTCATCTTTATCATTTTGTACACAATGGACTTGTCAGTTCGCTCCAACTTTTCCAAAACCTAATGAATGTATGTGGCCCCTTCCTCAATTATTTGTGTACCGCTCCCTCTTTTCTATGGGGTCATTGACAATGGTGGAGCTGATAACGAGAAAAGTGCTAAAATTGTCATAAATTTATTACATTTATATCAATTCAGTCCTAAACTTTTTAATTAGACCATTTTAGTCTTACACATTTCCAATTGATATCAACTTAGTCCATCTAGTCAATTTAGATAGGAAATTGCTAATGTGAATGACAGTTGGCACAACCAGCAATGATGTAGACTTTTTTTTAAAATATTTTTAAACATTTTTTCCTTTTTTTTTTTTTTTTTTTTTTTGTTTTTTCTCCTTTTTACCAGCCATGGTCGGCGACCAGCCACAACCGAGGGCCAATACCAACCATCGCCAACGAGGGTGTCGCGGCCCTCATCGTGTCATGTAGGATGGCTAGCATCCACATCGGCAATTTTATGTCTAAATTGGCCAGATGGACTTAATTGATACAAATATAAAAATATTTATGACTAAATTGATCAAATTTAAATGTTAAGAACTGAATTGACACCAATATAATAAGTTGAGGATTTTTTTGATACTTTTCCCAACATATAACTCATGAAATCAAAATGCTAGAGGATGTAACTCAACTAATATCAAAATACTAGATGATTTGATCCATCAAATCAATACGTCAAAAGCTCGATTATTTAGTGCGATGCTATCAAGGACTGGTTCAATAATTTACTCCCAATTCGTGCATGGACATGTATGAATCACACATCTTTGTCAGTATAGCTGCGCATCACTGGTTGAGGAGAGAGCCGACCCCAAAACAGGTGAAGGACGAGGCGGACCCCTGGAAGTAGACAAACTTGACTTGTTCACGCTATCACCCACGGCCATTTAAATGTCTTATAAGCTAGATTTTTATGTTTCATTTAGGAAGTTTTTTTTTTTTTTTTTTTTTGTCAATGTTTGCAATAGGAATGTTGCACAAATCAACGATGCTAAGCCAAAAGAAAAAATTAATTAAGGTTTGATATTAACTTGGCCACCAAAGCGGAGCACATGTGGGGTAGATAATATTCGTCTCCCGGATCCATCCTCCATACTTTAAAAAATGATGCTTCATGGGAGGATGACAGAGTGAGAGGTGGCCCTCTTATAAGTTTCGCATGTCTTCATCTCGTTATTTTCCTGGCCGTCTTTCTCTGATCTTTTCCCACCTCCACCACCAGGTTTTCATATTAAGAAAATAAAATAAAGTAAGAGAAAATTTTTAGATACATATTACAGGGAAAACATTGAAAAAAAATGCAAATCGCAAATACACGAAAGATGGCGTTTCATTCTTTTGAAAACCTTTACTAAAGGTACATAATAGATATTATAAAAATGAAAAATCTAATAAATAGGAATGGGTCGGTGATAAATGTCAAATTAAGAGCTTCATATTCAAATATTTTCGTGGATAAGATAATCAGAAGAGTAAACGAATAGTTTCCACTAGGGGTGAGCATGGTCCGGATTGGACCGATCCGTCCCCTAACCCTAGGATCAATTCGCACAGTACTGGTCCTCAATTTTTAGGACCGAGAACCGACCCTATTGAGGTTGGAACCGAGGACCGGACCAACCGGTTTCAAGGTCAACCCGAGACCAACTAATAATTTTTTATTTCAATTTTTGTATTTCTTAAAAAAATGATTAAGGACCGAACTGACTCAATGGATTCGATCCGGTTTTAGGGTCAACCCAAGACCAACCAATAATTTTTTATTTTATTTTTTGTACTCCTTAAAATAGCAACCGAGAACCATACCGACCAAATGAATTCAATAATAAGCGAGGTCAACTAAGAAAAGCAAGTGATGAGGATCAAGTGGGGTGAGCGTCAAACAAAATGAGCATTGAATGTCAAGCGATGAGCAACAAGCTAATCGAGCATCGAGCGGCGAATGGCACGAGTCACCCAAAGCGAGTGAGGCAAGTGTCGAGTGACGAGCGGAGAAGTTGTTTCTTTTGATTTTGTCAAATTGACGACTAAGAGAACAAATAAGATAGAAGAAAACGAATACTAGAGGAGGATGCAATAATGAGCTATTCATACATTTTTGGACACCGTGAGAACTCCTCACAAAAATATTTGTCTCCTTCGTAAATATGACTATTGACGCCGTAAAAGACATTAAAAATCTAAATTAAAGAATAATGTAAAATTACTTGAACTTCTCATTAAAGAGTTGTTTAATATTGTTGACGCCGTTTATTTTAAGATTTTCTCTATATAAAAAAATTATAAGTAATATATTAGATATATATATATATATATAGTCAGGGTTGGTCTAAGTTAGACTGACCCGAAACTCTTAGGACCGAAAACCAACCCGCACAGTGCTGGTCCAAGAAGTCTAGGACCAAGGACTGACCCAGTCTCCTTAAGAATCGGACCAGGACCGGCAGAGTTGGGCTGGTCCAAGGTCGGTCCAGGGTTGACCTGGACCGATGCTCACCCTAGTTTCCACTTACTTTTTTCCAAATATGTGAAAAAATTATCAGAATGCTTGTGAATCCCGTACATTGTTGCACATGCTTCCTGCGCAATATTATTACGGACATAGAGATCTGGAAAGGGGAAAGTGCAAAAAATCATAAGGACAATGCCACCATTTCGACACCGTCATTACCAAGTAAATGACAGTCCCTTCTCCTTGTTAGGTTTTGCAATGTGTGAACTAGAAAACCTGATTAGTAGGTTTTTCTCAAAGAGTCGAGTAACGAATGGATCTAGTATTCTCAAGATCAAAAGCGAATGTCTTTTAAAATCAACCTTTTCTCTTTTTTCTTGATCAATGTTTGAGAAATCCAGGTTGCTAAAGAGTAAGCACATTTTTTTAGGCTATTTTCAGAAGTACGATACTATGTGATTTGTTAATGGATTTTGTTAATATAATAGTTTTTGAGCTATTGTGATAATAACAATTTATTGTAAGTCATAATTTTTTTAAGAAATGGATCCCATAACAATTTATACTTATTTATTATTTAGTTTTTTATGATCCGTAATAAAAGAATATTCTCTTAATAAATTAAAAATTGTTATACAATCATTTCTCTATACTAATTATTATGCGCGTATGAAATGATTGAACTGTCGTGGTGAGGAGTGGAGAGTTGTCAGTTGACACCACTAACCTAACAAAAATCAAGAACAGGGTTGAAAGATGCAAAGGAAAATTAAAAAAAAAAAAAAATAGTGTTGGGATTTATAAGAAAGGCATAGACTCATCATATTAATACATGTTGTTTTGATATAGTAAGAGAAATGCAAGCAAGATAATCTCATAACGTTTTAAAGTTCGACAGTTTGCTATTGACCACATAAGTATTGCTAGGGGACCGAATAACTTGCTCTTCCACCCCCAAGGTAGTTGTCACCTCTTAACACACGATATAGCTTCCACAAGGTTATTTAGTCTTAGGTTATGTGTATTTAAACAAAAAACCTTAAGGGTCGTGACCAATACACCTACGTATTGCTACGTATTAATGCAATATAACGTGTGTAAAATTTATGAAAATCAACAATCTGTGTCATGTAATTACGTTCATGCACCTTATCAGTTGTCTCATTTCATATCATCAATAAAACATGTGAAGGTTTAGTATGCGAGATCATCACTTAATTTCATAAACTGCAATTTATGAAATATATATACCTCATGTTTATTTCTTTTCAAGCTAACAGTTAAAAAATGGTTTGTCTTGCCCTTCAGAATAATTTCGGATATGCTACTACTACGTGACTTGAAGTCGTATCATATGTATAGATCCTTATCAATCTTAGGCTTTGGAAATATGGTAGTTTATATTTGAGTAGTGCTGCCATCACCGTCTCACGGTGTGATGGTCAAAGGATATTTCCCCTCTCAAACACAAGCACTAGGAAGTTTCCAAGCAAGACGCAAATCTCCCTCTCTCTCAACCAAGGCGTGTGGCTGAGGATTGATCAGCCATTTTCCAAGCTCACGGTACAGCTAGCTAAGCATTTTCCTTTACATTTCAATTCACATTTTTACATTAAATGAATTAAGGAAAATAATCTTTAAACTTTAATTCAATGTGTAATGTATCCTGGAATTTTTAATATGTCCAATGTGGATGTCTAAGTGTTCAATTTAGTTCACAAACTTTCAATTTGAAAAGTTTAGTCCCTTCACTACTCAAAGATGTTTAATGCCATCCTTCCGTACTATTCACAAGTTCCTAAAATTACACTATTGCCCAAATTTATAAAAATCTTTTCATTTCAATCCACTATCTATAGTAAAAATATGTAATCTCTTTTCATTAAATTTTTACCTTTTTGGTTTTCATTATTTCATTTAAGTAATAATTTAACTCATAATTTTTTAAACCGGTAAAAGTATAATCTCATTTAGAGTTATATCGGATTGATATTCCCGCTATTTTAAGGATAAATGTTTCATAAGGGTATCTCAATATGATATTAACTTATCTACATATAATTGTGCTTGTATTAATTTAGACCTTGTTCTGAATTTTTAAGATATATAAAATCTTGTTTCTCATTTTCTAAATTAAATTTAGTCAAATGTGTAAGTTAGGAAATTAAAATAGCAGGAATATCAACCCAATATTACTCTAAATGATGTTCCGCTTTTACTAATATGGTGATCATAAGTTTCGTATATTTAAATAGAAATAACCGTCTTTTTGATAAATGACCAAAAATGCAATAAGAAAAGATCGCAAACTTTTTGTTGATGTAGATAATGAATTGATATTTTTTTTTAAAAATTAAAATTGAAGAAATATAGTAATTATGAAAACTTATGAATAGTATAGAGGATGACATTGAGAGTTTAGAAATATTTGAGGGACTAGTTGAACACTTAGAAATAACTCAACAATAACATTGAACAAATTCAAAGTTCAAGGATGACATTATACATCATGTCAAAGTTTAAGGACTATTTTTATTATGTCACCACTGAACTGAGTAACCACATTTTTACTAAGGAAATTATATGATTTTTATCATCTAACTTTTCAACTCGAAATTAGTCATAATTGGTAACAGTGCTAAAGATCATAGTAATTTTCAACACTTATTAGTGTTATCAAACATGTCCTTAATGTGGTGACTAAGGGCTTGTTTGATAAAACCAAAAATAAGCATTGAAGATTTTAAGCATTGAATTTCAAGCGTTGAACATAGAAACAAAAGGCTATTTGATCATTAAAATTTCTCACCAAGTATGATTAGTTTCTTACTTCAATAAACATAAAGTTGTGATTATTATCAGTAAGTTTTCATAAATGGTAAGGTTCTAAATTACTGTAAGTTCTATTTCCTAGTGAACAAATTAAATGCCCCTTTTTACTTACCAAATTAAGTGAACTTTTGACTTAATTGAGTCTTTTAAATAAACACTAAATAAAGTCATCCAACAAGTTTAATCTATTTAGATGCTCTATTTCTAATTTTCGACACTTAATTAGGTTATCAAATAGGAGGGTTAACAGGGGCTTGTGTGATAAAACTATAAGGATTGTTTTGATAAGTGCTAAAAATTTAAGTATTGAATATTAATTACTAAGTATTCAAGTTTTGAAACTGAAAACAAAAATTATTCTATGATGGATGAAAATAAAATACTAATTGCTGCTAATTTCTTTACAAACATGGAATAGTGAACATTATTGCAAGGTTTTGATAATGTAATTTGTAAAATATATAAATCCATTGTAATTGTATCATCGAATCAATTCATTAAATCCTTCTTGTTTTACAGTATTGAGTGATTTGCGACTTAAAACAATCAATGTTGTATGGTTCGTAACATTGTCAAAAGCACTTAATGGGAATAAGTACTGAAAAATTTTATTTTCAAAAGTCAAAACATTAGTTAATGCAATAAGTAAGGGAAAGATTATCTAATTCATACGTCAACAAAAAAATTTGTCGATGGCAACTAGAATCTCGCCAAAGCTAAAGCCAAGCAATGATCACTATTGTTGTATGTTTGGTAAGAGATCAATAATATTCAGCTAGCGTGTGCTAAATGTCGTGCACAAAGTCAATAATAATCAAGTTATCGTATAAGCTTGGTTATTAGGTATTTTGTGTTGTCGTTGTCTAGTCCTATCCTATATCTATTTTATAAGTCATTGTGTGTGTTATGTACCATGCACAGGTTACTAAACTCTGCTCCCTCGCTCACGTATCCTCACCCCAATGGTTTGCTCATTAGGTGTTGAATTGTCAAATTTCAGCACTTATTTTTGCAGCTAGAATCTTGCCAATTTTTTTTTTTTAAAATAAAAAACTATCAAAAGCGGCCATTTCTTTTTGTTTGGCAAGAAATTAATTGTATTCAGCTGCATCAGATATTCATAAATGTATACATAAACCGAAGAATTCAAGAGTCTAAGAGACTTTGTTAAACAAAAGTTTTCAAACTTTTACTTTTCTGTAACCATCACGGGTGGAATAAATTAGGCAACAGAATTAAAAAATCACTATGCATGTCTCTTCAAGAGTTGTATTCACAGATTTTTCTTCCTCTTGATTTTGATCTCGATCCTGAAAATTCTTCTTTGGGGCTCTACAATCTCATTTTAGATGGCTTTTCTTTTCACAATTCCAGCAAATTATTCCTCCACATGCTCTAGATTTGCTTCTCCCTCTAGACTTCAATCTGCCACAGTACTCGTTCTACCCTCATTGATTGCTTCTTCCTGTACCATCATATTCAAGGCAACATCTAAAGATTCACCCAATTCTCTACAGTGAATATCCTCGCTAAGAATCAAATCTAGGATTGCTTGGAGCTTCAACTTTATCTTACCAGATGAACTACTCGCTGCAATCACGGTTACGCTTCAACTTTTAGGTAGACAAGATAATAAAATTAAAGCCCTTATCTCGTCATCGAATTTGATATCCACCGAACTCATTTGAGTCATGATCACGTTGAATTCATTGATGTGATCAATCATTGGAAGCACTCTCATCTATCTTCAAATTGAAAAAATGACGTATCAAATATACCTTGTTTTATAGATAAGGCTTCTCGTACATATTGGACAATGCCACTATCAAATCCACCATTGTCGCCTCATTGGCAATGTTGAAAGCAATGTTCCGCCCCATTGTGAGACGAATCAAGCCCAGAGCTTGTCAATCTAACAATTTCAACTCTTCTTACTTCATAGAGTCTAGTTTCTTTCCAGAGAGAGGTTGATGCAAGTTATTTAGGTGCATATCCTCAATCTGTTACTTCTAGAAACCAAAGTCCTTGCCATCGAACCGATCGATCTTCACCTTCTCTTTATCCATATTTGCTCCCACTATTTCACCAAAACTAGGCTCTGATACCAGTTGTTAAGAATGCGAATATATGAAGAGAAAAAATAGAGAAGAAAACAAACGAGAATGTTTACATGGAAAACCCTTCCCAAAATCGAGAAAGGGAAAAACCACAATGCCACACTTGGCAATCTTTTGATTATCAATATCAATGTTACAAGCTCTAGGATTACAAGTTTCAACATTATAACTATAAAAGATATTGCCCCCATCAGTATCAGTGTCACAAGCTCTAGGATACAAGTTTCAGTGTTACAATTATAAAAGATATTGCCCCTATATATGGGAGTTTGGAGCATACATAATTAATATGGAAATTACATGTATATCATTAGCAGCAATAAAAGCCTGCTTTAACATTATAGGATGAGTAACCTGTTGGAAAGTACCTACCCAAAATAAATTGTTTTGTGTTTGAAGATTATTTTCCTCTATCAGACTTCACAACTCCATTAGCTCCATCTTAATAAGATCTTTGTCAAACATTTACAAGAGGATATCCAATCCGGCGACTTCTCCAAATACCATGCAAGTATGCACGTTGAGGGACTATAGCTCCTTTAACTTCTCAAGGGAAGTGCACAACAACTCACCATGTTCCTTAATCAACTTGGTGATTTCTAATCGCCTTAATTTTGTCAGAATCCCAAGATCTTCCAATACGCTATCGTCTGCTTCCATGAGACATAGCTTTTCTAAGCACTTGAGCCCTCAGACTCTGCATAATGCCTTGAAGCCAATTAGCTCGTAATTCTCAATCGGGGGTCTTTCTCTTGGTGATAAATCAGGATGTGATGAATTCTTTTCAATCCTTCAACCTCCTTAGGCAATTCAATCAATAACCAAGCTTCGTTTAAGATCCAAAAATTCAAGATGCATAAGCCTTCCAATGGAGTTTGGGATTTCTTCAATTGAGGTATCCCTTAAACTCAAGTACTTGAGAAGGATTAACTCAAACAATGAATCTGGAACGGTCTCCAGAGGTGCACCTGTCGGATCCAACAACTTGAGAAGCTTAAAATGGAAATAGTGGATTCTCAAAAGTCTCCAATGGCGAAGCTTCAGACATTGTTGTCTCATCCGAGGAGACATTAAACAAGAAGAGAGAATGAAGTTGAGAGAGTTTCTCTTCATTCAAATCTTTGATCGTTCCTCCTTGGACAGATAGGTATCTTACTCTTTCAGGCCAGTTGGTGCTACCCTCACTAGTTTTCTTTAATAAGTCCAGATGATCAGAAAAGAAAGCAATACTCTCTCGCACAAGGTTATCCAATTTGAATGTGGAAAGCTCTCCATCACTTCTTTCTTCCACCAGATGGATGCACTTTCTATCAAGAAGATCACTGAGAAAACCCTCTACTTCTCTTAGATTGGTTAGAAATCATTTTGCAGCCCATAAACGAGAAACTCTGCTACAACTGATCACCCTATTCTCAGGGAAAATGCTCTAGTACAAAAGGCAGAACAGACGATGGTCATTAGATAGGATCTCCAGTACTTGTGAGGGAAGGTTCAAAAAGGGGAGGTCATCTGAGGGGAGGATAATCGGCGCCCATTCATCATTTCTTTCTTTAGGCACTCTTATAGCCTGTATGGTAACATTTCTATTTTTTTGTTTTTTTGGTTCTTTTGTTCTCCATAACAGAAAAAGAACAAAAAAGAACAAAATTCCATTTGGTAACATCACTTAATTTTTCTATTTTCGGAAAGAAAAGGAAATAGATTTAGAACAAAAACAAGAGGTAAAAAAATAGTTTCTTGTTTTTGGAAATAGATTTAGAACAAAAAGTCCATTTTTTTTCTTTTTTTTTCTTCTTCCTCTTATAATCTCGCTGCCAGCCGGCGCCAGTCACCGGTCATCGGCCGCACGGTCTCTGCCGCCGCCGCCAACGGCTAGAGGAGGAGAAAGAAAAGAGGGGAAAAAAAAGAAAAATCTAAAACAATTGTTCAAAAATTAAAAGAAATTCTATGATACAAAAAAATTTATGACGTACCAAACGTATTCCCCTTTTTTATTTATTTCAGGAATAAAAATTTTGTATAGTTATCAAATACTTTATTTCACTTAAAAATTGCTTTAGGGATAGAAATAAAAAAACTATTTCTAAAAAAAAAAATTTCCCGAAATAGAAATATTACCAAACACATAGTAAATTTACTAAGAACTAGTTGGCAAACTTTATTCAATGCGTCCCTGGCTGTAGAAAGATCCTCCAGTTCACAGCGCCCTCAGTGTGGCCCACATCAATCTCGATGGAAAGGGTGCCCGAGATCGTATCCCAAAGCGGCAGCTACTAGCCCAACCCCGGCTACAATCGGTGTGGATCAAGCGAAATTTCGTGGAGCAAATCCTCCTTTTTTCCCCTAGGATTTGCCCTCGGGTCGCAACACCCATATGTTTTCCTCGACTCTTTTGTCTGCCATCTTTCCTTTGCCGTCTCACCAGTCCATAGATCTAGAATTCAGCTGTTGCAGCAGAAAGTGATTGAGTTCAATAGTTCTTCATATAAGGTTATTGACTCTTGGAATATAATAATATGAAGAAAATAAAATTGTTTCAAACACCGACAAAATCAGAAGACCCCTTGTTTCTAAGGAGGACAAATTATTCATATTTCACTTGATGATTAAAGACGAAAAAGCTAAGCAATTAAAGAAAAATAGAGATGTCTCCTACGTCACGTCAATTCTTCAATTCTTGAGAAAATCCTCTCATCAAAAATTCAAATCGAGGTGGGTCCTCAAACAGAAGATACTCAGTTTGATTTAGCAAAAGTGACTACCTGCGGGGACGGCCGATCGTCTTTGAATCATGAAGGAGACGGTCTAGAAGACTCGAATCTGCAAAGGAGCCAATCACAGCCAGGCTCCTGTTGAACCTCTTCAACAATGGCGCTCCAAAAATAGGAATGAAATTTGAATATTATATATATCTTGAATGATCAACATCTAACGTGCATATGTTATAGATTTAGGGCACTTTAAGCCAGATATGCGATTTTTACCCGATATACAGCCAATCACACTCATAATCCTCTGGAAACAATCATCAGTTTTATTTATTGCCACATTTTAATCGAATGGAATATCCAGTGCGTATCTATTGTGATGTGATGACTGTCTCTTACCATGAATGTCTATCTTTATTTGAATGTTTTGTGTTTGAAAAATTCTAAGAAAATATCATCTCTATATTTTTTCACGATGATTTAAGATGGAGTTTCCTTAATAGATTAGATTTGCGTGTTTAGGTAATCTCGCTTGAATCGGACTTGACTCGCAATACTTGCGCTCCCTCTTTCTGTTTGGTTTTAGTAATAGACGGTCCAACACAGACGCGCGGACATATGGAAACACTCGATTAAGCTTGCAAGCCGATCGAATCGAACTTTGTTAGGCTCGAACTCAGCTCGACAAGTTACTCGAGCTGCTTGAAATCAAGTCGAGCTCAAAGAAATCGAGCCGATCTCGAGTAGATCTCGAGTAAGGGAAAAAGTCCAGCACGAGGAGCATGACTCATTTGCAACCCAATGGACTCTACCACAGTCTAAGGAAACTAATCAATGCAACTTTGAAATCGGGGAAGATGGAGAAGAAGCTTCCCAGCTTAGGCCGGAAGTTCAACGCCCCCGCATGGCCAAATACCTGAAAATCTGCGCATGATAGGACTAAGAAAACATATGGATCTAGATTTTAAGTTCTTAATCACAAGAGATTCTGTCCTGTGTCTCTTTGTGATCAAAATTACGGTTTAGCCTAATATATTCAACCTACTCTTGGGGTCCATTTATTTCACGAAAAATATTTTCCTCATTTTTCGGTGTTTGGTTCTCTTAAAGAAAATAAGTCAACGTAAAATATTTTCTACAAAAACTTAAATTCAAGAAGATGATTTCCTATTTGAAACAATTGGAATTTCTTTTTTAATAAAATATGACTAAATAAGTTTGGACTCGAACTCTACACCTGGGCATGCAAACCTCAGCCGGTCTCTAGTAGCCGGGCTTGGGTCCATCAAGGCTGGGCTCAGGCCTAGGCCCCTGGAGTCCATGCCCAAGTTCATTGAGGCCGAGCCCAAACCACCGGTACCCATACCCAATGCTTTAGCACTCGAGCTCAGGTATATAAAGGTCGTGCTCAAGTCCCAACACTCAAGCTTTGGTCATGACCCTTAGGCGCGAGTCCACAAAGGCCATGCGCGCGTCCTCGGTGCTCAAGTTTGGATCATTGGTTAACAAAACGTTTGTTTTTTATAGTAATATTTTTAAAATCTAAATTTTTAATTTTTTTCAATTTTAAATTTTTTTAATTTGATATATTCATTTCTTTTATTTTTCTTTTCTTTGCTTCTACCTTGGTTGGTTGTGGCTACAGCCAATGCCAACTACAGGTGAGCTCAAGCTCGGCAAGCTTTGAGCTTGTCGATCTGGCAAGACTTGAGCTCGCGATTGTCGCTGTGGTGGCAACCAGCCAAGGAAGAAGAAACGTAAAAAAGAAAAGAATATATAAAATTAAAAGGAACTAAGAATTACGAATTTTTTATTATTTTCTTCATCATATTTTACTTACTAAATAATGAAAAATACTTTTTGGGCCTTTTTCAGGTTTCCGTAAAGACTTGAAAATAATTTTTAGAAACGATACATTTTCCATCCAACAAACAGATCAATCTTCTGTAGGCCATAGAGTTGCAATAATTGACTTTCGCGATCAAAGGTTTTCTTTAAAATATTGTCGGCACGGGGTGGGGGTCGTTCTCACACCAATCGTCAAGGAAATCTTTGGAGGAGTCGACAGACCAATCGGAAGGTGTGGCTCCCGTTACACCAGTTTTTTACACATCTATCGAGTTAACTCCTTCCTAGGTTGAATCTGATTTAAACCTGGGAGGCCCATCTGTCATTATTGCATTAAAAAAACTCATACTTTCATTGTCAAATAGAACCGGAAATAAAAGTTTGCAAACGTCAGAGGTCATGCTCGAGCAATAAGTACTCTGCACCACCCGCGATCGAAAGTGCTGAAATTGCCTGCCTTCACATGCTTTTTCTTTATTTTTTATCGGGGGCGGGGAGGGGCGACGAATGCCCAGCGATCTTCCATGAGTATTATCGTAAGGATTCCACATTGACACGCATGCAGTATGGATATACGTGGCAATTTATATATTAAATAAATACTTTTATAAATTTTAATTAATTATATATTAAATATATTTTTAATTAATTGAATAAATTATAATAAAAGAGTCTATTCATAGGAAATTTGAAAGATATATTCATAGTTAATGCGTATCTATATTTGGAAACATGTTTCTAATTGAAACAAAAGTTTTGATGAAACTAATGACTAACAAGAAATTATAATTAACTTATTTAAATAAATTTATGATCTTTTAAAATAATCAAAATTTATTATTATTCAATATTTAGTATTTTTTATTTTTCAAAATCACTTTGTAACCTCTTTTATTTATTTTTCTAATAAAAAAATGCAAACCCCGGAGAGTCCACCCCAGCCCGCATGCCCAAATTTCTTTCACTCCTCATTTCTTCCTTCCCCCAAACAAAAAGAAAAATACCTGTCAGGAAAATTCAAGTCACCCTCTCGTCCACCCACCCTGCAAAAATAAAAAATCAAGCACAACTCCATTGATTTGCTCATGAAGTGAATGAAGCTCGTAATCTGGTGAAAGACAAATAAACTTTTTACAACTAAGCCAAACACTCTGGTGGTCCTGCCTCTGCGTACTGACTATTCTACGACGAAGATTCTTCATAAAACTTCCTAGGAAAAGGGTTTTTCGGTCATTGGGTATTATTCACGTTAAAATCACCTAGTAATCAGGCACAAAGAAAGAAGCTTGAAAGCGGTGGAAAAAAAAAGGGACGGCTTTAAGGCTCCAATAATAGCAAATCGGATAAGGTAATTGGCATTATTGCTATTCTAATACATGATCTGATCTGCTATATTTAGCTTAAACCCTGACCAGTCAACCGGTGTAAAGGCAGACATCATTATTACATGGATCAAGACGCATATAATGAAATAAAAGGGGAGGAAAAAGAGTTCTTGACGAAGTCTCATTCTCAAGCATTCGATACCGTACCAACTCAAGAGTAAGTCGCAAGATTCAAATTGCGGCACGAAACCTCTCTGTCTATCTATATATAGATCCTCTCGCTGCTCTATTCATCACCTCACAGAAGTAACGTAAGCTCTCCCGTAATCCTCACATCACATGGCGAAGAGCAAGGTCCTCGTCGTTGGCGGCACTGGCTACATCGGACGGAGGCTCGTGCAGGCGAGCCTGGACCAGGGCCACCCCACGTACGTCCTCCAGCGTCCGGAGACTGGCCTCGACATTGAGAAGCTCCAGATGCTACTGCGGTTCAAGAGGCGTGGCGCCCAACTCATCGAGGCCTCGTTCTCAGACCTGAGGAGCCTCGTCGACGCTGTGAGGCGGGTCGACGTCGTCGTCTGTGCCATGTCGGGGGTCCACTTCCGGAGCCACAACATCCTGATGCAGCTCAAGCTCGTGGAGGCCATCAAAGAAGCCGGAAATGTCAAGGTAATCAGCGTAACGCAAACTCATTTGTTTCTCTTTTTAGAGCGGTCTTTATTGAGTTGCTACTGTGCACTTATTTCTTTCATTCTGTTCGGGTTCGAAGTTCTTCTTAGGGTTTAAGAGAGTATTATGCACTTCATATGATGCTCAATTTCAGAGCAAGTACCGAAATCTGTGGTGTGCCTAGTAATACAGCTTCTCATGCTACTAGATGTAAAATAATTTATCTAAGATCTGTCTTCGGAGTAATCGAGATAGGGAATCTGTGTCCTGAAAAAGAAATCAAGATTTTACATAACAACAAAAATATATATCTGTCTAAAATTTTATTGATAGCAACAAAAATATTTCAAGATTTTATTGATAACATAACTCAGTCAGTGACAAAAAAAAATTCTTTTTTTTTTCATATAAATCTGGAGGTATTTATTGAAATATTCTTTTTACCCTTAGAGTAGAAAAAAAAATATTTCTCTCACTTTTCAACTTATGATAGGACTTTCTTCACTTATTTTTCTTATTCTTTTCTTTCTGGCCCTTATACACGTTTGACTTGGACATCAATCTGATGTCCACACCGTAGATAGCAAAATATGTCGAGAAAGTCAAAAGAGCAGGAGAAATGTTACAATACTTTTTGAGCTTGTAGATATTCAAACGGGAGAAATAGAATATACAACGCTAATATAAAAGAAGATTTTGCACCGGCAGTCTTATTTACTTTTGATTTGAGGGCATTGATCATTCACTCTCGTAGTATCCATCAAATCAAAAGTGAACAAGATCGCTTAAGGAAAAGAAATTACATTGAGGCATAAGTTATAATTACCGATTTGAATATTTACATGGTATTGCAAATGATGGTATATATGCGCACATTACATGATTATCACAATTGGAGGGTCCAAGAGGGTGAAGAATTGATTGTTCGCACCACTTAGTGCAAAAAGCCTAAACAATTATTTAGCTTATAAGGAAAGAGCATATATGTGTGTCTATATATATGTGCATTCATATTGACAAGACTACCTTCTTTACGCAATTACTAGATGATCATTTCATTATTTGATCCTGGCGTCATCCATTTATCTAGATGGTTCAAAACGGCTTAGTTAAAGTCAACATTGACCAATTTGATCTGCTGCATTGTCGGCTCGATCATTTGAAATATTCAAAGATTAAGAAAATGAACGGCCAATCGCCCCCACCTCAACAGAACCATTGAAAATTTCTAGAAGTTCGCTTTTGATAAAAGGCATAAAAAGTTCAAAATATTTCGAATCAAATATAATTTATATTAAAGAGTAAGATTTTGACGAAGTTAAAATTAAAGTAGAAGTCGTTCCAAATAAATTAAAATTAGGTGGATTTCATTATTGGAAAAAATAATAGAGTTGCAAATTCATAAAATGTCAAACATATATTCACATTCGATCGTTTACATAGTTTGTCTAGATATAACATAATCTTGAATCAAATTTCTAGCATAGTTTTGGAGCATAGTACGTTATGTTTATGTCGACAATCTTATAATCATCTATGGTCGCAGCATCTCATTTTATTAACCCTCAAATTGCTGATCTTTGAGTTACGTTATTCTGAATTTTTTTTTGAAAAAACATGTGATGCGACCTCAATGTGTCACTATTTCCTAATTTGGTGTCCGAACAAGCAAGCGTTCCCACCAGAAAACCGAAGGCCAAACATGGCTTGAATTGTCCATCTTATATTATATAATAGACAAATAAATAAATAGGTACATACGCATGAACAATTACACGCTATACCTTTGCAAACGTAATTTTCCGCCGCCTCCATACATTTTTCTTTGCATTTTTTTCCGATTATGTGAAAAAGCTCTTTTCGACCGACCATATTTTAGGCGCAAATAGGTGCTGACAGGAAGACATGATGATTGATTAAGGTGAGGATGATCCAGATATGCCCACCGACTCTTTGTTTGGTGGAGAATTTCTTACAACTGAACCGACAGGGCCAACCCAACAGTATTTTAAGCTGACCATATCGAATTTGGTTATATGATAATGTCAGAAAATACAAATGCGTGCCTTTTGAACTACTCCCATTGGTGGGTGGGTGCTCTTCTTTCTTAGATAAGAATTCAATTTGAAGATAAAGGAGGGCTGCCACGAATTATGATGGTTGATGTCTTTGGAAAAGAACTCGTGCCGTGCATGTTCCCTTGACTGATTGCGCCTTTTCGTTTGCTTAATCTAACAACCACCTGGATTTTTGTCTAGTTTTATTCTTGTTTTGTCATGCTCACGATCAAAGTTCCAATTCAATGATAAAAGTGAAGGAATTATGCTATGAAGTCTCTGTAGGACAAGTTTCTTCATTTCTTGTCCCTCCTAAATAAAAAATTTTAGCTCGTTGTGCCTTTGATTTTTTTGTTTAAATTGCATTCTTCTAACTTCAGTATGTTCGGAAATTGGGATAAATACTATCTTATTTCTTTTAGTTTGTCAGGTTAATATGTCATGTGTTTTTTTTTTTTTTGTAATAGATTCAACTCTAACTTTGGCTATGATTTATGTTGTATTTCTAGTTCTAATTGTTAGTACAAACTTCCCCCCCCCCCAAAAAAAAAAAAAAAAAAAAAAAAGACTTTGAGGATAGTACAAATTTACCCATAAATTTTCAACCATTACACATTATCTTCTTAACTCTTCTTTTATTAAAATCGTTAATTCGTTATTATACGTGACTTTCAAGGAGTAAATTCGTACTTTCATCTTCTTCTTTTTAATGAAAATACTCTTTCACCCTTGATTTTTGTAAAAAATAAAAAGTGAAGAAAATGGAGAAAGATTAATTAAATAAAAAATTAATTAAAAGTAACACAATTAAGTATAAAGGAAAAGGCTCAATAACAAAAAGGTGAAGTGAATAAAATTGGATATTCTTTATGTTTTAAATGTTGATGCAAAAACTGATTACTCAATAAAATACTTTAAAATCCACCTTAGTTTGAGATAATCATTTCCCTGTATGAGTTGAGGACATCATTTCTTTTTATCCCTTTTGACTAACAAACTTTTATTATTGACCTTTTTTTCTTATTGAGGCACTTCCATTTTTTATTTAATTTGGTTTATTTTTTTCTTAAAATACCTTATTCAGTTTTATTAAAGCTGCTACATTTACCAAGTTTTGACAAGTTCTTATTGTTTAATATTATTGATATTTATTGTTTCTATTATTTTTAGTTGATTTAGTTTTCTTTCATTTTCTATATTTTTATTCTTTTGTGGCAATCAAAAGTAAAAGATAAATTTCCTTAAAAAAATGATATGAGAATATACTTTTACTCCTCAAACACGTGCATTGCACATGCACACGGAAAAATAACTCAGGGCTTATGGCTCTAACGTGCACTATCCCAAAAAGTTTATGGAGAGTTTTGCATGATTTCTCCTAATTGTTAAAACAAAATTATATTTTATTATGCTTACAATTGCTTGAGGTAATTTTTCCTATCGATCTTATTTCTTCTGTTTCATCATAAAACTCGATTTGTTTTTTCTAGTTTATGTTTTCAGTACGGCTTGTCTTATATAATACAGTATGCAGTAAGAAATTGCATCTGCAGAATCATGTTCGGGTGCAGACTCAAAATCTTGTCCATTCATCTTGTCTTTGCCATAATCTTTTTGGTTGAACTTGAACTGAACACTTGCTCTCCTGCGGTTTGCAAAATGGAAAGTTCAAGTAGAGAAGTTATAATCTTCGAACTATACTAACTTTTTTTAGATAGAAAGATAGATTAAACAAATGCATTGATTTTCTATTATAAATGCATTATGATAAACGAAAATTTCCCCCTCTAACTTGTGTTGATCTTCTCATTCGGTTCTCCATTTGAACAGTGGACTCCGTAACTCACTCAATTTGTGCAATCAAATCTTCTTATTTCTTAAAATTCGGACATGACTCTGCTAAGAAAGCTATTTATCTTATGTCATTACCTCGGTGTGTGCATCTCTTTCTCTATCCCCCAGCTTCTTCTTCTTCTTCTTTTTCCAGTCTTGCTAATGTACAGTCACGTCGACATCATGTCGAAGAATCGTCATGCAACAAATACTAATGAGATTTTGAATGTTTGCTAATTCTTTGCAGCGGTTTTTGCCGTCAGAGTTCGGAATGGACCCGGCCCTCATGGGTCACGCAATTGAGCCGGGAAGGGTCACGTTCGATGAGAAAATGGAGGTGAGAAAAGCAATCGAGGAAGCCAAGATCCCCTTCACATACATCTCGGCCAACTGCTTTGCCGGTTATTTTGTGGGCAATCTCTCCCAAATGTCGAGTCTCACTCCTCCAAAAGACACTGTATATCTCTATGGAGATGGCAACGTCAAAGGTATGTGAGGTGCATAAACTTACTTTAGGCATAATAACAAGGGTTATATATTAGAGAAAAGATCTTTGCTTCTTAGTAGTGGGTTACAACTATATGATTTCCATATTTATAACCGACCAATCAAGAGATTGGTTGGAGCAAATTTCCTCTAACTAGAGACGGAGAAAACCATGTTCACCATTTAGAATACCAGCATGATAACATTTTCAATAAACTTATGAAAAAAGGGTTGACTAAGTGGTAAAGTAATCGGAACATGGGCCTTAAGAAACTGTAATCTCATGTTCGAACGCTACTCCACACAACGATCCCCTAAACCTGACATAAGTCCCAAACGCTACCATGTGAAATGATCAATTCATGTCAAAGTAGGTCTTTTATCTATGTCAGTTTGGACTTTGAGGGAGCTATAAATTTTATTATATATATGGGTTCAATCTTTCAGCAACATCTTGTTAGGTGAGATTGTGTCAATTATTAATATGTTTTTATCTCATGTCATCAATGAGGTATGAGCTTACGTAATCAACCAATATCATCCTAGTCGTATCCTTGAACATCTTCATTAGATTACTCAAGTACTTGATCAGAAGGGCGATCACTAGCTCTGTATATCTAGACTAAATCAGGACTACATAAAATATTCCGAGTGATCATAAAATCTATCAAGGTCGACAGCCTTGGCTTGGTTAAGTCATTTAGCCAAGTTCAACACTTCTTTTTGGTAAGACACAAGTATGCGCGAATATGTATATGGATAAGTCATAAAAGTGTTCGATACTGCATTACTGTTGCAGCTGTTTTTCTTGATGAAGATGATATCACAACATACGCAATTAAAACGATCGATGATCCGAGAACGCTGAACAAGACAGTCTACCTAAGGCCACCAGAGAACATTCTGTCCCAAAGACAACTGGTGGAGACGTGGGAGAAGCTCAGTGGAAAGACCCTGGAGAAGAGAAGCATTTCTGCAGAAGACTTCCTTGCCTCCATGAAAGGTGCTTATCTGATTTATTGTTTCGTTAGATGACATGTACTTTTGTAGAATCTAGTGTTGGCATATCCTTAGGTTCAATGACAACTTAAACAATGGGACGGTGATCATGTTTTTGAACGCTGACTGGAAAATCTAATAAAAACCCTTTTGTATATTTACCACCAAGAGTGACCTGCTACATAATTACTTGCTACAATAGCTTCAGATCTATGGTAGACCATATTTAGATGATATTAAGCTATCCTTCTGTTTCAGGATTGGATTATGCGCAGCAAGTGGGAGTGGGGCATTTCTACCACATATTCTATGAAGGCTGTTTGACAAACTTTGAAATTGGGGAAGATGCAGAAGAAGCTTCCCAGCTTTATCCTGAAGTTCAATACACCCGCATGGATGAATACCTGAAGATTTTTGCATGATCGTACTAAGAACCATTTGTACCACTGGGAGTTCGCTCTCGCTATCCAAATAAAAATCTTATTCTATCATTTCTGCGATTATAAATTGGTCTAAGCCTAGATTTGTGATCAATGATTGCGCTCTCTTCAAACTCAGCAGAAAACAAAAACCAGCTCAGAGTATTCCTACAATGGTCCTAGCTAAGGATTTCTGGGTAATTCAAAAGCTGTTTTTTGTAATTAGTGACAATAAGATAACTCAGGCATATGGGGATTCACAAGAAGAATAGGCTTGATCATTTCTCACAACTCAACTTAAAATTTCAGGTATTGCCAATAAGCCATCTCTTTTGTCATAATACAACTCCCAGTCATTTGAAAATATTACAGTTACATAGAAGCAGCAGTTCACGTATTCCAAGTCTGTCATCCCAATAGTGTTCCCACTATGCAGTTGTTAGGAACCCCTCTTTAGTCCTTCCCTACTTATTGGCATCATGTTATAGTTAATCCGTTTCTAACATATATCAACATACCCGACACTCTCAATCGTTCTATTTTGATTGGTTAGGTCATACAAGACACCCCTTGAAGCCTTTTTGTAGGGCAGTTTCATCGAGGTTCCTCCCAATAAAGACAAGCTTGTTTATTCTCTTCTCATCAGGACCCCATACTTTTCCCGGACAGCCATCCAATGTTGAATGAACACCCTGAAAGGGAGGCAATTTTTGAAGTAACTTAAGATGAGGATTTGAACCAAAATGGCTAGAAAGAAGTTCATAAATACAAATAGTGGAACCTGGAATACGTATCGTTGCTCATAACCAGTCACAGATAGTACACCCTTCATTCTGTACAAGTCCTCCCCTTTTTCTTCAGTCAGTCTCTCAAACCAATCATCAACCTAATCCATGGACATTGCATATGAGAGACATGTTTAAACAGATATCATCACAGTTGAGCAAAAGCAAACTGCAAGTGCTAGAATACAGACGACATATAGAATGCAAATTCCCATGCATATTACTAGCCCAGTGACAAATATAGACTTACGCAAATTCAAAGGTCTTGTCATAAACCAAGAGATTAAGATTCTATCTCAGACACGGATAAGGAAATGTGCCTTATCAACCTTTTTAAAACCACTGGTCAGTATTTGAATTTGACATATTTAAGCACCAAATGTGAGATGTAAAAGTACATTCTTAGTTTTACCAGTACAACCACACTTTACTGAACAACAAATCATCGAGCGTTAAAGAGCTTGCATAAGCCAAGCTGCCAATGTTCATTCATCCCAACTAGAAATAGTGTAGGTAAGATGCTCATTAGGCCTCTGAAACTCATCATTTTGCCTTCATAGATAGTAAAAGGGTATAAATGGGAGACAGGCTACATAGGTCAGGAAGAGCTGAAGTATAAATTTAAATTTATACCCAACCCCAAGGCAGAAACTTTCAAAACAATTGTCTCACTTGTCTCCTCACAATGCTTCTCCTTCAAGTTATCTGCTTTCACTACGTTTGACAACTGCAGTAGAATTTTTCCACCAAGGAATTTTTAGTGCAGTGGGGCTAAACTTGTGAATACAGATATCAGTAGCAGTCACGCCAAAAAAAAAAAAAAATTAAATAAATAAATAAATAAATAGTACAACATGTCATGAAAATTTATCAAAAAAACACTGTTGTCATGCATTCTCAATGGAACTAGTGAGCCTACTGCACCCACTGCTTGCTTTTCGCTGCCAAATGGCGATAGGCTGGGCTGGCACTTTGGCCCATCAGATCAAGGTGACAAAATTCGAAGCTATGGCTCTCTATACCATTACAGATACGCTGACCAGACTGCACTACACCTCATGGCACCCATCGTTACGAGAAGCTCAGAGCTAGTCCATAGACTCTCAAAGTGAATGACCATTCAAAATCATGGCTTCATATCTTATAGTGAAACTCTTGTCCCTCATATATTACTCCTTGACAACAGCAATACCACAACTAATATACAAGAAGACGCACCACTGCATGCATATACTTCTCGTAGACTCATACATGCACCACACTGAAATGAAAGAGGAGCAAGACTTCTGCAAACAATTCCTCGGCGCCATATTATTAACTTTCCCATAATTAAAGCCTCCAGGGTACAGAATAAACTAACATCCAATTGGCACATCTTTTCACTGGGGAACCAATTGAATCAAAATATAGCACATATACCCCCATGGGTGATCGAAATTAAAGCAACAAGATCTAAAACAGCCACGTAAATTTACCTCATCAAGATCCAGTGTACCCTCAGAAACAATACTGATGCTGGAAACTGCAGAATCATGCACATGATCATGATGATGATGATGGTGATGATGCCCTTTGTGCTCTTCTGCATTACCTACACATGCTGGGAAATTCAGTCATCACAGGTAACAAAACTACATAGAATTAATCGCGATACGAGAAGACAAAAGCAAAAGAAGTTTTGTACACATTACCATGCCCATGTTGATGTGCACTACAGGATGAGTCATCTCCATGAACTTCAGAATCGATTCTGCAGAGGTAACTGACAGGTTAGAACATGACACCATGCTGTGCTGCAAAACTTCCGTTTAATTTACAGCCAGTCATATATATACTGCTTTCCAAATTGTAGAAATAACTACCTGTCCAGATCATAACCTCCCACTCCCAAAACAAAATCCATGTCGACGCTTCCATATTTAGCTAGCTTGATTTGTGCCATCCCATTGATGTGCTGGAAAGTGCCAGTGCAGTCATAATTAGAAAATAATAAACTAAGATAAAGCCCATTCAAACTTCTCTAAGAAAACATAACACACTAGAAGCAAAAAATATACGATGCTCGATGCACACATCAGTTAGGGAGAAGTTACAGCTTACAACTACATCAATTTCCACAAATTTTCAGAAATTTAGGTTCCATGTCATGGTACCTATAGCTGATTCACTGCCGGCATCACCCCGAAACAGATCTTATGTGCCTCAAAGAATCTTGCACTAGTACATCTATCACTATGTTATCCTTCCTCACAGTGTGTTCAGAGTGACTTATCCATTTCATCACACTCCTGGTTTTGAGATTCGGGATTTTAGCTCTATTAGAGATAGAACACTGGAAATCTTCAAAAGACAGTAACTATGGACATCTAAAGCCAGTTAAAGTCATGTAAAAAATTTTAATCATTAAAAACTTAAAATTACTTCTTTTGCTTGGCAGGAAATCCATTAAGTGCTTTTTCGATAAATATGCCTAATCATCAGACCATACAGATTATCCACTTTCTCCATTTAACTTAGCCAAAGAAAAGTCCAGCTAACCAGAATATGAAGCAAAATGAACAATGACCTCTGTCCCCAAACTCCTATTCGGAAGAACCAAGGCAACTCTCATCGTGGTGGGAAAGTGAGAAATAATACTTCAAATTAACGCATCTCCAATTGGCTTCCACAAATGCTATTAGGAGTAACAAAGGATGGAAAGAAAGAATTTTACCATGGCCATTACTCCTTTTAATTCAGTTTATAGGCAATGTATATGCAAATTCCTGCCATTAAACATGATTCCAGCTAGCAACTTATGGTCCGCAAGACACAGTCATCATGTGTTCTAACCAACCCCAGAGGAAGTTGAGATGTGTTTTCATCACCATTCTAGCTCTAGAGTTACATAAAGAAACTTCCTATCCAACTCCAGATCACCCTCTTTCTTTCTTCTTCTTCTTCTTCTTCTTCTTCTTTTTTTTTGTTTGTTATTGAAGAAAGGAGCTTACAGAATATTAGTGCCCACTGCAAAAGCATACCTTGATCCTTTTAGTCAATATATCCAGTTCAGCTTCAGTTGCTAAATCAATCTGCCAATATATAAAGAAAAAGATCTTAAGAGAGTGAAAATGAAAAGTATGCCCCTACCTAGGCCCTTTATTAAAAAGAAAAAGATGGAAGCGAAAATGAGAAGAATGTTTGCAAGCATTAGTCCACCTTGTTTATAATAATACGGTCAGCGTAAGCAATTTGTTCAACTGCTTCATTTACAACAAATTTTGGTTTCACTTCGTTCAAGTGCCTCATAGCATGCTTGGAGTCAACCAAGGTAACAACACCATCCAATTTCACATATCTCGAAATCAATTCATCAGAACAAAATGTGTCAATAACTGGACCTGGCTTAGCAAGGCCTGCAAGAGTGTTTCATATTAATGCATAAGTGATTAAAAAAAAAAATTGGGTTTAAATGTATTATAATCTAAATATCAAGACCACAGAACCAATTGAAAACCCACAAATATAGCATATATAAGTGCAGCCATTGAGAATATGAGATGAGCAAACACAAAATCCTGCAAGGGCAACAGTAGTCAATTAAATGATATAAATTATTCATCCACGTGAGGTACCTGTGGTTTCGATCACAATATGATCAAATTTGTCCCTTTTCTTCTTAACCAACTCCAGTAACATCTTCACCAAGTCTCCACGTACAGTACAGCATAAGCACCCGTTGTTAACCATTATAATTTCCTCGGACGCAGAAGAATGACTTGCCACCAACGAACCATCAATATCCACCTCACCAAACTGAAAAGGCGGAGAGTTAAACAACCAATGAGCATCTGCATCATCAATTCTAATCGCATAACCATTCAACTGTAGCTGTTGAATGGCACCGCACGCCCCAACCAGACAGCCACTATCTCCATTAAGCACATAGGTATAAGCAACACCAGAAAGAGCCCTTTTTTAAGCAAACTCGCAATTACCCATGAGAGACCACAAAAACCATGACGAAATTAATAACCCTCGGATTCAGTATTCTGCAAAGGATGTGAACCGGGTTACCTCATTTTCAATAACAGCAATCCGCTTGCCATGTTGGGCTGTCAGAATACGGTTGAGCAGAGTCGTCTACACCACAACCACTCTCAGCTCAGAATCACTACCGCAGCAGAACACCAATCAACAACAGTTCGCTAAACCAACAAAAAAAAGAAAAAGGGTGCCGAACCTTCCCGGAGCCGAGGAAGCCGGTGATCACCGTGGCGGGCACGCGGTCGTCGAGACTGAGCGCCGCCGCCGCCGCCCCGGCTCCGTCTTCGACCCTGTAGTCCGGTTCGGAGGCGAAGGCCCTGACGTCCCGGCGACGAGAAATGAGGGAGTGGAGGCTCCGGAGGAGGAATTGGAACCCGGAAGAAGAAGGGGCGGCGGGCAGCGCGGCTGGAGATGGAGACGGAGGTTGCCGCCGCTCGACGCCGCCCTGGAAATCAAGAATCTGAGCGTCGCCATTGCCGGAGCTTCGCGGAAGGAATTGCCGTCCGCCGGTGGCGATGGAGGTTTTTTTGGGGGGAAGAAGCGGTTGGGTTAAACCTTGAGAAGAAGAGTAAAAGGGTTTAAGAGGGAAAAAGAAGGAGATGGCGGAAGTCGAAATGGGCTGGACCGAGCTCGGCCCATGGGCCCTGAAGATGGACAAGAACAGAATGGCTGAGATATTCATGTTTCTTGAGATGTTAAGGGTCCAAACGAAAAAAAGACAATATTTTTTTTTGCAGGGGCTTTAGCTTATGCGAGGGATGCGATGGACTAGGAGTGAACATGGTCCGGGTGGGCAGTAACTGGAAACCACCCAGTAAAATTGATTCCAAAAAATAAAATCGAGACCTACTTGTTATTTCCATGAACCCACCCAAACTAGACCACTTGTTCGGTCCATTCTCGGGTGAGTCCTTGGAATCGGTCCCCAATCCATACAAAGCTTATTTAGCCTTCATATTTGGATTGAATTGCAAGCCATTAGTTTTTATTAAGGATTGAAAATTATTGAGTGAAACCAATAGATAATACGCGTTAGCTACAAACTTAATTTTTTCAAAAGTCGTGATGTGGTCCTTTTAAGATTTCCCAACAGCGGAAACATGGAGAGAATTAGACTCCATGTTAAACATCCTAACCTCTACATAAGTTAAAACATTAATCGCTTGATCCATCTTTTTTCAAAGCCAACTTAATTTAATCATAGGAATGGTTAAAGAGAGATCTATTTATACTCTTAAAAAAGCTATTGGCTCTTATGGACATCTCCAATTGGCTCTCTCAATCCTCTATGTTTGTTTATTTGTTTTGATTGAGAAAGAAAGTAAATGGATTATTAGAATTGAAAAAAAAAAAGAAGTAAGGGGCAAATCCTATTACACACCCAAGAAACAAAATTATTCAATAAAATTCAATAACTACAAATATACATATATGTACAAATATATTTGGTTGAAAAAATACAAAATAATTAAGTAATTAAAATGGAATTTCTTTTTTTTAAATATATATACCACTCTGGTCTAAATGAACGAATAAGCGGTTCCACGCCTAAAATCGAAAACCGGACTGGTACTCATCAATTTCACTAAATAAGAACTGAGAACTGAACCAGCCCCCATGGGAACCACCGGTTCTAGTTCAATCCGATTGAGTTCTAGGTAATCTAAGCAGTTCTCGGTTCTTTTACACACCCTTATGACAAATAGATTCAATCATCATGATGTGAAGATTATGTGTAGATTTGTGGTTTTTTTGTAGGGTCCGATGTGGGTTACTCAGATTCTTGACAATTGCATCTACTAGTTTTAAATGGAAAATGACACAAATAATCCCTTGAATTTTAGTTCAACATGTGATGTGATTCTTAAAGTTTTGATTTATTTAATGTGGTTCTTAAACCATAGCCAAGCATACAATGTGGTTTCCGAACTTTCAATTTGTTTAATGTGATTCATAAAATTTTGATATATATTCAATTTAGTCCCTAAACCATATGAAAATGTACCAAAAGTTAGGACGACATTGAACAAAACAAAAGTTTAGGAATAATAATGCACATTGAGGCAAAATTCATGATAGATCATTTGTGTCATTATCCATAATTTTAATCTATACAGGAGCTGCTAAAGAACAAGTTCTTTCCCCATGGTAGTTCCGTTCCCCGCTAGTAGAAGGTGGGACATACTTGCATGCTCCGAGTGCAGCAAGCCTAACTGCACGCCCGTCCTCAGATTAGATGACCCCTACGTGGATCCCACATTATCTAATGGTATACATGAACCGAGGCTGCGTGGGCTCGGAGCATGCAGAGATCCTTTCCGTAGAAGAGGGCCACTTCGAGGTTTTGATTTCAGCCGAAATTTGCCTGGAACAAATGATGAAGAAAGTACTAGTGGCCCTCCTCAAACAGACAAATGAAGGTGGAGAAATGACCAAAGAAGATGGAATATGGAAGGCGAGGCAGACAATGAATCGACATACAGCATGGAGCATCATAAGAATGACAAGAAAGAAAGAGAAAAACATAGCTCATCTGCATTTAACAGTTACTGAGGATGCAAAAGCACCAGGAACTCTGCAAACCTCATATTTCTTCAAGTTTACATCAGTTGGACCTTTTGTTTAGTTTTGTTTTTGCCGAGTGCGTCGGCTTGAGCGCAAAAGAATATTCGACTATTTCCATCTCAAAGAGGATGTCTTATCGAGTATTTACAAAAGCTGCTGTTAGATTTATTTAGAGCGCAATTGCAATAATTCCATATACTGCTTCAAGACTGATTCGGATTCCTGAGTGCGCTCCCTATTTTTCAAAACGACAGTTGAGTAGTACTCATAACAAATTTCCCATCCACTCACTCGGTCTGAATCAACGTTTGAGATAAAGAACCTTCACGTGGCCTACATTAGCTTCCTTTTACTGAGAAAAAACATCACCAAGGGAAACAGAAAGCAAAAGCCTGATGACGACATTGACAATATAATAGAAGCCCACTCCAGCAGGAGTTTGGCCGAAGAGACAAGACAGGAAAATTCCCTTTGTCGCCCCTTTCTCGATTTGCAAGAATCAAGGGCTCCATTAGAACGTAATCAGCTTCTTCTTTTGGTATCAAAAGCGGCTTTACTGAGAAAAATGATGCAGTAACACAGGATTTAGGAGACGGGTCTGTCTGCCTCAGCCTGTACCAAAAAGCTAGAATCAAGAAGTTTGAAGCACACTTCCCAGTTCAACAAACCCTGGCCAAAATGAGTTTCCCAAAGTTCCATAGGCAATAAAGAAAACCCATTAGAAGTGCAAGGAAGAACTGACTTGATGAACAGAAAGAATCTTATAAATTCCAACTCAAATCACTTACAAAAGCACAATCACCCACCATCACCACAAATTCAGTATTGCCAAACTACCATAAAAAAAGCTCCTCTACACAACCCTACCGAGTACATGCACAAGTTCCACCATTAAATTCGACAGGATGATAAAAACCGTTTCAGCCATCGTTACACAAACTCCTATGTCTTCCGAAGTAGCTCTATCATGAAGGGGAAGGAGAGAGAAGGGGAGACAGGAGAGGGGGGAGGGAGGGAGAGAGAGAGAGAGAGTTAGTAGCAATTCCTGGTTTCTATGGTCCTTCCAAACGCAGCGGGTTCTTCACCATACCACGCCTCGGCGAACCTTTCTCGTCGTCTTCCTTCACATTGCCTGCAGCTAGGGCCCCCCCGAGATCACTTACATTCCCAAAGACGAACATCACCGCCCCAAGAATTGCGCAAATGAAGGCAATACCGAAAGAAGTGCTCACACTCTGTGGGACAACTGATGCAATGCCAAAGCCCGCACAGGTTCCCAACACTTTCACCCATGAATACCACACAGAGAAAGCACCTTCCTTTCCAGACGGCGCACAGTCCAACACCAAAATCCTACCATAAGCATATAAGATTCCTGCTGCCGTGCTCTGCAAAGTCGCAAAGAAAATCACATGTCCCTTGCTCCAAGTTTTGTTGCGATAGTAGAATCCAACCCCGCAAGTGATCATCGAGAGAAGGAAGCCCAGTAGCTGCATTTTCACTGCATTTGCCTTGATGAGGTTCTGAAGTGGGTGCAGCAGCGGCAAAGAAACCAGAGGGAAGAGGAAATAAGTCAACCAGAAATAAAGCACAAACACGGGTTTCAGGCACAACTCCCCGACTAAAAAGAGCACCGCCCCCGTGAAGATGCACATTGTTGTGAACGATGAAAGGAAGACGCCAACAAGGCTTCCCACTGCATGAGGGTAGCTAAAGATGGAGATAATATAGGTAAATGGTGGAGGAGGAGATTCTGGACCTGGCCTATACGCCACGATTACGTAAAGAATGCCGAGAAGCCAAAAAAGGCCACCAAAGATCGAAACCACCCACAAGCTGATAAATCTATCTTTCTGATCAAGCATGTGATAAGAGAATGCAGAAATTAATGCAGCACCAAAGCAACCAGCCGCCGTGGCATAAAGCGAGAGCCAACCCGAGACAGATCTCCTGACATGGAATTCGTTCTTCTTGAGAAGAGGGCCCGTGAAACCACGGATCATGAGGCCGAGATTGCGGGTGTGGGCAGCCGAGGCCACCAGACTGGCAGCCACGATCACCACGATATATGGCAGAAAGATCCAAGGAGTGCGGAAAAATCCTGCCGGAAGACAGAAGATGGCTCCGACGACTGTGGCAGCTCCAGCAATTAGCTGTTGGTACTGCCCACGGTCAAGGCGCATGGAGACAAAGTTCAACAAAGGCGCAGCCAAAACCAAACCTATGAACCAACAAACCGCAGTCCATTCCAGAGGGGAAATATTAGCCTCGTTCATTGACCGGTGCGTCAGCCCTACAAACCTGGAGATTAATCCAATCAAGATATAAGTCTCACATCATAGGCAAACGAAACATCCATTGATAAGCCAGCACGCCTAAGAATTGCAAGATTTATTTAGGTCAAGCGTCTAAGAATTGTGAGACTATATTAGGTCATGCGAGCTGGTTAGCTTTCAAAGGTCATTTCTAGTCATAGACTCCTGTTCAAATGCAATGAACCGGAAGAATGTACATTACAATTCAATTTTGGCCAGCTCATCCTTGTAGGAGGGAGTGGTAAGTCCAGGGCTCCTTCCAGTTCATTCAAACAACACAACACCCAAATGTCACAGCGTCTCAGTCTAAATATCCCAAGAACACTCTCTTAGCCCCAACCATTGCGGTCAAGGTTTTGAAAAATTGGAGAATTTGTACCAAGCAACGGCTACAACGCACACGGCAACCATTAGATGAGGTGGATCCCACACGGGACACACTCGATCCAAATGGCCCCCCGTTCCCCCGGTCGGATACACACGCCCTACGAAGCATTTCCGAAGGGCCTTTCGTGTAATTTCACGAAGACAATGGGTCCTTTCTTTTTCTTTTCTTTTCCCCCCCCCTAAACCAAACAGTCTTCAAAGCAACCTCTTTTTCAAAGCATGGTCCCCCCCAGAGCAGGTCTAGGCCTTTCCTCCCTCCCTCCTCAGTCGTTTCAAATATTTTGAAAGTCTCTCTGAAATCTTGTGTGCGTGTGGCGTTTGTTGTTGGTTCACATCAAATATAAAAGTTCCACCCCCCAAAGACCCAAGGCCCGAGTGGCCCCCACCCCAAATCCCTACTCGCCCTCTCCTGTCGGTTTCACAATTAAAGCAGCTGTTTTTTTTTTATCCAAACATCATTATTCAACACCCTCCTCGCCCTCATCTTTCTTTTCCCCCCTGATCTTTTCGGGCAAGCTCTCCCCTGTTTTTCCATTTTACCCCCCGAAAAAGTTCGAATTTTCAACCGGGTCCCCCTCAACTAAACGCCATTAAAGAACCAACGGTCGCTTCCGACTTCCCTAAGTATACACAAGGCACTGAACCACACCACGCCATTGAATAAAGCCAATAGACTCCGCAAAGATCAATCCTTTCAGATCTATACTTAATGCAAAACGCATGATTTTAGCCTGGTTTTGTGGCTATGAAGGTTTCCGAGGTTTTTTTTCTTCTTATTTTTTTTCCTTTGTTATAAAGTAACAAACTTGTGTATAATATAATAGTGTCCGCAAGCCGACAAAAGCGAGAGGGCCTTCCCAACGCTCGATTTGTCTGGACTCGCTTAGCATGAACCCAGCAGCAAAGACCCATCATTTTAACGGAGATTTTTTTTTGGGACATGGTTGTACTGGCTGGATCTTTCTCTACTTGAAGCACTCAAAACCCTCATGAGAGCGACCATACCCGTGAATCTTTTTCCGCGGCTATGCAGCTTCCCATGTCTTTTTTTTCTTTTTTTACCTTTTGTCTGTTCGTTTTCCCCCTTATTTCACAGCGCGAGTTCACATTCTCGTGCTCAGGCTCTTTGTTTGGGAACGAGGGAGGAGGAGGGACCGTGGGGGAGAGCTAAAAACGAGAACAGAACAACGCTTCACGAGGTGGTCGGGTTCTTGCTCAACAACTCTTAACAAGAAAAAATAGGGAAAAAAGGGAAGGTTTTGAACGTTTTGTGTGAGCTCGTCGCTGTGTTCTTGACACTAGGAGACATAATTTTCACGCAAAAAATTTAGCAGCAACAGGCAAGACATCATGACAACGAAACACTGCGAAAACCTTAAGACGTAGGAGTAGGGTAAGGAGCGAAAAGAAGTAAGGAAAAAAGAAAACTCACAGTCTCATCTCCTTCTCGCGACAGGCCATGCCCTTGTGGCTCTTGGTCCAGCCCTGGGACGGCGCCGACGGGGAGCCGACGACCTGGCTGATGATGAGCGGGAAGACGATGGGGATGAGCGCGGTCTCGATGAAGTAGGTGCAGAAGCCGTACAGGTGCCACCCCCACACCTCCACCTTGGACGGCTTCTCCTCGATGGCGTCGTACGCCCCGTACGGGTCGCGCGCCCTCTCTATCTGCAACCCAACCCCGCCCCCGCCGCCTCCCCCGCCGCTGCCGCCGCGCGCGTCCGTCGTGGCCAGCACCTTCCCGATGGACGTCCCCCCAGAAGACCCCCGGCTGTTCCCGCCGTCAGCGGCCGCGTCCGCCATTTTCCCCCCGGAGCTCAAGCGCGAAGCTTTCCCGAGCAGGGACGACGACGACGACAACTGGGTAAGCCTAGCGAGACAGGAGGACAGGACGAATTTACGCAAACGCCCTTGACGAAGAACCCTAGAGAGAAGGCAGCAGGCAAGAAGGAAGAGAGAAAAATGGTGGTGGGTTTTCTAGAGAGAGAGAGTGTATAAATGAGAGAGAAAGAGAGAGAGAGCGAGAGAGAGAGACGAAGGTGGCAAAGTGGGAATAATGATTTTGTTGAGGAGGAGGGTGGTAGGGAGGGAGAGAGAGAGAGAGGGAGAGGAAAAAAAGGCGTGCGGAACAGCTGGTTTTTGCGAGACTATCGAGAGAAAGAGAGAGAAAGAGAGAGAGACTGAGACTGCGGAGTCTAGAGAGAGTCTAGAGAGAGAGAGAGAGAGAGAGATTGGGTTGATCTTAAACTACTGAACAAAGCTCACATCGTTTTAAGGGGGAGGCGTAAATAAAAGAAGGGGGGGCGGGGGAGAAAGCAGTTTAAGAGGGCGCCATTAACGAGGCTGTGTCTTTATGCCCTAAAAAGCCACCATGGTAGGGGCCCCTTCGTGCTCAAATGGTCTCTCTTTCTCTCTCTAACTCTCTCTGCTTTGCTCTGTTTTTTCTCTCTCTCTCTCTCTGTTTCTCTCTCTACTGTGAGGGGCCGTTTCTTATGTACTGGGGTACTGCTGCTGGGGGGTAAAGGGCGGGCACGTACTGCGAGCCAGGTCTTTGGCAGGGACTAATAAATTAAGCGTAAAGGTAGTTATGGAGGGGATGCATGTGTCTTGCTTTCCATACCCGTATTTCATGCATCGATACCCACGATTTAACTACGCCGTGAATTGTCGGTACTCGACACGATCCGAAACAGTGTAATTCGATGGAAGGCATTGAGGCGAATACCACATCGGGTCATTTCCATAGATCCTCCAGGGTCAAACCCCAAACCCTTGGGATGGACGAACCACGTCGGAAAAGAGCATATCGAAAGAATGTGATGAAAGTATTATACGGTGAATCGTTTTTTAGAGGGATTATGAAAACCCTCCTAGGACTCGAACTAACTTAGAATCGAAACACTAGCGATAATGCAGGACAAGCTCATCTTGTGAGTCATGGCATTTGTGACTTTACAGTTAAAAGGGCTTGTTTCACGTGAAAGATTGGTGCTTAATAAATAGATTACCAACCGATCCTGAATAATATTACTATCGCCAATATTAGGATGAAACTCAATCAATTTTGGGTTTGAAACATGTGTACTTTTTCATGTCCAATCGTTTTCTAGTGTCATTATTCCACAATGGTCATTTTTTCCATCATTGGACATTACACTATCTTCACGAGTAATGGGTCGTTGATAAGGACAAATCCCATCTTTAGTTTGACTTAAGTTCGAACATAAGTGATGTTCATAACATGTAATTTAGTCGATCCATTTGTGTTCATGAATTGAGGACAAATATAGCCACATTACTGTGCAATTTTTTATTATTATTATTATTTTCGTGTTGAGGAGACTCTGACGAAAAGGGAGGAGACTCGAGAGAGAGAGAGAGAGGTAGAGAGAGATTTCGAAAGTACAGTGGAATAATCAATTTGTCATTAGATTAAAACTATATCTTTGGCAGTATTATAACGGGATG
Organism: Eucalyptus microcorys; assembly: GCA_014182515.1. NCBI lineage: Eukaryota > Viridiplantae > Streptophyta > Magnoliopsida > Myrtales > Myrtaceae > Eucalyptus > Eucalyptus microcorys. The sequence continues at coordinate 9,822,058 of CM024566.1, forward strand.
AGTAGAGTAGTCCTTAAATCACGTTTGCTGCAATGATGGGAGCGAACACAGTGGAATGATGATGATATAAGCATGCTCATGCCCCCGCTACTATATTGCATGGGAGCATCTCGCCAACCCTAAAGTTTTGGCTGAGAGTATTCTGTACCAACTCATCATGCTCACTATCATTACCAGCTACAAAGTGAAAGGGGAGGGGTGCTTTAATCCGGAACAACGTAACGGTCTTGTTAACGGGTGCCCTAATAATATCTAGCGACAGCTTTCGTTGGCATCAGCTTTCGTTAAGGGCACTAGGGACATCGGTAACTTCGACAACCTAATTCGTGCCCCTGTTTTCGAGCATGTATTGACGTATCTTTTGATTAAATTCGTTTGCGACCGAATACGGCATGAGAAGCAAAGAATATTGGCGACTTAGTACTTACACAAAGGGCGACTTTTTTGAGTCATTTGAACGCATTTCGTATGTTCGATTCTTCGTATCATCGTGTAGGAATAGTTTCCATTCCTTTGTCGCTATGAGCTATCTAGATTTTTAGCCAATGCTAAATGTAGCTCGTAGGGTTCTTGAGTTAATTCATGTGTGCAAAAGGATTGATGATTTTATTAAAAATCTCAAAATGGCACCCCATGATACATTTGTCAAAAACTAATCTTCACTGTGCAAAAAAATTTTAAATTAGTACTTCATGACACATTTTACCCCAAACTAATTTTCATTCCATAAAAAATTCTCAAATTGGTGTCTCTCAACCAAATCTACACTGCATTGGTTTCCAATGTAGCAATTCAAGATTTTCGTGAGGCAAAAATTAGTGTGGGATAAATGTGGCATGGAAATGTCAATTTGAATTTTTTTGTAAGATGACATTTAATTTAGGGCAAATGTATTGTGGAGACATGAGTTGAATTTTTTTAATGGTATTGATATATTAAAAGAAGCCTGATTTATATGGAATCCTAATGTCAACAAAGGGAAGGCAATAATTACCAAGAGCATTAGAGGGAGACAAATGTAATTTCGCACCAATAATCATTTACATAACCCACTTTTCCCCACCTTTAGTGCATCAAATAGAAAGATAAGGTGCACGCTCAAGAGCTTTTAGCTCCACAGAGACATGACCTTTAACACAAAACCCTCACCTTTTATTTTCCTCCTCTACTTTTATTAAGTGGCTGAATATTGTTTTTAGGTTAGAGGAAAGTGGAGGTATCACCTAACTCATGGAAGAAATTTAATCCCATACAACTCCCCCTCTTAGTGACGTCATAAAGTGGACCATAGAAAAAGAGAGTAGAATGTGTATGGTAGTCTATATACTTAGCAGAAAAGGGAAAGAAAGATTGCGCATGCATCTACCTACCTTACCTTAAGTGACGATTAGATGTCTCCTCTGTAAAGGAAAGATGAAGGAAGAAAGAAGATACTTAGGACGGTACTCAATGAAAAGGATGTGTATAGGAGTATATATACTTAGCATAAATGGGAGGGAAAGAAAGCATGCGCATGTATCTACCTTACGTGACGATTCGGTAGCTCATTCGAGAAAGGAAAAGTGAAGAAAGAAAGAAGATACTTACGATGGTACTCAATGAAAATGATGTGTATAGGAGTATATATCTTAATAGAAATGGGAGGGAAAGAAAGCATGCGTATGCATCTGCCTTACGTGACAATTCGATGGCTCGTCCAGAAAAGAAAAATAAAAAAAGAAAAAGAGAAGATTCTTACGATGGTACACAATGAAAAGAATCGGCAAGACAAAACATTGTGAATTCTCTCTAATTTATGAGAAATTCGAGCATGACTTACTTAGATGATAGTCCTCATTTATCAAATGAAGATAACCCTAATTTAAATACCTAACTTAGGGTTCTCTAGCCGTCTTCCTCATGCAAGATCATGGAGCCATGTGAACTACATCATCTTATGTGAGGATTCAATGGCTCGTCCAAAAAAGAAAAATGAAGAAAGAAAGAAAATACTTACGATGGTACTTGATGAAAAGAATCGGCGGTACAATACATTGTGAATTCTGTCCAGTTAAGCAGAAATTCGAACACGACTTACATCGGTCAATAGTCCCAACTTATTAAATAAAGAAAACCCTAATTCAACTACCTAACTTAGGGTTCTCTAGCCGTCTCCCTCATGCAAGATCATGGGACTGCGTGAACTGCATTATCTTACGACCCCCATTTTCTACAACAGACCCGTGAGCACTTTTGATGAAGACGATGGTGCTGCGACCTATGATTGCGAAACGAAGCTCATGGCGTGTTGGAATGCGCAAGCTCGTGTCGCATCTATTTTCATGTGGGGTTCGATGGAGATGGCGTGGGGATGCGTATGTTTGCTTTGCTTGGAGGCCAAAGAAGGAAGGGATTAGTATACACAAAAGTAATGTGGAGGTTTCATTATTAAAGACAAGTAATTGACGGTATAAGATATTGCAGAACCACTGCCAACTGTTCTAAAAACTTAAATTATTAGATAAATGCGCGATTTATTATTTAAATATTCTAGCATACAGAGTAATTTTTATGGAAGCATCGGTAGAAAATGTGCATAATTGATGGATGATTAGTTTGGATTGTTTCCACGTAGTAGTAAGTACTAAGTACATGGTAGGATTTCTGCCCCCACCTGATGGCACAAGATTGCTAAATGACAACTACGACAATAAGGCCATTTGCAATATAAACAGACTCCTAGCCTTGGTGTTCTAAGATAGACAACGCTTGTATGTAAAATGTATCTATCTAACTTAGTTGTTGATGAAATCAAAAGCCTGAAAAAGAAAACGCCCGACGTCGTCAATATTTACCGGGTATTATCATGGGAATTCCACACTATTTACAATAAATGCAATTTCAAGCCGCACTTGCCTCCCTAAAGCACGACCCTGTCGTTACAACACTAGACAGAGACATGTGGTTAAAGATCAGAGATTCACCTTAACTTAAGTACCTTTCAAAGACGAATCGAGGGTCTTTTTTCAAAAGATCGAGACACAATTACTATTTGAATTCAGGGGCGAAGGCTTCTTCAAAACACTTGAAGCCAACGGCTCTTGTGTTGCTAAACAATGTTTCTTAGCCACTTCTTACGCATTAAAGTCCGCTTCGCAGTTTGACTCTTAAGGTCCCTTTTCTTTTGTCCCTCTTTTGTCTTCAAGACACCGGCGAATCTTTAATTTAATAAAGTTTTAGGAATCTTTTTTTGAGGTGGCCTATGAAGCAGCTATCTAATTAAATTAGATTATTTAATCTCGCAGGCCGTTGGCTTATGGATAAGGGCATTTATAATTATTTTAAAGTAAAGTGTATAAAATAATTGATGATGGTATATGATCTAGGGCGTAGTAAACAATGGCGGAAAGTGTGGAGTAGGTGGTGCTCAAAATTATTTGCAATTTTTTTTCTTTTTTTCTGGCGGCATCTTCTTCTTCTTTTTCTTTCTTTCTTCTTTCTTTTTCTATTTTTTACTTTTACTTTTTTTTTTTTACTTTTCATTTTAGCTTTCCATTAATTTATTTCTTCTTTTGAAAAAGGGGTAGGGCATTGATGATGCATGTGCCTAATCAAATTGGGAATCGTATGATTTCTTCAGCAGTACTCATCCGAGGCTGTCATTTCATCAATTGAATTAAGTTACACCAATTTTTATTTTTATTTTTGCATAAAATTATAGGCCCAGCGTATTGATTTCAGCCTTTCTTTTTTCCTTCATTCATTTAGGTCATATTTGGCATATGAAATGTCGACGGTGCAAAAAGCTAATTTTTGGTTCCACTCTTGAGCATTCATCCAAAATTCGAAAACGAAAACAAATAAATAAAAAATGTTTTAAGTCTCGTCAAATTACGTTCAGTTGTGTTATAATTCTACATGATATTTGTATATTGGGATAATTTTAGATGTTTTTTTTTTTGGTAAAGGCGATAATTTTAGATGTTTATCTCTTAAAAAAAGTTAAAGTATGAGTAAAAAGAAATACGAAAAAAAGGGTATATCGAAAGCGAAAGTTCACGCCGAACGGTGCATATTTCTTTTTCGTTTTTTTTCTTCAGAAAACGATGCATATTTCGACCTTGCCTCTTTTGAATTCTTTTCATCATTCATCATTCAGACAAATAAAAATACAAATAAAAATATTCATTTCCATTCCAATGCTATCCTATCTACACCTTTCCTTCGTACGTTCTTCTTTCAAAATTATTAGGGTTTCACCCTACAAGCACGACCTTACGTAGGTCCTTTTCATGAGCCTATTTAGGAAGGACAGAATCCATGACTTGACTTTAACTTAGGTACTGACTTCTAGAATACACCATAGACAGCATGCTTGGAAATTGAAAAATCTTGGGGAAAAAGGCGACAAAGCTAGTACGCTCATAATGTCCAAGAAAGAATCTACAAGTAGATAAGCTTGATTTGGGTTCCTATAATTGAGGCTTTTATTGTGACTTGGGAGTTTAATTAGTGCCATAGATTTGGTGATTTGCTTTATGAATTCTAGAAGTTACTGGCTTTAGTCTAGTTTCCTTTTATAGTTTAACGTCCTTTCGTCAACAAAACCCACTTTTAAGCCTAAACGTGATTAATGGGCAGGTCTTGTCAGGTTGAATATCGAACCTAAGGACCCTTGTGCGTGCTAGCTTGATAAATTTTGACCATGCAAATAAACGGTTTGAATAGACCTGACGTGATCAATAAGCAAATCTAATCTAATCGGTTCAAGTATTGAACCTAGAGAATCTTATGTGTATCCGCCTGATTAATTTCGACCATGCAAATAGTCGGACTTGAATAGACTCGACGTGATCAATGGGTAGGTCTTAACATATCATGTATTGAACCTAGGGACTCTTATGCGTGTCTGGTGGGTTAAATTTGACAATATGAATAACCGGGCTTAAGTAGACCTGACGTGATCAATAGGTCAGTCTTATCGATCAAGTAGCGAACCTAGTGACCCTTGTGCACGGCTACCTGATTAATTTTGACTATACGAATAACCGAGCTTGAATAGACTTGACTTTGCAAGCAACCTTGAAAAGAAACCACTTGTTTGGGCCCACGCAATTGTATTATGAGGTTGGACAAGCCTCGAGAGTTGCCAGGCGCCTCGAGAGTTGCTGGCCAGTAATTAAGTCCTGTAGACCCGCTATGACATAACATTGATGTGATGGGGGACTTAGTTCAATATGAGACAACCATTTGATATATATATTCATTTTCTCCATTAGCATGCAGAGTTAAGTGCGCACATGTCGCACAAGTAATATGACTCATCAAGCACGTCTTTGCCTTGCAATCAACACAAAGAGAAACTAATTCGTGCATCGGATGGAGCGCTTGATTTTCCACAGTCTTTTTTTTTTTTTTAAATCAGAAGCAAAGCAGATGAAAATCCAAATATCACGACCGCGACGTGATTGATCAATGTACCACATCCGACCTTTCTCCTAATCCTAGGCAATTGCACCGTGCTCGTGTAGAGATGGGCCGGCAAAGTACAGCATCAATGACCTGGGCTGAGCCCAATGCAAGAGGAGTTGATCCGACAAAAGAGACATTGGGTCACTCGAACGCTAGAAGCCCAACACACATGGGCCTCACAGTACCCATTTTCGGAGGATAAATTCGTTTAAATTTTCACTAAACTTTTTGTGAATTTCACAATAGGGACGACTGAAATTCAATTTTAATCGCTTGGTGTACTAAAATATTTCGTTTTTTTCTTTTGTAGTTTATGCACTGTAATCTAATCTAATTAAATTGGTCGCAAAATACTAATATGTGTCCATGTGACAATGACTTGGAATCTTCAAAAATGAAAATTGACGGAGGTGCGGTCGAAAAGCATCAGTTGCCGAAACGTCCATAAATGCAGTACATGGGGTGATTGAAAACCAAGGTCCGGCAACCCAATTTTTAAATCTCTGTTCAGTTTTTTCCCGCCTACTATCAGCATGGCTGCTTTGAGGGACAACTACTAAAAAAAGTTCCAAACTTATTTTAGACATTTCAATTATGTCAATTTAATCATAAATATTTTTCATATTTTGCTAATTTAGTCAATTAAACCAAATTTGATTGAAAATCGCTAATGTAAACATGTGCTGTCTTATGGGCACGGTAACGTTGATATTTTTAATAATATTTTAACCATTTTTTGAATTTGTTTTATAATTTCTTTGTTTTCTTTTCTTTTCTCTTTCTTTTTTTAATTGGTTGACCTAAGTGAGGGCGTGCAATGGGGGTTGGTTGGTTTCAGGGTGAGTGGGTGTTTTCCACCTTGGAAACGGAAACCACCCATTAAGGACGGTTCCACAAGATGGGAATCGAAAATTGACCATTAGTCTGATCCGGCTCATAAGTAGGTCCATGGAATCATTTTATGTATGAATACTATTTATACATCGCCTCAGCATCTACTATTAGAAGTTGTAGGTTGTCTCGAGTAAATAAAAGATGGCCAAATTTTCAGTAGTTCAGAGATCAAAATCTGATCTTCCATCCGCAAACGCCTGATCGTTGGTGACATTACATCCAGACACACCCATAAAATTTGCAGTAGTTCAAAGTGTCACTCTTCCCACTAGCAATAACACACGCTAGAGCCTCTCTTCGAGAGAGGCCAAATCGTCGGTGACATTACATCCACGCATACCCAGAAATGCCGCAAAATTTGCGGCAGTTCGAATTGTCGTTGTCTATCCTCTTCAACAGATAACACAACAGAACAATCATTCCACCGGCATTTTCAATGCTTCATGTGAACTTTCCACACAAGTAATCAACATCAGCAGCAATTGCTCGGTTCCATATATTCATGCCACGGGATCTCAAATCGTCTCTTCCAAATGGCAATTAGGCTTTTGAACTTAAAGAGGGGGTGTGACAAGGTCAGAGGCAACCGAGAGTGACAGAGGGCGGTGAGGCCATAACCGCAAAGGAACAATTAGAGGTATGACTGACTTGAGTGAGAGAGAGGGGGCAAGGCCGTGATTGCGAGGAACGGCGGAGGTGTGGTCAATTGAGAGCAAGAACAACAAAGTTGAGAACAAGAATGAGATGAGAAGGACATAGTCTTGAGAGTTGAGATTGAGAGAGAGAATGAGAGATGAGGGAATTAGGGTAATGTATCAATCTAGTCCAGATGGTTTAGGTGGGTAGTCCCACGCATGGAACTAGACCAAAAATCACTGATTTCACTCTTTTGGAACCAAAAACTGAATCAATACCCTTAAAAACCAAGCAGAACCAATCGGTTTCTAGATTGGATTGTTCATTTTGCTCACCCTTAATGTGAGGCCCTTTGCCTAGACATGATGAGGGCAACGATGTTGTTGCTAGATCTGACCACGCAAGGGTGCCACGACTCTCACTTGCTTTGGGCAAGTCTGCGACGCCCAACTTAGGCCTAGATACGGCAAGGGTTGGGCTCTTGCCTATAGCTGACGACCATTGTCGGCCCTCAATAAAAAAAAAATTCAAAAATTATTAAAATTTGTCTATGTCAGTACTGATTGTGTTAAGTAGAATGGCTAATATTTACGTCAATTATCTATAAAAACGTGAAAATGGATTTTTGGTTAAAATGACTTAGGGTGTGTTTGTTTTCATTTCATTTTTTTTGTTTTTAAACACTTTCTCTGTTTTTGTGGAACAAAAAAGGAACAAAACGCGTTTGGTTGCGTTTTACTGCCCTTTTTTTTCTTTTGTTCAGGAACAAAAGGAAACAAATAAAAACAAAAAAATTTATGTTTCTTATTTCGAAACAAGTTTGAAGAACAAAAAGAGAAACAAAAATCGTTTCTCTCGCTCAGCCTTCGAACACTGCCCTCTCCTCCTCCGAGCGTCTCCTCTTGCGATCGTCTTCTCCGGCGCCTCCCACCCTCCGGCGCCGACAGCCGCCTCTGTCTCGTGACCATCCGGCTTCTCCACCGTCGTCCTCTCCCAGGTCTTAAGCCGACCGTTGCGGCGTCTCCACTGCGAGCGTCTCCACCCCGGCGCGGCGAGGCCGACCTCGCGCCCGGTTGGGCGAGCTCGCCCAGCGGCTAGGGGGAGCGGCGAGGACGGCCGGTCGAGTCGTGGGCCGGCGCGGGGTCGACGATCGAGCGGATCTCGAAGTCGTGGGTCACGGCGCGGTGAGATCTGATGCGGCGGTGGTGAACGGAGGCTCGAGACCTGCAGATGCGTCAATCGGGCGTGATGCGGAGGGGCAGTCTTTGGGGCTCCGACGTCGCTGGGTTGTCGGCGGAGGCTTCGGGTGCGGTGTCCGGTGTCGCGAGGGGAGAACACGGAGCGGTAGGCGACGGATCCGGGGACGCAGAGGTTGGCGACGCCGTCGGGCGCGGTCCGGCGTTGCGGCGTGCGGGGCGCAGTGGGCCGCTCCGATGAACGGCCGTACGGTGGCGGCGAGGAGGCGTCGAGCGCGGTCGCCGATGCGGTGGAGGGAGACGACGGTGTGGCTCAGGTCACCGTCGGCTCGAGGCCGCGGGCGCGCGCGGGCATGGTCGTGCGAGGAGACGCCGGGGAGGAAGAGCTAGCCAAAAGAAGAAAAAAGAAAAAAGGAAAAAGAAAAAAGAAAAAAAGGAAAAATTAATAAAAAATAAGAAAATAAAAAGAAAATAGAAAAAATATTAAAAAATTAAAAGAAATAAAAAAATTATACAAATTTACTAAACGCGTTTTATTCTTTTTATATTTCTGAATGCATTTACTAAACGCGTGTTTTTTTGTTTAAAAATTGTTCACAGAAAGCAAAATACTTTTTTTCTCGTTTTTATTCCTGAACAATTTTTAAACGTAAATTTTACCAAACGCACCATTAATTAAAATGTTTGGGATTGTATTGATACAAATATAATTGGTTTATACTTTATTTATTTATTTAATAATGTGTCCCTATTTTGATGGACCACATCCATCAAAGTACAGATTTTCTTACAACAACGTCTTTTTATCATGGCGAGAGAGGACTGCATGGAATATGGAACGGCAAGTAGCAATGTTCAATAGAATCAAAAGGGTGGGTCCAACGTTGTCCGCCTCATGTGAACTCGTGAGCCCGCGAATGTGAACCCAAGAGAAAAACCGCACAACAAAACACGAGGTGACGACAAGCACGAGTCCAGGCCATCAGCACTTGGCGTGGAAGCATTAAAAAACCCTCAAACAAAAGGAATAACATTCGGACGCAACCGCGCACAAAAATCCCACCGGTCGGATTCACAGCTGTCCACCACGATTCCTGCACTAATGACAACGACGAGACCCAAATTTCATCATCAATCCACGAGCCCGCCAAATACCATTTTTTTCCCAGCGAATGCAAAAGCAGGAAATTTTACCAATTTCGCTAATCGAACTTAGTGAATGATTCTGTTCCTGGGTCGATTTTGTAATTGCGGAATGGGAAGCCGAAAGCAGAGAGGTTTGAAGGCCTTCTTCCTAGGCGTTGGAGAAGGGCGAAAGAGAGAGAGAGGGTGGTCCAAAACGTACGCGTGCGTGTCGCTTTGTGTCGCTGCAAGGACACAAGAAAAGGCCCATCATGGCATTGGAATCTCATTGCTCACGAGGCGAGAACTCTTGCCCCGTGCTTAGATTCTCATGAACAAAGATCGATCGGACGTCGAACCCTTTCGACACGATGGGCCCCCGTGAATCCGCGAACGCCAATCGCTGTGCCGTGACCATTGACGATCCATAAACAACACAGTACACGCGAAGGTTAGTTTCCGAATTCACGGGGCCTCGATGCAGTCGAGCGCGCGGTTTCGGGGGGCCATTTTTTTCTTCGAAGAGGTTGAGGATTGGAACTTTAGGCCGCGGAATGAGATGAAAAGAGGGGGAAAAGGTGGTTCTCATGAGAAAACAACGACCCCCTTAGCAGTTTGTCGTGGGCGGAATGGAAAGTGAGGCTCGTTAGATTTCACGTGAACCAGGGATGACATATAGAACAAACTTTGGTTTTTTTCTGAATTTTAATGGTCCCCCTTTTTCTTTTTTCCTTTTTTTGTTGGGGCGTGGGGGAGGGAATTGTAAGCCAACTTCTGTATCGGAACGACAAAAGCTGCCAGAGTAACCAATTTGCATCAGTTAATGTAACGTCAGGTTTGGACAAAAAGACAATTGTAACATCAGAGTTCAGTTCCTATGCCATTGGAAAATATTTGAAAAATTTGCGTAAGGACCTACTTTTCTTTTCCTTTTTTTTTTTTTGATATGTTTAATTCAAGAAAAAATGAAATATATCATTTGCTTAAGCATTATGACTTTTTTTCGATCACTTAAGTATAATAACTTAAAAAAATTATTTGCTTAAGTACTATCGATGATTTCTCTTGTTTGAAAATGTGACGTGACATTTTTTTTTTGTTGATACAACATGACGTTTAATCAAATATAAATCAAGCTACACGGCTTGTTGGAAAAATTAAGCAAAAAAGTGTAGAAATGACGTGTTTGGCTCTTTTATTTTTGCCTCGAGTTGATGAAATGGGGCTAATACCTTCAATTGAATCCCTAAACCCAATTTGCAAAGTGTTGTAGAATCGAAGAGGACAAAGAGGCCAATTGCTCAGGCAATTGCTTTTCCTCATTCGAAGAGGACAAAGTGATTTCTCTGGTTTGATTACGCACTTTTTCATAGATATGATATTTATAAGATAAGTAATGATGGATATTCTGGAAAAAAAAAAGATTTATTTTTTATTTTTTGTTTTTATGATGTTCTTTGGAAAATGAGTGCTTTATATAATAGTACACATCATGAACATATAATCCTCATAGGGGCTGCATGATTATGTTTCTGTTCAAAAATCTTTCACCTTCGGGAACGAAAAAAAAACTATTTCATTCCTAGGGAGCAGTTTTTGAACAAAAGAATGTGTTTGGTAAACTTGTTCTAATAAAAAATGAATAGAAACATGTTTGGTAAAATTTTATTCTTTTTTTTTTGTTTTTTCTAATTTTTTAATGTTTTTATTTTAATTTTCCTTTTTTTTTTTCTTCTTTTGGCGGTCGCCGGCCTCCGCGACCGGCGACGGCCTCGGCGACCGGCCGACGGCCTCGGCCCGGCCGACGGGGCGGCCTCGCCCGGCCACGGCGAGGCTCGCCGCCCCGGCGAGGCCGAGCGTCGCCGCCGCCGGGCGACACTCGGCGTCGCCGGATCTGGCGAGCCCGAGCTCGCCGCCATGGCGAGGCCGAGCCTCGCCCGCGCGGCGACACTCGGCCTCACCTCGGGGGCGAGCTCGAGCTCGCCCGGATCCGGCGACGCCGAGTGTCGCCCGGCGGCGGCGACGCTCGGCCTCGCCGGATCTGGGCGAGCCCGAGCTCGCCCCGACCATGGCGACGCTCCGACGAGGTCGCCGACCCTCGACGGTGTCGCCGCCCTCGACGGCCGGCCACCGGCCATGGCCATGGCCGGCGACCGCCAAAGAAGAAAGAAGAAGAAAAGAAGAAAAGAAGAAAGAAGAAGAAAATGTTTCTTGAGAAGTGTTTCTGAACGAGAAAAGTAACTTTTTTTTTTTTTTTTTTTTTGTTCCAATTTTGTTCCGAGAACAAAAAAACCGTTTTTGAACAAACGCAAACAAACGTGTTTGCGTTTACTTTTTTTGTTCCCAAGAACAAAAAAACAGAAAATCCGTTTATAAACAAAAAAAAAAGAACACAATCATGCAGGCCCATAACTGCTCTCAAACACAATGCACTTTGAAATTCAAAACAATAATAAATGTTCTCGCATTTCCACATCCCTTGACATCCAGGCTTGGACTTTGAATTGCTGCTGTGCTGATTAAATCTATGCGTTAACAATAAATGAGCGACTGGCTTACTTACTATAAACTTTATTATTAGCAACATACAATATGTTTTGAAAATATGTATGATTTATAATAAAAATCGGCCATATGTATCGGATTTATGATATAAATCGGTAAGATTAATTAATCTCGGAGGAACTCTTCTATCTAGCAAAATTCCATGTTGGATTGTGTACATGTCGGACAACCTGTTTGATCGTTTACTAAGTGTTGCAAAAAAAAATTATGATTTAATGAGATTAAGCTTGTTTGATAACCATTGCTAACGAAGACTTAAAAGAAAGATTTTCTCAAGTAAAACAATAAGCTAATGGGGTAAGTAAGGAAGAGTTATTTTATAACAGGAAAATAATCAATGCCAACTGGAATCTTACAGATTATATAGCTAATCAGACCAATATTCACCACAATTCCATTATCTATTTTCGGCATTTAAATTGGGTGTTTAAACACTTATTTTTCAATTATCAAAACGAGACGTGTTCAAGAAAATTATTCGATCAATCCTAAACTTATTGCATGAATGTCAATTCAGTCCTAAACATTTATACAAAATTCCAATATAATCATTTCGATTAATTTTTGTTGGAAATTGCTAACGTGATGATTGGAATGAGTACGATAAAATTTTGCAAAAATATTTAGGATTACATCTACAAAATTGAAAAGTCCAGCATCAAATTGACATTCGTATAATTAATTTAGGATTGATTCGACGATTTATTCAATATGTTCCAGATAATTCGCTTAGAATGTTTGCAAATAATATTTTGGTCCTTGATCTGTCGGCCCATCAACTATCCTAATCAATCTCTAGAGAATTAAATATTCTTTGGACTTGGTTCAATCTCAATTCATCTCTCCTTAAATTAATAAAACCGCGTCCACTCAAGAAGGGTTAATAATTCAATAAGGTGACTAGTGGTCATGATAAAATTTTCGCTGAAATCGTTGATGCGGCGATTGAAACGATTATATTGGCATTCCGTACGGATGTTTAAGACTAAATCGTGTACAAAAAGTTTACAACAAAAAAATGATTTTTTAAAAGAAGTGTTTCCAACAATTCACCAAGAATGTTTGGAGATAATATACTGGTTTATGATCTGTCAGCCCACTATCTGCCTAATCAATCTTGAGAGGATTCAAGATTCTCTGGACTAACTTATCTCTTTTCTCCTTAAACTAATCAAACCCCCGTACACTTAAGAGAAGTGTCAATAATTCAATAAAGCGACCAGCGGTCATGATAAGCACCCCCAAATTCCGCCCGCTTTTTCGGCCGTTGATTTCGGAAGGTGATGCTTCCGTTAAAGTCCAATTAACGTCTTTCTTTTGTTTTTTCTTGTTGCCGTCGCACCTTTTCATGCTGAAAAAAGAGGATTGCTGACGGAGGAGGCATTGATTTTGGTGGGGCAGGCTAATCTCTATCGTTCATTTGCGACGAAACAATGAGCCCCGTTGGATAAGGCAAGTGAAATACAACTGGAAAGCGCACTTCTTCGTGTGGAGAAATTACAACTTAGAAACTTCATCAGTGACTACTACAAATTACCCCCAAATACGGCAAAGTTCACCGACTACTTGCCTAAATTGTTACCGATAAGTGAAGGAGGAGTCTTATATTCGAAGTCGAGAAATGACAACTCATTGTGAAAAGAAAAATTTACTTGTCACATTCCAACTTTCTTAGGATGTTGATAAATTTTTAACTAATTATGTAAATATTTACATCACTTTTAAGTTTTAAGTTATGAAATTACTAAAAAGTCTAGACAAACCATAGAGCGTTACAGAAGCGAGCTTACTTCCATAGCCGCGAAAGTAGTTTTTATATATAGCGAAGTAACTTCTATTGTTTTTGGTAGATTTTGATATAGGAAAGTTGCAAATCATATTGAGGTGCAACATGTAACGCAGTCAATAACTTTTTAATCACTTGTAACATTTGTATTCAATTTAGCTTATAGTGAATGATGTTAGTGAAATTTATTAGGTTCAATGACTTCTTCCATGGAAAATTAATGTAGATAGTGACTTCCATCTCGTTGCCATGTTTGTAAGTGATTAGTGATCTTAGTATACATTGAACTAACTTTGCATATACTTCATGTCGTAAACCTCTTATTGGACAAATATGGTTTTTGAAGACTCACGTAACAAATCGACCATGGTTGAAATTTTTTTTGGGCACGTAAAAGAATTCGTACTCGCAATAGGAATGTAGAAATACCCGACATGTTTTTATCTTCTTGTGATTTTTGCTTTCCTTTCTCTTTTGGCCAGATTTGATTTGTTTCTTAAAGACCACTCACCTTTGACAAACCTTTTCTAAAAAGGAAGAAAGAAAACCCACTTGATGACAAAGAAAAAGGTTGCTACCCTTTGAGAGATTTAGCAATTCGGATTTGGGTTAAAGGAAGCCACACTCAATCGCCAACACAAAAGAACAATATATCCTACATCCGTTGCTTCCGTTGCGTATTGTCTAACCGAGCGAAAGCAGAAGCTCTTGCCTATTCCGTACAAAGCAAACAACTTCACGTATCGTCCAAATAGGTCGCATTACTAGATTTTACCGACGACGTTAGAACTTGAAATTGTGTTATAATAATAACATGTCTTTCTAGTAAAGAAAGTGATCTTCATTGCACGTCGAAGTTAACTCAGCAAGTCGAAGCAGATGGTCGGGACCTTATTCAATTAACTCGTCTTGATTTCACATTATCTAATGCACTGTCGCTTTTGCTTTGGACTTTCTCCTCAATCTGTTCCTGTCCTGGAGCTTTACAGATTGACTATGGAGTCACGAACAGAACAGTTGGCATAAAATAAGCACCAGCTTTCCCCATTTCTCCATCAAGAGGGACCAAATCATTCCACACAGTCCAATGCACATGCGCTTTCATGGTGGCGCAATGACAGTGCAAAACCCAATAAACAAATTCTCATCACGAACTCCAGGAAGTGATGATCCCAATGGCCAGAGCTCCTCCACAGCCTCAGAATCCTCCAAAATCCACTCCACCAGCATCCATTCCCTCGAAATGGAGCGACCCATGATTTACTGAGCAGCCAAAAAGTCAAATTCCTTCCTGCCCATCTCTTTCCTGGCCCATCACGTTCTCCCCATCTCCGCCGAACTTCCCTCCTCCTCTGCTTTTCCCCTGCTTCTTGCTTCTTCCGCACCCTGTCTCTGCAACTTGAATGAACTGCTGCTTCCATGGCCACTCTGGAGGACATTGGGGTGTCGGCGTTCATCAACATAGCCAGCGCCTTCGCCTTCCTACTGGCGTTCGCGCTGCTCAGGATCCAGCCCCTCAACGACCGGGTCTACTTCCCGAAATGGTACATCGCCGGTTCGAGGACCAGCCCGCGGGCCCGGAACTTCGTGGGCAAGTTCGTTAACCTCAGGGTCACGACGTACTTGACCTTCTTGAATTGGATGCCCCAGGCCCTGAAGATGAGCGAGGCCGAGATTATTAGCCACGCCGGTGTCGACTCCGCCGTCTTTCTCAGGATTTACACTCTTGGGTATGGACAGGTCTTCGTGAAAATTCGAACTTTTTATCGAGCATGTCTCGCGTCCTGTGTAAAGCAGGATTTTTGTGGCGGAATTTTGGATAATTAACTGAATTGTGACGGGAGAATCACTTCAATCCCCGTGAATTCCCTTTCCTGTGATCGTGACTTTTATTTTCCGTTTTTTTTTTTTTTTTTTTAATTTCTTTTTTATTTTCTGGGTTCATATTTGCTGGTCGTTTTCTTGCTTGGTGAATACAAAATGGACTCTTAGTTGACTAGTGCGGAAGTTTAGAGATGCTTGTTGTGGCAATGAAATTTGTCTGAAATGCATGCACACAATCACGCCTTTCTTTCGCTTTGTGATTGTTCACTATAATGATGTTCGAACTTCGAAGGACTGTAATTATTTAACTTTGTTATGTAATGTCGGGCGGCGTGTCTTCCCACTTTCAGTTTCTTACAAGAGTTCTTAGCCTACAGCAGTGGTGATTACTCATAGTCATGTTTGTCAGATTTGGAGGGATATGTTGTTTTCAGTAATTGCGAGACCACGATTCAGTTGATTTCAGGATTTTAAGTTATATTTTGTGTGGAGTTGCTGAACTTTTTTCTCATGCCATCGGTATCTTAGTAGCTGCTACAAGTTATGGTCAATGTAAATGTTAGAATATAAATCTTGCTCTGGGTTATGACCTGTTGGTGAAAAATGCAAATCTATTGATGGAGAATTCTAGTCTTCTGCAATTTTTGAACTTTACTAATGGACCATCGTGGTTGCTTTGGAAGAGATACATTTACATGGATGCATACATGTGTTCGCTGTGTTATAACAATTTCCAGTTTTGCTCGAGACAGTCTTAGAGCATCTTGTCGAAAAAGAGAAAAGAAGGAAATAGAAGACCTAGTTATCCTTCTCCTGAAGGAACTGTGGGACTGTTTAGCTCATCTTTTGATGACCATATACCATTTATGGTCTAAGCATCCCCAGAGATGGTCATAGAAGTTAGTTGTGTAAACTATAAGTTTCTTTCATATTATTTTAACTGAAATTTTTTCACTTCAATCTGGCAGCTTGAAGATTTTTGTACCGATTACGGTGGTTGCCCTCTTGATTCTTATACCAGTCAATGTATCAGATGGGACATTGTCTTTCCTGAAGAGAGATTTGGTTACAAGCAACATCGATAAGCTATCAATATCAAATGTTCATCCTCAGTCAATAAGGTAAGTGTACTTTCTCCTGCAGCAGAGAGAGCTACTGTTCATAAGAACGCGTTACACAATGCCAGCTGACAAAATGATAAGATTGAGTAATTTATACTGCTTGAAGATAAACATGATGAAACATGATAGCACGAATTTTCTTCCCTTGTGAGTGCTAATTTGTTTAATAAAGGTTGCACTTGTCTCACAAAACTTTGTTCCTCATTCTCTTGCCTCCAAAAAATTTCAACGATAACATTGCAGCATTCTATTTTCAGGTTCTTTGTTCACATAGGATTGGAGTACTTGTTCACTCTATGGACGTGCTTCTTGTTATTCAAGGAGTATGATATTGTAGCTTCTATGAGGCTGCGTTTCTTGGCTTCACAACGGCGCCGTGTCGAGCAGTTCACAGTGAGTTGAACTCTAACCACATTCTGTGGAAGTATATTGGAGCTCAAAATTCCTAGAAGCACAATGAAGGACTTTGGATATTTGTGTGAAAATCGTGTTAGAGATGAAAGACTCATTTTTGTAGTTATTTTGTACCACTTTTGATAAGAAGCGGATTCTGTAGAGGCAAAAAGAGGGTGTGAAAGATCACCTGGAAACCAAAGAGGTCACCGGATGAAAAATCTGAACTGTTCCTCATATTTTCTAGCTGAGGGGATTTTGCTGAAAAATATCTTTTGCAGGTAGTGGTTCAAAATGTGCCCCGTTCTTCTCACAAATTAGTCTCAGAGACTGTGGAGCATTTCTTCAAAACTAATCACCCGGAACACTATCTTTGTCACCAGGTAAAGTATGCTTATTGGGGGCTCTTCAATTAGTTATTTTTACTTTTATATAGCTTGAAATGCTTCTGGGAAAATTCATTTGGTTGTAAATATATGAGGAGAAGCTGATGTCTTTTATTTTTCCTTTTGGCTTGTGGGCACATGAGATGTTTATGTCATTACATAGTGCTGAGGTTTTAAACATTTCAGGCAGTGTATAATGCAAATAACTATGCTGTACTTGTGAGAAGAAGGCACCGGCTCCAGAATTGGCTTGATTACTATCAGCTTAAGTTTGAGAGGCATCCTGAGAAGAGACCGACGAGCAAGGTATCTCATTTCATAAGCTAGGCTTTGTCTTTTTTTTTTTGGTCGTAAGGCTAGGCTTTGTTCACATGGTTTCTTGGGCACGTGCCCCTGCACTTACATACAGACACACTTGATCTGAGCCTAAATGCCGAGAAAGGTTTCCACACAGAAACACGCTCCTTCAGCTGTACTCCTCTGTAATTGTGCCTGGTATAGTAGCTGGTTTAAGATTTCAGATTAGCTTGTCCAAGAATTTAATCCTACAATTTTTTTTCAAATCTTATTCCCAGATTGGTTTTTGCGGGCTCTGCGGTGAACGAGTAGATTCAATTGACTACTACAAAGAACAGATCAAGATTCTTGACAAAAGAGTAAGACATGATCTGCATTGAACATCACGCTGCGAATTTGCGGCTGTCATTTTAATCTGCTCTACCTTTGGAATCAGTTTTTTGATTTAGGGCAGAACTAGGTCTTCCAAAATTCTCAATTGAATTCTTTTAATTGTATCAATTTGTTCTATTTTACTTGCTTCCTTTGTCAGATGGCCGTGGAGCGTGAAAAAGTTATTAAAGATCCAAAGTCCATTCTACCTGTTGCTTTTGTTTCCTTTAATTCAAGATGGGGGGCTGCAGTTTGTGCACAGACGCAGCAAAGCAAGAATCCCACCTTATGGTTGACAGACTGGGCTCCAGAACCTCGGGACGTCTATTGGAAGAACTTAGCTATACCATTTGTTTCACTGACCATTCGGAAACTTGTGATATCCCTGTCGGTGTTTGCTCTGGTGTTCTTTTACATGATACCGATTGCATTTGTGCAATCTCTTGCCAATTTGGAGGGTCTAGAAAGAGTTGCTCCTTTCCTCAGGCCTGTGATCGAACTGTAAGTATATTACAGGACCCATGAGTTTACCTATTAAACCACAGAATAGACTGTTTACCTCTTGAAAATGCAATTTTGGTAATTTCTTCATTATCGACTGAAAGTGAGAGTTGTCTCTAGTTTGTGAAAGGGGAAATGAGATTTGTAGCTGCAATTGTCATGGAGGTTCCTGCCTGTTCGCACGTTTATCCTTACATCTTACATTGGACTTGCAGGAAATTTATCAAGTCATTCTTACAAGGTTTCCTCCCTGGTCTAGCCCTTAAGATGTTCTTGTACATCCTTCCTACGGTATTGGTGATCATGTCGAAGATTGAGGGGTACATTGCAATATCGACATTGGAAAGGAGGGCTGCTGCAAAGTACTACTACTTTATGTTGGTTAATGTCTTCTTGGGAAGCATTATAACTGGAACAGCGTTTCAGCAGCTGCATTCTTTCATGCATCAGTCAGCTGCCCAGTAAGATTACATCATTTGATTTTTGATGCTAGTTGCCTGTGCATATTGTCTCAGATACTCCTGCTCGTAATTTCCATGTAGACCTCTGTGTCAGTGTCAATTCAACCAGTCTATTCTGTCATTTAATTCAGTGGATATTGGACAATCTCTCTAATTTAGTTGAAGCACTTATCACTTGTTACTGCAAACAAGTCATGGATGAAGAAGTTTCAAGTTTTTACCCAGTAGTTTTAGCATTTACTGTTACAGATACTTTCCCTCTTCTTGACTCTGGAGCATTTCTGAATTTTCCTTTGGTTAAGTAATTTGAATTCGATGTGTCAAAGGAAACTATAATTCTCATGTGATGTATTCATGAACACACTTATGCCAACTCAGCTGAGACTTATTCACATGCATACAAATGCGTATGCATAAGCACATACTCCCAGACATAAGCATGCATGCGTGCACCCACATACACTTTCCTTGGCAGTATTCTGGTTTGTGAGACCCTTGTCGTACCTTCCCTTGCAATAGCTTTCATTATTTTTCCATACAATGTCTTTTCTTTCTAATGGGGTTTGCTTGTATTATTCGTATTAGTCTTTTCTTTTCCTGGTTCTATGTTTACAGTCTCAAAGTTTGGTAGATTCTCAGTAGTAACCAATAAGATGCTGATATGAGTGAAATAGGGAAGAATTCTTCTTACTGCTTTGCAGTGCATATTAAAAGGTATGTTCTTATGAGATGTAAGTCATACCTGACCGTTGTTGGTGCATTTTATCCCCAGGAACTTAATTAGTTCTTTACTTTTTTTTCTGCCATAAGAAGAATTTTCTATGGAGTTTTCATCACGTTTCAGGATACCGAGGACCATTGGGGTGTCAATACCAATGAAAGCTACTTTCTTTATTACCTACATAATGGTTGATGGTTGGGCTGGGATTGCTGCCGAGATTCTCCGTTTAAAGCCATTGGTCATATACCACCTCAAGAATATGTTTTTGGTGAAGACTGACCACGACAGGGAGAGGGCCACGGACCCTGGAAGTGTAGATTTTCCAGAGACTCTCCCAACCCTCCAATTGTACTTTCTTCTGGGAATTGTTTATGCTGTGGTTACTCCGATTCTTCTTCCTTTTATTCTGGTGTTCTTTGCCTTGGCATACTTAGTCTACCGTCATCAGGTCAGTTAGTCCCTGAATGCTTTGCGTTCCCGTGATGTGTCTTCATTGAGTTCATTTATTTGTGTTAAGTCCCCCCTCTTTTTAGGTAAAACAACCTTGGTAGAGCGTAGAGCATAATAAACTGGAACTGCCTAGAGATGGCAATTGTTTGGAAGCTAAATTTTCTTGGGAAATGATACAGGATAAGTTATGAGGCTCAGCTTTAGAACTGGTTTTTATTTTATCTGATTCTAATATGTAAGTTGGTAACTGCCGGAACTTAAATTCAATGATAGCAAATGAAACTTGTTCCATCTCATCTTTAGTCTCCTTACTTTTTAAGTTGGAGCAATCCGCTGTTGTATTAATAGGTGATCTGTTTGCAGATAATTAATGTCTACAATCAGCGATATGAGAGCGTCGCTGCATTCTGGCCCCATGTTCACAGCCGCATTATTGCAGCCTTGCTGATATCTCAACTTCTGCTAATGGGGTTGCTCAGTACCAAAGAAGCTGCTAATTCAACTCCTTTGCTTGTTGTATTACCGGTATTCACGTTGGCATTCCACAAGTATTGCAAGCATCGGTTTGAACCTGCCTTTAGGAAGCATCCGCTTGAGGTAATTCCCCAGTGTCCCTTACTGTTCATTTTGGATAACAGTCTCGTACTGACTCCATCCATTATCTTCAGTTCTTCAGGAATTCATGTCAATGGTGAAGTACTTTTTTCTTTTCTTTTTCTTAATCATTATATCCTCCACAGGAAGCAATGGCAAAAGATTTAGCGGAACGAGAAGAAGAACCGAACCTGAACTTGAAAGCATACTTAGCTGATGCGTACCTGCACCCAATTTTCCAGTCATTTGCGGCGGAGGAAGAGGAAGTAGTTCAAGTCAGAGCAGACAAGCACCAAACTCCTGTAGCCAGCCCTTCTGGGAGCGAACTTAGCTCGCCCTCACCTCCCCATCATGCTTATCACTACGAAGTTAATACACAACATTACTACTCTTATCATTATGAGGCTGAGCCTTGACGCAGCAGGTCCTCTTCCGCTCGCTTATGAAAGCCTAACCTATTTTTTCAATTTGTAACAATCTCTCTGTCCAATATAATTACTTAGCGTTGAAGTGACTTTTTTTTCCCTTTTTGTAGTTTCCTTGTTTGTATTTGTTCTTCTGTGTAAATTCGAGTGAAGGTAACTTTCTGTTCAAACTCTGATGAACATGAAGATCCTGTAGATTTTTATTGTCTTTGCTTTTGCTTCATAGTTAGTCATTTGACAAAAATGTAAACGGTTGGAACTCTTTGCGGCAAGGCATTATGATTCGTCATGATACATTCTCGTCCCGCTCATTTTATTGTTTGTTATTTGTTTGAAGTGTGGTAGCTGAACCCATTTCATGTTTGTTAGGACTCGAGTACATTATTCCTAGTCTTCTGGTACGTTTAATCCTGATCTGTGCTTGCTTTGGCTAGCCGTTCTGCACAAGCGTTTGCCCCCCTCTCAGCTACGTTTCAACACAACGAATGGGCTAAATTACCATTGTATGCATATCCATGGACTTCAATTACACTAGCAAAAACAATCTCCTCCAAACATCAAATATTCAATTCAGAAGACTGTCCTTTAACGCCAATATTTTCGTCGAACAGCTTGTTTCAATACCAATGTGCCTTGCTAAGTGTACAAAATCTAAGAGGTGGCAAAAGGGGTCATGGACCTATATTTGAAGTCATATCTGTTAAGTTGGGTGAATTGCGAGTAGCTTGAAAAATATATGGGTTAAAATAGATCTAATAAAGTAAAACCACAAAAAAAAAAATGACGGGTCCTATTGGGTTACCAAAGAGCCCAACTTCAAGCCATTCAATCAAAGAGCAATGCCGTTCGTGTGCTTGTGCTCAAGTCCACAAAGGCCCCCTAAATTACTTGTTGGCCATGCCCAAGTACTATGGGAACTAGGCTCCCATGCTAGCATCTTACTTGAGTCCATGGGGGCTAGACCCGAGACATTGGTGCCTGTGTTGAGACCCTCAGAGGCCATGCCTGGGTATTTGGTTTCTATGCCCAAGTCACTAGCGCTTGACCTTGTTCCATAGAAGTGAGGCCTAGGCCCCTCAAACCCGGGCTGCGACCATAGTACCCATGTATGGCTCCACAGAGGTCAGGAGTCAATCCCTAGAGGTTGGGACTGGGTCCATTACAGCGGGCTTGGGTTCATAAAGACTAGGCTCAGCTCCCTTTAGGTTGGGCTTGGAACCTTGTGCCTAGGGAACTCGATTCTCACGCTTGTGTCACAATTGCTCGATTCTTTGGTAGCTAAGTTTAGGTCCATAATGGCTAGACCCAAGTTCCTTGAGGCTAAGCTCGAGACCTTAGTGTTTGTGCCCATGTCCATAGAAGCCGTGCTTAGGACATCAGTGCCCATACCCTAGTTTTCAACGATAATGCTTGGGTACTCAACTCTCACGCCCATGTCATTGGCACTTAGCCAGGGTCCATTGAGGCGGGGCTTGATCTTCGCACGTGCTTCTATACCATGTGGATTTCAAGCCCCATTGCATGGGGGCACCTTTTAGGGTAGGACATATTAACGTTCTAGGAGACATGATCATGGTCATCTTTCAAGGAATGTGAATGCAATTCCAAAATGTATAACATGCATTAAAATTAAAGTTGAACTTACATTATCATGAAGTTGCTCCAGAAGTCGGAGCCACGACCTTTTGATGTGATGTGGCTTTTGAAGCGTTTAGGACCATCATGAGATTTTTCTGAACTGGACTTTACATTGCAACCCGATCCAACCCAATTTGTTTGCACGAAGCGGCCCGTTGCAAGGAGGAATTTTTCAGTCCAATGGCCCCTGGCCACTGCGAATGCAAATGCCAAGAAGCTGCAGCTGCTACTGTCCAAATCTCATCTCCAATGTCTTACCATCATTCTCTGTAGTCCATACAAACTCTCAGGACTCTCCGAAAGGAGGTCCACAACAAAAAGCAGCCAAAGAGATGGTTCCTCTCTCCCTCTCAAGAACTCCCCGCACTTCCTTGCTTTCTTGCCATGGCGACTGTCTCGGCCACGCTCCACCACCACCACCACCAATCGCCCTCCTCCCGTCTTGTCAATCACCACCGTCGACAGCGGGAGGGGGACCTGCCCTTTTCTTCAAGTTCCCTCCTTTCGCTTTCTTCCTCCGCAAGGATCCAACCGTGTGCGTCGACGCGGCTCGCTTGTGGGGATGGCCAATCGGGGGATAAGAGTCCCCGTCTGGAGAAATCGTGCTCGGGAGTCAGAAGCAATTCTGGGTTCGCTCCCGGGTTCTTGCAAATGGGTGACGAGAAAACGTGCTCGGATCGATCACTCTTGGTGAAGTCGGCGGGTGCAGAGAGTGGTGGCACTTCCACCACAATCTCTCAAAAGGTCTCCCCTTTTATTCTTTTCTTTTTTCGAGTCGTTTGGCATGTTTTATGGGGTCTCATCTGGTACGTTTTAGCTTCGTTTTACTAAATTTGATCCAAAGAATGTGTCTTTGATGTGAATTATAGGCCTTTGGGGTGGTCCATTTGGTTGTCTCGCTGGGGATAATCCTTGCGATGGATAAATATTTGAAGGAGGCGTTTGTCGCGGCGGCGATCAAGTTCCCGAGTGCTCTGTTCGGAATGTTCTGCATATTCTCCGTTCTGGTGATTCTCGATTCCACGGTGCCCGCCATGGCTGCCGGTTTGATGAGCTTCTTCGAGCCGGCGCTTCTGTTCATACAAAGGTGGCTCCCGCTGTTTTATGTTCCGTCCCTGGTGGTTTTGCCTCTTGCTGTTAAGGACATACCTGCGGCTTCGGGGCTCAAGATTTGCTTTATATTGGGTACTGCTCACCTTTGATCACCGTGTAGTTGTGTGTTCTTCCTCTTGCTTGTGTTGTGACTATCTTGTGAAATCTAATGACCTTGGACCAGAGTCTTGCGCCTCTCCAATGGCCTAAGTCTATCGGCATTTTGTGTTTCTGGGTTCTGTTGTGATTGCCAATGAGTTGGTGCACTATGATGGCACAGTATAACTTCAGTATGCTATATTCCCAGAGCTCTGAAAGAAGCTCTTCATTGATGTTGTCTTTGTGCAGACAATAGCCTAGAAGAAGGAAGCACAGGATGAAATCACAATCTTCACGCGTAGACTTTTAGACTTTGAGATCATAAGAAGCTTACATTGCAGTTTGATATGAGAGTTTGCATGAGGATAAAATGTAAAATAGGTGGAGAGAAAGGAAAATACATGGCATCTATATTTTAGTTTGTCTGGATAAGTTGAGTGGCGTCTTGCTGTTGCCAGTTGGGCTCAATAGGTGCATCTTTTAGATAGATATTTTTAACTCCATAGCTGTTTTCGTTTTCTCTTTTGCAGTTGGAGGATGGTTGGCTTCACTTTCTGTGGCTGGTTATACTGCAATTACAGTGAGAAAACTTGTTAAGACAGAGATGACGGATGCTGAGCCAATGGCAAAACCATCGCCATTTTCGTCACTTGAATTGTGGACTTGGAGTGGTATTTTTGTTATATCATTCATTTCAGCATTTTTGTACCCAACTTCTCTAGGAACCAATGCCAGAACATGCCTTCCATTCCTCCTGGCATCCACCGTGATAGGCTACATCGTCGGTTCTGGGTAATTCCTGCTACCTATGAGCAAATTTGCATCGTGGAAGTCCTGCAGGGTCTGTAGTTTGTTGAAGTATAACTGTTCAAAAGGCCATCTTCACGAGCTTTTCTTTTTTAGGTTGCCATCTGGTGTGAAGAAAATTTTCCATCCAATTATCTGCTGTGCATTGTCGGCAGACCTGGCAGCATTTGCATTTGGGTACCTTTCAAAGTCTGGACTGAATCCCGTCCTAGGTATTCTGTTTGTGAAGTCATAACTGTTACTTAATTTGGATGATTTACATGAACTGATCAGAAGGTGGTTTGCATACTTCTGCATCATTAAGAACCAACTGACTTTTTGTATCTCATGTACACCTCTTTAAAATCTTTTCAGTTTACTTGATGCAATTCTGGCCAAAACAAAATTCATTAGAAGCAGATATGCATAGCTATGTGGCCTTCTTTAAGGGGGAAAAATAATGTCCCATTTGTAAAGTACTTATGAAGCAGTATCCATCAATCATCCCTTTGCCATTGCAATCTGTGTATCATGACTTTTTGATTTTTACATCCTTCTTAGAGAAGATAGAAATTGTTTTCTATGTGGATGAAATAAATCAAGTATAATGGCCATGTGATGTTTGCATAGAATGGCAACTAATTCCATCAGCTTGATCTCACATGGTTCACAATGTCCAGAAATCTGCAAAACTTTTGATCTGATACTTAACGTACTCACAGGATATTACCTTACAAAGGCATCTGCCAATCCTGGAGCTGGTGATATTCTAATGGGATTCTTGGGATCTGTTATTCTCTCCTTTGCATTCTCCATGTTCAAGCAGAGAAAGGTAGCTTATATCTTCTCATCCAGTACTCAGATTGTGAAATTATCTCAGTTGTAGATTTTGCTGTTATTTTGAGTTGCTAGTTTGGAGCACAGAAAAGCGTACAAAGTGGACAGTGCAGGTTAAACAGTTATTCACTAGGGCAGGAGGAAAACTTCTTGATACAGTGATATTCATGCTATTATTAGCTTTCTTATCTCTAAGAGTTTGGATGTGTAGGAAACATGAAAAGTTAAAGTAGAAAGAACATTTCATTGGTTGAAATGGAACCATCGTTCCTCCTCGAACTAGCATGTATGCATCAGGTGCTTTGGTGAGAAACTGGTCAAGAAAGATGGTTAAATTTTTTTAAACTTTGCTGCTAATTTATATTTCTTCTTCAGACCGATTGCAGTCCACTGATTGGTAATTTGAGAATCCCTTTCTCTTCTCATTTTGGCTGCAACTACAATCTCCATTCTCTGTTGTTGCAGCTTGTAAAGAGACACGCAGCTGAAATTTTCACGTCAGTCATCATCGCAACAATCTTCTCTTTGTACTCAACTGCTTTGGCAGGACGTCTTGTTGGACTGGAACCAACTTTGACGGTGTCAATTCTGCCTCGTTGTATTACTGTGGCATTGGCCCTCAGCATCGTGTCTCTATTTGAAGGTATTCTGGATTCTCGATTGAAATGCAATTTGGGATAGGAGATTACCTCTGCAATCATCTTTTCTAAAGCACAATTGAAACCCATGCGATGGATTTTTTTAACTTTTTCTACTCGATATGCATTCTCTTTCTCTGAGCAAGGTATATTTTTGGTAAATGGTGACTAAATATTTGTGCTTGAAATTCCATTCGTCTCTCGAGTGGTGCAGGTACCAATTCATCTCTTACAGCTGCTGTGGTTGTGGTAACTGGTTTAGTTGGAGCAAACTTCGTGCAAGCAATGCTGGATAGACTTAAATTCCGTGATCCTATTGCCCGAGGAATAGCTACCGCATCAAGGTACACTTACTAAACATTGGCCATCTTTCTGGAGTGTGCCCTTGTTGCGCACTTTTGTTCTCTCCACTCAGTGAAATTCTCAGGACTGATTAAGAGACACAAGTACATAACTCGTAACCGGAAGTCACATATCTCGCGCCTATCCTGCAGTGCCCATGGATTGGGAACAGCAGCATTGTCGGCGAAAGAACCAGAGGCCCTCCCTTTCTGCGCCATCGCCTATGCTCTCACCGGCATCTTCGGCTCCTTGATCTGCTCGGTTCCTGCCGTCAGGCAGAGCCTGCTTGCCATAGTCGGCTGAGGACTACAAGCAGTGTCGATTTGCTCTGACCATGCATTCTGTTGGCCTTTTTAACGAGTTCCATCGGTTTTCTACACTCGAAGGTGTACAGAGTTCAGCAAGAGTCCCTTTCCAGGATTGCCTCCATTTTTTTTTTTTGTAAAACTGGGTCAGTCCAGTAGCTGGAGATGACTTGCATGGCCACCAGGACTCTCTGCTCTGTCTAGTGTCCAGCATTTTTCTGCTCTATGTAAATGAGAAAAAGTTGCAGAATCGACATCAGTTGTTATTGATGATACTGTCAGCGTCTGTAATGTAGGGTAAGCTACGACAGGGAAATAAATATTGGCAAAAAAAACGAAAAGAAAAATCGAGTACGAACATCCGGCATTTAATGATCCCAGGTGTTATCAGAACGGTCGAGCTTGAAATAAGGATCCAATATCATATTGTATAAGATATGAGCGGCAACAAATTCATAACTCGAAATAAATCTTATATTTTTATATGAATATCTTATTGTTCAATTACAAGTTGTTATTTTCTTTGAAAGAATAAAAATAATAAAATAGTATCTTTAGTTGGTCGAGTCCAATTCTCTCTTAGAACTGAGAAATATATGCCTAAATATTGATTTCATTTTTAAGAATCGATAATTAAATCGATGCTTCTGGAAATTAGTCCGATCTGATTCGTTTCGCATATCCCTAATTTTCACTGGACCTGTCACATCTGGTGCTACCAAGAAATGAAATCACCCTTTCATGAATACAAGCAAACTAAAAATAAAATTTTAACTCCACTAAACCTCTGGCAGTCCTTTTCACACCCCGGAATCACGAATCTCGTCCGTTCGTATCGTCGGGCTCAACGGTCCGGATCTCGCGTCCCGCTCGCGCGCGAGCCCCGCAGGAGACCCGCGACAAGCCCACTCGCGCGGGCGCGTGGCCTGCAAACCCCGCGACCGGCGCGTGGGGACGCTTCCAGCGACAAAGCCCATCGACTGAACTCTCGGTGCGCTAAAAATGGTCGAACAAAAGGCGAAAGAGGAAAGAAAAAATTGTCCGAACCGGAACAGTTTCTTTCTCTCTCTCTCTCTTTCTTGCTCCTCAGCTGCGAGCGCGAGTGGAGTACCCTTCGAGAATCGCCTCCCTCTTTCCAGGTAAATCGAAGCCTAAAGATCGCTCCTTTGCTCAGGAACAGCGCGGCGAGGCCGATCGGGTCGTCGTTTCGTCGCTTGTCGTGACGAATTTGGTGCCGTTTTGTGGGTTGTTGAAGCTTTTTGCTTGGTCTGCTTGCTGGTGGGTGGTGAGGCGGGATGGGGTTGTTTCGCTTCGGCTCCATTGTGGGTCGGTTCGGTGTTCTGTTGGGTGAAGTGGGTCTGCATGGTCGCGGGTCGATGTGATGAGCGTGAGCCTGTATTTTGCTGGACCTTTCGGTGTGTTTTGAGGGTTTTTAAGCTGCTTCGGCACTGCTTGGTGCTGATATGGGGGTTAAAATGGTGTGCCGTGCTGCTATCTGCTGGCTTTTGTGGGCATTTCAGTGGCTGATGATTGTTTAGCTCCTGGTCTTGTTTGTGGGTTTTACTAGATTTGGGTTTTGTGTTGAAGTGCAGCTTTGCATATGAGTTTTTTTTTTTTGGGTTGAACTTAGATTTTGTGAGGCTTGCGAACTTTGTCGGTGTTGCTTCTCCCTGAGTAGAGAGGCCACTGTCATCCCCTGTGAAGTATTCCAAGTTCCTGTTTTTGTGAACTGGAAAATGTGCTGCGTAAGATTGGGTTTTTTCCTCTCTAGATTATAGTTTTCTTTTGGTCCTCATGATGTCATATGTTCTGCCGGTAGATTTCATTTGATCTCTGCTACGCATTCCATATTGCATGTTATTGTTGAATAATTTTGTAGCAGGAATTGGTACGTTTGCAAATATATCAGTCGTTTGAGTTTAATGTCTTTAACTTATAAATGTGGAAGTGACTTGGACCGTGATGATCTTCTAATAAATGGTTGGCATTTATTTAACTACGATGCAAAATTTCGACTGAAAATCCTTTCTTCATTTGCTTGATTTGTCAGTATAGTCTTGAAAATTGAGTTATCTTGCTCTTTTACTATGATGTGCAAAAGTTACCTTTGCATCACATGTCATTATGTTGGTACTCAAATGCAAGGCAATGGGCACTATGATTGATTTTATCGAATAGTTTCCTAACAAATAAACTGCTTTGGACCTTGCTTTAATTCTTGAATTATTCACACTGTTCTGCTTTGCTGACGCCAGGAATGGGAACTGTTCAGAGTGGCCTCTGGATGTAGACCTTTATGCTGATTGCGCGGGGAATTTTTAATAGCTTTCGAAGATGGGGACATACTCAAATAGAGGCCATATCATGCCCGATGCTAACGGTGGACCGTCCCTTTCACATATTGCCTGGTTTTATGGGAGCGGATTTTTCCCTACTCCAAAAGTTAGCTCAGGTCCTTCCTCACAAACACAATTGAACCCAGAAGATGGTCTCCCTGTACCTCCGATTCGTTCAGTTGCTTCAACAACTGAGCCTGCAAAGAGCAACAACCCTGGAACAAAATCCGCAAAGCCTAAGAAACGTAAATCCTCTTCAAAAGAACCTGATCAGATAACATCCAAGGCACTGAAGCAAAAGCAACCCAGGAAGAAATCAAGTTCTGGAAAAGGAAAGGGACAGAGCTTCCCTGAAGCAAAACGGGAAAAGAAGGATCTGAACATGAACATCGATTTAACCAACTTTGATGTCTCTGGGGTGCCTTCCCCTTATTGTTCTTGCACTGGAATGGCTCGGGTCTGCTACAAATGGGGGGCTGGTGGCTGGCAATCTTCGTGCTGCACCATCAGCGTATCTGAATACCCGCTTCCAATGAGTTCATCAAGGCCTGGTGTTCGCTTGGCTGGGAGGAAGATGAGCAATGGGGCATATGTGAAACTTTTAGTAAGATTAGCATCAGAAGGTTATGATCTAACTCATCCGGTTGACTTGAAGGATCACTGGGCAAGACATGGTACTAATAAGTTTGTCACCATCAAGTAGAAGTGTTGAAGTGACCCTTTTCAAGTAATGTCACTAGTGTAGATAACATTTCGAGCATCAAGTGGTCATTCTTCTGTTCAATTGTGGTGTTTTATTGTATCCTTGTGACTCGGTTGAAGTGACTTGTTGGTGTATATAGTTTCTCTGTAATGTAGCCTTTTCTATTATATGCTAATGCTTCTCCATCTCAACTACGCATTCAATTATGGCTTTCTAGTACTGGCTTAATGTCCTCTGCCCATAATTCAACTTGCTCATTAATTCTTGTTGCAGACTTAAAAGCTCTATCTTGCTCATGCCCACATTTTACAGGAAAGAAATAGACGTCCTTATTTTGTTCGTGCCAAAACACAATTGTGGTCCTCTATTTGCAAAGTTAGCAACTTCTAAGTGCTACGCGTACCGTCTTTCCTTCTGTCTATGGACGGCGGTTTGACGGCCAAAACACAACTGTCTTTCCTTCTGTTTGGACAAAGTGGACGGTGAGAATTTAAGTGCTATGAAATTAATTTAAGGGTGTGTATGACAAAATTTATGAAATAGAAATTGATTTATGATTTCTTTATTATTTCTAAATCTGAAACAGAAATTGTCATGGCTCAATTTCTTTAATTCATAAATTTTGTTTCTCAATTTAAAATAAAAATAAAATTGAGAAGTTAAAAATTTTAACTTTTGATTTTTTTTTTAAAATCTATTTTAGAATAGAAATCTGTTTTAGAAATAAAAAAAATTAAATTGCGTTATCAAACGGATTTCTATTTCAAATCTATTTCAAGGAACAGATAAATAAATAAGTAGAAATTTTATCATCCACACTCTAAAAATGTTTCGGTGATTGAAAATGCTGGTAAAATAGTCTTGCTGTCTTGGGAATGTTGATGAAGAAACTATAAAGTACAAACCAAGCATCACTCCATTTCTCCCTCCCCCTTCACTCTTCTCTCTCTTTGATCCTTGTCTTCAACAATTATTTTTTGCTATAAACAACGGCAGAGTTTCTTGTTTGCTAAACCCCATCATCAACATTTTGTAGCTTAACCATAGGAAGCTGTTAGCTGAGACTCTCTGTTTTGACTCTCCCTGTTTTGCTTCTCTTTCGGTAGATATATGTTAAATCCTCCAGTGCCCTGGATCGACCTGCTGGGGTAGATACATGTTAAATCCTCTAGCGGCCCGTGTCGACCTGCTGGTCGGATTCGGCTGAATTCCGACTCTCTTGGCTATGTGAGGGTTAAGCCACACAAAGAGCATGCTTTTTTCTTTTTTGCAGCGCAGGTTATTCTTGGAAATAGTGCAGTAAACCTGTGAAAACGTTGCAGAACCTGCAAATAAAGTGATTCTAGTTTTTCAGATTTGACTGGATTTTTTTCTCAAAAACTCGTAATCTCCTGAACCTCCCTTTATCAACAAAGGAATTAGGAAAGAAATATCTGAACGTGCCTTTATCTCAGTGGGACCTAAATATGATTCAAGACCACTGAGAATTTATGCAAAGAAAAGCGGGCAGGGCCGGGTGTACCAATCTCTTTTTTGAATTTTACCAAGTAACTGATCTCTCTGCCCCTTTTTGTCTATGTTACAGATCTCCATACAACAAATTATCCTGATGACAAAATACATGCAGATCCTTCCCTTCTCAACAACCCTAATACTCATTTTGTACCATGAATGAACAGTGAAAACAGAAGGATTGAATAAGGATTGAAGAAAGAAGAGGGGGAACTAGTATTTGGAAGTTCCTAAGCTTTAGTGGCTTGTAATGGTGCAGCTGTTTTTCTGGCTGTGATTTGCTCATAGAGGTCTCTGATTTTTAGCCCAACTATGGTCTGGAATAGACCAGTGCCATTGTTGCTTCCGGGGAATTCGGAGTGCTTCAGCATCTGCTGGGTGACTTCACCATAGAATTTTGTGGAGAGGTTGCTCAAATGGCTTTCCACATAGATGAGCTCATCTAGTCTGTCAAATTGCCCATCCATCTCCAACACAGACACCTGCAATTCCAAGCACGTAGGAGTCAGTCTTAAGTTCAATAAAGACTGCAACTTTTGGAGAATGAATGGAAAAAATTGTTGATGATTCCATATAATATTGAAATGATAATAGCTCCCAGCATTTGGGTCGTGAAAAAATTCAAAAAAGTGCATTCACGTCGTCCTCAATCGAAATGTCACGTGAACATCCTAAGTTCTGACAAGTTTATCCATCCTCAATATATCTACTTGAATATTACGTGAAACCATTGTCATTCAAGAAATTTGCAAGGATCAAGTCGTTAAAATGTGAAATGTGGTGCGCAATCCAAGTCATTTGCAGTATTCACTAGTTCATGTACATTTGGGTTTTTAACAGCTTTTTCTGGACCTGAATGAGAAATTTTTTTATTGTTCAGCTGAAGAAGACTGTCATCAAACAGAGTATTAACAGTGAGGAGAGAACAAAATCAAGTGATCTTCGAGATATATACCTCGTGGCCGAAGTAACTCTCCGGGCCATAAGTGAACTTGATGCCGGGGTAAGAGCAAGTGAGCTTTCTTCCACACGGGATCCAAGAGATGGTCGAGCCCTCGTCAAACAGGTATACCGGGTTGAAATACTTCACACCCTCTTTCATTATCAATCTCACTCTAAGAATCTTCCCTTCATTATCACCAGGAATTAGCTGGGTTGGCAGCACTTCAATCACTGCATCTGCATACTGCTTCTGTGGGTCTGGGCAAAAGACAAGAAAACAAACGAGCACATGTTAATGAATACACTGTCAGTAGGCATGGCGAATGGAAATTTCAAAGCAAGCATTTCACAATGTTCGACATATATAAACATGTGCCATGCTGTCAGAAAAGCGAATTTCGGTTCGGATCAAACAGTTACTTTGGGGAACATAAGTACAGAGAGTGAATATATATAGGGGAGTTTTAATATCACTATAAAGGGGATCACTCTAATGTAGTTGAAAGATTGTTCCCCTTTATAAGGAGGGCCAAAGGTGATGACACTTTAGAGTGGCCCTAATCGGAGAAACTTGTGGGATCCTTTCAGTTGGCATTTGTTCAAAGGTCAGTCTCGAAATCTAGTACATTTATATGAGATGAATCAATCCCAATCAAGGCACAGCAGTGTAGTTTAGGGAGTGATTTTGATTCACCTATATAGGCTTCAAAATCTGGCTTTCGGGCTTCAATGCTAGCTTTGATGCTCTCGAGACTGTGTCCTCGCTCAGCCATGTCCCTCTGCAATTCATCGCTTATTTTAGGATTACTGGAAATGAATTTAGCAGGAGAAACAATAGCAGGCTTTTCCCTGAAACAGATCAAGTACCTGGATTTTCCATGCAAATTTGACCTCATTGCTGATGTCCAAATATATGCTGAAGTCCAGCAAGTCCCTGACGCGCTGGTCGAACCTGAACATGCATAATTATGTTAGTTTCCTTTGGTCTTGAACATCCATCCAAGAGCGGGCACATGCGGGCGCATAAGTCTTCTATTGTTTCTCATAAATGAACTGCCCTTGCGTAAAATTACCGTGGTATATTTTCTTATAGTTGATCTATGGAGTACGTTATAGTTGAAAAATATTTCATCATCATCTTCTCCAGATCTTGGTAGAGTACATATTCCATGGCAACTTTGTGAATTTGTTAATCTATTAAGACAATCACATTTCCAAGATCTAAATGCAACCTAATTCTAAGGTTCAAGAGAAACATGGGAGCCCACGATTTGTTAGGCTGTAATTTGCTGAAATTTTTTATGGTTCAATTAGAATTGAATCTATCCTTGGACTGATAAAGAGTTCATTCCCTCAGCTCAGTCTGTTTGCCATAAATGAAGGGGCATAGGAGTGAAATTGGGCCGGTGCGAGGCCATCAGAAAAAAGGTGATAAGGACACAGCATCCTCCTTAGCCACAGAAAATCCTGCTTGAGGCACTATTTTGGTTTCTGATATCTCTTGTTATCCGAAAACTCAAAACTCTTCCCGTCCTCCTACATAATTCTACTTACACTCTAAATCAGAATCCACAACATATCAGCTTGATTAATCCTTCTCAACGGTGCAGAATAATAGATGACTATTAGACCATCTTCTAAACAAAGAGAAGAAAGAAGAGAGTTGCAATCTGAAGATAGGACTTACATTGGGTGAAGTCCCTCAATGACCAGGATCTTGGGAGGCTTGATGAGCTCAGGAGGGTCCAAGAGGCCAGTGACATGGTTATAGATAGGCTTGTCCACAGCCTTGCCTTCCTTCATTGCCTTAACCTGTTCGTACATGAGATCAAAGTCGTTGGCCCTTGGGTCAAGTGCAGTCACTCCCTTCTCTTTCCTCCCAGTCCTGTCCAGGGAATGGTAGTCGTCGAGGCATATCACGGTGGTTGTGTCACTGATGAGGGTGTTCGAGTCCGGGTTGCCTCCCTTCGGCGGCTCGGCGGCGCCCCCGAAGACGCTGGTCAGCCTCCTCATGAAGGTGCTCTTGCCACAGCCTGAGTCAGCTGCTAGGCCAATCACCAGCGTGTCCCCTGCGCACCTGATCACATATGGGACTGCGGCGATGCCTCTGTTGGTGACCCTCTTGCCACTGTTGTAGAACAAGATTTGCTTCTTCTGGTTGAACCCCAAGTGGGTCTTGGAGGGTGTGGAGATTGAGCATGTCGAGTGGAAGGATTGGGTTGTGTAGACTGTACAAACCGCCATTTCTCTTGATTCTCGTTCCCTCCCTCTCTCTGCCTAGAGAGCAATTCTAAGTCTTTGAACAGGGCGAGAGTTGTTATATGATCTTGGTTGGTGGGTATATACCAGGTAGGTTCTTGGATAGAATGGCCTCTGGTTTCAATGAACCAATTTGGAACACAAGTTCCCGAGCGAGGTGGATTTTGGATGGAGAGTGGGGTGCTGTGTCTTTTTGATGGAATACAAAAATGAAGACTGTCAGCTTGACGGATGGAGGCTTATGTGTCCTTTTGGGATGAGTTTCTGTGGCTACACCTTGGTTCGGACAAAACTTTGGGATGTGATCTTGAGGTGGCAGGAGAAAGGAACATGGGTGGCCTAGATGGGCTGCATAGACTCTCTTTGAAACAATCGTTGAAAAGTAAAAATACTACTATACAAGATATTTCTCTCAGTTAAATTTTGAGAAATGGCCTTCATGAAGAATATTTCTGAGAGAGATTAATACAAAGGTACGGAAAAGCTTGGTGGTCATTTGATGCGGTTTGGATATTTGGCAGGACACATGGCGTGACGCGGTTGGCTGGCTCAAGATGAGGAGTGTAAGGTTGTGGAATGGCGTGAGAGGTTATGGAGGTCCTCTTCCCCCCATGAGAGTTTTGTACTCATTCGATCGAGAGTGTATGGAATGGCTGAACTCTAGCATTCTATCTCCAGCTAAAAATAAAAAGGAAAAAAAAATGCAGTATTCTGGTGGTTATATTGGAAAGCACAAACTTCAAGCTTAGCCACACCACGACCAGAGATGGGCAAGAAAGGGAAGGAGAAAAGAGAATTAATTGAACATCATGGTCAAGGAGGGTGAACAAAGGGTGCATGCGAGACACTAGTGTGCTACGTATTGGTAATGCTCTAGTACATACACACACGTCATGCTTGTGTGCAGTTGAGCATGGTCAGGGAGCTTTTTTGCATTTGAAATACCTATTTGGAATTTTCTTTAGTAATATAACATCCGAACTTAATTTGATGGAAAAATTACTAAAAAAGTCATAAATATTTTAATTGTGCCAATTTAGCTTTAAATCTTTTGACAATTTATTAAAAATAGTTCTTCCGGTGAATTTTAACTGGAAAATACTAATGTGATGGTCTAGTAAGTACCTATTGTCCTATGTGGTGTACCGGTGCTGATGTTGATAATTTTTAAAATTTTTAATTTATTTTCCATTTCTTCTCTTTTCATTTTTTTTTTCTTTTCACTAGTCTTAGGTGATGATTGGCTACTAGTGATGCCTAGAAAGGGCTACGCGAGGGTTGCCCTTGCCTAAACTAGCGAGGCCTATTGTTGCCGACCACAGGGAAGGGACAGCCTTGCCTAGTCAAGGTGACCCCCCTCCACGCTCTTTCTAGGCATCACTGGTCGCCAACCATTGCTTGAGAACAACCATTGGCTAAAAGGAAGAAAATAACAGAAAAATGAAAAAAAAAAAAAAAAAAAAAAAAAATCAGAAAAGTTTAACAAAAATTGTCCACATTAACGCCCCTACGTTACATGGGATGATTGATGTTAATTGGGCTGCCACGTTAACATTTTTAGGTCAGAATTGACTGAAAAAGTATATTAATAAATCGTCAAAAGGTTTAGGATTGAATGATATATTAAAATATTTATAATTGAATTTATATAAATGTAATAGTTTTAGAACTTTTTGGGTAATTTTCCCCTAATTTGACTAATCTCTAAATGAGGATGAAAAGCAAACCTCCTATCCAGGGCATCAAATAGGACTCTACTAAAGTGGACTGGGTTTGAGCCTTTATATTACTTTGAGTGAGATGTGATTCCGACTTGAAATCAGCCTCATCCAAACCAAACACTTTTAGCTAATTGATAAGGGATAATATCACGAAAAATTATAAATCGATACTCTGTGATACATATATCTAAGACTAATTTTTGTGCCATAAAAGTCACAAATTAGTATACCCATGACATATCTATCTTGTAAATATTTTTGGATCACAAAATAATCTCAAACTGGTACATCTTTGATAATCTATTTTTTGTTAGCTTTCATCAAAATCTCCGTGAAATTTTTGATGTGGCAATACTCAAGGTATGCGACTTGTTTGATGTGAATTCAATGTAGAAGTTCAACATAAGTGGCTCTCTGAAAAAATGTTTTTGTGGGGAAGCCTGATCTGAAGAAAGTGAATTGAGATTGGGACGGAAGAATTAGTTTTCTTTCTTTTGTCCCCCCAAATCACCAAAATCTGAGGGTGAAGGAGTTCTTGTCTGGAAGGGAAGTTGCCGGAAATGGTGTCTATGGCCATCAAGAGGGTGTCCATGAAGATAAGATGAGGGGGAATTTGCAAGGTTTCATGGGTTCTTCACTCAAGAGTAAATATCATTTGGACTTCGCATTTTCCATGGCAAATTTTGCGAAGAGATGCGTTGCCAATGATATGAACGTTCGCCTCGAGATGACTGAAGTTTCAAGACTTTCCAAGATCTTCTTTTCATTGCTGAATTGGGCTCCATAGGATGAGCTTGATCAATCAGGGTCAATAAAGTATTTTTGTTTTTAGTTTTATTTATTTATTTTAGTGTCTGTGTGCAGATCTAGCTTCCCAAAATGCCGTTGTTTTGGGAGAGCCATTTATGCTACATTTTCGCATCAAGTGAGTCACTTATCACGTGCATTTCACTTCAGTAATTTAAAAGGTATATTGACATAAGCTAATGGATGGTAGACTTGTCATCGGTTTCGGGGGTTTTTAGGGACATGAAAATTAATTTTGAATAAATGTGGATGTACTAATTTAGGGTGATATTAACCCAAAAAAATTAATAATTCGTAGTCTTTTCTTTAATTTAAATGTTCACTAAGCAAAAGTGATCTTCACTTACACTAAATTACAAAATATTGGTTAAACATCAATGTGCAAATAATATCTAGCAAGTATAAGTACTAATTAAACTTTTAATTTGTCTTAATTTCACTTGTACCTCGTTCAGTTAAAATGAATATAAACTAAACAAACATAAACTTAATAATAAAACTCATTTCTTGATAACACTTTACTTTTACTTTTCTAAATACAAGACAAGACTATCATTCTTGACTGAGCATTTCACATTAACATAAGATAAAAAGATGATTTCAAATGGAAGAAATATATATTATCAAGCACTACCTTTTTTCACTAATAATGAAAAAAGAAAGGCACGTAGATATATCAATTACGAAAAAACAAATGATTTTTATATAGCTTTTTTTATTCTATCCATAGCCATCCAAATGTTATTTTCATACGAAAGCAGTTCTCTCTCTCTCTCTCTCCAATTATACTGTTTCAGCCTAAGAAGCACCGACACTCTCTAGAAGCTTTTGTGTCGTGTCCGACATTTCGACACGTGTCCGACATGTTCCGATACGCGGTCAACGAGTGTCAGAGAATCTGACTTGTGATCAACTCTTCCCGACACGCTC
This sequence comes from Eucalyptus microcorys, assembly GCA_014182515.1. Lineage (NCBI taxonomy): Eukaryota > Viridiplantae > Streptophyta > Magnoliopsida > Myrtales > Myrtaceae > Eucalyptus > Eucalyptus microcorys. The sequence continues at coordinate 9,860,200 of CM024566.1, forward strand.
CGGCACACGAGTCTGAAATTCCGACACGTGATTTTGACATGCACAGGGTCAATTTTAAAATTTTTTAATACTTGAGGGGTCAAAATGTAAATATATGAAAAAATAATGAAAATAACAAAAATAAAGGGGAAAGAAGAAAATTTTTACTCTCAAGTTTCTCACTAATAAGTTCTGATCTTTTTGTGAGTGACGATTGAACGCCCCTCTTCTCGTCAGTGTCATTCCGTTGCCCCCACATACTTAAAGTTATAATTTTTTTTTGCTTCTTTCCGCCTCTCATAAGCATCGCTTGCGAGTTGTCTTTTTTGTCTATGTTATTAGCTTGTGAGTTATCTCTCACATTTTTCGTGACGAATTTAGTGATTTCCTTTTCTTTTGGTCATACTTCGAGAGTTCTTGTCTTGGATTTTCATTTTTCTCGAACCTTGTTTTACAGAGGAGTTCCAAGCTAGTCTATATCATGAACTCCGAACTCAGTCTAGGACTATAAGAAATCTCACTAATCTCCGACAAGTATAAGAAAACAAAACATGTTCCTTCAAGTTTACTCTTTCATATTTGCAATATTTGAATTTCTTGTTCAATCTCTGTTAAATTAAAACAATGAATGATATTAACAAATGTGGATTAATATTTTTAGTATAAATTAATTCTATGCTCTTTTTATTATTATTTATTTATTTTTGTATTTATATATAAAAATATATATTTAATATGTAACGTGTCGAACGTGTCGGAATTCTCTATTTTTGAAAATGACATATCGACGTGTCGTGCTGTATCAACTTCATAGGTTTCAGCAATCTGAAATTTAAGCTATATCAACGCACAGAAGCAACAGCAAGAGGCCATTCCTAATACAAGCCCAGATCATCATGATCTTCCCCAAGGATGACCATCGGGCCTATGATTTTTGTAAGTATTGCTGAATGAGGCCCAATCCAATGACTTTCGGCTTTGCAGAGAACTCAACCCATCAAGATCCTCGAACAGCAACGACTCAAGACCAAGAGAGGGAGGGAAGAAACCTAAGACCTACTCATTCTCAACTTGCATGGCAGTCGCAAGCTGAGGTATTGTCTGGGAGGACATTCATAATGAGCTGAGATGGTGACAGGCGATGCCAAAACCGCAGGGCAAAGTGGGAAGATCATGATAACAGTTACAGTCCAGACATGTGTTATGGGCCAACAGTTTATTGACTGGTGAGCGAAGAACACCAGGTAAGACTTCCTTCTATAGTTGTTCCTAAGAAGTTAAGAACATGATGGCAAGTAGAATATATCTTATTGAACTGTACCACGCCCAATGTTGTTCTCGATTCACCAGGCGCCGCACGGGTTGTTCTGTAGCTAAGGAACTGCTGGCCAGTGACACATGCATGGAGGAGATTGTGGAAGTAGTTGGAAGGAGGAGGAATTGCCCAAGCAGAGTATAAGCATAAGGATCCGTTCAGCCTATGATAATACTCTGTTGTGATCGGCTCAAATTGGGGACTTGAGATAGCTAAGGGATTGCTGGGTGGACACAAATAGTCTCCTAACGAGGTGACCCTTTTCGTTTTGCGCAAACTCCTTCGAATCTGACTAATTACAACTTGATTTTTTATTTTACTTTGTTATCATTTTGGAATCATCACTAACCTATTTACTAGACTGGTTAGGAGTTTGGTGGTTGATAAATTATGTAGGTGGGCTTTGGTGGTTTTTGAGATGGTGACGAAGTCAAAGCAGCTGCTTAGGAGAAAATCTTTTTCGAGTGTGTAAAGTGAGTCCCCAGGAGAGAGAGAGAATTAGGAATTTATAAACAACTCTAGGGTTATTTCATGTCTTATTTAGGTATCAACAAACTCTATCAATCTCGTTATCTTAAAGTTTCTGATAAATGTGTCCTTTTACATTTCATATCATATTTGGTTTTCACATGTCTATAGATTTCAATTTCATTTTTTGTTCCAAGCTTTCTTTTCGCAATGTTGCTTGCGAAAACTCGTGTAGGGCGTTATCTAGTGTTTCCACTCGAATGTATATAAACATCTTTCAATTTTCTGCAACTGCTGCTCGGTTCCAGTTTGATTTCTTGCTTTTACTTTCAACGATGCTTAACTTCCCGCACGATTCCCGCAAATTTCCATTCCTTTTAAGTTTCCCGCAGTTCAATTTCCTTTTCAAAAACACATTTTTTTTTTTTCCCACCGTTTCCGATCTTGCTCTCGGGAGTTTTCACGTCTTTAACAGGGAAGGCGTAAAATCCGTAACATACTAAGTGGCGTGGTAGACTACAAAAGAACTTTAAACAATTGAATCATAGTTGATTGAAGCTTTGGAAAAAAAAACAGTTCTTAACAATCCCTTCGAAACGCCAAATCAAGTCGTCAAGGATCAATCACAACAACTTCCTTTCCAAACCAAACTAGGAATTGCTCTTAAAGGTATGGCCTTTCTCAATGTAACACCAAATTGCTCTTGCATATCCAAACTCTCGGGCGCCATTCCCTCAGGAAGTTTCCAATTAAACGATTGAACCAGCGAAGCTACCATGAGATGAACCATCCGGAGAGCGAGCGGCAATCCGGGGCAGATCCTTCGGCCTGCGCCGAATGGGATAAACTCGAAATCCCTCCCCTTGTGATCCACATTCGACCCCAGGAACCGCTCGGGCGTAAACGACAATGGGTCTTCCCAATAGCTCGGGTCTCGCCCTATGGCCCATGCGTTCACCAGGACTTGCATGCCCTTCGGGATGACGTACCCGCACACCTCTGCATCGTTCTTGGATCTGTAAGGGAGGAGGAGAGGCGCCGCCGGGTGGAGACGGAGCGTCTCCTTGACGATTGCTTGGAAATACGGGAGGTGGCGAGTGTCCGATTCTTGAACCGGCCTCTCGATGCCGATGGCAGCGACAAGCTCGTCTCTTGATCTTTGGAGGAGGCTCGGATTGTGGAGGAGTTCCGCCATCGCCCATTCCGTCGTAAGAGCAGATGTGTCGCTTCCGGCGATGAATAGATCCTGCGTTAAGTACATTGACAATCCATCTTGAATTTTCACTGTCTTTCAAAATTCTACCCGCCATGAGAAATTGGTTGGTGCTAACAACTTTTCTGTTTAAAAATTGTTCCAGGGAACGAAAATAGAAAAAAGTGTTTACATTCCTAAATAATTTTTGAATAAAAAAACACGTTTGGTAAACTTGTTCCGGGAATAAAAAATGAATAGAAACACGTTTGGTAAATTTGTGTTCTTTTTTTGTTTCTTTTCATTTTTTAATATTTTTATTTTATTTTTATTTTTTTCTTCTTTTGGCCGGTCGTCGGCCTCGGCCATGGCCAGCGACCGGCCGGTGACTGGCCGACGGCCTCACCCAGCCACGGCGAGGCTTGGCCTCGCCTTGGCTAGGTGAGCTCGAGCTCGCCTAGATCCGGTGAGCTTGAGCTCGCCTAGCCAAGGCGAGGCCGAGCCTCGCCAGGGGCTGGCGACGCTTGGCCTTGCCGGGGGCCGGCGACGCTTCGGCGAGGTCACCGGCCAAAGAAAAATGAAAAAGAAAAGAAGAAAAAAAAGAGAAGAAAAAGAGAGGAGAGAGAAAATTTGTTCTTAAAAATTGTTCCAAAAACAAGAAACACGTTTTTCTTATTTTTTGTTTTTGTTTCAAATGTGTTACTGGGAACAAAAAAAATAGATTTGGAACAAAAACGTAAACAAACGCGTTTTTGTTCTTTTTTTGTTCCTTGGAACATAAAAATAGAAATTTTGTTCATAAACAAAAATAAAGAACATTAACAAACAGGCCCTAATTGACTCTAATATAGTCCATTTCTAGTAACTTTTTCATGAACAAGGGCTTCAAAGATGTCAGGTCTAATTAGTTTTACTAATACAAGATCTCTGTGGCAGTTTACCTAATATATATATTTCAATATATATCTAATGATATCTAATGATATCTAATACTGTAATTAGACATGCCAGGCAACTCTTACCTACTGATTAATTTAATACAAGTGTTGAAGATCATAATCTTATAATTAACAGATGAAAGAGGCAACATGAATCAGGAAGATTGCCACGCTGCTATTTCTTAAATGGTCGTCGCTTCCTCGTATGCATTATAAGATATTCAACGACCCCTCAAAGTTTATTATGACCAGGGAAAATGCAATTAACAGAAATTATGTTTTGGGCATTGGTACTATGTTAAAACAAAATTTACCATGTTGATTATCATCTAACCTGCGCTAAATTTTAGGGTTTGCTTTATCATAGAAAAAAATAAATTCATGAATCTGATCGCATCGTTTTATCATTATCAATCATAACCCAAAAGTAAAAACTGGAAGATTCTCCCCATGCATAAATATTACCACATGCGGTTAACGAACCTCAATGTTGATGGAGATTGTTTAAGAGTACTCACGAATTATGGTGATCTAGTTTCGATGCTAATTAGATGTTTAGCAATTGTAAATAGAGAAGCACATTTCGCAAAATGGCCACTTGGACAATTAGTCTCGCAATTCATAGGAAAATCAGTACTTACCTCAACTTTAAAAAGAAAAATGGCCAAGTTCTCTTTACTTTGCAAAATGTGCAGGACAATATTCGTTGAAATTGAGTTAGTGAGTGATATAACAAAATATAATTGAGTGTACGATTGGTTAGAATATATATACGAGGCAGCTATAGCTTGCCCATGTATCTAGTCAAAATTTGATTCGAATCCACTAGCAATAAGTTATTTCATCACCAGAATATAGATTGACAAATAAGCATGGAGGGAGAAAGGCATGGAATAGCCAATAGATGACAAAATATCGTTACCTATCAAAGTAGCAATTATGGCTAATGTTTTGCGGTGGAGTTAAAGGCATAGTAAAACCCAATTTTCCTCATGTAATGGAGAAATAATGGAATTTTTTTTTTAAAACTGATGATACCTGTTTTACCTGACTTTCTGATAATTAGATTTGGGAGCTCTGATGAGTACATACTTCTATTTAGTAAAGATCTCTACTTCCTTAACTATTAAGTTTCGATCTACGCTTACCAGGATCAATGGCTTGATGGTTTGCCGGGTAAAATCGGACCCCTCTTCTTCGCACTGATCCAGAAGCACATCCAAGAAATCGCCGCTCTTCGACGATCCCGGCGAGCCCGTTGCCCTTTCTTTCAAACGCTTGTCGATGATCTCGTCGAATATCTCGTGCAACCTCACGTAGGCCGGCTGGATGTGTCGCTTCACGCCTAGCAGATCGAACCGCCGGACCGCAGGGAAATAGTCCGACAGGTTCGGCTTCCCGGCATCCTCCATGATCCTCCACACCAGGTCCTTGAACTCCTGAGCCGTTTGGAATTCCGGGTCGACGATGTCAATCGAGAACATGGTGCTCGACATGAGGTTCAAAGTCGTGGCGAAGGCCAATTGGCCTATGTCGACCTCTCTGCCCAGCTCGCAGGATTTCTTGATGTGGGTGACGAGTTGGTGGACCTTCTGGTGGCGCAGGTGCTGGAGGGCGTCCAGGCGCTGGGCGGTTAACATCTGGGTGCTGCACACGCGGCGCCGGGCCCGCCACCGCTGGTCGCCCGGGACCCACGCGAGGGTGAACTCCGGGTTTGGCTGCGCGGTGATCACGTCGGGGACTGCCCGGTCAGAGAAGTTCTCATCGTGCTTCTGGAGGGTCTCCCGGGCGGCCTCCGGGGACGAGACGACGACGCTGGTCACCAAGCCGAGGCGGAGGGTCATGACAGGGCCGTGACGCCTGGCCATGTTGAAGAGGGATTCATGGGGCCGGGCACCAAGCTGGAGGAGCGAGCCAAGGAAGGGGAGGCCGGCCGGGCCGGGGGGGAGGTTCCTGGGTTTGGATGGGAGGAGGAAGGGTTTGAGGAAGAGGAGGGAGATGAGGAAGAGGAAGAGGAAGAGGAAGAGGTAGAGTTCCATTGCAGAGTGTTGTGTTGTGGCTTCGGTGATCGGAATTGGAAAGGGAAATGATTAGCTAAAGGGAAATGATTAGCTAACTGTACCGTTGGCTTATGAAACAACAAACGGTGAACTCTCTACCACACATTTTCCCATGCATGTGCAAGTATCCACATGCTTGTGCTGGAGAAAGAAAAGTTTTGTGTTGGGTGTTTGGTTCAGCATTTCCAAGATTTTCTTTAAGTTTGGTTGACTTTGGTTTTTTTTTAAGATTTACCCAAAGCTCAACTTTGGGCTTTTAGCATTTTGCCGAATGAAATTATTTACCAAATACACCGCATTTCCCCAAGTAGCTTTGAGCCTTCAGAATATTGCGTTGGACCAAAATCGAACAAACGAAAACATACGTATCGTCATGCTAGAGGGACCAGGAAAGGGAAATGTCTCAATTATGGAAAGTAGAATTCGTGAGGGTCTTTTCGAACGATCTGTTCTGGTGTTTTTTCTTTTTCGGTCTTGGCTTGGTCTCGATTTTCTTTGTCTTTTTATATTTCGTTCAAGTCGCCGGGGTAACGCGGGGGTGCCATGCGTGTCGGTTACTATTGACCATGACCGGGATTGGTGATTCGGGATGTATTAGGGCTGTCAGAATGGTGATATATGAGTAGCTCAATTTTGAAAAAATTATCTTAAATGAGTTATAAACTGAAAAGCTAAAATAAATGGTCTTAAATGAGTTGAGTTTAAACCCATTTTCAACTCATTAACTCACCCAATTAGGTTTACCCACACTCTCTCTTCCTCTTATAAAATTATTTTTAAAAAATCGAAGTTATTTTTTATTCTTCTTTTTCCTTTTATTTTTTTCTTTCTTCTTCCTTCTTCCATTTCCTTCATGGGTGGCTGGTGAATGTGACAACCGGCCAGGTGAGCTCGAGCTCGCCAATCGGGTGAAGCCAAGACCTTGCTAACAACTCATGAGGTTCAAGCCTCGTCAATCTAGTGAGAATCAAGCTTGTTGAGCTTGGGTGAGCTTCAACGAGCTTGAATTTGGTGAGGCTTGAGCCTCATTGATCTGGCTTTGACAAGGCCGAGACTTGGCTAAGGATTGTTGAGGCTTGAGCATTGCCGATCCAGCAAAGCTTGGCAAGCTCGAGCTCGCTGATCTGCCGAGGCTGAGACCCCGATGAGGATTGGCGAGGCTCGAGCCTCACCGATTCTACAAGCCTCGAGCTCGCTTTGCCGGCCTTGGGCAAGCTCCAACAAGCTTGCCCTCACCGAATCTAGCGAGGTGGAGCCTCGCCTGAGGCCAGCGAGGTTCGGCTCACTGGCCGTCGCTCTGGTTGGTGATCGGCGAAGGAAAAGGAAAAAGAAAAAGAATATAAAACATGATTTTTTAAAATAAAAATAATTAGAAATTCGATTTAAAAAAGTAAAAAAATAAAAAAAATTGAAAAATGAATGCAATCCAATTTTTCAATTTTTTTAAATTTATTTTCAAATTTCAAGTAAATATCGAAAAATATTGTTATTTTTTGATAACATGACTTCGTAAAAATATTTTTCACGAAAAAAAGAGAGCCTCAATATTTAAAAAGAATTGTAAAAATCGTCCATTAAATTTGTATTTAATGAAAGAGTTTTAGCAATATCATTTATAAAAAAAATCATAAGAAATAAGCTTTCATAGCTTTAGAAGTATTTTAGCAATACAATCTTTAAAAAAAGTCACAATAGTAAGTTTTCCTAAATTTGGCTAAATATGGAAATATGTTAGTAATATGGATCAGGTTGAGTATGGATTGTGTATGGGTTGGGTCGGTATGGATTAAAAAATTTACACTGCATGAAAATGAGTCAAAACGATTAAATTGGTTGATATGGGTTGGACCATTTTCGATCCAACCTAAACCCAACCCAACCCATCCATTTGGCGGCCATAGTGGTGGGTTGACAAAACGAGTTGCAAGTCCAGGCCCACCTCCAGCCGACTTAGTATATAATTTGCATCATTTGGATTCTATTGAGTTCACTTTGAGTGCCAGCACCAAATTGCATTATAGAATAATTGATTGCAATGGAATTATAGTTTTTTGTTTGTTTGTTTGTTTAATATAATAAAAAATCTCATATTGGTATATCTATATAACAAATTTACTTTGAACTTAAGTAACAAAAAAATCTCAAATTGGTACACCTACAACAAATTTACCTCAAATTAGTTTTTGGGTTATCAAAAACCTTCAAATTAATGCATTTGTTATATATTTTCCCTTTGTTAACTTTTGTCAAATTTTACCATGAAATTGCTAAGTCGAACAATACATAACAATAACTCAATTGACATGATAAGTCTACATGAAAATGCACATCGGTTTCCAATAAATTTGTTATAGGCATACTGGTTTGAAGTTAAAAATTAGTTTGGTATAACTTTATGACATATATAAAGGTTTGGGGTAAAATTTTGTACTCATTCGATTGAGAGAATGCATGGAATGATTGAACTCTAGCATTCTATTTTTAGCAAAAAAGAAAAAGAAAAAAAATGCAGTATTCTGGTGGTTATATTGGCAAGCACAACCTTTAAGATTGGCCACACCACAACCATAGATGGGCAAGAAAAGTGAAGGAGAAAAGAGAATTAATTGAACATCATGGTCTAGAGGAGTCAACAAAGCATGTGTATATGAGACACTAGTGTGTTATGTATTGGTATTGCTCTCGTACATACGCACACATCATACGTTTGTATGTAGTTGAGCAAGCTTAAGGAGGTCATAGAGCTTTTCTGGGTTTGAAATACCTATTCATAATTTTCTTAAGTAATATTAATATTCGAACCTAATTTGACAAATCTCAGAATTAGGATGGAACCCGTGCATCAAATAGGACTCTACTTCAAGGGGGAGCAGGTTTGAGCCTCTAGATTACTTTGAGTGAGATGTGACTCGAACGTGCAATTGGCCTCGTCCAAATCAATGTCTTTAACTAACTATTGGGGGTCCGATATAAAGGGTAATATCACCGAAAATCATAAATCAAAACCTCATAACACATTTATTTAAAACTAATTTTTGTGCCACAAAAAATCATAAACTAGTATGCCCAAGACATATCTATCCCAAACTTATTTTTGCGTTACAATTTTTTTTTTAAAATTGTTACGCATGTGACAAATCTATTTTCTTTTAGATTTCATCATATATCTCTAGGAAATTGTTGATGTGGTAGCATATGAGGGAAGCAACTTGTCTGAGGTGGATTAGATGTGGAAATTCAACATAAATGGCTCTTTGAATGTTGTCGCTGTGGGTAGGGGTGTGCAACTGGACCGGGTATACTCGGGAACCGGACTGTCCCACCCGGAAAACAGGGTCGGGAACCAGTTCCCATTGAAACCGGTCCGGGAACCGATTCCCAAAATTCGAAATTGGTTTAAACCGGTTCGGGAACAGGTTTCGAGTAATTACCCACCCGGAAATAGGTTCCCGAATCGGTTTTGGAATCGGTTCCTTGACTGGTTTTGTAAGTAGAGGTCCAAAATCTTTTTTATTTCCTCCAATTTCTATTCTTACTCCGACAATCACATGACGTTTTTCCTCTTGATTCTCTCAAACACGCACGACACTCCTCCTTTGTCGTTCCTCTTCCTCACTTGCTTCCCTCCCTCACTGGCTCCCTCTCGCACCGTCCAATGGACGGACGGTGTTCGTCGCCGCCAAATTCTTGTGTATCACATGGATTGACTCGCCTAATTTCTCTTTTGTAGGAGGAGTTATGCTTGCGTAAATGAGTAGCTTCATGTAGTAGTTGTGGGAATAAGACTAATATTAGACCCATGTTTGTTGCTAATTCTTTGCCTTATAATTTTATTTATTATAATTAGCCCTGTGGATCCTTAATTTTTTGTTTAGTCAAAAAGTTCATGTATTTATTTATTACAAGTGCTTAATGTTTCAATACAAATTAGGAATATTACGTTATTTTCTCGCATATTAATATAACATTCGAAGTCGTATATGATATCGGGAGATTGCAAAATAAGTTCCAGTGGAAATAGGGTTGACCTTGGAACCAGATCGAAAAAAAAAGGGTGAGTTGGGTATAGGGTCCAATACAAACATGGTTAGGTATAGGGTCCAGAAAATGAGAATCGGTTTTAACAGGATCGGGTATAGGGTTCAGGTCTAAACCATACCCACCCTGGACCCGATCACCCCTAGCTGTGGGGTAGGCCGGTACGAACAAAGTGAATTGAGATTGGGAATTAGGGCAAAATTAGTCTTGTTCCTTTTGTGTCACCCAAATCACCAAAATCTTAGGGCAAAGGAATTTTAGCATATTTCCAAAACATGAGAGAAGCCTTGTATGGAAGGGAGGTTGTTGGAAATGGTGTTTGTGGCCATCAAGAGGGTGTTCATCGAGAAAAGGTGAAGGGGAATTTGCGAGGTTTCGTAGATTCTTCACTCAATAAATATTTATAATTTGGACTTCGCATTTTCCATGGCAAATTTTGCAAAGAGATGTGTTGCCAATGATTTGAATGTTCGCCGTGAGGTGGCCGAAATTTCAAGACTCTTTCCACGATCTTCTCTTCCTTGCTGAATGGGGATCCATAGGATGAACTTGATCAATTTTGACCAAATTGCTAATGTGGCATTTTTTCGATGAGATAAGTGCAAAATGATGTCGTTTTAGCGATGATGTAGCTAGATAAGTGCAAAACGATGTCATTTTGGCATTGGCATTGATGTGGCCCCAAAATTGATTTTTAATATAATTATTAATTAAAATAAATTAAAAAACTAAAAAAACAGAAGAAAAAGAAGAAGGGGGAACATGTTCGGTGAGAGCTGCCCCTCCTTGCCGTTCCCGTTGTTGCTAGAAATGGTTGGTGACGGTGTGCTAAAGGTTGGCCGGGGTCACCGGCCACTACCTAGTGTCCGGTGACCATGGTCGGGGTGAGGGTTGCGGCCTTCTTCGAGATTCGGTGAGGGTCGTCGGCCCTCGCCTAGAGGGGCCAAAGGACGTCGTTGGCGGTGGCGGCCGTCGCTGTTGTGGCGGCTAGGGTTGTTGGCCATTACCTAGGGCTCGATGACTTTAGCCGACACTTGCTCCATTGTCACCGAGCCTCCCTGACGAGGGTAGGGCATTGGTGGTGAGGGTTGTGCAAAGCTCCTGTGAACGCTTACTTTAGTTCTCTTTTTTTAATATTTATTCATTTTAATTAATATTTATATTAAAATTCAATTTTGGGGCAGAACGGCGTCATTTTTGTCAAATCATTGCTGAGTTAGCTTCCAATAAGCCACGTAGATCACATATATTATTAAAAAAAATATCAAGTTGAATTTCTGGCTACTTTTGCCAGAATTGGGACTGAAGTGTCCCATTTTTTTAAAAAAGTGATACTTGAGAGTACCTTTTGAAACTTTTGATACTAAAATGTCCACCAAGAATGCCAAGTTTTGGCATTCTTGGTGTATTTATTTTTATTTTTTATTTTACTCTTGGTGTACTTTACCCGAATGTTTACTAAGCAAAAGTGATCTTCACTTACGCGAAATCACAAAATGTTGGTTACACATCAGTTTGCAAAAAACGTTTGGCAAGTTAAGTACTAAATAAACTTTTAATTCGTGTCAGGTGTAATTTTCACCTATAAGCCGTCCTGTTAAAATAAATAAATTAAATGAACACAAAATTAATAAGAAAACTCATGCCTTGATAACACTGTACAATTATTTTTCTGAATACAAGACAAGACCGTCATTTTCAACCGAGCATTAATAAATTCACAATAACATAAGATAAAAAGATGATTTCAAATAGAAGACATATATATTATTAGGCATCGCCTTTTTTTGTCCAATAATGCAAAAATAAAGACAAGTAGATATATCAATTATGAAAAAAAAAGTATTTTATATAGCTTTTCTATTTTATTTGACTTATTCTATCCATAGCCATCCGTTGACACCTAGATTTTGGCGACCTGATTATTTATTTATTGTACAAAAAATTATGGATTAATTTTTAACCCATAAATAAAAATATTAATATTAAATTGCATTTAAGAGCGTTTATTATTGCATTGGGTTTGAATTGATGATTTTGAGCATTGAATTAGCGAGTTGACCAAGCCCGTGGCTAAAGGAATTTGGCCAAGCCCATTTCTTTGATTATGTGCACAAAGATTTTGTCAATATTTTTCTCGTAGTTTTGAAATGTGCATGATATTTAAGGGGGGTCGAATCCTTTAGTTGTGGGAAAGAAAAAAAAAGAAGAAAAAGGAAAAAGAATAAAGATATGCAAGTTTGTCTCTTCGTGCGCAAGGAAAATATATATATAGAGAAGATTGGTCAACAAAGCTCATATATTGAGTGATATATTTCTTGTTTTAAAACAAGAAAGAGTGTGCTGTCAAGGAAAATCTCACACGTCCATGAGCGTGAGCAGAAAGGGAGGAAAACAAAATAAAATTGTGGAGATTCTATCTTGACCATGGAGAAGTGATCGAAAAGAGGAAAGTAATTTTGGCTTCATTCCTTTGCATATAAAAGGGCGAGTCCTACACGCATGTGGGAGGACAAGCATTGAATACGGTAGCCACGATTGAGAAGGGAAAAAGAACGGTGAGACAGAGAGAAGAGAGAGGGAGAGAAACAGTTGTTTTCCTCAATCGTATGGCTCCATAGCCACGCTCAAGCTCCTCAAACTCATCACCCAGCGTCGTACCCCTGATGCAAGCCTGACGTTAACCCCAGTGTTGTTGCGCTGGTTTTGCCGCCTCCATCCTCAAGGATGACCCGTGTTTTGTGGCCAGCAAAATCGAGAATGTCCTTGACGCTACAAGGCGGTTGCTTCGTCACCCACGATTCCTGTTGCTGACCGCAGAGCTCGCTGTTCCCGCTCAAGCTACAACGCCTGGTCATCCTCCACTGTGCTGTCTTTAGCCTGATCGAGCCTCGCGCTGCTGCTTCTTGATGGTCCCATGACTAACGTTTCTATTTTCGCAGGTTGTTGTCAATGCCGAAAGCGAGCGACAGCCTCCCCTTGTAGCTGCACCTCCTAGTTACTTGCGAAGTTCACTGTCTCGGAGCTCACCTTGCACGACCTTCACCATACTAGCGGCATTCCAGCAGTCCATCTCTCCGCAGGTTCTTCGGCGATTATAATTTGCTGTGGTGGCTTTTTCCTAATTAGCTTCCAGCAATACTCGACGTTCGAACTCTTGGACCAGTGTTTCTAATCATGCTCAGAATTGCCTAGCAGTCATTGCCTTGGTCGTTGCTTGCTTGCTACTCTAGTTAGGTGGGTAGTTTCCTTGGGCGAAGAGCAAGTATTTTCTAGACCACTCAGCAAATCCTTGGTCAATAGTGGCATGTCCAGCTACTGTCCAACAAGTTTGAGCGGCTCTCCATCACGGCTTGACTTTGCCGTTTCTTCATTGCAAGGCTTGTCCATTGCCGGTCATTGCGAAAGCCCCCCACTAGGAGCCCCGCTGCGATCGTCCTCGGTCGTGAGCTCGTCGGTCACCGCTCGCAAACTGTCCTTTGACAAATTCAAATTTGGAAGCATATTTGCGAAATTAGGTAAAATCTCATCTAAATTTGATTTAAGATATTTTTATTTCCTGAATTGATAATCCAATACATACTGTGCATAGGCAAATACCCATTGGGACTTTTTTCCTAATTCGCAACCGTATAATTTTTGATTATATCTACAAGGTTTTTGATGGAATCATTGATTCCGCAAGAATATTTAAAATTGATATTTTGATCTTTAAGTCTTAAGATCAACTTATCGATTGTAGTTGCAAAATAGGCCTGGGCGACTGTTTACCAAAAGCACAGGTCTTTGCAAAGTCGTAAGACCATGTATGGGGGTTGACGCTTGCCTAGTGCTGGAAGGTCAAGAAAGTTGGTGACTTAATGATAGGGGAGTCGGCGATCGAAGACTTGGTGAACGGTGGCCGTAATTATAACGATCTTAAGGTAGCGAAATTCCTAGTAGGGTAAGTTTCAACCCACACAAAAGGTGTAACGATCTGGGCACTCTTTCTGAGAGAAACTCGATAAAATAGATATGTTTGTGAAGATGTGGACTACTTGCACCTGGACAGAAAGACCCTATGAAGCTTTGCTGTTCCCTGGGATTGGCTTTGGGCATTTCCCACCAGCGTAGGTGGAAGGTGAAGAAGGCCTCCTTTCAGGGGGGCCTGAGCCATCAGTGAGATACCATTCTAGAAGAGTTAGAATTCTAACATTGTGTCAGGACCTATGAGCCAAGGGACAGTCTTAGGTAGACAATTTTTATGGGGTGTAGGCCTCCCAAAAGGTAACGGAGGGGTGCAAAGGTTTCCTTGGGTCGGACGGAGATTGGCCCTCAAGTGCAAAGGCAGAAGGGAGCTTGACTGCAAGACCTACCCATCCAGCAGGGATGAAGTTGGCCTTATTGATTTGACGGCGCCGAGTGGAAGGGCCGTCGCTCAACGGATAAAAGTTACTCTAGGGATAACAGGTTGATCTTCCCAAAGAGTTCACGTCGACGGGAAGCTGTGGCACCTCGATGTCGGCTCTTCCCTTCGGATGATTAGATATTGTTTCCACATTTGAATTGATTGGATGATACCTTTTGTGGATTGTGAGTGGTTTGAATACTTTGATTGCTTTCTTCATTCTTGAAATAAAATAAAGAAAAAGATTGCATTGCATATCATGTAGATTATCATTGATTTCTCAGGGGATAAGTGTATTAGAAGTTCTAAAACTTATCATGAAAATGCAATTGAGTCCTAAAACTTTCAAAAAGTGCAATTAAGTTCTAAAACTTGTCACGAAAGTTCAATCAATAGAATGACTTAGATTAAACCACTTTGATAAGTTTTAGGACTTGATTGTATTTTTTTTTAACTTAATTGTTTTATGATAAGTTTTAAGACTTAATTGCACTTTTTGAAAATTTTAGGACTTAATTGCATTTTCATGACAAATTTTAGGACTTCCAATGCATTTATCCCATTTCCCAGATAGGATTGCATGATAAAATAGTTAGATACTTTTTTTTTAATTAGAACACATTGAATTGCTTGTTGAGATAAGTTTTGAGTTAAGATAGGATTTAAGTTAGTATATTTCCTAACTTAAAATAAATAATATATCACTTTAGGTAGATTTTTATTTTTTTTCGTATTTTTAATTACGAATTTTAATAAAAAATACAAAAATATCATTTGCGTGTCATTTAGAATTAGGTTCATAAAATGCACGTCATTTAGTAATTGTTATTAGGTCCATTTAATTAGAAATTGTCCATCATTAGAATTAGGCCATTTGTATGACATATAGCTTAGTTTTCATTTAAATAAAAGAAGCCTGAAAAAAGATTCAAATGGAATTGTGTGTTAATTAGAAATCATATTTAGGTTGATAAATGTGGTTTTCTAACTAATTCCTTAGATGTTTGCATTGCATCAAGTTAAGTATTCCCTCCCCATGCTTACAATTTATTTGTTGCCTTACTTTATTAATTGTTAATTAATGGTTGCATACCTGCATGGCTACCTTGCTTGTTAAAATCAACCCAAGCTATTTGCAAAATATTTTTGAAAATAAAAGAGAAAAGGTACTGAAAGGGCGTTAGAGTAATCGAATGGAATAAAAGTCTTCAAACTCATTTAATCTTTGGTTTGTAGAAGAGAAGAAATTCTCCCATTACTTTACTTGGTCTCTAATTGACCCATAAAAAAATAGATTAATAACGACTCCTAATTGAAAAATCATTTGCATGTTAAGAATTTGAACATAAGTCGTGAATTAAGTTTAGGCTTAGTAATCTATGAGCCAAAACCTAGGTAGTTCACCCGAGGTATGGTCGTGACACCATCCAAATGTAATTGTCATATGAAAACAGTATTTTCATTTTCTTAACAATTAAACTGTTTCATCAATCTGAAATTTAAGCTGGATTAACGCGCACGAACAACAGCAAGAGGCCAATCCTATTGCAAGCCCAGATCATCATGATCATCCCTAAGGATGACCATCGGGCCTTTGATTTTTGGTAAGTATTACTGAATAAGGCCCAATCCAATGACCTTCGGCTTTGCAAAGAACTCAACCCAACAAGATCCTCGACCAGCAACGGAACTCGGACCAAGGGAGAGGGAGGAAGAAACCGAAGACCTAATAATTCTCGACTTGCATGGCAGTCGCAAGCTGAGGTATTGTCTCGGAGGATATGCATAATGAGCTGAAATGGTGACAGGCGATGCCAAAACCGTAGGGCAAAGTGGGAAGATCGTGGTAACAGTTAAGAGTCCAGACGTATCACGGGCCGATTGTTTCTTAACGGTGGAATAGTCTTTGCAGTGTCTAGTGAGTCAAGAACACCAGATCAGACTTTCTTCTACAGTTATTCCTAAGAAGAGGATGGTAAATAGTATCTTCGTTATCGGACCATACCATGCCCAATGGTGTTCTCATCTCACTAGGCATCGCACGGGTTGTTCGTAATTAAGGAACTATTGGCCCGTGACATATGCATGGAGGAGATTGTGAAAGCAATTGGAAGAAGATAGAACTGCCCAAGCAAAGTATAAGTGCATGGATCCGTTCAGCTTATAGTAAGACCGTTGTGACCGGCTCAAGTCGAGACCTCAAGAGAGCTAAGGTATTGCAAGGCAGATACAAATAGTCTCCTGACGAGGTGGCCCTTTTCGTTTCGTGCAAACTCCTTCAAATCCAATGGATTGCGACTTGATTTTTTATCATTACTTTATTATTATCTTGGAATAGTCACTAACCTATTTACCAGATCGGTCATGGTTGATGAATTTTGCAGGTGGGCTTTGGTGGTTTTGGAGATGGAGATGAAGTCAAAGCGGCCGTTCGGGGGAAATTTTTTTTTGGGTGTGTAAAGCGAGTCCCAGGGTCATATAGAAAATTAGGCATTTATAGACAGCTCTAAGGTTATTTCATGTCTTATCTAGGTGTGAATAGACTACCTACTTCATTGTCTTTCGGTTTTTTTTGCAAATGCGTCCTTTTACATTTCATGTTGTATTTAGTTTTTACACGTCTATAGATTTCAGTTTCAGTTTTGCTCCAGGTTTCTTTTTGCAATGTTGCTTATGATAGGGCGTCATTTAGTGTTTCCACTCGAATGTATATAAGCACCTTTCAATTTCCTGTAATTGCTGTTTAATTTCTTCCATTTATTTTCCACGATGCTTAGTTTCCCACAATTCAATTTCCTCTTCAAAAACACATTTTCGACCGTTTTCGATCTTGCTCTCGGGAGTTTGCACGTCTTTAACACGGAAGGCATAAAATCTGTCACATACTAATCTGTCACATACTAAGTGGCATGGTAGACTACAAATGAACTTTAAACAAGTGAATCATAGTTGATTGAAGCTTTGGAAGCACAAACAGTCCTTTAAAATCTCTTCGAAACGCCAAATCAAGTCATCAAGGATCAATCACAACAACTTCCTTTTCAAACCAAACTAGGAATTGCTCTTAAAGGTATGGCCTTTCTCAATGTAACGCCAAATTGCTCTTGCATATCCAAACTCTCGGGCGCCATTCCCTCGGGAAGTTTCCAATTAAACGATTGAACCAGCGAAGCCACCATGAGATGAACCATCCGGACAGCGAGCGGCAATCCGGGGCAGATCCTCCGGCCTGCACCGAACGGGATAAACTCGAAATCCCTGCCTTTGTAATCCACGTTCGACCCCAGGAACCGCTCGGGCGTAAACGACAATGGGTCTTCCCAATAGCTCGGGTCCCGCCCTATGGCCCATGCGTTCACCAGGACTTGCATGCCTTTCGGGATGACGTACCCGCACACTTCCGCGTCATTCTTGGATTTGTAAGGGAGGAGGAGAGGCACCGCTGGGTGCAGACGGAGCGTCTCCTTGACGATGGCTTGGAGATACGGGAGGTGGCGAGTGTCCGACTCTTGAACCGGCCTTTCAGTGCCAATGGCCGCAGTGAGTTCATCTCTTGATCTTTGGAGGAGGCTCGGATTGTGGAGGAGTTCCGCCATCGCCCATTCCGTTGTGAGCGCAGATGTGTCGCTTCCGGCGATGAATAGATCCTGCGTTAAGTACATTGATAATCCATCCTAAATTTTCACCGTCTTTCAAAATCCTTCCCGCCATGAGAAATTAGTTGGTGCTAACAACTAATTGACTCTAATATGGTCCGTTTCTAATAACCTTTTCATGAACAAGGGCTCCAAAGATGTTAGGTCTAATTAGCTTTACTAATACAAGATCTCTATGGCAGTTTACCTAATATATAAAAAAAGAACATATCTAATGATGTCTAATATTATAATTAGACATGCCAAGCAACTCTTACCAACCGATTAATTTAATACTAGTGTTGAATATCACAATCTTATAATTAACAAATGAAAGAGACAACATCAATCAGGAAGATTGCCATGTTGCTATTTCTTAAATGGTTATCGCTTTCTCCTTTGTATTATGATATATTAAACGACACCTCAAAGTTTATTATAACCAGGGAAAATGCGATTAATAGAAACTATGCTTTGTGCATTGGTACTGTGTAAAAGCTTTAGGTACCATGTTGATTATCATCTAACCTATGCTAAATTTTAGGGTTTGCTTCATCATAGAAAATAACATAAATTCGTGAATTAGAACCAGTCGCGCCATTCTATCATTATCAATCACAACCTAACAGCAAAAATTGGAAGATTCTCCCCCATGCATAAATTTTACCATATGCGCTTAACCAACCACAATGTAAATGAAGATTGTTTAAGAGTCCCTGTGAATTATGGTGATCTAGTTTCGATGCTATTTAGATGTTTAGCAACTGAAGAAAGAAGCATGTTTCACAAAATGACCACTTAGACAATTAGTCTGCGTTTGGTAAAATTTACGTTTAAAAATTGTTCAAAACGTAAATAGAAAAAAATATTTCTGTTTCTAGGAACAATTTTTGAAACAGAAAAACACGTTTGGTAAATCTGTTCCGAAATATAAAAAGAATAAAAACACGTTTGGTAAATTTGTATAATTTTTTTATTTCTTTTAATTTTTTAATTTTTTAATTTTATTTTTAATTTTTTTTATTTTTTATTTATTTTTCCTTTCTTTCTTTTTTCTTTTTCCTTTTTTCTTTTTTCTTCTTTTGGCTGGCTCTTCCTCCCCGGCTCTTCGTTCTTCCTCGCCGGCCTCTCCTCGCACGAACGGCTCTTCCTCGCCGGCGTCTCCTCGCCGGCGTCTCCTCGCACGAACGGTGACCCAGAGCCACACCGTCGTCTCCCTCCACCGCATCGGCGACCGCGCTCGACGCCTCCTCGCCGCCACCGTACCGGCCGTTTGTCGGAGCAACCACTGCGCCCCGCACGCCGCGACGCCGAACTCGCGCCCGACGGCGTCACCGACCTCTGCGTCCCCGGATCCGTCGCCTACCGCTCCGTGTTCTCCCCTCGCGACACCGCACCTCCACCCGAAGCCTTCGCCGACAACCCGGCGGCCGACGCCGGAGCCCCAAAGACCACCCCTCCGCCTCACGCCCGATCGACGCAGTCTCGAGCCTCCGTTCGCCACCGCCGCATAGATCTCACCGCGCCGTGACCCACGACTTCGAGATCCGCTCGATCGTCGACCCCGCCCGGCTCACGACTCGACCGGCCGTCCTCGCCGCTCCCCGCCGGGGCGAGCTCGGCCTCGCCGGATCCGGGCGAGATCGAGCTCGCCCGGCCCGGGCGCGAGGTCGGCTCGGCCGCGCCGGGTGGAGACGCTCGCAGTGGAGAAGCCGGATGGTCACGAGACAGGCGGCTGTCGGGCGCCGGAGGGTGGGAGGCGCGGAGAAGACGATCGCCGGAGAAGACGCTCGGAGGAGGAGAGGTCGGAGGAGGAGAGGTCGGAGGGCTGAGCGAGAGAAACAATTTCTGTTTCTCAATGTTGTTTCAAGTAAGAAACAAAAATTTTTGTTTCTTACTGCTTTTCTTTGTTCCTGGGAACAAAAGAACAAAAAAGGAACAGAAACGCAACCAAACGCGTTTCTGTTCCTTTTTTGTTCCCAGGAACAGAAAAACAGAAAAACTGTTTAAAAACACAAAAAAGAAACGAAAACAAACGGGCCCTTAGTCTGCACGATTCATAGGAAAATGAGCGATTGCCTCAAGTTTAAAAAGAAAAATGACCAAGTTCTCTTTATTTTGCAAAATGTGTGGAACAATCTAGTGAAATAACAAAATATGATTGAGTGTACGACTGGTTATGATCTATATATAAGGTAGCTATAGCTTAATCATGTGTCAAATCAAAATTGGATTCGAATCCACTAGCAATAAATTGTCTTGTCACCAGAAACAAAAGTTCATGTACATACGTACATATGAAAACACAATTTTTACTCTTATAGAAAGGCATGGAGTAGCTAATAGATTGACAAAATATCGTTGTCTACTGAAGTAGCAATTATGGCTAATGTCTTGCGGTGGAGTAAAAGGCACAGGAAAACCCCGATTTCCCCTCTTATAATGGAGAAATAATGGAAAAATTTCCGAAAACTGACAATAAATGTTTTAGCTGACTTTTCAATAATTAGGTTTGGGAGCTCTGATGAGTACATGCTTCTTTTAAGTAAAGATCTCTGCTTCATGTTCTCTAAGTTTTGATCTTCACTTACCAGGATCACTGGCTTGATGCTTTGCCGGGTAAAATCGGACCCCTCCTCTTCGCACCGATCCAGAAGCACATCCAAGAAATCCCCGCTCTTCGATGATTCCGACGAGCCCGTCGCCCTTTCTTTCAAACGCTTGTCGATGATCTCGTCGAATATCTCGTGCAACCTCATGTAGGCCGGCTGGATGTGCCGCTTCACGCCTAGCAGATCGAACCGCCTGACCGCAGGGAAATAGTCGGACGGGTTCGGCTTCCCGGCATCCTCCATGATCCTCCACACCAGGTCCTTGAACTCCTGAGCCGTTTGGAATTCCGGGTCGACGATGTCAATCGAGAACATGGTGCTGGACATGAGGTTCAAAGTCGTGGCGAAGGCCAATTGGCCTATGTCCACCTCTCTGCCCGGCTCGCAGGATTTCTTGATGTGGGTGACGAGTTGGTGGACCTTCTGGTGGCGCAGGTGCTGGAGGGCGCCCAGGCGCTGGGCGGTGAACATCTGGGTGCTGCACACGCGGCGCCGTGCCCGCCACCGCTGGTCGCCTGGGACCCATGCGAGGGTGAACTCCGGGTTCGGCTGCGCGTTGATCACGTCGGGGACCGCCCGATCGGAGAAGTTCTCATCGTGCTTCTGGAGGGTCTCCCGGGCGGCCTCCGGGGACGAGACGACGACGCTGGTCACCAAGCCAAGGCGGAGGGTCATGACTTGGCCGTGGCGCCTGGCCATGTTGAAGAGGGATTCATGGGGCCGGGCGCCGAGCTGGAGGAGCGAGCCGAGGAAGGGGAGGCCGGCCGGGCCGGGGGGGAGGTTCCTGGGTTTAGATGGGAGGAGGAAGGGTTTGAGGAAGAGGAGGACGGATAGGAGGAAGAGGACGAGGTAGAGTTCCATTGCAGACTGCTGTGGCTTTGGTGATCGGAATTGGAAATATCTCGACAAAGGAAAGTTCAAGTTCGTGGGGGTCTCGTCGAACGATCCGTTCCGGTGTTTTTCTTTTTTGGCCTTGACTTGGTCTCGATTTTCTTTGTCTTTTTACGTTTCGCTCAAGTCGCCGAAGTAACGTGGTGTTGCCACGCGTGGCGGTCACATTGGTGTATGCCATGACCGGGGAATGGTGGTGGGTTGACAGTACGAGTTGCCAGTCCAGGCCCACCTCCAACCGTCGTAGTATGTCGTTTGCATCATTTGGATTCTTTTGGGTTCGCTTTGAGTGGCGACACCAAATTGCATCACAGAATAATGGATTGCGATGGAATCGGAGTTTTTTGTTTGTTTAATATAATGAAAAAATATCTATATAATAAATTTTCTTTGAACTTAAATTGATATACTCACAATAAATTTAATTCAAATTAATTTTTGATCATCAAAAACCTTAAATTGATACGCTCGTGATATATTTACCATTTGTTAACTTTTATCAAATTTTACCATGAAACTGTTGAGTTGAATGATATATGATAATAATTTCGCTAACATAGCAAGTCTACATGAAAATGCATATCAGTCTTGGATACGTTTGTTACGGGCATACCGATTTGAGGTTTTTGGTGATTAAAAAATTAGTTTAATATAAATTAATCATAAATGTATTGATTTGAGTTTTCAGTGACCTACAAATTAATTTAGGATAAAATTGTCATATGCATATTAGTTTGACATTTTTCATGGTTTCAACCCTTTTTATTTTTTTCTTTCTACATAGATTGTTTAATTGAAGGGTCACCCTATTCTCACCATCAATACACCATAAACAAAAAAATTAGGTGAAAAAATACCCTTGTGAATCAAGAATTTTTGAGAATCAACCGAATTAATGGTGTAATATCTTCTTCGTTAAATACCAAATGCTGTGATTGACCCAAAGTAATTTAGATATTTAGTAGAGTGGACAAGATAGACATTTTGATGTACTTCCAAATGGACATAGCGCTGGATGGTTAGTTGGCCATGTTTGCCGGTGCAGTTGCAATGACTCTTGTGTCCATTTAGGGCCTCCCAGTGATAAGCCAAGACTTTGAGAAGCATTTTATAGTTTCTTATAAGATATTTAAGATAATTAAACGACAAATGGACGTACCGCTAGCAATACCTTGTGCGAGTGACGGCTCATGAGCAAGGTTGATATGCCGCTTTCCCATTAGCATTTGCTCAATTAAAGTTTGGGCTATGATATGACGGCTCATGAGTGTAAGTGCAAAAATCAAGTAGATGGGACCTCATATGAAAAATATATGCTCGATTAAAGTAACTATTTCTTGAATAGACACGGTACCCATGAATCAAGGGGCCCCACTCGGCGAGCTTTATGGCTAATTCTACAACCTGCTCATTCCATTTTATAAATTTAACCTTCATGCAGTCAAGAAGTTCTTCGAGGATTACCGATCTATCAAATTCCTCGGGTAACATACAAAGTTTGAGACATTTCAACTTTGAATGACTTGTGATGAATGATGATACCGCTGTCAATGAATTGCATCGAGCTAGGGATAACCACTCCAGAGTCAATAGTGCTTAGTCATCAACTTGTATGGATTCAAGTTTGTCAAAACTATCTAGAACTAAAAAGCGAAGTTCTTAAAACTCTCTTCCTCAAACCTTATGTTAGTTACGTCAAACGCTTGTTCTAGCTCTAGAAGCTTAAAAGTAATAACTTTTCCAAAAGCTTCAAAAGTAATAACTCTTCCAACTACAGGAGTGCATCTCCTGTCAATTGACTCCTTTTAAAGGACCAATTTGGCCAAAATATTAGAACAGAGTATCCACTCAGCAACGTTACTAAATGTCTTGTCAATGAACCCACTAAGGCGTTTGAGTGCTTGCCCCAAATCTTAAGTTGAAAGAGGTATTTCCTGTCCTGGGGCGGCAACTAAATACAATGTTTCCGAATTTATCAATTTCTCGATGGAAGAGCAAAAAGCTAAGTATCCTTTTGAATTAGAGGTCTTCTAGCAACGGTTGATTTCTCCCCTCATTTGGTTCTTTCTTTATCATGCATAGCTTTTGCAAGAACCTCAAGTCCCCTTATTTTGATGGAGCCTTGACACTAGGCTTTAGATTAGTATTTGCTGCCCGAATTCTACATATAAACCACCTTAAAATAGTTTCAAAATTATTAACTAATTTGATTCACGCACTCTTGCCAATCACTAATTCAAACTCTAGTTTGAATCTGAAGAAATGGCAGAAAGTATATGTCAGAAGCCACAACTTGTAGATACTTTTATATATGTTTACCAAAAGAAAAGGAAATAATGAAGAAGCTAGAGAACAAAAAGAAGTTGAACTTATCCATGCGTGTCTATTTCATCATTCTACTTCGGTGTGGATGGAGCCAGTACAACAATGAAATTAGCACGATCCCAATTGAAATGTCAAGAGAATCCTTGGGACTTATTTGAGGCCTTGGGAAACGGAGGTGAAGAAACATTATTATCAGAATTTCCCATCCATTCATTTGCGAGTTTGATTTCTAATGATTAGTTTAAGAGGGGGAAAAGAACGGTTTTGCCCACCTTAGCTTATTTTCCAAGATTCAATAAATCAAACCAATATTTATAGGAAATAATTACCACAAATTTCGACTCCTTCTCCTTAAATATATAATACATCTAGGGATAAGTTTAATGGAAATCCTAAAACTTACTGTGAAAGTGCTATGGAGCTCTAAAACTTTCAAATATGTAATCGAGTTTTAAAACTTGTGAAATATATACAATCAAAATTTTCAATTGTCTAGTTTGGTTAACGGAAAACGTTGATGTGATTTATTTTTATTACTTTCTCTTTGTTATGTGGCGTTAATGTTAAATTAAGTATTAAAACTATATCATTTTGATCCAAATCCTAAATTTTACCTGGTCTTAATTAAATTAGGTTAAAGAAATCCAAAAGTTTTATCAACAAAAAAAAGACAAACACAAAAACCACAAAAAAGGTTATAAGTATGTGTATACATATGAACCACCCGTAGAAGGAGGGCCAGGCCATCCGCTTTATTTATTTTTTTTGATTTTTTACTTCTTTATATTATTTACTAAAATTTACGTTAGAAATGGTGATTTTGATTAAAAGGAAATCAATTCAGTGCTTTAGTTAACCTTAACACTATGTAAGAAAGAGAAAATAATAAAGAAAAGTCACATTAGCATTTTCCATTGACCAAATTGATAAATTTAACGAAAGGGAGCTTTTGCTCCTACAAGGGCATCTGTGGTCTATCCATTTGACATATGGGAATGGTGGCCTCTATTGATGTGTTCCTTATTTTAAAGTGTCAATGCCCACACGTCTCACATGCCTAATTCCCCTTGTATCAAAGGAGAGAATACCCTCTTGGTGTTTTTACGCCCAAAGGATGCCGAGATCCGCAAGAAGCCCGAGGTGAAGCAGTTTTAGGACTTGCTCATGTCTAATCTTATAGGGATATCCCTAACCACAAAATCTATCGAGGTGTGAGAGTTACCTCCATCTCCTTAATTTAACATCGGGGGACACCTCCAATGAAGGCTGACGGCAATACTTATTCGTACCATAGTGATGAGCCCCATCATTTTGCAGTAGGAGCATTAAGGGTCACCCTCCCCTAGAGGCTTCTCCCCTTTATTTCCTTGTAATCCTTTTAAGAACTTGCTTAGGTTTTCAGTTAGAAATGGTGATTTTGATTGAAAAAATGTCATTTTAGTGCTTTAATTAACCTTAACGCTATGTAAGAGACAGAAAAAAAGAGTCAAGTCAACATTTTTTCATTGATCAAGTTAGTAAAAGTTAATGAAATGACTTGATCACACTTTTTGGAAATTTTGAGATTTAATTGTACTTTTATTATAAGTTTTAGGACTTTTACTGTAGTTATCCCTTTATATTATGAAGCTAACTCAATAGCACTTTCAATTTCAAATTTTAGTACAATGTTCATTGACATCCATGATATCTAACCACGTGTTATAATCATAACCACAATTGAATAAGGCTAACATATTGTGAGATTTTGTATTGCCAACTATTTTAAAAGCCTAAGCTATTAGATGAATGCGTTGTATTAATTACTCTAACACTTCCCCTCATGCATATTGTGGTATTTTTTACCTAGTACTAAGTGTGGAAATTTTATGATATCTAAAACGTGTTATAAATAAAAGAGTGATTGAATATGAGATTTTGTAGGACTACTGTCGATTGTTTTAAAAGCTTAAACTATTAGATAAAAACCTTATATTATAGTTAATTACTCTAACATTCCCTCTCATGCTTAGTTTAATATTTTATGCCTAGTACTAAGTGTGAAAATTTTAATTGGGGAGGCAAATGGGGTTTGGAAAAATTAGAACTCAGGACTTCCGGTTTTGATATCATATTAAATTTTGTGGAGTCACAATTAACTATTCTAAAAGTTTAAGTTATTAGATGAATGTGTTGTATCATATTTAATTACTCTAACACATAAGATTATATCAATGAATAAGCACATCACATAAATAGGCACATATATCATGGGTGGTGACTGTTTATTAAAAACTTATGACTCTTAACATCTACCCTAATGCATGGCTAATCTACTCCGATGCCCAAAAGGCCAATCCTTCGCGGACGTTTCGAAAATTAAGGCAACCTTTTCCGTTTGCTTGTGTATAATTACATGGCAATGGTTCTGTTATATTAGGCAACAATCAGTTCAAATCTTGCATTTAAACCGTAAAATCACACCGAAAAACGTAGCCAAAACTTTAAAACTCAAAAAAAAAAAGAAAAAAAAAAGCGGTAATCCGGAAAGTTAAAAGAAAAAAAACACCTAGCACCGTCAATTCATTATAGGGGAAATAAGTGACCCAATTAACCACTAGCCATTCATTATCTTTTTTTTTTTTTTTTTTTTTTTTTTTTTAATTTCACTAGTTTTAACTTTTAACATGTTAACTCAAAAACATG
Organism: Eucalyptus microcorys; assembly: GCA_014182515.1. NCBI lineage: Eukaryota > Viridiplantae > Streptophyta > Magnoliopsida > Myrtales > Myrtaceae > Eucalyptus > Eucalyptus microcorys. Next base: position 9,886,725 of record CM024566.1, read on the forward strand.
ATATTTTCCTTTTGGTACACTAGTATTAAAAAATTAGTTACACAAGGAGGGTTTAGGAGCTGACACGTATACAATTTTTAATTTTGGTGAACGATTTCATTCCATTAGTAGGTGAGAGCTTTCATTTTGTAAAAAAGTATTCTACATAGACGGTGTAACTTATATAAATCCATTAAAAATAAGAATCCGATAGTCAATGAAAAAGCAACACATGGTGGAGGACTCATTGGAGACGTTCCCTTTGGGACAACGCATTAAACATTATAAATTAGGTTACGCAAAGAGAATTTTGAACTGAATGACAACTTCAATTCATTTCTTAAAATAATGATTTTTTTTTTTTTTTGTGGCTATATATGAATGTTCAAATTGATGTGCACATGGACTATGATCTCACTGCCCAAGAAATTTTCCCATTTTTTTAAGGACCAAACCACCGCCCAAGAGTTGACTATTTTCTCAGATTTGCACAGCATATCATGGTGATTCGATTCCTCGTTTAATTTTTGCCACTAGGATTAATGTATTTGCAAGAAACTCGCGTACTCACACACGCGACCCAACTCTTCGGAATCGCGTATTCAATTTAAAGAAGGGTTAATAATAAAATATAAATAGATAATCCAATTTTAAATATCAAATTGAAAAAATATCCTAACATTATAGAGGCATGGATCGACCTAATACCATACGACAACTCAGGAAATACTTATTTTACTAATTCCTAACATTGGCGACAAGTTAGCTAAGGCGATAGAAGCCACGCGTACCATGGAATGACATGAAGATTTAATTATTATAGTAAATACAGAAAATAGGCAAAAATGGAGTTCTTTTAAACTTTCACATAATATAACTATTTTTGTGAAGTTAACATATGGTCAAGTCTTTCATTAGAAAATATGTACCATGATTGCGTCGAATAATTGCAAAATGGTGATTATTCTTGGGCCTCACTTGATAAATTGTGTTGGAGATGATAACCATAGAAGAAGCTGTCATCCTTCCTATTTTAAGTGTCATTCAAGTCTTGCTGGTTTTTTTTCTTTTTTTGGTTGAAAAGTCATGCTGGTTAAGCAAATGAAAAACTGGCCTTCAAGAATGACGGTCTTTTCGACATTATAAGAATGACGGTCTTTTCGACATTATCTTTTGAAGTTAAAAGCTCTTCAACTTTACTGTATATAGTCATAGTCATCAAGGGTGATTTTCAGGACAGTAGAATTTTTAACTATTTCTGTCCACTTTTGACTTTTTTAAGCGTGGTGCGGTGTAGTGTTGGAAGTTCTAAATTTCTACTATTTCTTTTCACTTTGGACAAAAGTAATGAGAACTAAAAAGACAGGTTTCTGTCATAACCTAGATGTGTGACTCAAAGAAAAGTTTTTTTCCTTTAAATCGAGATGAATATTACAATGCCATTATGGCAAAAAGCGTGTCGCCTAAAAACCGGGAGGAAATATCAATTGCTACGGATCTAATGTCCAGTAGCATGTTAGATTAGAAGCTCAAAACGAGAATTATGTGGAATGAGGATGCCCTTATTTTGAGAGAAATCATACAATCCCCCGTTATATTTAAGTTGACTACTATTCGATAATACATTTCATTATTGAAAAATGAAGTCTTTAAGACTTGCCAATAAAACGTGACATAAGTGTCAGGGGAAAAGTATTAGAAAAGTCTCAAATCTATTGTATTAGTGTCAATTAAATCCTAAACTTTTTACTATTGTCAATTTCATCATAAACCTTTTGACTTAATGTCAATTTAGTCCTAAATCTTTTAAGATGTCAATTTACTACTAAACCCTATTAAATTAGTGTTAATTTAGTCCTAAAACTTTTTGATCTGGTGCCAATTTAGTCATTCTGGCTAGTTTTGTTTGGATTTTGCTGGAGTGGACCTCAGCTGGCTAATGTGGCATTGCCGATGCTAAAGTGGATAGTTTTTAGTGATATTTTGATTTTTTTAAAATTTTTTTTAATTATTTTTCTTCATTTTTTTCTTCTTTTGGGTGGTGGTTGGCTGACAAGCGATGGTTGGCCATCAAGCATCCTTGAGTGGGCTGGCTTTGCCTGGCCAAGGTGAAGTTGAGCCTTGGTGAGGGTTGGCCTCGATGGACTTGGCTTGGGCAAGGGGGTGAGGCAGGCTAGATTTGGTGAGGTCGGCCCTCACTCAGGCCAAATCCAGCGAGGTTGGCCCTCGCCTAGGCTAGGGTGATCTCGCCATTAATCGCCTTCGCTTAGGTGACAAGAGCCCTCGTGGAGGTTGCCCTCGCCCATATGAGGGTCGGCCTTGCCTTGGCTAGGTGAGGCTAACTTGGTCGGCCATGGCCAGAGGCCGGCCAATGCCCAAAGAAAGAAGAAAAAGGAAGGAGAGAAAAAAAGGAAAAAAAAAACAGAAAATAATAATAAATAGAAAAAATCAAAAAATTATTAAAATATTATTAAAAATTGTTTATGTTAGTGTCGACAATGTCACATTAGTAAGCTAGTATCCACATCAGCAAAATTTGACGAAATTAGCTAGAAGGATTGAATTGATATTAAGTCAAAAGGTTTAGGACTTAATTGACACCAATTTAAAAAGTTTAGGACTGAATCGTCACCAACTCAAAAGGTTTAGAATTAAATAAGTAACATTAAAATGTTTAGAATTAAATTGGAATAAATGTAATAGGTTTATGATTTTTTTGACAGTTTTCCCTAAGTGTCATGATTGTAGAAACGTATGATGAAAATTTTTGCACTTTTCATTTAACTGATAGTGTAATTTTGTGAAAGAATGCAAAATGTGTAAAAGAGATACAAAAGATAGATATCATACATAGTGCAAAACGATCTCGAGTTGGCATGATCATGAAATATTTTACATTACTTCCCCTCGAGATGGCATGTGAAGGTCTTGAATCCCTAGTTGGCTGGAGAGAAAGAAAATTTGATCTTGCTTAGCACCTTAGTAAACACATTTGCAACTTGATTGATGGTAGGTATGGCAAGATGTACGATGCTAGTGTATAATTTTTCTGGAGCAATATGGCAATCAATTTTGATATGTTTGGTGTGCTCGAGAAAAACTGGATTAGGGGCCATATGTTGGGCAGCTCGATTGTCATAGACTTATGGTAGAATGGAGTAGGAGACAACAGTGAAATGCCAAGATCCCTTAGTAGAAAGCTTAAACAAGTGATTTCGCGGGTTGTAGTCGCTATTGTATGATATTTGACTTCTACTAAGGCGAGAGAGAATGTGGTTTGCCCTTTTATTCTTCCACGAAAGGGGACTTGAATTGAGAAAAATACAGTATCAGATGGCAGAGTGACATCATAGTACAGCTGATCCAATTGCAGTCGGAGTAAGTTAAGTGTTTTTATGGGTTAGATGATAAAAGAAGAATACATTGTCTAAGGGTCTCAGATATCGCAAGAGACATGTTCAGCATCCAAATCGAGTCTTTCTAGGCCGATGCATGAATTGACTTGAGATATCGATAGTGTAGGCGATATGTGGTCGTGTGATGGTAAGGTAAATTTACCGTCCTCCCGAGTGACGATAAAAGCTTTTGTTGTTGACTAATTTTTCTAAACTAAAAAAAATTGCTTTATATAAAATGCTTTTCGTATCATTGATCATCTGGTGAAACAAGCAAATTGTAAGGAAAACCACCTTGATGGGTGCACCTCTCTTCAAATAAGATGAAACTACGCTGGGCAAAAAAACTAAACAAGTTAATGAATGCTTTTCATGCAATTGAGTGGATATACTTTTAACCCTAACTTGAGAAGTGCTTATGGGCTCGACATCATGTGTGGCCCCCGGGTGGGTTTGGGAAATACTTTTGGGCCATCTCATTTTAACCAATCTCATTGCATTGCAATTGGGGTAGCAATTCTTGTCGTACCATGTCAATCGATTTGCCTTATTAATCAGTATGTACTGGTTTCTAATAATACGTGGTATAACTAAAAAATATTGTCCAATAGGATGAAACATCGGTTTTTGTTGAAACATATCAATACGTGTTGAGTGTTGCTCTTTTGGTTTCTAAGCGGAGTAGCCCAACAATGGCTGGATTTACCTCTCCTCCTTGCTTTTCTGTTAATTGTCTTGTGCGGGGGCCATGGTGGCTGTAAGTTAAGATTGGATTGGGAACTTCACAACCATTATCGATGTGGTTGTAAAGGCTTTAAACAATACCAATGGCATGAAGCGATACTTCTAGATACTTTATTATTATTATTATTATTATTATTAAAACTTCTTGATATATGTGTTCGCTAGTGTTTACATGGAGAATGTGCTGATTGTTGATAACAAGAAATATCTTATGATGATTGGGGACGCTGTCGACTGGACGGTGATCACTAGCAATTGAAGCGTGGCTTATGGGATGGCTACAACAAATTGCGCAACATTCACTAAGGCTTCCTCATTCGGATAAGGAGTTTTACTTGGATTTAATTCGTATATCCATTAATCGGAGCATTATGTTTCATCAAATGTCAATTACGAGTAGCATTTTCATTGTAAAATTTATCTCACGACATCATTGTCCCTATCACAGTCGTGATGCAATCAAATCTTGTGGGGGTAAACATGATATTCTACAACACAGCCGGGCCGTGGAAGGGCAAAGCCCTGGCTGTCTACGGTAGAGGTGACATGTCAGTGGTCTATTGCTGCAATTTCGAGGCATTTTAGGACACACTGTGACGGAATGTTTCTAGCAATTCAACCCATTTATAGTTTCCAACCTCTTTTTTTTGGGCTTTGTAGGTCCACTTAACCCATTATTTCTGTTTCCATGAATTTCTACACTTTCGAAGTTTCTTTATTGGGCCATGTAATAAGGGCTACGCAATATGGGCCGGAGACCATGAAGCTTAAATTAAGCGAAGGAGTCCAATTACTTCCAACTCTTAAAGAGAAGCAAGACCCCTTAAGTGAACCCGCTGTAGGAATGGGGATATTTTACTATTATGTACATTTGAAAGATCTAGTATCTCTGTATCCACGACAGTAATTAAATGTAATTCTTCTAGTTTTTTCAACTTCTCAATAGAAGAAACCCCACATATTCACTTCTTAGATTTGAAATACCTAGTCTATGTAAATTTTCCAGTTTCCCGAGTTCTGCTAGCAATGGTACTTTTTCCCCACGAATGATTTCCAACAATGTACGCCGCTTGACTTGGTTTTGCTCTATCAAGCATAGCTTTTTAGACTCCATCATTGACACCATACTTTTGGTCATCATCAACAGCTTGACTTCTTTTGGATCTGTATACTAACAGGTGGCGAAGTGACTTTAGCCTCAAAATATCGTGAGGTAGTTCAGCCATAACGGTACCTTTAAGATCCAAGGTCTCTGAATGTACAAGATCTCCTATGCCATCCGGAATTTCATCTATGTTGCTATCCCTCAAACTCGGGTACCTGAGATATAGTAAATTGAGAATCTCGTTAGGAAAAGAATTCAAAGAACCTTGAAGGTCTAGCACGTTTAGCCTCTTAACCTGCTCCAGCAGCCTTTTTAACCATTTTTGGGACACCATTCTGAAGACAAGTAGGGGGCGAATTTTTTTTTTTTTTTTTTTTTTTTTTAATGGTTGTATGACTTCTTATACTGTCCATTGGCTGTGTAAGGATAGGCGCCATATGGTCTCAGGACATCCTTCTACTAGGTCAGCAACAATCATCGCGAACTCATCATCTTTTGACTTGGAGATGATAATTTGATGTAGAAGGTTGTGAACGTGGCAGGTTCTCACCCTCTCATAACCTGTTTTCTCCACCTCTCGAACAATATTACGATCTACTATTTTTTCAAGGGTTTCTTCTAGAATTATTTGGACCTTGTTTCTGTCATTCTGCTCGACAAATTTTTCTGCCATTCACAGCTGCATCAATGTGGAGCAGCTTATGAGACAATCCCATGGAAAGATGCTCAAGTAAAGGAGTCAAGCATGGACATCGTGAAGTTGGTCCATGGGCAGAGTTATCATCCTTCTAATTAGGCCACTTGTGTCCCCTTCGGATTGTAAAGCTTCTCCAAGTGTGCCACTCAACTTTTGCCATTCGACATTTTCAGGAGTGCCACTAATACCGCCGTGAATACTCATCAAAAGGTTAGACGTGGCAAGAATCGCACGTGGCAATCCTCCGCATTTTTTTAAAGATTCCGTGAGAAAGACCTTTTAGAAAAGGTGGCTAGGCATCCTTGGAGAACATCTCCTGGCAAAATAGTGTGAGAATCATCCTTGGAGAGAAAAACATGTCTGAACTGGTGGAAACCATACAAGCGTTGGGGGGCTTTAGGAGGAGCACCGTCAAACCATGCCCCTAGAGAATCCAAGAGAGCTTTGGATTTTGATGCTAGGCTGTTGATGCGAGTCATGACGAGCACGCTTGAACAAGTTTGATCTGAGTCACTCCGGAGAGATTTGAACACATGCTCTTTGCCTACGTCATTCAAGATAAGCACCCATCCATACTTGCTGTTCCTCAAGTCGACATCATTCCTCATGCGTTTGAAAACCTCTTTGAGCTCAACTTGGATTCCTCGGTTGTCCTTCTCGATCAAATCCCATGTCAATCTAGGACTAACTAGTATTAAATCATCATCTAATTCCTCTCAATCAAGTTTCGACCATTTCAAAACAGTAAGGAATCATCGTATAACTCATTCAATTAACCTTTACCTATGATGAATGTCACACCCTGATTCACAAGAAGAAGGGGCATGAACCAAAGGACGCAGCCTCAATGTAACCAAAATTCAACCCGATATCAACATATATACATCCACACATATATATATTTAACAAAAAGGGGCACTTGGTTACAATATCAGAGTATATCTATAATCCACAAAAATCAAAACATAAACCTTCTACAAAGACTAACTTATAAACCTATTAACTATGCACAAGTCATACCAAAAAGTTTCCACCACAAAAGTCCTCCCTGAGCGAACGCTCACGCCTACTCGTGACTCGCTGAAGAACCAGAAAAACAAGTATAAGAGAGGAGTGAGCTACCATGGCTCAGTGAATAACACATTTCTTCTAAGCGGATCGAGAAATCACTATGAACATTTAAAACATAACTCAAATACATAATTATAACTCAAATACTGAAGATACCAATGGTCTAGTCCATTAGTCAATCTCATAAAACATGCATTAATGGTTTATTCCATTGATTAATCTCATCAAATTACATCGATGGTCCATTCCATTGACCAAACTCAAATCACACGTCAATGGTCCACCTCATTGACCAATTCATGCTCAAATGTCTAACCATGGTTAAGCGTAACGCCCGTGACAAGACGACTAAGATCCCCCCCTTGGCAAGGTCTTCACCTATTATTAGCCGGTGGCTCGGCCCACAAGGATATCCTAGAATAGTCTGCGCATACCCACACATCCTTTAGGGTCCACAGCGACATTGAGTACCAACCACCAATCACAATATCTAGTAATCCAACATTAGAAAGGAAGTCATATCACAACTCAAATTTTGATATATAAATATCAAAGCATTCTCCAAAACATTTCAAGATTCTTTCACAAAGAATTTCACAAATTCTTTTTCAAACAATCGTTCAAATCGAAGTCGGAATATAACTCTATTCGAACAACAAAAATGGCAGTAATAGCTCGATCCTGTTTTATGCAACAAAATATGTTTTTTATCAACTCATGGAATATGTAATCCACCACGTTTCTCAAAACATGAGTTTAAAATACAAAGAAAAAATAGTGTCACTCACTTGGGAAAAGCCAAAAATCAATTACGACGGTCACTCGAATCAACGCATTCGGATTCCTAACAATTAACGGAAAAGCAATATCAAAAGGCCGAGTAAAAAGGATATTTGCATAATGACTCGTCTATACTAGGCCTATTTGTCGATAAAACGACACCTATGCGCCACAAAAGCTCTCATTTATCGAAGACCCATCATTTCCCACTAGATGCAGCCCATGCGCCAACTTCATCATGCCATAACTTTCTCCACAAAATTCCGTTTCAAGCCGTCTTATAGTCTTTAGAAAGCTCTCTTAATGTACAACAACAGCCCAAAGTTAGCTGCTCCAAAAAAGTACTGAAAACAACAAAAAAACAGGCTCGAAGACACTGATCACTACAGTACCAGAATGCGCCCCCAACTTCAAAATTCCGTTCCGGACAAACCGCAAGCTCAAATCACAATCCGAAAGATGCTATAGCTTCACAACATCCCAAAGTACCATTTCTACAAAAATATACAGCTCAACAACTCAAAAATCGGGTTTCGCCAAACAAATATCCAAGAAATCCGAATTTTGAGCCCTAATTGCGGTGATTGCTTCAAGTAAGTGATTAAAGACTTCTATTTCTTACCGGCATTGCTAAACACACTTGAGTCGGCTTGATGAGGTGTCTGGATCACGAGCGCGTCAAATTTTTTTCCTTTTTCCCTTTTTCCTTTCTCTCCTTTCTCTCCTCTCCCGTTTCTTTCGCTGCTGCCCGTGCTCTTCTCTCTCTCTCTCTCTCTCTCTCTCTCTTTTTAAAGCAAAGCTGAAGGTTCCACAAATCTCCTTCAGCTTCATTTTTTGACTTTTCAAACTCTTTCTTTTCCTTTTTTTTTCTCTTTTTTTTAAAAGCCCATATATTACAATGAATTCCAAAGACTGTTCAAATTGTATCACATTAACTATTGAAATCAGGATCGTCAAATATATCTAGGCCGAAAAAGCGAAGTTGTTGACCCCCTGCCTCAAATGTCATCTCACATCATTAAACGCTTGTTGTAGTTCTAGATGTTTCAAACACTGTAACTCCTTCGAATGTTGGAGTGGATCTTCATTCAACCGACTCCTCTTGAGGATGGGGCCTTTTAGTTTTTTTTTTTAAAGGGAGTTAACACTTGCAGAAGATATTTCAATATCTCTCTCATGTGTAAGTCACGGTGAAATCATGTGCAAACTTGTGAGGTTTAGCTCATGAGTTTGTAATATCATCATAGATGCAACATATGTCAATCTAGGACAAACTAGTGTTCAAATCATCATCTGATTCCTCTCAATCAAGTTTCGACAACTTCGAAACTGTAAGGAATCATCATACAACTCATTCGGTTAAGCTTGAACTAAGATGAATTCCTAAGACTTTTCAAATGACATTACCTAAGCTCTTGAAATTAAGATCCTTAAGTATATCCAGGCCTAAAAAGTGAAGTTGTTGATCCCTTTGCCTCAAATGTCATCTCACATACATCAAACGCTTGTTGTGATTATAGATGATTCAGATACTATAACTCCCTCAAATGTTGGAGTGGATCTCCGTTCAATTAACTGCTCTTGAAGATGTGGGCTTTCTATTTTTGTTTTTTTAAAGGGAGTTAACACTTATAGAAAATACTTCAATATCCCTCTCACATGCAAATCTTGTGCAAGCTCATGAGTTTCTTGTAACATCGTCATAGATGCAATATACATCAATCTAGGACTAAATAGTATTCAAATTATCATCCAATTCCTCTCAATCAAGTTTTCGACCACTCTAAAACAGTAAGGAATCATTGTACAACTCATGCGTTAAGCTTTAACTATGATAAATTCCTAAAGCTGTTCAAATTACATCACCTAAACTTTTGAAATCAAAATTGTCAAATATATCCAGACCGAAAAAGCGAAGTTGTAGATCCCTTGCCTCAAATGTCATCTCACATACGTCAAACGTTTGTTGTAGTTCTAGATGCTACAGACAGTATAACTCTCTCGAATGTTGGAGTGGATCTTCCTTCAATCAACTCCTCTTGAAGACGTAGGCTTCTAGTTTCTTTTTTAAAGAGAGTTAACACTTCAGAAAATATTTGAATACCCTCTCTCTCGTGCAAGCTCATGAAATTTAGCTCAAAAACTTGTACTATCATCACAGTTAAAGCTTAACCGATGAGTTGTATGATGATTCCTTAATATTTTGGAGTAGCCGAAACTTGATTAAGAAGAAATGGATGATGATTTGAATACTGATTAGTCCTAGATTGATGTATATTGCCTCTATGATGATGTTACAAGCTCGTGAGCTGCATGTGATTTGCACATGTGAGGATTATTGAAATATTTTCTACAAGTGTTAACTCCCTTAAAAAAAATAAAATTAGAAGCCCCACATCTTCAAGAGGAGTTAATTGAATGAAGATCCACTCTAACATTTGAGGGAGTTATAGCGTTTGAAGCATCTAGAATTACAACATGCGTTTGATGTATGTGAGATGACATTTGAGGTAAGGTGGTCAACAACTTTGCTTTTTAGGCCTGGATATACTCGACGATCTCAATTTCAAGAGTTTAGGTGATGTCTAAGTGAAATTGATGGAAAATCTGAAGGCGGTAACTAGCAACTCGTCGTTTGGTCGGGAAGCAATAGTGTTGGTAAGGGAGATCTACCCATCCAAGTGGCGGCTCTACATTCTCATGTGCGATGTTGCGAATGTTATCTGTGAAGAGGACGGACTTATTAGAAAACTTGAGTGCTGGTGATGAATGATGGTGAAAGTAACACGTTGGCGAAGTGAAGATGGTTGACATGCAGATCTCAAAGGTGATGAGGGGTCTGTGGAGGTTGGCATTGTGGCGATGGAATTTGTTTGTGTCGAAATGAACTTGCAGATAATCCGGGTTTCCTAAAGATAGTTCTTGAAGATGACTATAAATTTTCCTCATGGACCTAAGATTGACGAAAAAGATAGGGTTAAAAAAGTCGATACACTTCTACATATAAATCTCCTTAATATGGTTCAAGTGTGATGTAAAATGAATCATGAACTCTGACCATCGCTACTTCAAACTCCGCTTAGAATAGAAGAAATGGCAGAAGGCATATGTTAGAAGCCACAACTTGTAGGTATTTTTTATAAATATTTATTAAAAAAAAAATGATGAATAGGGAAGAAGCTAGAGAACAAGAGAAGGAGATGAACTTATTCATGCATGGCTATTTTCGTTATTCTACTTCATTATGGTGTGGACGGAGTCAATACAAAAATGGTGTTAACACGATCCCAACTGAATTGTCAAGAGAATTCACCAGACTCATTTGAGATCTTGTGAAATGGAGGTAAAGAACTGACCAAAAAAAAAAAAAAACCGGAGGTGAAGAAATATTATCTGAATTTCCCCTCCTTTCATTCATGAATTTAATTTCTAATGACCAGTTTAAGAGGGAGAAAAGAATGGTTTTGCCCACCATAGCTTATTTCCCGATATTCATTAATCAAACCAAACTTTTCAGGAAATAGTTAGCACAAATTTGGACTCCTTCTCCTTAAATGAAAATACACCAACCCAATATATCTTTTATATCAAGGATAAGTTCTGTAGACCCATTCGTACATCCAGTTGCTTTGATTTGAATTATTTAGAGGATGCCTTAAATATTAATATTATATCAAATCAGAAAGATCGACAATCAAACCCATTTCTCGATTCAATAAAAGTTAAAAAAGTTGAATAGGGTCCCAAATAAGGAGATATATTTAAAAAGCGGGTCCGATTATGCCTATTCCTAATCCTAAATGGAATGAAACGATGTAGGGATCCATATGTAAACATAGTATCTATTTCGATACGCTCGAATGACCCATCTGATAATGAGACTATAAAACCCTATAAATCCTAAAACTTGTCATAAAAGTACTATTGAATCATAAAATTTTTAAAAAGCGTAATTAAATTTTAAAGCCTGTCTAATCGATGCAATCAAGTCTTTCTAATAAATTAGTCTAATTTGGTTAATGAAAAATGCTAATGTGACTTTTTTTTTAATTACATTCTCTCTCCTATGTGGCGTTAAGATTAAATAAAGTAGATACCCCTGTGATATCCATGGAATGAATTCGTTCCCCAAAATTAAAACTAAGAACCCGTGGAATGAAGTCGTTCATATGATCTACTAATGGAATGAATTTGTTCACCAAAATTAAAAGCTATATAGAACTTTCACAGACAACCCCTACGATCACTCCAACACAATAACGACAGGGGTTCGAACTAAATGCTTAGCAGATACCCAAGTAGTAGGGTCGCTGTTGCATTCCTTGTGAAGTCAACCCTAAAACTTGTTGTCTGATTCGCCTTCAGAGACTCTAGTGTACTTGGGTACACACCAAATGAGTCGAGACCTGTGATGGGGTCGATGACAACCCTATAAGATGACCTAGCAGGTCCGATGTTCCTCAGCGTCCTCGTCAAACTCACCTTCGTATCCGAATACTTGAACCTCAAGCTGATCGATGGATAGTTGAGCTGGTAATCTGGTATGCTCTTAATGCTTGAGCATGTGACTTTTTCTTTAACTATGAGCTGGATTTCGGAGTTGGTGTAGTTGAGCCCACAAAGGTAAGGAATGTAATCTCGCAGTCTAATGTCATAAATGAAAGAGCCCACAAAGCTGGATTTGCACTTGATTTGCACGTAATTTGCATGTGATTTGCACGTGAAAGAGGGTATAAAAATATTATCCATAGGTGTTTATTCCTTTTTGTTAGAATAGTGATGAAATTACCTCTCTACCCTCGTATCGCAGTGTCCAATTCTCTGTGATGTTGAGGTCGAGGTCGTTCAGCGTATACTGAGTCGATGTCATTGGGATCCTCCTACACCATTGTTTTATGGAGACAAGCAGAATATGTTAAACAAACACCGATTTAACATGTGAATAAGCAAATTTTCGTAATGCAATGAGATGCCAAAATTCTTACGATTATTATTGAAACTGGAGGCAAAGAACTTGTACACGAGCAGAGTAGAGAGGCATTGGATCCATAAAAGTATATTTATTAAACTCATAAATCTAGATTGAGAGAATATAGCACCAAAATCTAGAACTAGATCTGAAGAATTCAAACTAAATTGAAAGAAGAGAGCTTTAAATCTAAATCGGGAGAGAAGTAAAAGTAAGAAAAAAACAATAAAATGCAAACAAAATCAACAGAGAGAGAGAGAGAGAGTGAGACTAGTTCAAACCTGGAGGGGAGCTTGGAGTTGGCCAAGAAGTGGCGAATGATCTGAAGAGAGCGCCCAGGGGGAAAAATGGGAACTTGATTCCCTACTCCCCTTACGTCACAAAAGTCAACCCCTCATCCGTTATTGTCCAACCCCCAACCTAGACCTCGCAAAAAAAAAAAAAAAAAATCCAATTTTTAACCACTAAAAAACTAAAAATAAATAAAAGGCTCACAAATAAAAATAAACATGATTAAATTCCAAAAATCAATTTATCTTATAGTGCCGCCTTTGCATTGATTTTGATCCGCAATTTATGACATGATTTTTAAAAGATGCAGCAGATTAGATTATCCTAATTAAGAGACTGGTGAGGAAATTATCTCTCTACCCTTGTACCACGGTGTCTAGTTTTTTGTGATGTCAAGGCCGATCTTGTTTAGCAGGTATCGAGTTGACGTCACCGGGATCCTCTTGTCCATGTCTCCGTTGCATCGCGAAAGGAATGATTAAACAAGAGAAACTCAAAATTACCATTGTGACTGGTAAATCAATTTTAATTAATGAATGCTAATTTTAACTAATTTATGTCTTCAATAATACCTGAAGACCCACAAGCGAATTCCCCCACCGATGAGTTTCTTCAGTATAGGGAGGTTTGAAAAAGGCAAGTCCTTCCAAGAATTGCTCACCTCGCTTACTCAATTTTTTGAGACAAAATTAGCAAAAATTAGTATCTTCATAATAGCCTCATATTCAAGAAAAATGAGAAATGTTTGTTTCGCAGAAAAAATTAAATTATTTGGAAACTATTTTCCTGAAATGATCTCTTGTATAGTTTGAATTAATTAGTCAATGATTTTTTTTATTATTAACAACTTATATTTAAACATTTTCGTGAACAATGAAAATATATCATTGATTCATTTTTGCAAGCAATATAAATATATCATTCTTAGGAAATATTATTCAAAACTGGATTTGCACGTGATTTGCACGTAATTTGCACGTGATTTGCACATGAAAGAGGGTATAAAAATATTATCCATAGGTGTTTATTCCCTTAGAATAGTGATGAAATTACCTCTCTACACTCGTATCGCAGTGTCCAATTCTCAAGGGGGAGTACAAACTATCCATGTTAATCATCTCGTACAGTTTGCTGTACTCGTCAAGTAGGATAGAACAATCTTCGATCAAATATCTGTTACTGAAGTTGCATTTGATCTCAATTAAACTGTGGAGATCGTCTGAAATCAGTGCGTGCCCCCATGCATAATCGATCATCCCCATGAAATCCGTCTCGACATTCATGTTTGGATTTCCTACCTGCATGTCAGAAATTTCACAATTAATTACTTCATTTTTGCGTTAGTGGATTTAACATGGAAAAACCATTGAATAAAATCAAGCTTAGTTGAGAATTTGGCACGCACGATCACGCCTTTAAGATTAATAGAGGTGTCTGGAGTTGAGTTTTGATTCCCATTGTAGATTGCCTCGGCAAACTGCGGTGCCAAGTGCCCTGAAATGGAGGGGAAAAACCGTTTACCACGTGCATCAGTTAATTAATTGAATGCTCTCTCCGAAAATTAAAGAAATTGATATTGGAAAAAACTGTAAAAAAAATTGATTGTAAAATTAGGGTCGATAACTACCTGCATAGCCGTCTCCTGCTATGTAGACATCGCTCATTCTGTACTGCAGAAACCTTCTTAACCAATTTAGGAGAAATGCACGGGCATCTCTAGCTGTTTAATAATCGCATAGAAATTCACTTTCAGTAAATGAGCTTATCTCCCAAAATCTAATTATTAATTTAATTTTTACGAACCTGTATTGTCGTCGCCGTGCTCTACGGTGGCATTGTTGTACGAAAACCCGACACCAACGGGTGAATCGAGAAACAACAGATTCGCGGCTGCAAAAATTAGGACAATTTAAAAAAATTTACTTATCTTCTAGCTGGGGAAAGAAGGAAAAAGAATTGAAATTACCTTCGTTCCAAGTAAAGTTGTTGAATCTCAGGGCCGGGCCGTTGGGCCCATTTGTCACGAGAAATGGGCCGAGTTCTTGGGCCTCTCCGAACCCAACAGAACTGCAGCCTTGGCCTGACATAGGACGTAATAAAAATGTGGAGATCAATGAATTGAGGTAAAAAATAATCACTCGCTAATTTAGTTTTAAGTAAAAAATTCACATAAAAGTTAACCTCCACCAAGCCACAGGAGGAGAGGTTTTGCGGCGGGCTGGCTCGTTGCCTCGAAGAACCAGTAGAAAAGGGCCTTCCCAAGGCTGTCGTCCACCAAGACATGGCCGGAGTAATGGCTAAAGCTTACTGGGGGCTGGCCGGAGTAATAACTTTTGAGATATTGCGGTGGTGCAGCGCCTTTCGCTGAGTGAGATGAGATGCCCAGAACATGGTTCCCATCTGCCCTATTTATACCCGAATATGGAGCTTCGAAACTGGTTCATCAATTCATGAATCGATTGAGTGTTTGTGAAATGCAAGTCAAAAGAATTTGGGGGTTGGGATCTTTCTTCTTCGAGGGAGTCTAGGAAGCATCCTCCCAGCCAACGCAGTTCGGAAAATGGAAAAGATCCTTCGGTGGAGTCGATGGTTTTTTAATCGAAATCTTTTTTTGGCAGTCTTTTGTTTATACACATCGAAATTGCATAGTTGCCAGAACATAGCTTATACTCATTTAATGATGACCTTCATGTGCCTTGTCTTCTTATCTTATTGTTTCTGTCCATGAATGAATGCAACCGCATGTGCGGCATTTTCCGCTAAATATCTGTCTCTCAAAAATAGAAATTGAGATTTTTCTCCCAAAAATAAATATTCTAGTGCCTTGTAAAGAGACTCAAACTTTTATTCATGAGACAAATTTGGCAATCACTGGAGTTAACGTCTGAATTTGCAAATTGGCGTCCGATTCGACGGATGGACAATGATGAGGGCAAGCGGTGAAAATCTCCCAAATGGAACGACGTCGTGCCCTCCCTTCACCAAACCGACTAATTAACGTCGTTTGCTTCCTTCTCTCATGGTGTTCAATCGTTGCCAATGTCGCGACCTTGTCGAGGCATTAACTCGTAATGCGTCGTGCGAAGACGTGGAGAATTTACTCGGGGGAGCGGTAGAGCTTCGTGGGTGCGTTAAGCATGGGATCAACGCTAATTGACAGCTCTCTCTCTCTCTCTTAAGGCGAATAATGGCGATCGTAATGCCAGAAACACTCTTCACCACTCTGTCTCTAGCCAGTACACAAAGTTCAAATCCAGAGGACAACAAATGCTACGTGTACAATATACATGACAACAATGGCAATGTTAGAGAAGAAAAAGATAGCCATGATACTTTGACTTGTATCCCAAAATTGCATTTTCCCTCGTTATGTTTCGCAATGGCCACCAGTGGGTATGCTGTTAGCTACATGAGGCCCTCAATCTAGACCTAATATACAGAGGAGATTGTGCCCCGTTATTTCTTAAGGTGCCTAATCCCACTAAAATGAGTGATTTCAGGCCTCTCTTCTCGCTGCGGCATAATATGCAGGTTCGTATTACTTCCGTTATAGCTACAAGATTGGGAGCAGCTCTTATTGACACCTAATTTTGGAAAAATAAAATTGCATTTTGAACAAATAAAAAGAAAAAAATGAAAATGGGGGAAATTGATTTGATTGAATTATGCAAGGAAATATAGAATTCCGATGGATGTCCGGATTTTGTTAATGCAGTAACAATTTTGAAATCAAGTGAAAAATGGATAAGAATTGAGCTGATTGCCAAATCATACAAATTTGATTTAATGTGATAAGAAATGGTAACTCAGGAAATGCCATGTAAAGAGACTGTTTCGAATCACTATAAAAGAGAGGCTCATTTCTCATGAGGGGGGAGCGAAATTCAAAAATTTAGAAAAAAAATGAGACAAGCTCTCTCTATTGATCTTCAGCCGAAAAGAAAGTGATCTTTCTTTTCTCTTCTGACAGGCTGCAAAAGAAAAAGGAAAATTCAGCTGCTACAGTGAGGGAGATGTGAGGGACATGCGATGGGTGAGTAAAAAACAAAAGAAAAAAAAAAATCAAAAGAGGGCCACTGTTCGTCTTCTTCGTGCAGCCCTTCCTCGACGCCGCCGCACCTCCAGACGCTGGCGTCTCCCTCTGCCGGCCACTGCTGCTTTGCTTGCGACCCAGCGACGCCGCTGCCGTAACCTGCGGCAGTCCGCGAGCCCCCTCGGTGAGTCCCTGCCGCATCTCCGCTCACCACAGTCTTCCTTCCGGCGATCCAGTGCCCGAACTGCCGCACGCCGCCGCTGCTCCGGTGCCTGACACCCGCAACAGCACCTCCGGTGACCCCCTTTGCAACCCATGAGCGCCACTGCACCAGATACCAGACCCCCTGACGCCACGCTTGCCCCTCCGACATCGCGACTCCGAAGCCTGCGTCCTGCTTGCCTCTACCTGCCCCTTCCGCAGAAGCCCATTGCCGACGCACCATTGTTGCAGCCTCGAGCGTCGAGGACCGCACGTCCCACCAGCTGTCGGAGATCCTTTTCACCTACGAGCTCGCTGCCAACGCCGACGCCGACGCTCGCGCCACCTCCGCTCCGTTTGAACGCTGCTGCCCTGCGATAACCAGCGCCTGACACCCACAGCAGCCCACCGTCCTGCAAATCGAGGCCACAAGCGACACCCGCGACATCTGCTCAACGCGCCACCGCCGCTCCGTTGTTGCTGCCAATCAACCCTCGCGCCAGTCACCTTTGCTTGAGCTCCCTCGCATCACCCTTGCACCTAGACCTCCGCTTGCTCCTGCTGTTGCCGATCCGCTCGTCACCCTCGACGCCCGCATCAGTAGCCCGCACTGTCTCCGCGCCACTCACCATCGTGTGTCCGCTCCTCACTCGTGCCTACATCGGCTCCGCGTCGCCGCGATCCCGCGTCCTCGCCGTTCAGCAAGCCGTCCCTCCGCTTGAGCGCCCGCGTCACAGCTCGCTCGCCCACTTCATAGCCGCTCCACCAGCAGCGAGAAGTGTTGAGTCCTTAGGTGGTTTATTTTTATTTTATTTTTATTTTATTTTACTTATTTTAAGTTTCGTTATTATTGTTTAAGTTAGAATGTGGTTTGTCAATATTAATATTTGTGCATTTTGTAGGCATTATCCGCTAGGATTCTGTCCGGAATTATTGTAATTATTAATTTAATCCAAGAGACATCGGATTATTTTTTTAATTATACTAATTTTTGGGCTTTTTGGTAGAATTTTAATTGTTAAATCATTATAATTATTAATTTGATCCGTAAGACTTCGAATTAGATTTTTAATTATTTTGATCTCTTTGTCGTGATAATTAGCGTTATGATAATCGTTAATTTGACCTGTGAGACAACATGCAATTTTTTCGATTATTTTAATTCTTTATTTTGTTGATAGCTTCGATTTAATATTTATTTAATAATTACTTATCTTTTAAAAAAAACTAAAAAAATCAGAAAATAAAAAAATCAAAATTCTACATGAGCATATAGGTTTAGTAAATCAGACATATAGGTTTAGAAAATTAGAATTTTCTTAGGATTACATTTTTAACATTGCATTTTTAGAAATAAGTTAGGGTTGAACCTAAATAACTTTTTTTAAAAATAGGGTTTTAGATAATATTCGCACATCTTAAATCTCATTTTTCTAAAAATAGTTTTCTAAGATAGGATAGGGTTTACGTCAAATTAATCCCTAAAATAAATTAGAAAATTATCCCTTTTTAGATAGTTTAATTAGGGTTTTTATAATTCCGAATTTCAATAAAAAAAATATGAGGTGCATAATAACTAGTTTGCATAATAAGCCCATTTAATTAGAATTTGCATATTAATAAAATTAAGTCATTTAGTTAAAAAATGCTTTTTTATAAAAGAATTCTAGTTTTCAAGAAAACCCAAAAAAATTGTTTGCTTTGTGTGATGCAATTTATTTATTGAATATTTGAGCATTTGTGTGATACCCCCATTGGATGATAGAGATTTAGGTTAAAATAAATCCAAGCTGCCTGCAAAAACATTTTTGAAAATTAAAAAGAAATTGTACGGAAAGGGTATTAGAGAAATCTAGTGTAACCAAGTCCCCATACCCTTAGTCTCTGGTTCGTAGGAGTAAAATAATTCTTCCATTATTTTACTTAGTTGTCTAATCGACCTACCATAAACCGATTAGTGGCGACTCCTAGTTAAAAATCTTTTGCATGTTAAATATTTGAACCTTAAGTCGCGAATTGGTATGGGCTTGGGAGAGCCCAGTCCATTAACTTAGTTTTAGGTGGTGCACCCGAAAAATTAGGTCGCGACAGCTTGGCGACTCCACTGGGGACTTGTGTTAAAGCACTTAGTGGACTTAGGCCAATTTTTCTTTTTCTTTTAAAAATGCTTTTGTTTGGCAGCAAAGATCCCAGGTACGTCTCTAATATTTCTAAGGTGTTAAATGTTCTTGCAGATGGGATGTATAAGGGGAGTAGTCTATGCTAACCTTTGTCTTGCAGGTTGGAGTGTGAGATTAATGATTTATTTTTCTATGATTAGAAGTGTTGTTTACATTTAAATTGTTGTGCATGTTTTATTATTTTTAGCACTACACTATTGCGCACACAACCTAAGGCCGGACCTGGGTTGCGATAGGATTTTTAGGATGGTGTTGAGAACGATATTTCCTCCAAAGCGAGACTGCTATGTAGAGGTTAACCTTCTCTTCCCCGAAAGTCTTTTCATGGTGTCGAATGTGTTTGTCCATATCCGCGAGACTGCGTGACTATTGGATATTCCATTCGACTGAGCCAGAGTTAGGGGGACCTGACACGTTAATGCGAGACTGCAACGGTCAGATCATCCTCTTAGCTCCACTTTGTTAAGCCGTCTAGATAGAAATTGAGCCTCACACTTCATGCGTGTGTCTATTGTTATCCCTTTCCGATAAAAGTAAGTTGTCTGGACTCTCACTTTGCAATTCACTTACTTTGTTGCAATTTTCGTCGGTCCATGACAATGTTTCGTCCTTCGTCTTGTCTTATATCCCATTAGGGAAAATCTTCGTACCATTCATTTCCACTTTTGGGGTTTCAAGATGATGTCATATGGCCTTGAAAGAAGAGGTCAAGGCATTCGAAACCCTATTGAAGGCCCTCGGAGGTCTCGTTCTACTGAATTGGGGCACCATGGAAGAGGTGGGGGAAGTTCTGAAGGACGAAGACAAGAAAGGTGGAACTCGCCACCTAACCAAGGGCGAGGGAGGCAAAATCCATTACCCTCAAGCATTCACGAGACATTCCCCGGCCCTCCAAGAATGATGCAGGATGAAGCAGAAGTGATAGGCACTCTGGGACAGCCTAGTGGGAAGTTTGATTACCTGGTGAAGTATTCAGCCCCTCCCAGATACTACATTGATCCTAGTGAGATAGTCCCAGATGGATGGGGTGGCATGGATGATCCGACACCGCCGAAGACAGAGAACCTTGATGATGTGCTGGAAGGAGTTACAAACTTGTTCGACGACCTCATCATAGGAGCCATTGATGAAGGACCCTCTGAAAAGATGGGCTTTGGCCCATGAGAGTGACTCATTTATTGCTTTTGCACTCCCTTGCGTGGGAATTTTTATTGCTTTCTAGGAAATATTTTCAATTCATTCTTTTTCGTTTTTTTATTTAAGAATTGCACATTGCATTTACCATTTAATAAATGTGATTTAATTGATGAATATCAATAAAATTACAAGTTTTGAGGATATGATGAGGTATGCCAAACCAGTCCGGTGACGATATCCAACAATGAAAAGAAAATATTATCCAAGGAGAATTCTGAGGACCGGGCTTCTTCATGCTTCCTCATCCAAAAATATCCAAAAAAAAAAAAAAATTACTTTTGAAGCCATTTCCAAAAGCATGCATTAGGTTATCACTTTTTAACTTTCTGACTCATTTACTTCATGTTTCACAGCATTACTTTTTCGGTCTGATGAGAAAGCATTTGAAAAAGGTACACTAGGTTGCAATTGGCCTAACTGTCAATGACACATTTCTAAATAGTTAATGTGACAGATTGGGGGCAAGACAGATTTTGGTAGTGACCCGACTGAGATAAAATCTCGACTCAAGCCAAAAATGGATATTCCATTTGTTTTTACTTTGATGTTGCATAGTATCATATTTATGCACGTTCTCTTGTGCAGGGGAAAAAGTGGATTTTCAGTCTTGAAAGGTAGGGACAATCAAAAGACATCAACTGTTGAGGCAATCCCATTGTAGAGGAATCCTTGAATGAATGCTTAAAACCATTTTGCAATATGGAAAACTGTTTGTTTTGAAGTTAACAATTTTTCATGCCTAAAAAAGGATTTTGCATGATGACTCTTAGCCACCAATTCCACTAAAGAACATCAAGATGGACTAATTTAATGAATGATGTGGAATTGATTGAGCATACTAAATGAAACGAGTCGGGATGATGAAAGGCAAACCTTATCCTATACACAGTCCCCTACTTATAAACTTGTGAGATGAGTGTAGGAAGGTTCATATACACAAGGTAAAGAGTTCTCTCGCAAAAGGTACGGCAACCGAAATGATGAGAGGCAATTCATTTTTTTTATCTCAAACACTACAGGTGATCCATTACTTAACCCTTTTGAGCCCATACACTTATGGATATTCTTTCCAAATTACCCCTGTCAAGAATCACCCCACATCGGGGCAACTGGGAGATAAAATGGCATCATGAGGTGAGGAAAATGAATTGAAATTTTCTTACTCTCACTTGCATCAATCTTCAAGTCGTGCTATTACATTGAATTCATGTGTTAATTTAAGTGTCTTAGGATGACGAAGAGCATTTTTTTTTCTCTATCCTACATATTTATACCCTTTGCATAGCCCACTTGAGCTTGCAATTTCATTTCTTTAAACCCAGTTGGTGATCATCCCCCACACTAGGGCAAGGCAAAAGACAGATGAAGACCTTTGAAAGTTCAAGTGTCATTCAGAGTGTAATTCGTTGATGCATGCACTGTGCGTAAGAATTGAAATCAAAATAGAACTAATGGGCATAAAAAAAGCAGTGTGCCTGGTAAAAGCAAGGCCAATGCCAATGAAAAAGAAATGAAAAAAAATGCATGAAAACTAAAGGCATGAAAAAGTGATGTGCCTAGTAGAAGCAATGCCAATGAAAATGAAAATGAAAGAGTCATGATAGGTGACTATCAATTGCAAAAGGTTGTATTTCAATGGAGTAGTACTCAAAGAGTCAAGATCAATGGCACATCATTGGCAAAAGAGAAGGCCAGCAACAATGCCTAGATCATTAGCTTTGACCCTTCACACATATTTTGAGCCTTATGATCCTTTCGTTTCTCAACCCATGAACCCAACCTATGTTACATCCCTTATAAAGTCTCTTCAGATTAGGGCACTTGAATTAATGTAGGGGTTCATATGTTTATAAGTATCGCTCGAAAAAGTGTGAGCAAGATTATTTCTTTCTCATTTTGTAGGGTTCTTGACTTGTAAACCCGGAGATGATTGCGAAGCTGTTCTTTCAATAGCCTTGACTCAAAGAGTCCATTTGTTAAGCCGTTGACCAAGCCCACGATATGGTCCATGTTAAAGACCTCTCAGATTGGTAAGGTCGTACTGCTTGCGAGAATACTCGGACCCCTGGTAATATGGTGAGATGGAGTGATTCTCTTTTAAATGAGAGTGAGTGAAAGTCATTTCTAACCGAAAGTCTCTCGTTTAGTATTCTTAATAAATCCATGTCATGAGTGAAAATTGTCTTGGACGATAATTCTCTCTAATGAAAATTTGGGTGATGCAAAGGTCATTATGCATGAACCCCGATTGAATTGATAAAAACTTCAGTGGATTTTGAAGTGTACGTTTCAGAATAGCATTAATTGCTTATTTCTTTGGTGAATGCACTTTTGCTCTAATCATGTCGACGATGTAATGTTTTCTCAAAGACCCAAGAGCTCTTAACATTCAAGTTCCTTTCGAATGCCTCATGATATTAGGAGATGAGAAATCATCACGAACATTCAAGGTCCATCCTTGATGTTCCAAAATTTTACCAAGAGGTGAAAGACCTCTCTTGGATATCTAAATTCCGAAGACATATCCCCAAGAATCGAGATATCATCGGGTAAGTATATCTCTACCCATACTCTAAATACTTGTCATTGTGCAGGTATTCTCTCCCAAGTGCATCGACACTTGGCTCGGTCAAGCTGTCCTTTATATTGACTTGGCGTGCTTTCGTAGCCCAGAGTCCCTTTCATCGATTCAGCGTGCTTTCATAGCCTGGTGTCCTTTTTATTGACCTAGCGTGCTTTCGTAGCCTAGAGTCCCTTTCATCGACCCGGTGTTCTTTATATTGACCTGGCGTGCTTTCGTAGCCCAGAGTCCCTTTACATCGACCCGGCGTGCTTTCGTAGCCCGGTGTCCTTTATATTGATCTGGCGTGCTTTCGTAGCCTAGAGTCCCTTTACATCGACCCGGCGTGCTTTCGTAGCCCGGTGTCCTTTATATTGACCTGGCGTGCTTTCGTAGCCTAGAGTCCCTTTCATCGATTCGGCGTGCTTTCGTAGCCCGGTGTCCTTTGATATGACCTGGCGTGCTTCTGTAGCCCAAAGTCCCCCTATCAAATCGGTGTGCTTCCATAGCCTGATGTTCCACTTCATCGACATGGTGTGCTTCCGTAGCCCAGAGTCACCTTATTAATTTGGGAGACATATTTCCCAAGGAACAGAAATGTCACAAGGTAAGTATATCTCTATTCATATCTTAAATACTTGTCATTGTACAGGTATTCCTTTTCAAGCACTGGCACTCGATGGAGTTGCACCTCAAAGATTTTTCCAGATTCATCAAGCGACTGTAGAATGGTACGAGTCCTAGACAACCTCAATTCAGGCGACCATAGAATGGTACGGGTCCTAGACAACCTCGGTTTAGGCGACCGTAGAATGGTACGGGTCCTAGCCAACACCTATTCAAGCGATCATAGAATGGTACGGGTCCTAGACAACACCTATTCAAGCGACCGTAGAATGGTACGGGTCCTGGAAAATAGATCCCCGTTTAGGTGACCGTAGAATGGTACGGGTCCTAGACAACTTCAGTTTAGGCGACCATAGAATGGTATGGGTCCTGGAAAATCATTTTTTTTTTCGTCAAGGCGACCATAGAATGGTACGAGTCCTAGACAGCATTGAGGCGACCGTAGAATGGTATGGGTCCTGGAAAATAGATCCCCGTTTAGGCGACCATAGAATGGTACGGGTCCTAGACAGCATTCAGGCTATCGTAGAATGGTACGGGTCCTGGAAAATAAATCCCCATTTAGACGACCGTAGAATGGTACGGGTCCTAGACATAACCAAACAATGCCATACTGGGCGATCGTAGAATGGTACGGGTCTTGGGAAAGCAGTCTCTTCGTGAAGTCATGTTACTATTCTGGGCGACCGTAGAATGGTACGGGTCCTGGGAAAGCAGTTTCTTTGCGAAGTCATGTTACTATTCTAGGCAACCGTAGAATGGTACGGGTCCTGCACATGTAACGCCAACTATCTTGAATCATTCTACCCTCCTTGAAGGTAAGTAATTCCAAGTAAGTTCCTTTATCATTTGCATTAGTATTTCCATGCATCATATAAATTGCATTTAAAAAAAAAAAGGAATTCATTTTCCAACAAAAAGTCATTTAGTGCATGTGCATAATTAAAATTAGGTCTTAATTTGTCTTTGAATGCAACCTCTATGAGCTCACCTTCAAAGAGGGACAGCCGTTGACACCTAATTTTGGAAAAATAAAATTGAATTTTGAACAAATAAAAAGAAAAAAAATGAAAATGGGGGAAATTGATTTGATTGAATTATGCAAGGAAATATAGAATTCTGATGAATGTCCGGATTTTGTTAATGCAGCAACAATTTTGAAATCAAGTGAAAAATGAGCAAGAATTGAGCTGATTGCCAAATCATACAAATTTGATTTAATGTGACAAGAAATGGTAACTCGGGAAATGCTATGTAAAGAGACCGTTTCGAATCACTATAAAAGAGAGGCTCATTTTTCATGATAGAGGGAAAAATTGGAAAATTTAGAACAAAAAAATGAGACAAGCTCTCTCCGTTGATCTTCAGCCGAAAAGAAAGTGATCTTTCTTTTCTCTTCTGACAGGCTGCAAAAGAAAAAAGGAAAAGTCAACCGCTACAATGAGGGAGATGTGAGGGACGTGTGATGGGTGAGTTAAAAACAAAAGAAAAAAAAAATCAAAAGAGGGCTACTGTTCATCTTCCTCGTGCAGCCCCTCCTCGACGCCGCCGCACCTCTAGACGCTGGCGTCTCCCTCTGCCGGCCACTGCTGCTTTGCTTGCGACCCAGCGACACCATTGCCGCAACCTGCGGCAGTCCGCAAGCCCCCTCGCCGAGTCCCTGCCGCATCTCCACTCACCACCGTCTTCCTTCCGGCGATCCAGTGCCCGAACTGCCGCACGCCGCCGTTGCTCCGATGCCTGACACCCGCAATAGCACCTCCGGCGACCCCCTTTGCAACCCACGAGCGCCACATCACCAGATACCAGACCCCCCGACGCCGCGCTTGCCCCTCCGACACCGCGCCTCCTAAGCCTGCGTCCTGCTTGCCTCTACCTACCCCTTCTGCAGAAGCCCATTGCCGACGCACCATTGCTGTAGCCCTGAGCGTCGAGGACCGCACATCCCACTAGCCGCCGGAGATCCCTCTCACCCACGAGCTCGCTGCTGACGCCGGGCCACCTCCGCTCCGTTCGAACGCCGCTGCCCTGCGACAACCAGCGCTCGACACCCACATCAGCCCACCGTCTTGCAAATCGAGGCCACAAGTGATACCTGCGACATCTGCTCACCGCACCACCGCCGCTCCGCTGTTGCTGCCGATCAACCCCCGTGCCGGTCACCTTTGCTTGAGCTCCCCCGCATCACCTTTGCACCTAGACCTCTGCTCGCTCCTGCTGTTGCCGATCCGCTCGTCACCCCCGACGCCCGCGTCAGCAGCTCGCACTGTCTCCGCGCCGCTCACCATCGTGTGTCCGCTCCTCACCCGTGCCTACACCGGCTCCGCATCGCCGCGATCCCGCGCCCTCGCCGTTTAGCAAGCCGCCCCTCCGCCCGAACGCCCACGTCACAGCTCGCACGCCCACGTCATAGCCACTCCACCAGCAGCGAGAAGCG
Source organism: Eucalyptus microcorys (assembly GCA_014182515.1). Taxonomy (NCBI): domain Eukaryota; kingdom Viridiplantae; phylum Streptophyta; class Magnoliopsida; order Myrtales; family Myrtaceae; genus Eucalyptus; species Eucalyptus microcorys. Next base: position 9,912,991 of record CM024566.1, read on the forward strand.
TTGAGTCCTTAGGTGGTTTATTTTTATTTTTATTTTTATTTTATTTTACTTATTTTAAGTTTCGTTATTATTGTTTAAGTTAAAATGTGGTTTGTCAATGTTAATATTTGTGCATTTTGTAGGCATTATCCGCCAGGATTCTGTCCGGAATTACTGTAATTATTAATTTAATTCGAGAGACATCGGATTATTTTTTTAATTATACTAATTTTTGGGCTTTTTGGTAGAATTTTAATTGTTAAATCATTATAATTATTAATTTGATCTGTAAGACTTCGGATTATATTTTTAATTATTTTGATCTTTTTGTCGTGATAATTAGCGTTATGATAATCGTTAATTTGACCTATGAGACAACATGCTATTTTTTCGATTATTTTAATTCTTTATTTTGTTGATAGCTTAGATTTAATATTTATTTAATAATTACTTATCTTTTAAAAAAACTAAAAATATCAAAAAATCAAAAAATCAAAATTCTGCATGAGCATATAGGTTTAGTAAATCGGACATATAGGTTTAGAAAATTAGAATTTTCTTAGGATTACATTTTTAACATTGCATTTTTAGAAATAAGTTAGGGTTGAACCTAAATAAATTTTTTTAAAATAGGGTTTTAGATAATGTTCGCACATCTTAAATCTCATTTTTCTAAAAAATAGTTTTCTAATATAGGATAGGGTTTAACTCAAATAATCCCTAAAATAAATTAGAAAATTATCCTTTTTAGATAGTTTAATTAGGGTTTTTATAATTCCGAATTTCAATTAAAAAAATGAGGTGCATAATAACTAGTTTGCATAATAAGCCCATTTAATTAGAATTTGCATATTAATAAGATTAAGTCATTTAGTTAAAAAATGCTTTTTTATAAAAGAATTCTAATTTTCAAGAAAACCCAAAAAAATTGTTTGCTTTGTGTGATGCAATTTATTTATTGAATATTTGAGCATATGTGTGATACCCCCATTGGATGATAGAGATTTAGGTTAAAAGAAATCCAAGCTACCTGCAAAAACATTTTTGAAAATTAAAAAGAAATGGTACGGAAAGGGTATTAGAGAAATCTAGTGTAACCAAGTCCCCGTACCCTTAGTTTCTGGTTCATAGGAGTAAAATAATTCTCTCATTATTTTACTTAGGTGTCTAATCGACCTACCATAAACCGATTAGTGGCGACTCCTAGTTAAAAATCTTTTGCATGTTAAATATTTGAACCTTAAGTAACGAATTGGTATGGGCTTGGGAGAGCCCGAGCTAAGTTTAAAGACTTAGTAGTCCATTAACCTAGTTTTAGGTGGTGCACCCGAAAAATTAGGTCGCGACAGCTCTTCTTGATTCTGTTTGCCTCAATCAAATTGCTTTCATTAGTGGATGAAGATTGAGAGCACTTCTTCTTTGTTTGACACTTTGAATAGCTAGTCAAATGCTTTCTAGTGCAAAACTCAATAATTTTGTAGTATACTAGCAATATATATTCAAGTACGATGATAATAAAAAGGATTTATTATATGAATCGCAAGATTTTAATATCCTTGATGATCGATCGAAAGTTCGGATACTCAAATATGAAAAGACAAAAATTAAAGGAATACCTATGGACTTATCTCACTTATGTTGCTGTGCCATATTTTTCGTTTGTTTTTTTGGGTCAAAATGAAGTTGTGCCATTAACCAGGGCAACATCTTCTCGCAAATGTAATTTTATGGATCGATTCGGACCTCTCTCAAGGGGAAGAGGATGAATAATCATCCAAGTTAAGACACGCCACATCTCTATCACACGTAGGCTTTTCTATCATAGTACAAACAAGTAATGACAGAGCTCTTTTAGGACATTTACTAGAATAACAGCCGAGACACAAAAATATAGCGCGGCAATCTTATTATCATCGCCAAATACATAGCTTCTAGCGAAACAGAAATCGTAAAATTCATCCATAATTGAGAAGAGAGAGGACAAATCTCTATAACCTGTTATTAGTTTAACACAACTTTGCCATAGGTCTGGATGTCGAAACCAAAACCTTAAAAAAATAATGCGCTTAAGTCAATTCTAAGAATTTTGCACAAATCATCCAAGAGCCGCATCACTCTTCGCTATTCCCACCCCCAATTCACATTATTACACATAAAGTTTGTGCATGTACGTTATAATATCTTATAAAGTAGGTTGTATGGTGAGAAATCTATCGAGCAATGTTAGGAAGAGTGCAAAGAAGCAACTTAAGAGGAGAAGGCTATGGGAAAAGAAAAATAAGAGCGGTTACCGCAATAATGGCGAGCCAGATGAGAGCAATCTCAGGAAAGGGACATTTGTACCGGGCAAAATTATCGAAAAAATCCTAAATTTATTATATTTTTGACAATTCAGTACTAAACATTTAAATTTTACTAATTAAATCATAAAATTTTTTATTTTCTTTTATTGAGTACATCTAGTCAATTTAGCTAGAAATCACTAACATTGACATAGACTATCTTACATGGCACAGTTGGCATTAACACGGATTATTTTTAATAATATTTTAATAGTTTTTGAAATTTTTTAGTATCCTTTTTTTTTTTCTTATTCTTTCTTTTTTCCCCCCGACGGCCATTGCCCAGACCTTGTTGATGCCAGACTTGTTGGGTTTGAGCCTTGCTTTTTCTTTATCCAGCCTTTGTAGGTAAGACTAAATCCCCCTTCCCAAATTGAAGAAAGGTATGCAACCTCTGAACGGAGATTCGCAAAATATTCCCTTTTCTTTTGTCGGCCTAAATCCAATTGATCGCATAGTTAAAATCGCATTTGAGACTTCACAACGTGCATCCCAATTGTTTTACCATTTATCCAAGGAGTTAATTGTTGGTTGATATGATTTAAGATTACTTTAGAAGCTAGATAAAGGCAAATGTTCATATATGGCGTGAGCTTAGAACTGGTATTTATGAAAGTGGAGTTCTTATTTATAGAAACCTTTATCCTCCTGTCAATTTCCTCTGGTTGATCGTGTTGAGTAGGTCACTCTCAATTTGAGAGGCCGACGCAATTATGTATATTTGTAGTAGTATGGTAGTGAGTGTGTAAAAGAAAAAGAAAAAAAAAGGAGAAAAAGAAAAAAAAAAAAGGAGAAATCGGAAGATAAATCAATGTGATCTTCCACATCCAGAAAATCAAAGGAGATTTGGAAAGAAATCAAAGTGATATTCTCATATATACAAAATCACAATAGATTATGAGATAAATCTACGTGATTTTGTATTGTACAATTCCAATTGGGATTGTATAAATAGGAGTCCTCCTCAACGGAGAAGAGGTTACACAAAAGCAAGAATATCATAACAGCGTAGCGGAAGAAACTGTTTTCTTCTTCCAAGAAAGAGAGTCATCTTTGAATGAGTTATCCAGTTTGTGAGAGGTTCAGATCCACAAATTGAAGACAGAGAGAGATCCACCTTTGGGTGAAGTTGTATCACATTATTTATCATAGTGGAAGTTTGAAGTGGACTACGGTCCCGTGGTTTTTCCCTTCACCTTGGAGGGTTTTCCACGTTAAAATTATGGTGTTATTTATTATTCATCTTTACTGCTTTCAGTTAGTATTTTATCCTATTTAATTTTCACAGAAATAGTAGCGGGAAAAATTTTCTGGGCGTTCTCCACAAATATTTTTCCCAACAAGTGGTATCAGAGCGAGGTTGCTGTATTTATTATTTTTTTGTGCATAATTAAATGGAGGAAAATTTTGGCAACATGATAAAATTGACTGCATTCAATTATGCAATCTGGAAACCAAAGATAGAGGATCTGCTATACATCAAAGATCTTTGGAGGCCAATTGTGATACCGACGGAGGTACCAGTACCAACGTTCGAGGAGTCCGATCCTGTAGCGGAAGCCAAATTAGCATCGTCTTCTGGTGGCAAACCAACGACAATGTCCGAAAGCGAATGGATGGTGCTCAATCGGAAGTGTGCCGCTCAAATCCGACAATGGATTGATAAGAGCATTTTTCAAAATTTTGCTAATGAACATGATGCTGGTGTTCTTTGGCAAAAATTAGAGAAAATGTATGCAAGAACAACGGCGCAAAATAAAGCAAATCACATGCGGCGGCTCGTGAATCTGAAATACAAAGATGGGAGCAGTGTCTCGGAACACATGAGCGAGTTCCAAGGTATAGTAGATCAACTCAATTCTATGAAGATAACATTAGATGATGAATTGCAGGCATTACTGCTGCTTAGCTCTTTGCCAAATAGCTGGGACACACTTGTTGTGTCGGTCAGCAACTCGGCTCTTGACAGCAAGCTTACCATGGACATGGTAAAAGATAGAATGTTGAATGAAGAATCCCGGCGAAAAGAGAGTGGAGTCAACCCTGCATCCGAGGCTCTTGTCATTAATCGACAAGAAAATCAAGAACAGAGAGGGAGAAGCAAAAGCCGAAACTTCCGGAATCAGCAACGAGGAAGGTCTCAATCCAACTTCAGACGAGACAAGAAGTGCCATCATTGTGGTAAATTGGGACACTTCATCCGAGAATGCAGAAAACTAAAGGCGGAAAAATCAAAAGGTTATAACGTCAACAAAGCTAACGAAAACCAGACGAATGACACTGCAAATATTGCAGATGAGGTGATCATTATTCAAAGTGATGATTCCATTAATCTTGCATCCCAAGATTCGACATGGGTAGTTGATTCTGGCGCATCCTACCATGTCACGGCTTGTCAAGATCTTTTCACATCTTACACCACTGGTGATTTTGGACTCGTAAAGATGGGAAACGAAGGTACGTCCAAAATTATTGGTATGGGTAATATTTATTTGGAGACTAATGTTGGATGTAGGCTACTACTCAAAGATGTGAGACATGTTCCGGACATACGCCACAATCTTATATCTGCTGGCAAGCTTGATGATGAAGGCTACATCAATTTCTTTAGTGATGGAAAATGGAAGCTCACCAAAGGTAATTTGGTGATAGCCAAAGGAGAAAAGACTAACTCTTTCTATATCACACAATTCAAGCCGTGTAGAGGAGAGGTGAATGTAACCGGAAAAGGAGTCACCACCGAGTTATGGCATAAGCGACTCGGACACATGAGTGAGAAAGGACTTAAGATTCTCACTAGAAAGCAACTTCTACCCGGAATAAAAGGTACACCATTGAATACTTGTGTCGACTGCATTATGGGAAAACAACATAGAGTAGCATTTCACAATTCCCCACCATCTAGAAAAGCTGAAATTTTAGATCTGATACATACTGATGTATGCACAATGCAAACTAGGACACTTGGAGGTGCACTTTATTTTGTAACATTTATTGATGACCACTCTAGAAAGGTGTGGGCATTTGCCTTGAAAACTAAAGATCAAGTGCAGGAAATCTTCAAGCAATTTCATATGAAGGTTGAAAGAGAAACAGGTAAGCGATTGAAGTGTGTACGCTCTGACAACGGTGGCGAATATCGAGGACCTTTTGAAGATTATTGCAAAAACCTTGGGATCAAACTAGAAAGATCCGTACCAAAAACACCTCAACACAATGGTGTCGCAGAGCGGATAAATAGAACCATATGTGAAAGAATTAGATGTATGCTTTCCAATGCAAAGCTGCCAAACCACTTTTGGGGTGAGGCAATGAGAACGGCAATTGATTTAATCAACCTATCACCTTCAGCTCCACTTAACGGTGATGTACCACAAAGTGTCTGGACTGGTAAAGATGTTTCTTATGGCCACTTGAAGGTGTTTGGCTGTAGAGCATTTGTTCACATTCCAAGGGATGAGAGATCAAAGCTTGATGGAAAATCAAAGCAATGTATTTTTTTGGGGTACGCACATGAAGAATTCGGTTACAGACTCTGGGATCCCGTTAACCGAAAAATAGTCAGAAGCAGGGACGTGGTATTTCTTGAAGATCAGACAATTGAGGACTTCGAGAAGCACGAGAAATCTCCATCAACAGACGAATACTTAGTTGATCTTGGCCCAGTCGCTCCTCCTATCAACAAGCAAGCTGAATCTAGGATTGAAGGTATGACTACTTCAACTGAACTTGAACCAATTGTTGAACAGGTCCCATCAGAACCTTAATTGAGGAGATCAACTCGTGAACGACAATCTAGTCGTAGATATTCTCCCAATGAGTACGTGATGCTCACTGACGGGGGAGAACCAGAGAACTACCAAGAAGCTATATACCACGAGCATAAAGAGGAGTGGTTAAAAGCTATGCAGGAGGAGATGAAATCCTTAGACGAAAATCATACTTATGATTTAGTCAAGTTGCCACAGGGAAGAAAAGCTCTAAAAAACAAGTGGGTGTTCAGATTAAAGACTGAAGAAGGTAACTCACAGCCACGATACAAAGCAAGGTTGGTTGTGAAGGGATTCGCTCAGAAGAAAGATATCGACTTCGATGAGGTATTTTCTCCTGTAGTTAAAATGTCCTCTATCCGAGTTGTCCTTGGCTTGACAACAAGCTTGAATTTGGAGGTCGAGCAACTTGACGTGAAGACTGCGTTTTTACATGGAGATCTAAATGAAGAGATCTACATGGATCAGCTAGAAGGTTTCAAAATCAAAGGCAAAGAAAACCTTGTGTGTAGATTGAGGAAGAGTCTTTACGGGCTCAAGCAGGCACCAAGACAGTGGTACAGAAAATTCGATTCCTTCATGGAAGAAAATGGGTTCAACAAAACTACCGCTGATCATTGCGTTTTCATCAAGAAATTTACTGATGGTAATTTTCTTATTCTTTTGCTTTACGTTGATGACATGCTAATTGTTGGCCAGGATAAAAGCAAGATCAACAACTTAAAGAATGAATTAAGCAAGTGCTTTGCGATGAAGGATTTGGGACCCGCAAAACAAATTCTTGGGATGGAAATCTTGCGAGACAGGCAGAATCATAAACTCTGGTTATCTCAGGAACAGTATTAAAGTTCTTGAAAGATTTAATATGAATAAATCCAAAGCAGTTTGTTCTCCACTCGCAAATCATTTTAAACTCAGCTTAGAGCAGTGCCCAAAAAGTGAGACAGAAAAGAAGGAAATGGAAAAAGTCCCTTATGCATCGGCGGTTGGCGTCTAATGTACGCGATGGTATGTACGAGGCCTGATATTGTGTATGCAGTTGGTGTGGTAAGTAGATTTCTATCCAATCCTGGTAAGGAACATTGGGCAGCAGTCAAATGGATATTTAGGTATCTTCGTGGTACATCTAATAACTGCATATGTTTTGGTGATGGTAAAACTGTGTTAGAAGGTTTTTCAGATTCAGACATGGCAGGGGACGTGGACTCAAGAAAGTCAACATCGGGATACCTAATGACTTTTGCAGGGGGAGCAGTTTCATGGCAATCTCGACTACAAAAATGTGTTGCCCTATCTAGTGCTGAGGTAGAGTAAATTGCGATAACGGAAGCATGTAAAGAACTCTTGTGGATGAAGAAGTTTCTACAAGAAGTGGGCCACAACCAAGAGGAGTATATCTTGTATTCAGATAGTCAAAGCGCAATACACCTCAGCAAAAATGCAACTTTCCACTCCGATCCAAACATATTGACGTCGATATCATTGGATACGTGATGTGTTGGAAGAAAAAGCCCTACAGCTAAAGAAGATACACACCGACAACAACGGCTCGATATGATGACAAAATCTCTATCTACAGTAAAGATGCAAGCCTGTCGAACTTTTGCAGGTTTGACACCTTCTCCAAATTGCTCGTGAGGGGGAGATTTGTTGAGTAGGTCACTCTCAATTTGAGAGGCCGACGCAATTATGTATATTTGTAGTAGTATGGTAGTGAGTGTGTAAAAGAAAAAGAAAAAAAAAGGAGAAAAAGAAAAAAAAAAAAAGAAGGAGAAATCGGAAGATAAATCAACGTGATCTTCCCATCTAGAAAATCAAAGGAGATTGGGAAAGAAATCAAAGTGATATTCTCATATATACAAAATCACAATAGATTATGAGATAAATCTACGTGATTTTGTATTGTACAATTCCAATTGGGATTGTATAAATAGGAGTCCTCCTCAACGGAGAAGAGGTTACACAAAAGCAAGAATATCATAACAGCATAGCGGAAGAAACTGTTTTCTTCTTCCAAGAAAGAGAGTCATCTTTGAATGAGTTATCCAGTTTGTGAGAGGTTCAGATCCACAAATTGAAGACAGAGAGAGATCCACCTTTGGGTGAAGTTGTATCACATTATTTATCATAGTGGAAGTTATTTATTATTCATCTTTACTGCTTTCAGTTAGTATTTTATCCTATTTAATTTTCACAGAAATAGTAGCGGGAAAAATTTTCTGGGCGTTCTCCACAAATATTTTTCCCAACAAATCGAGCCTGCCTCAGTCATTAATCATCATAACGTTGGAACTCAAACATGAACTTGAACTGCTTATTGTACAACAAGACTTTATCAAAAGAGCTCTCATGTATAAATATGGAGAAATGAATTAAACGTAACACATTTATTATTCATGTGTAGATGATTTTATCCATTTATGATACATACACAACGAATCTTATACAGAAAATACTTTAACTAGGTTGTTGTGTTTGAAATTTATCAACTCTACGTAAGAAGAATCATGCTAAATGTTTTATATAACGAGGATAACTGCCCGAATTTTTGTACTTTTCCATTGCAATGACCATAAATTAAAGTTTAATTGAATTTCCCGGCGGAGAGAAAATCTAGGTTAACCTCACGAAGAAATAATGAAACCACCGGTGAAGATAAATACTAGGTGATAATGACGATGTTCTCAAAGGCAAATTCAAGCAGTGAACTATGTCAATGCCCTCTTGGTTCAATGATCCGGCCAGTTCAGTCCGTCCTTATGAATATAGAAATTACACACACTCCTTGCTATAACTAAAAGACAACGGCGACAGGGGTTCGAACTGAATGCTTAGCGGATACCCATGTGATCGCCCCTTGAGCAAGGGGTGGGGTCGCCGTCTCATTCCTTGTGAAGTCAACCCTGAAACTCGCTGTCTCGTTCACCTTCGTGAACTCTAGATTACTCGGGTACACGCCAATTGAGCTGAGACCCGTGATGGGGTCGATAACCACCTTGTAAGACGAGTTAGCAGCTCCGACGTTCCTCACCTTCCTCGTCACGTTAAACTTCTTCACCGAACTCTCAAAACTCAAGCTGATCGATGGATAGTTGAGCTGGTAATCGGGTATGCTCCCAGTGCTCGAGCATGTGACCTTTTCTTTAACTATGAGCTCGATTTCGGAGTCGGTGTAGTTGAGCCCACAAAGGTAAGGAATGTAATCTTGCGGTTCGATGTCGTAAACGAGACCCGGGTCAACAGCCTTTGATGGGTTGACATGTCCTGCGCCAGTGGTGAATATGTTTGCTGGATTGAGCGACTGGTCCAAGATGGGTTGGCCCTTCGTGTTGGAGGTGGAGGCAGTGGTAATGATGGCGGACTTGATGGCGGCTGGCGACCAGTCGGGGTGTGCGCTCTTGAGCAGTGCCGCCACACCACTGAGGTGGGGGCAGGACATGGAGGTCCCGGTGATCACGTTGAATGAGTGCTTATCGTCCGTAGAATTGTCTAAACTAATTGGCCAGGCGGCGAGAATGTTCACACCCGGGCCGATGATGTCCGGTTTGAGGATGCCCTGGCTTTGGTAGTTGGGGCCACGGGAAGAGAAGGATGCTACAACCGGGGCGACCGATCTCCCGATGTCAGTGCCTTTGAATAGGATCGTGGCCTTTGGCGCTGACGTGGTGTTTAGGTAGCTCTTGATCTCTCTCCCGGCGTCATATCCCACATGGACAGCGGGTAGGACATGCTTATCGGCAAGGGTGGTGGCTCCCTCCAGAGGACTGTTCACGAGGATCATGGCCGCACCACCTGCATCCTTGACCTCTTGACCTTTGTCGACTCGCACAACACCGCCGCCTACGGAGCACACGACCACTTTTCCTTTGAGGTCCGAGCGGTCTTTTAGTGATCCGGGAAAGCAAAAGGCCGAGGACTTATCTCCGTTTAGTGCTGGATCAACCAGGGGAAGTAGCGTCGAATCGAAGTCTCGCGGTTGGTACAAGGTCTCCCCATCGAACTCCTTCCCGTTCCCCAGCCGCGCCGTGGCCTTTATGCTGCGGTCTATGGTGCTGGCTCCCACGTTGAGAAGCCACGGTGCCTCGTTTGACAATGAGTAGTTGTATGGGCCACTATTCCCCGCGGAGCTGCTCACGAAGATGCCCTTTTGGATGGCGGCAAATGAACCTGTTGCAATCGCATCGTGGAAGAACGGATAGGAATCTCCTCCAACAGAGAGGGAAATCACATCGACACCATCCTCGATGGCCGCATCGAACCCAGCTAATATGTCGGCCTCAAGGCACCCCCTAATACCGCAAACCTGGTAGATTGCCAAATGCGCAAGAGGCGCTATGCCTGCGGCCGTGCCTTTGGCATTACCGAGCGCGCTGGCATTCTTCACAAAAGCACCCGCAGCTGTGCTGGCAGTGTGTGTGCCATGGCCCACATCATCAGTTGGCGGGTAGACCCCCCGGTAAGCGAAGGACCTCGCACCGATGAGCTTGTTGTTGCAGGATGTGTCGTTGAAGACGCACTTGCCCTTCCATTTGGCCGGGGGCGGTGGCAACCCCTCGCCGCTGAAGGAAGAGTGCTGGGGAGATATCCCAGAGTCCAATACTCCAATGATCACGCCCTTGCCGAAGTTGGAGTCCTTCCAGAGCCCCACTTCTTGGCGCAATCCCAAGAACTCGGGGGTGCGAGTTGTGTGTAGAGAGAGCACCCTCTCCGGACGCACATACAAAACACCGTTCCTGTCCCGAATGGCTTTAGCTTCCTCGGCGGTCAATTTGGCCGCGAACCCGGATAGCGCATGTCGGTATGAGTGAACCATTCTTTGCTCTTGGTTAGAGCTGGTTGCTGTGGTAGGTAAAAATGACCGGTATAAAGCATCCAGATCCTCTGAAGTAGCAAAATGTTTGTCCGTTGGCTTTCGTACTTGGATTATATAAGTTGACAACGAGCCACCCGATTCAGCTACTGCAATGGCAGTATTAGCAGGGGAGATGCTTAGAATGCAAATGAGACCAAGAATGAAAATCGTCAAGGTGGTCGCGGACAATCTGCATTTCTGGTCTTTCATCTCGAAATTGCAAAAGAAAGAGAGAAGCTTTTTGCTTCTATTTTCTGTGTTAGTTGAACTTGGAGCACATATGTATAGGAGAAGCAAAATGAAGAAATGGCGTTGGTCTCATGACCCTTAGAAGCGAATAAAGGTAGTTTTTTCCTTGTGAAGGAAAGGATCATTAGTCTTTTGTATTTCCGAATATGCATATGCATTTCCATGTAAGAATTGAATGCATAAGACCAATTATTACGGTCAAGGACATTGCACCGTCCATGCAAATTCTCTAAAATAGACTAATTCATTAAACGAAATATAAATATGCAGATTTAACGTGCTATAACGAGACGCACTCCAAATAAATTACTTTGCTCAAATCAGCTTCTAAAGGAAAGGATCCTTAGTGATTTAATTTCTAACATGCATACGCATTTCCACTTAAGAATCGATTAAGACCTATTATAATCCTCAAGGACAGGGCACCGTCCATACAAATTTTCTAAAATAGACTAATTCATTAAAGGAAATATAAATATGCAGAGTTAACATGCTATACAGAGACGCACTCTAAATAAATTACCTTACTCAAACGAGCTTCTAAAGGAAAGGATCCTTAGTGATATTTATTTCCTAACATGCGTATCCATTTCCATGTAAGATTTGAATTACACCCGCTAAATAAATTACTCAAATGAGCTTCTAAAGGAAAGGATCCTTAGTGATACTTATTTCCTAACAGTCATACCGTCAAGGACGGGGTACCGTCCATGCAAACTTTCTAAAGTAGACTTCTTTTCGAAGGAAATACAAATATGCAGATTTAACATGCTATACAAAGACACGTCCTAAATAAATTACTTACTTCAAATGAGCTTCTAAACATGAAAATAAAATATTAACAAAATCCTATGGGTAATGCAATGTAATTTTGCATTTTAATGACTCTCAAATCGTGCACAAGAGAAAAGTATCTACTTGAAATGATGCAGATATATAACTTTAACTTTAATGCAAAGGCAACCTTAAAGTTATTTTTATGTGATTTTCTATGAAGATGCAATTTAAAACTATTAATATGAAAGGGATTATACATTTTTTATTTTCTATTATAATGACATGGAAATGAGGCATGTAACCTAAAGTACAATCTATACGATCTACGTGTAACACTAAAATAATAATTCATGACAGTTTCTACTTTTTGTAACATGGTATTTGTGATGATGCAAATATAATACAATTACCCAAAAAGTCTTAAAACTAATGCATTTATGCCAACTCAGTCATAAACTTTTTAATTTGGCAAATTTAGTCATAAATCTTTGGAAAATTTGCCAATTGACACGTTCCAGTCGAAAATCGCTAATGTGGACGCTAGCCGTTCTATGTGGGATACTCGGTGCTGACGTGGTTAATTATTTTTGAATTTGAATTTTGAATTTTATTATTATTTTTCTTTATTTTTTGTTATGGCCGGCTGTCGTGACCTTCCCATAGGTGAATACCTAAGGAAAAGGTAATGGATTTCTAAGCTTGTACTCTCCCAAGATCCACCAATTGCAACTTTAGGTTTTAATTAAATTATTTAAATATGCAAAATTCAATTAGGAGTTGCCACTAATCAGTTATTGATAGGTCGATTAGATGCACAAGTAAAGTGTATATAAATACTTTATTTTTGCAAACCAGAGATTTAATGGATTTGGAGATTTGATTACTCTAAATTAATCTAATGCCATTTCAATACTTTTTCTCTTTAGTTAAATAAATATTTAGCAGGTAGTCCACATCAATTTGAAGCTCTAGCCACTAATATGCAATGTGTGATCGTGCGAGTGCGCAACAAAATAAAGTGACACACAATAAACCAAAACCATAAACGAATAAATCGCTAGCAATAAGGCACACCTTAAAGCAAAGCAAAGCATAACTTGATTAATTTCCCAATCTTTGCGGTATATCAATTAAGAAATATGCATGCCCTAAACATGAGGAAACCCCTTCATATTTTTGGGCAGAAGCCATTTCAACTACTTGATATATTATCAATCATGTATTTCTTAGAACATGGCTTGAGAAAACCCCCTATGAGTCAAAGTAGAAAGCCAAACATATTTTCAGGTATGGTTGCAAATACTTTGTTCTTAAGAATACTAATGATCGTTCTAGCAAGTTTGATGAGAAATCATATTAAGGAATCTTCCTTAGTTATTCCAGAACAAGTAAAGGCTCCAGAATTTACAACAAACTCTTGAGTAGAGGTGGCAAAATGAGTCTTAAACTCATATGATTTAAATGGGTCATATATGGGTCACTTGTTTTTTGACAAAAAATAGTTAAATGGGCTTAGCAATTAAAGACTTTAATAGATGGGTCTTAAGTAGGTCTTAAATGAGTTGGATTTAGAATCTATTTTCACCAAAAACCTCATAATCTCTCTTTTCTCTCTTTAACTTTACAAGAATATTTTTTTTTTAAAAACCGAAATTATAATTATTTTTTATTTTATTTTTCTTTCCTTTTTTTCTTTGTTCTTCCTCTGGTCGCCGGCACGGCGATGGCCGGCGACCGACCAAGCGAGCCTTGAGCTCGCCCGATGCCGGTGAGGTGGAGGCCTCACTAACGCCTGGCAAGGCTCAAGCCTTGCCGATCTGGCGAGACTCGAACTCGCTGGCATTGGGCGAGGCTCGAGCCTTGCTAGATTTGGTGAGGGGTGAGCTTGAGCTTGCCGGTGTCGATGAGCCGGGCGAGCTCGAGGCTCGCCTGTGGCTGGCCGCCGGCCGTCATCGTGGCCGGTGGCCGACCAAAGAAGAAGAAGAAGAAAAAAGAAAAAAAGAAAACTAAAAATTATATTTTAAAAATAAAATAATAAAAATTTAATTTTTTAAAAAATAAAAAATAATTAAAATTAGATTTTTAAAATAATTATTTAAAAAATTATAAAAATTGTCCATTAAATTTGTGTTGTATAAAACTATTTTAGCAATACCATTTTTTTAAATGTATATATATAAGAAATAAGCTTTCTTAAAGATGCACTATGATTCAATGCCTTTCTTAGTGCTATTGTGCTACCAACATTGCACTCGATCATAGCCAAGAGACCACCAAAGCTTTACCTCATTCCTCATTACTTAAAGATGCAACCAGCTTGTTGGCCTCTTCTACTAGTCGACGTGGGACTAAGCTCTCTATAACTATCATCTAAGTAACACCAACACTGACACGCGACATGCGACATGATATGACACAACACGCCACACGTCATTTCTAAAAACATAGAATTCTGATACTGTTGACACCTAAATTTTGGCGATCCAGTAATTGATTTTTTACATAAAAATTAGGGATTAATTTTAACCCCTAAAAAAAATATGCATTAGAACAAATAAAATGAATAAAAGGAAAATAAGGGAAGGATCGGTCTGATTTGATTATGAATGGAATGTGGAAATCCTGATTAGCCATCTTTGTTCTAGCGAATATTCAAATCATAGTAAATGTGGAAGCAAATTCTTAATCAGGTAAATAAAAAAGTAAGGAGTTTGATAAAATGGAAGGAATCGAAACATTCTAGAAAAAATCAAATCGATTGCAAGATTTTGCTCCAATTTGCTGACCATAAATTGAGACAACCAAAAAACAAAGCTCGAAAATTGCCATGGAAGATGGTGCCCGGAACCACTATAAAAGGGACCAAATTTTGTGAAAAGGGGGGGAGCACTTCGAACACACAGCACTTAGAGAAAAAAACTCTTTTGAGGAAAGAAGAAAGTCAGCAGAAGGTACAACAGCAGCAAAAGGAAGAGAGAGAGAGACAGCAGATAGAGGAGACGTGCAGCAGGACCGGCAGAGGAAAAAGGAAAACAAGAGTTACTGTTCTTCTTCTCCAAGCTGCCAGCCACTGCTGTCCATCGCACCACCGCCGTGCCAGCGCCCCCAACGCCGGTAGCCGAGCTGCCGCCCACCACCGCGCCACTGCACCGGCCCGCGACGCTCTCCGCCGTTGCTGCAACCTGCTCGCACGCCACCACCGCGCGCCTCCATCAACCGCCGCAGCAGCCCGCGACCGCAGCAAATCACCGTGCGTCCGCGACACCAGCAGCCCGTCGAAGCCGCCGCCGTGCCGATCCGCGTCGACCCGACGCCCGCACCTCCTCCTCTGCCACTGCACGATCTGCTGCACCGGAGTTGCAACCCTCTGCCGAACGCCTCCAAGGGCCGACGCCTTCACCAGCGACCCAGCGCTGCCTCAGCCTTCGCCGGTGGTCCGCCTCTTCTCAGCCCAGCGCCCGACGCTCCTGCAGCGTTTCTGCCCGACGCCCCTGCAGCGCTTTTCCCCGGCTGCCCACGACCGAGTTCCCCTGCTTCTAAGGACAACCGACGCTGTTAGTTTTGCCGCATAGCTCTGGGGGCCGCAAGCCGATGCCGTTGCATCCTGAACCACTGTCGATGTTCTTGCGCTGGCGAACGATGCCCATCGCTGCTCTCTGAGTATCCCTGTGGTGATTCACGAAGTTTGCTGCTGTGGTGCTTCGTGGCCATCCCTCCGCTCACCGAGACGTGTCAGTCCTTGAAGGCATTGCTGCTGCTGAGTCCAACTGCCTGATATCTTTGCTGTTTGCACGAACCCGCCTTGCCCCTGTTGCCTTCACGAGCCAAGGAGCTGCCGCGGATCCCTTTTGCCAACGATGAAGAGATCGCATGCCTGTTTGAGGGTCTGCTATCTTCCCGTGCTTCTATTTTGCAGGTGAGCCGAAGTTTTCCCGTCGAGCATCGAGCCGAGCTTGTAGTACCATGGACCACCGTCTTTGGTGAAATCCAAGCAAAGCACTTCCATAATCGGCCACTCTCTGCCTGTGCCGAGTTGCTGCCCCTCACCAGAGCTTCGACGACCGTGCCATCACCCTCACCGGAGCCCGTGGTTGACCCAACATCACAGTCCCCGTCCTTGCCGCGGTCGCGCCGAGCCTCCATCGTGGTTTACTTGAACCGATCGGATTTTTGAAAAATTCCAATTTAGGTAGAGATTTACTTTATTTTTAGGTAGATTTCTTTTATCTTATTTAGTTTTTGGTATTTTGTCTCATTGTTTGAAATATTTCTCAATGCATAATTGAAACCTTTATGTAGCATCCAATTCGTAACCGCACGAGTTTTTATTTTATCTATAAGGTTTTAGATGGAATAATTATTCAAGCGAGAATAAAATTGATATTTTGATTTTTAAGACTTAAGATCAATTTATCGATTTTTTTAGCGAGATATCATCCTTTGATCTGAACGATGTATGATATTTTTGATAATTTAGAATGGTTGTCACGTCTTGATTGCTTTATTTATCTTTAAATATGTTTGAGCTAGATTAGGTTTACATTAGAATGTTGCATGCTTTAGGGTTATTTGCATATTTAGACTAAGCATATTATTTATCATGAATTTTCGAAATAAAAAAAGAAATAAAAAAACATAAATTTAGGTTGTTAGATTTTTGTTTCATTAGCTTAAATCGCATGTTTAGTTATTTGACATTTTTTTTTTTAAATTTCAAAATTAATTTTAAAAAAAAAATCATGCATATGTAATGTAGAGTTATGGCATCTTTTTGCACGTCATTGCATATTAGGGAAAAGTTGCACTTAATTTAATTCTAGATAATATTTTTCTTAATTTAATATAAGTTTAGATACTTTGCATTTTAGAATTATTTGGGTTAAGATAATATTTTAGTTTAAATTAGGATTTGGCTTAACCTAATTCCTAATGCAAATTAAATAGAATCTTAATCTAGTTAGATAATTTTCACATTTTTCCTAATTCCGAATTTCATGAAAAATACAAAAAATGTCTTTGAATGAATTAGTTTCAATCTCTAGGATAGATTGCATTTTTTAAAAATAAAATAAAATAAAAATGCCATTGCATGTCATTTAGAATTAGATTCATGAAATGCATGCCATTTAGTGATTGTTGCTAAGTCTGATGCATGTCATTAGAATTCGGTCATTTAGTTAATACTGCATTGCATATTGCATGATTTTCATTAATCAAGTGAAAACAAAAAAGAAATTGTGTGTTAATTAGAAATCATATCTAGAGTCATTGATGTGGATTCTAATTTAACATTGCAGATGCTTTGGCTGCTTTGAGGTAAGTTTTTGCAATTTATTCATTGCTTACTTGTGTGTTTAATTGGTGGTTTGTGTAATCGCATGATAACCTCACATGTTAGGGATGTGAGATAAACTAAAATCAATTCAAGCTGCCTGCAAAACATTTTTTCGAAATAGAAGAGAAATGTACCGAAAGGGCATTAGAGAAATCTAATGTAATCAAGTCTCCAAACTCACAATCTCTGGTTCATAAGAGTAAAGTAAAACTCCCGTTACTTTACTTGGGTTTCTAATCGACCCATCAAGAATAAATTAGTGGCGATTCCTAGATAAAATCCATTTGTATGTTAAGAAATTTGAACTTAAGTCGTGAATTGGTATGGGTTTGGGAGAGCCCGAGTTAAGTCTAGGCTTAACAATTTATTAGCCAAACCCTAGGTGGTTCACACTCGAAAATTTGGTCGCGACAGATACGTTGGGACCCGTTGTATATTAAACTCATATTTTTAAATATATAATAAATTATTATTTTTAAATTATTTCAATCAAATTAATTTGATTCAAATTCACAAATAAATAAATAATAATAAAAAGCCTAGAATGAATTTATACTAAAAACATTAATCCACAATTTATTAATACCATTTATTGTTTCAATTTAATAAATTCAACTCTATTTCAATAATTCATAAAATTTGAAGGAAAAAAAAGCAATTCATATTTTGGACTAGCGTGTAAAACGTGTCGGAAGAGAAGAGAAAAAAACTTGGGGAATGAATTGTGTATCATGGGAAGTAAAAGTTAAAAATGAAACGAAGACCAGGCTTTTTTTCTTTTCCTATTTACTATTTTTATTACTTTTTTTTTTTTTTTCATTTTTCACATATATACATTTTAACCCTCATTTATTGGAGATTTTTAAAGTTGACCTCGCATGTCAGAATCACGTGTTAGAAACTCGCATGTTGGAATTCCAACTCAAGTGTTGGAGAGTGTCAGGAAAGTTGATTAGCTATCGGATTTTTCGACACGTGTTGATCGAGTGTCAGAGAGTGTCTAAGAGTGTTGGACATGTGTCAGAGTGTTTGACGCAACACTAAGGTTTCTGGAGAGTATCGATGTTGTTGGTTTGTTTTGATAAACAAGAATATGTGCATAAGTAAATTAAGATCAAAGTCTTATTGCAGCGGAAGTAAAAATGCTTATACACGTATTTTCAAAGCATTTCGTGCATTTTAATAAAAACACAGACATGAGAAGTAGGCTAATCACATTACCCTTGGTCCTTGCTAAAAAAATTTGGTTATGACATTGCTTATATTTTGAACACGAATGTCTGATGTCCTCACAGCAGTGGTTTTAATTTTCTTTAGATTTTGACTACGAACGTTGATCTTCTAGTAACACTGATTTTGACGTTCTTGAAATTTTGACCACAAACGTCTAATGTCTTTTGGTAATACTAGTTCTTACGTTCTTGAAATTTTGATCACGAATGTCTAATGTCTTCCTGTAATACTGGTTCTGACATTATCAGACCTAGAACGTCCGATCTCCTCATAACACAGGTTCTAACATTCTTCAAATCCAACTCCACAAATATCGGGCCTTTAATTCAGACATACCACTAATCTCACGTTGAACAGAAGAGAGAAATTGAGAGATTTCACAACTACAATTGTGCTAGCAATTGTTTTTGAGTGTGAATGACTTGATTGATCACTATTAACACTTTCAATTATTGATTGTCGATCATTCTGTGGGCCTTTTTATAATCAGTCCAAATCACATTTAAATCGACTCATTAACTCTAAAACCATTTTAGAATTAATTTGGCCGTAACGCCTGACGGACATTAGTTCTAATATCATTTTAGACACCAATTCGGACATTAACTTTGTAACCGTTACAAAGCATTATTCCGGGCATTAATTTGTAACTATTACAAGTCTTTATTCTGGGCATTAACTTTGCAACCGTTATAAATATTAATTTAACCGTTATATCTGAAACCGTTTTAGAACATTGATATAGCCGTTAAGTCTGAAACCGTTTCAAATCTTTAATTTAGCCATTAAATCTAAAACCATTTCAGATCTTTAATTTGGCTATTGATTTTGAATTCACTTCAAATCATTAATGATGCCATTTATTCTAAACTCAACTCAGATCATTAATGCAGCTATTAATTCTGAATTCACTTTAGATTATTAATTCGGTCATTGAATTTGAACGCACTTCAGGTCTTTGATTCGATCATAAAGTCTAAAACCTGCTTTAGACTTTGTAAAGTCTGAAGCTCCCTTTTTAGATTTTTTATTTTTTAGCCCGACTCAATCTAATTGACTCAACTTCAAACATATTTGTAATATTCTCTCTTTTGTTCAAACGTCATTCTAATTGATTATGGTGTGTGACATTCATAAGTTCATTACTAAGCTGGCAGTAGGACTTATACGAACACATTAGCACAACCAAAATAACTGATTGTCCAAATCAATCTCCCATTCTTACAAACCGTAAGTGATATCTAGCAATATATCATGTCTACTCAAACAGTGTGAAATATTTCAAGATCATAATGAACCTATTAGTTTTGGTGACTGTGTAATTTGATCATTCTATCTTATCATGTTCCGATCGAACAAAGACCATAGAATTATTGGTCAAGCCACCAATTTGAGCATATGCCCAAATCCAATTGACATGTATTTCTTCGAAACATGAACCATTCATTCTCAATTATAACCCCGGCCGAGGATTTCAATGCAATGTCATGATTCGACGGCATAAGATATCAATGTTGTATATCTATATATAGCAATAAGATAGGTTCCATATTGAGCATGCATGTGATTTCGTATGTGAACAAACTATGATCATCAAATATAGAGACCGTTCGACGAAACATCAGTGTGCGCACTTGTGAACCACAACCATCTAATATACAAGTCAGCATTGTGCCTTAAGTCTAAGGATCTTACACTAAACCAAAGTGTGAATGATCAAACATTAACCCCTCTAAAAGCTTCCATGTTACTAATCGTTATATGCATGTGAGGTTCAATGAATTTGTCTGAGACAAGCACCTATGTTCTAGCTCCGATATCATAATACCTAATGACCTGTGACTCATCATCCCCTCAGGTAACCAATACTAAATAGTGAAGTTTGAGAATACATTGGTCTACAAGATCATCAATATACTCTAAATGATTCATCAACCGGAAACTATTTAAAGATTTAACATAATTGTAAACACGTCACACATATTTTTAACATCTTAAGAATATGTTCAATCGTAACTAATCTTATAGTCTCATTCATTTAAATAAGACGATGAATGAATATTTATTTGTCATTAAATAATCCCTAACATGTAACTATTATATGGTTACTTTAGAGCATATAGCTAACATATATTTCCTAGACTATCATACCCTCCCTCCCTCCCTCCCTCGCCTTATCAGAAAATGATGGTAGTGAATAAAAAGCCAATAGAGACAAGCTGCTCCAAGAGTCCCACATTGACCAAGCACACAGAGAGCGTGATAGAGATTGTGAATAAAAGCTAAGTCAGACAACTCCTTTAAGCACGCTTTCTTTGGTATTCTAGCTAAGATCAATCATGATACTTGTAAAGTGTGGTTGATGCTAACACAAATGCTGAAGCAGTTTGATTTTTATGCACATGCAAACATGTATTTTAAATACAAACACGTGATCAGTTTCATTGGACCGTTCGAGAACTAGATCTAGCCCTTGGTTTCGAAAGGGGAACCTCCCTTCAGGTTCTTGGTTCTAGGGTAGGAATTGGACTGCCCAAGAACCGATCACCCCTAGTAAACACTCTCCTTTTGCACGATTTAGGCATTCTTACCTCTTTTACTATTCTAGAAACTTGTCAAGAATTATACTTTGTGAGGTACTCTTTGATCCTGACCATCACTCCCCAGCTTCGTAAGAGCAAATCACTACAATGTTTCTTCATGAAGATTGTTGGGAAGCAGAAGAGTGGAGGATGGCCGGTTGTTCATGAATGGAGTTTTTTTTGGCAAAAGTTTACTTATGGACAGAAATCAGCATTCTAATGTGCTATAAATAAATATCAATTAAAAGTTGTGATAGTTTGATTCAATCTCAAATAGTGAATTGCGTTTTGTGCTCTTTTGGCTCTTTTAATTGTACAAGATTCGACCTGGGAGCAAAGATTGTTCGCATTAGGGTTCCCAAAAAAGGCTATTTCACTAGCGATTTACATTTTTGATACGATAGCTCCAATTTTGGTACACTAATGATCTGGCGCATTGAAGTAATGTTCCCCACAACTTAAGAGAATATATCTAACAATCTTAGACTTCTTCGAATATTCTGAGGTAATACTGTCCTATATTTGTTAGGAAAAATTTTCACTTGAAGAAAGCTCTCCTTGAATTGTCGACTTGACAATGCAACTTATTGCGTTTCAATCAATCAAAGATGGTGACTAAACATCTTAGTCCTCGTGCTTCGACTTGATAGGCGATTGTATCCTAAGAAGGAACAAGAACTTGATAACTGGTTCAAGCTAAGATAAAGGATTTTAACGTGTTGTTCAGGGGGCTCTTCATTGGATTGTCTGCGGTATTTATAGGACAATTTGATGACCGTCGGTTAGTTGATCCTTCCTTGAAAGTCACTCTTAATTTCTTCCATGGTTTTTGCTTAACCGCTATATCCACATCTTGTTCTCCTGACTTGTCGACAATACTCGTACGACTTGTCCAGCAAGTAATAACCGTTCTTTTGATTTTGCACACCCTTTTGAGCACCAATGGTTCCCACTTAAATCTTAATGCCAATTCTATCTAAATTTTACGTCTACAATAGTATCTCTTGGCCTGGACACATGATAATCAACTGCCTTACCATGGAATCACGCATCTCCACTTGTAGGCCTATCAAAATCCAATCCAAGGGCTCTTGAAAACCTTGGCCATCCTTCGTCTCTATGACTGATATGGGCTGGCACATCATAGTGAGGATGATTTTGAATGCCAATATCCCTCCTGACTAGCACGTGACAGTAATTGTAACTTTGGGTGTCAACCGTGCTCAATTTTTTTCCCAAGGAAATGATAACTTATATCTTTTGCTTCTATATTAAGAAAATTTCTTCTATGAAAAATGCTCGCTATAAAGAAAATGTATTAAGAAAATCTCTTGTCCTACGTAAAAAAAAAAATGCTTAATCAAAGTGGTTACCTCAACGGAAAGCACCATGTTTGTCGGTGAACATTAACCCCAATAAGTTAAATCCAGTTGACAACTTAATCAAATAGTCTGAATTGCTTATTTGCTCCTCGAGTGATGCAATTGGGTTCCACCGCCTGTGGACAGTCCAATCACTTTTTCAATTATAGCCATTCATGAAATCTCTTAGACTTTTGGATTCTTCGATTCATATGTACATATCTGACTATTTAAGTAGTTGAATACTATTAATCTCTCATAAAAGATAAAGCAATGAAAATTGTCGATAGGTTTTAGTTATTAATTTGGCAAGATTCTAGTTGCTAACATAAGTGCTGAAATTTGAAAATCTGTCACTTAATGAGTAAGCACATTTGATAACCTTAATTCGCATTGAATATACTCAATTAATGCAGTTATCAAACATATCCACCATAGAATTTTTTAAGTGTTGATAAATTTAAATACTGAAAAAATAAATAAAAAGTTATTTCATTATAATTGAAAAAATTGATAGCCGAATACTATTTTTCTCTTGCCAAACCTAGAACAATGATTATTATTCCCATGTTTTAGCAATATATTAGGCTAGACTTTAGATACCATCGATTAAATTTTTTTTTGTTGTTGAATGAATTAGAAAATCCGTCACTTACTTATCCCATGTACTGGATTTTTCACTTCTGAAAATTAAACTTCGCAACACTTAATGTCATTAAATGCTTTTCCAAACCTCAAAAAAATCCAATATCGATTGTTTTAAGTCAAAAATCGCTTAACGTGACAAAAAAGGAAGCACACACTTAATTGGTCAAATGATAAAAGTACGATGGAAATTAAAATATTTGAAATTACATTATTGAAATTGTCCATTTTTTTTTTTTTTGTCGGTTCTACTCTACTCCTAAGCTAAATCGTCCCCAAGGTGGGGATATGAACTCCCCACCTCCCCCTTCCATGTTGGAAGGGTTGAAATTGTCCATTGATGTTCACTATTTTATATCTATTAAAAAGTATGCAAATTTTAGCATTTACTTTTCACCTATTATAGTTATTTATTTTCGTTTTCATTGCTTAAGGACTTGAAAATAAATATTCAATACTTCAACATTTATTTTTTAGTTTCATCAAATAATTCCTTAAATTTTAGTCTTATCACAAAAGCCCTAACTAACCCTGCCCTTTGATCTATTTGATAACCTAATTAGGCGCTGAAAATTAAAAATCAAGCATTTAAAAAGATGAAACTTGTTTGATAACTTTAACTAGTGTTCATGTGAAAGATTCAATTAAGTCAAAAGTTCATTTAATTTGGTAAGTAAAAATGGTACTTAATTTCCTTACCAAAAAAAAAAAAAAATGGTACTTAATTTGTTTAGTAGAAAATATAATTGATAGTAATTAGAATTTTACCAATTATAATATTAAAACTTACCAATAACAATCACAGGTTTACATTTACTTTTGTAAGAAACTAATCATTTTTTTTTGTCGGTCCTACTCTACTCCTACTCTATCACTTAGTTTCAGATTTTAGCCCTTCTTGTAGGACGTGGGAGTCAAAACCCACATTTGAAGTTAAATTGTCCCCAGTGTGACCCCCTGAGAAGGTGAGGATTTGAACTCCTCACCTCCTCTTTCCCATGTGAGAAAAGTGGCCATTGGGGCAAACCCCAATGGTTAAGAAACTAATCATATTTGGTAATCAGTATCAATTTTGATGATCAAACAATTTTATTTCTATTTTCAACACTGAAAATTCAATGCTTAAATCTTGTGCACTTGTTTTTTAATTTCATCAAAAAGCCCTTAGTCACCACTTTAAGGACATGTTTGATAACTCCAATTATTGTTGAAAATTAATATATTCAGCACGTAGTAAATCAAGTATGTTTAATAATTATGGCTGGTTTTGACTTGAAAAGTTAGATTAAGTTAAAAATCATTTGATTGTCTAAGTAAGGATGTGGTTACTTATTTCTATTAATACAAAATGCATCTAAAAAAAGGAATTGAAATGTAAACTATTATATTGCTAGAACACCAAAACCTATCATTGATATTCACAATTCCGTATTTGTTAAGAAGCCAATATTGTTCAATACTCAACCTAAAGTTATTATCGAACAACGTTTTATTTCCATTTTCAGACCATAAAATTGAATTCTTAAAATTTTACTTCGGTCAAATAGGTGGAAGCTTTATTTAATTGAGTTTTTAAGTCAACACTAATTAAGGTTATTAAACAAGTTTAATCTCATTACGTACTGCATTTTTAATTTTGAGCACTTAATTGTATCATCAAAAGGGGCTCTTGGGCTATTTCCAACTTCTTTTCTCTTGGTCCATTTTCTTCGATGCTTGTCTTTCGTATGTATGCTCTATCGGTAAATGGTAATAGACGAAACCTTCGTATTTTTTGTTTATTCATTTTGGCCATGGCATCTTCAATTAGTGTTGGACCAACGTTAACAGTGTCGTCCCAACATGTCTTTTTCGCTCTTTTATTTTCATTAACATGTAACTTTTTAGATAAGATGGGTCTTATAATACCTCTGCCTAAGATACTCGAGATGAATAGGGGTGTTATATATTTATCTTTCTTGTCTTGAGTCTTTTTGCCAATGAGAAAATTCATGTTTAGTGCAACAATTACAAGTGTAGTAATAATATTGCGCAGGAAGCGTGTACGAGACTCACAAGCATATTAATGATTCTTTCCTTACACTAAAAAAAGAAAGTTGCGATTATTCATTTAATTTTCTAACTATCTTATTTGCAAAAAAAGAAAAATCTTAATGGGACATTTGTCACTGACCCATTCCATTCTAAGATTTCCTTTTTCTTGGGTTTTGTCATATTTATAAGATTTATTAAGTAACTCTATTGAAAGGTTTTCAAAAGAGTGAAACGCTATCTTTCGTCTTTGTCATCAATATATTTTTCTTGTAATATGTGATACGATGGTTTTCCCAAAAGATATATATATAATTTTCTTAATATGAAAATCTGGTGATCTCGGTGGGAAATGATCAGAGAAAGGAGGCCAGGAAGTCCTCTCCACTAAGCGTATATTTTTTAAAATATAAAAGGTAGAGAGGATTGACGAGAACGAAGATTATCTACCCTAATCTAGTCCGCCCTCTGCATCGTGACTTCGGAGATGCCTTGAAGACTCTGATTTGAATTTTCATGACGGAGGACTTTCTCCAGAATCGACCCTCCATGCTCTTCTTTCTGCGTTTGACGAAACTTGGCAAGAGCGCACCTACAACAGCTGAATTCTGGGTCACTGGATTGATGAGATGGCGAGGGATGATGGCGGACCCCAGAGAAGGGAAAGACAGAGTGGTCTTACCCGAGGGCAAATCCCATGAGAAAGAAGAAGGATCTGCTCCACAAATTCACCTGCAGGGCTTCTCGGCTCAAGGTGGGCCTTCACTGGTACGTGGCGATCTCCATGACGCTCTTAAGAGAAGGAGGATCTGCTCCACGATATTTCGATCGATGTTTGGCTGCGTTAGAAGAAACGAAAATTGATCATACGCGTTCACGACGGACGTCTGAACTACTTGGGCAGTAGGGCAACTTCCGCCGAGATCAATCAGGTCTCGGCAGGACGCGGAAACGCTTCGCAAACACCCAGATGCCGTTAAGAGGCGAGAAGTATCTGCTCCCAATATTGACGATAAAGCATAGGAGGAAGAAGGATCTGCCACCAAAAGGCACTGCGAAACGGGGGAGGGAAGTTCTGTCGTCAAAAGCCCTCGAGGGGATTCAGGTCTGACCCAAGGGGGTGATCTGGTAGGATTACACGGTCCTAAGGAGCAGCTGATCAAGTTGCTTCTTGAGGACAACTCCGGAACGACGGATGTGTTGGAAAAGGGAAGGTCGGGGATGACGGCCTTGGTCAGGAAGGTGTGCGAAGATTTCCACATGAAGGAGCTTTCTGATACCATCGCCTGGATTAGCGTTCCACAGAAATATGATTCTGAGTTGATCTGTGAAGAAATAATTCTGCAACTTCTTTTCGAGAACGCACCCTTCCCCGATGACTTTGACGCAGAAAATCAGGAGTTCAAGTTTTTCACAAAGTCCTCAGAGAACAATAAGGCAAGATGCCTCATTGTGGTCGATAATTTAGTCGATCCGAGAACTCAAAAAACTTTTGAAGAAGTCTTGCGTCTAGTCAAGACATACAAAGTGATCTTCATGGCCAGGCGCGAGATGGGTCCACTGTACAGCCCAATCAACAAGGATGGCCGTCGATGCGAAACTTACGAACTGGAGGATCTATCTGTAGAAGAGCCATGGGCGCATTTCCGTTTAAAGAAACCCCGAGAAGGGGATTTTCCTTATCCAATGAAGGAAGTTTGCCAACTTCTTGTTAATAAATTTGCGAGTCTGCCTACACAAACCTTTTCACCTTGCACAACAGGAAAGAAAGAAAGGATGAATGCGAGGCGGTGTAGCTTCTAATAATCGTTAGGTCTTAGATCTTTATGATCTTAGATACTGAGTTTCTTTTGATGTTATTTTTTTGAGACTTTATGGATTTATAATCGGAGATTCATAATACATAAGTTTCTTATAAATAGTTCTTTGTATGAAGTCGAGGTTATCTATTTTCCCTTCTTTTTTTTTTCTCTTCAAATCTCTCTCCATCTCTCTCGAATCCTCATCAAATACCGTGAAACCAATGGATCATCGAGAAAATCCAGTTAAAATACTTCGCGAGTTGCCATAAAAAAAAAAAACTTGATTCTTAGAGGTCAAATCCTGATTAATCGGACTGCTTAAACTTGACTTTATTAGGGTGCTTCTTTAGGAAAGCATAACTACATAAGCATTCACTCAGCTACATAAGCATTCACTCATGTGAACTGCTACTGTTTTTACTTCTATATAATGTACCATAAATTGGAAAGAGGAAAACATAAGAGAATTCATCTAATGTCATATGAGAAACTACTCTCAAGAAGCCGCTTCAGTATGATGTGCTTGCCAATGAAGGACACAAGAACTGAGAGCAGTTGAAAAGGAGCAAAGAAACTAAATCACACTTGTGATTCCACAGAAGAAGACATGTAAGATCTCCCTTCATCATATCAATGACAATTATCACTTGGTTGAAAAACATTAGTCACATAATTTCTCGATGAGTCTTTTGTTTTCATTATCTGCTCTAAATAACAGAAAAAATAATTTAAAATGTGATGCATGTGATTCATATATTCCAATGAATCATGAAAGGCTAGCAATGTGTGCTGCACAAATTGTGAAAATCATAGTGATTAGTGTGAAGTTCATTGCATTTCAATTTGGAGTAATGATTGAGAAATCAAACTTTAATTCTTAGTCCATATTCCGATATTTTCGATTACAGTAGACCATACTTATGCTAGTAAATAGATAAAAGAGATTTTATTTAATATCATTAAGCTCGAACTAGTCATCCGAGCTTAAAACGGCCACAAGTCACCGACATCTCTTCAGCACAAAATATGAAAGAAAAGTCAAATCTCAAAAGGGCGTGGAGGGGAGCTTCGAGTCGGCCAGGAAGGCGCGGATGATCCGAAGAGATCGCTCAGGGGCGAAAGTGGGGACTTGATGCCCCGCTCCCCTCACCGTCAGAAATGTCAAGCCCTCGTACGTTATAGTCCAACCTCCAACCTAGAACCACACAAAAAAAAATCCAATTTTCAGCAACCCAAAAAATAAAAAATAAAAAGGCTCACAAGCACAAATAAACAATTTAAACTCAAAATATCGATTTATTTTATATTGCATTTTCCCTCGTTATGTTTCGCAATGGCCACCAGTGGGTATGCTGTTAGCTACATGAGGCCCTCAATCTAGACCTAATATACAGAGGAGATTGTGCCCCGTTATTTCTTAAGGTGCCTAATCCCACTAAAATGAGTGATTTCAGGCCTCTCTTCTCGCTGCGGCATAATATGCAGGTTCGTATTACTTCCGTTATAGCTACAAGATTGGGAGCAGCTCTTATTGACACCTAATTTTGAAAAAATAAAATTGCATTTTGAACAAATAAAAAGAAAAAAAATGAAAATGGGGGAAATTGATTTGATTGAATTATGCAAGGAAATATAGAATTCTGATGGATGTCCGGATTTTGTTAATGCAGCAACAATTTTGAAATCAAGTGAAAAATGGATAAGAATTGAGCTGATTGCCAAATCATACAAATTTGATTTAATGTGATAAGAAATAGTAACTCGGGAAATGCCATGTAAAGAGACCGTTTCGAATCACTATAAAAGAGAGGCTCATTTCTCATGAAGGGGGAGCAAAATTCGAAAATTCAGAAAAAAAAAATGAGACAAGCTCTCTCCGTTGATCTTCAACCGAAAAGAAAGTGATCTTTCTTTTCTCTTCTAACAGGCTGCAAAAGAAAAAGGAAAAGTCAGCTGCTACAGTGAGGGAGATGTGAGGGACGTGTGACGGGCGAGTAAAAAACAAAAGAAAAAAAAATCAAAAGAGGGCCACTGTTTGTCTTCCTCGTGCAGCCCTTCCTCGATGCCACCGCACCTCCAAACGCTAGCGTCTCCCTCTGCCCGCCCACTTCTTTGCTTTGCTTGCGAACCAGCGACGCCGCTACCGCAACTGCGGCAGTCCGCGAGCCCCCTCGCCGAGTCCCCGCCGCATCTCCGCTCACCACCGTCTTCCTTCCGGCGATCCGGTGCCCGAACTGCCGCACGCCGCCATTGCTTCGGTGTGCGACACCCGCCGCAACAGCACCTCTGGTGACCCCTTTGCAACCCACGAGCACCACGGCACCGGATACCGGACCCCCGACGCCGCGCTTGCCCCTCCGACACCGCGCCTCCGAAGCCTGCGTCGTGCTTGCCTCTACCTGCCCCTTTCATAGAAGCCCATTGCCGACGCATCATTGCTGCAGCCCCGAGCGTCAAGGACCGCACGTCCCCCAGCCGCCGGAGATCCCTTTCACCCATGAGCTCGCTGCCGACACCGACGCCCGCGCTACCTCCGCTCCGTTCGAACGCTGCTGCCCTGCGACAACCAGCGCCCGACACCCACAGCAGCCCACCGTCCTGCAAATCGAGGCCACAAGTGACACCCGTGACATCTGCTCACCGCGCCACCGCCGCTCCGCTGTTGCTGCAAATCAACCCTCGTGCACCGGTCACCTTTGCTTGAGCTCCCCCGCATCACCCTTGCACCTAGACCTTTGCTTGCTCCTGCTGTTGCCGATCCGCTCGTCACCCCCCGACGCCTGCGTCAGCAGCCCGCACTGTCTCCGTGCCGCTCACCATCGTGTGTCCACTCCTCACTCGTGCCTACATTGGCTCCACGTCGTCGCGATCTCGCGTCCTTGCCGTTCAGCAAGCCGCCCCTCCGCCTGAGCGCCCGCGTCACAGCTCGCGCGCCCACGTCATAGCCGCTCCACCAGCAGCGAGAAGGGTTGAGTCCTTAGGTGGTTTATTTTTATTTTTATTTTTATTTTATTTTACTTATTTTAAGTTTCGTTATTATTGTTTAAGTTAGAATGTGGATTGTTAATGTTAATATTTGTGCATTTTGTAGGCATTATCCGCTAGGATTCTGTCCGGAATTATTGTAATTATTAATTTAATCCGAGAGATATCGGATTATTTTTTTAATTATACTAATTTTTGGGCTTTTTGGTAGAATTTTAATTGTTAAATCATTATAATTATTAATTTGATCCGTAAGACTTCGGATCAGATTTTTAATTATTTTGATCTCTTTGTCATGATAATTAGCGTTATAATAATCATTAATTTGACCTGTGAGACAACAGGCTATTTTTTCGATTATTTTAATTCTTTATTTTGTTGATAGCTTAGATTTAATATTTATTTAATAATTACTTATCTTTTAAAAAAACTAAAAATATCAAAAAATCAAAAAATCAAAATTCTGCATGAGCATATAGATTTAGTAAATTGGACACATAGGTTTAGAAAATTAGAATTTTCTTAGGATTACATTTTTAACATTGCATTTTTAGAAATAAGTTAGGGTTGAACCTAAATAACTTTTTTAAAAATAGGGTTTTAGATAATGTTCGCACATCTTAAATCTCATTTTTCTAAAAAATAGTTTTCTAAGATAGGATAGGGTTTAAGTCAAATTAATCCCTAAAATAAATTAGAAAATTATCCCTTTTTAGATAGTTTAATTAGGGTTTTTATAATTCCGAATTTCAATTAAAAAAATAAAAAAAATATGAGGTGCATAATAACTAGTTTGCATAATAAGCCCATTTAATTAGAATTTGCATATTAATAAAATTAAATCATTTAGTTAAAAAATACTTTTTTATAAAAGAATTCTAATTTTCAAGAAAACCCAAAAAAATTGTTTGCTTTGAGTGATGCAATTTATTTATTGAATATTTGAGCATCTGTGTGATCCTCCCATTGCATGATAGAGATTTAGGTTAAAATAAATCCAAGCTGCCTGCAAAAACCTTTTTGAAAATTTAAAAGAAATTGTACGGAAAGGATATTAGAGAAATCTAGTGTAACTAAGTTCCCGTACCCTTAGTCTCTGGTTCATAGGAGTAAAATAATTCTCCCATTATTTTACTTAGGTGTCTAATCGACCTACCATAAACCCATTAGTGGCGACTCCTAATTAAAAATCTTTTGCATGTTAAATATTTGAACCTTAAGTCGCGAATTGGTATGGGCTTGGGAGAGCCCGAGCTAAGTTTAAAGACTTAGCAGTCCATTAACCTAGTTTTAGGTGGTGCACCCGAAAAATTAGGTCACGATAGCTTGGCGACTCCACTGGAGACTTGTGTTAAAGCACTTAGTGGACTTAGGCCAAATTTTCTTTTTCTTTTAAAAATGCTTTTGTTTGGCAGTAAAGATCCCACGTATGTCTCCAACATTTCTAAGGTGTTAAATGTTCTTGCAGATGGGAGGTATAAGGAGAGTAGTCTATGCTAACCTTTGTCTTGCAGGTTGGAGTGTGAGATTAATGATTTATTTTTCTATGATTAGAAGTGTTGTTTACATTTAAACTGTTGTGCATGTTTTATTGTTTTTAGCATTACACTATTGCGCACACAACCTGTGGCCGGACCTGGGCTGCGATAGGATTTCTAGGATGGTGTTGAGAATGATACTTCCTCCAAAGCGAGACTGCAATGTAGAGGTTGACATTCTCTTCCCCGAAAGTCTTTTCATGGTGTCGAATGTGTTTGTCCATATCCGCGAGACTGCGTGACTATTGGACATTCCATTCGACTGAGCCGGAGTTAGGAGGACCTGACACGTTAATGCGAGACTGCAACAGTCAGATCATCCTCTTAGCTCCACTTTGTTAAGCCGTCTAGATAGAAATCGAGTCTCACACTTCATGCGTGTGTCTATTGTCATCCATTTCCGATGAAAGTAAGTTGTTTGGACTCTCACTTTGCAATTCACTTACTTTGTTGCAATTTTCGTCGGTCCATGACAATGTTTCGTCCTTCGTCTTGTTTTATATCCCATTAGGGAAAATCGTCATACCATTCATTTCCACTTTTGGGGTTTCAAGATGATGTCATATGGCCTTGAAAGAAGAGGTCAAGACATTCGAAACCCTATTGAAGGCCCTCGGAGGTCCCGTTCTACTGAATTGGGGCACCATGGAAGAGGTGGAGGAAGTTCTGAAGGACGAAGACAAGAAAGGTGGAACTCGCCACCTAACCAAGGGCGAGGGAGGCAAAATCCACTACCCTCAAGCATTCACGAGACATTCCCCGGCCTTCCAAGAATGATGCAGGATGAAGCGGAAGTGATAGGCACTCTGGGACAGCCTAGTGGCAAGTTTGATTACCTGGTGAAGTATTCGGCCCCTCCCAGATACTACATTGATCCTAGTGAGATAGTCCCAGATGGATGGGGTGGCATGGATGATCCGACACCGCCAAAGACAGAGAACCTTGATGATGTGCTGGAAGGAGTTACAAACTTGTTCGACGACCTCATCATAGGAGCCATTGATGAAGGACCCTCTGAAAAGATGGGCCTTGGCCCATGAGAGTGACTCATTTATTGTTTTTGCACTCCCTTGTGTGGGAATTTTTATTCCTTTCTAGGAAATATTTTCAATTCATTCTTTTTCGTTTTTTATTTAAGAATTGCACATTGCATTTACCATTTAATAAATGTGATTTAATTGATGAATATCAATAAAATTACAAGTTTTGAGGATATGATGGGGTATGCCAAACCAGTCCGGTGACGATATCCAACAATGAAAAGAAAATATTATCCAAGGAGAATTCTGAGGACCGGGCTTCTTCATGCTTCCTCATCCAAAAATATCCAAAAAAAAAAAAAAAAAAAAATTACTTTTGAAGCCATTTCCAAAAGCATGCATTAAGTTAGCACTGTTTAACTTTCTGACTCATTTACTTCATGTTTCACAGCATTACTTTTTCGGTCTGATGAGAAAGCATCTGAAAAAGGTACACCAGGTTGCAATTGGCCCAACTGTCAATGACACATTTCTAAAGAGTTAATGTGACAGATTGGGGGCAAGACAGATTTTGGTAGTGACCCGACTGAGATAAAATCTCGACTCAAGCCAAAAATGGATATTCCATTTGTTTTTACTTTGATGTTGCATAGTATCATATTCATGCACGTTCTCTTGTGCAGGGGCAAAAGTGGATTTTCAGTCTTGAAAGATAGGGACAATCAAAAGACATCAACTGTTGAGGCAATCCCATTGTAGAGGAATCCTTGAATGAATGCTTAAAACCATTTTGCAGTATGGAAAACTGTTTGTTTTGAAGTTAACAATTTTTCATGCCTAAAAAAGGATTTTGCATGATGACTCTTAGCCACCAATTCCACTAAAGAACATCAAGATGGACTAATTTAATGAATGATGTGGAATTGATTGAGCATACTAAATGAGACGAGTCAAGATGATGAAAAGCAAACCTTATCCTATACACAGTCCCCTACTTATACACTTGTGAGATGAGTGTATGAAGGTTCATATACACAAGGTAAAGAGTTCTCTCGCAAAAGGTACGGCAACCGAAATGATGAGAGACAATTCATTTCTTTATCCCAAACACTACAGGTGATCCATTGCTTAACCCTTTTGAGCCCATACACTTATGGATATTCTTTCCAAATTACCCCTGTCAAGAATCACCCCGCATCGGGGCAACTGGGAGATAAAATGGCATCATGAGGTGAGGAAAATGAATTGAAATTTTCTTACTCTCACTTGCATCAATCTTCAAGTCGTGCTATTACATTGAATTCATGTGTTAATTTAAGTGTCTTAGGATGAGGAAGAGCATTTTTTTCTCTATCCTACATATTTATACCCTTTGCATAGCCCACTTGAGCCTGCAATTTCATTTCTTTAAACCCAGTTGGTGATCATCCCCCACACTAGGGCAAGGCAAAAGACAGATGAAGACCTTTGAAAGTTCAAGTGTCATTCAGAGTGTAATTCCTTGACGCATACATTGTGCGCAAGAATTGAAATCAAAATAGAACTAAGGGGCATAAAAAAAAGCGTGTGCCTGGTAAAAGCAAGGCCAACGCCAATGAAAATGAAATGAAAAAAAATGCATGACAAATAGAGGCATGAAAAAGTGATGTGCCTAGTAGAAGCAATGCCAATGAAAATAAAAATGAAAGAGTCATGATAGGTGACTATCAATTGCAAAAGGTTGTATTTCAATGGAGCAGTACTCAAAGAGTCAAGATCAATGGCACATCCTTGGCAAAAGAGAAGGCCAGCAACAATGCCTAGATGATCATCAGCTTTGACCTTTCACACATATTTTGAGCCTTATGATCCTTTCGTTTCTCAACCCATGAACCCAACCTATGTTACATCCCTTATAAAGTCTCTTCAGATTAGGGCACTTGAATTAATGTAGGGGTTCATATGTTTATAAGTATCACTCAAAGAAGTGTGAGCAAGATTATTTCTTTCTCATTTTGTAGGATTCTTGACTTGTAAACCCGGAGAGGATTGCAAAGCTGTTCTTTCAATAGCCTTGACTCAAAGAGTCCATTTGTTAAGCTGTTGACCAAGCCCACGATATGGTCCATGTTAAAGACCTCTCAGATTGGTAAGGTCGTACCGCTTGCGAGAATACTCGGACCCCTAGTAATATGGTGAGATAGAGTGATTCTCTTCTAAATGAGAGTGAGTGAAAGTCCTTTCTAACCGAAAGTCTCTCGTTTAGTATTCTTAATAAATCCATGTCATGAGTGAAAATTGTCTTGGATGATAATTCTCTCTAGTAGAAATTTGGGTGATGCAAAGGTCATTATGCATGAACCCCAATTGAATTGATAAAAACTTCAGTGGATTTTGAAGTGTGCGTTTCAGAATAGCATTAATTGCTTATTTCTTTGGTGAATGCACTTTTGCTCTAATCATGTCTGACAAGTAATGTTTTCTCAAAGACCCAAGAGCTCCTAACATTCAAGTTCCTTTCAGAATGCCTCATGATATTAGGAGATGAGAAATCATCACGAACATTCAAGGTCCATCCTTGATGTTCCAAAATTTTACCAAGAGGTGAAAGACCTCTACTGGATATCTAAATTCCAGAAGACATATCCCCAAGAATCAGAGATATCATTAGGTAAGTATATCTCTACCCATACTCTAAATACTTGTCATTGTGCAGGTATTCTCTCCCAAGTGCATCGACACTTGACTCGGTCAAGCTGTCCTTTATATTGACTTGGCGTGCTTTCGTAGCCTAGAGTCCCTTTCATCGACCCGGCATGCTTTCATAGCCCGGTGTCCTTTATATTGACCTAGCGTGCTTTCGTAGCCCATAGTCCCTTTCATCGACCCGGTGTGCTTTCGTAGCCCGGTGTTCTTTATATTGACCTAGCATGCTTTCATAGCCCAGAGTCCCTTTACATCGACCCGGCGTACTTTAGTAGCCCGGTGTCCTTTATATTGATCCGGCGTGCTTTCGTAGCCCAGAGTCCCTTTACATCGACCCGGTGCGCTTTATATTGCCCGCCTGTGTCCTTTTTATATTGACTTGGCGTGCTTTTGTAGCCCAGAGTTCCTTTACATCGACCCGGCGTGCTTTCGTAGCCCGGTGTCATTTATATTGACCTAGCGTGCTTTCGTAGCTTAGAGTCCCTTTCATCGATCCGGCGTGCTTTCGTGGCCCGATGTCCTTTGATATGACCTGGCGTGCTTCTGTAGCCCAAAGTCCCCCTATCAAATCGACGTGCTTTCATAGCCCGATGTTCCCCTTCATCGACATGGTGTGCTTCCGTAGCCCAGAGTCACCTCATTAATTTGGGAGACATATTCCCCAAGGAACAGAGATGTCATCAGGTAAGTATATCTCTATTCATATCTTAAATACTTGTCATTGTACAGGTATTCCTTTTCAAGCATTGGCACTCGATGGAGTTGCACCTCAAGGATTTTTCTAGATTCATCAGGCGACTGTAGAATGGTACGGGTCCTAGACAACTTCAGTTCAGGCGACCGTAGAATGGTACGGGTCCTAGACAACACCTATTCAGGCGACCGTAGAATGGTACAGGTCCTAGACAACACCTATTCAAGCGACCGTAGAATGGTACGGGTCCTGGAAAACATATCCTCGTTTAGGTGACCGTAGAATGGTATGGGTCCTAGACAACTTCAGGTGATCGTAGAATGGTATGGGTCCTGGAAAATCATTTTTTTTCGTCAAGGCGACCATAGAATGGTACGGGTCCTAGACAGCATTGAGGCGACCGTAGAATGGTATGGGTCCTGGAAAATAGATCCCCGTTTAGGCGACCGTAGAATGGTATGGGTCCTGGAAAATCATTTTTTTTCGTCAAGACGACCATAGAATGGTACGGGTCCTAGACAGTCCTGGAAAATCAAAATCATTTTTTTTCGTCAAGACGACCGTAGAATGGTACGGGTCCTAGACAGCATTCAGGCGACTGTAGAATGGTACGGGTCCTGGAAAATGAATCCCCGTTTAGGCAACCGTAGAATGGTACGGGTCCTAGACACAACCAAACAATGCCATACTGGGCGACCGTAGAATGGTACGGGTCCTGGGAAGCAGTCTTTTCGTGAAGTCATGTTACTATTCTGGGCGACCGTAGAATGGTACGGGTCCTGGGAAAACAGTTTCTTTGTGAAGTCATATTACTATTCTAGGCAACCGCAGAATGGTACGGGTCTTGCACATGTAACGCTAACTATCTTGAATCATTCTACCCTCCTTGAAGGTAAGTAATTCCAGGTAAGTTCCTTTATCATTTGCATTAGCATTTCCATGCATCATATAAATTGCATTTAAAAAAAAAAAAAGAATTCATTTTCCAACAAAAAGTCATTTAGTGCATGTGCATAATTAAAATTAGGTCTCAATTTGTCTTTGAATGTAACCTCTATGAGCTCACCTTCCAAGAGGGACAGTCGTTGACATCTAATTTTGGAAAAATATAATTGCATTTTGAACAAATAAAAAGAAAAAAAATGAAAATGGGGGAAATTGATTTGATTGAATTATGCAAGGAAATATAGAATTCTGATGGATGTCCAGATTTTGTTAATGCAGTAACAATTTTGAAATCAAGTGAAAAATGAGCAAGAATTGAGCTGATTGTCAAATCATACAAATTTGATTTAATGTGACAAGAAATGGTAACTCGGGAAATGCCATGTAAAAAGACCGTTTCGAATCACTATAAAAGAGAGGCTCATTTTTCATGACCGGGGGGGGGGGAGCAAAATTCGAAAATTCAAAAAAAAAAAAATGAGACAAGCTCTCTCCGTTGATCTTCAGTCGAAAAGAAAGTGGTCTTTCTTTTCTCTTCTGACAAGTTGCAAAAGAAAAAGGAAAAGTCAGCCGCTACAGTGAGGGAGATGTGAGGGACGTGCGACGGGTGAGTAAAAAACAAAAGAAAAAAAAATCAAAAGAGGGCTACTGTTTGTCTTCCTCGTGCAGCCCCTCCTCGACGCCGCCACACCTCCGGACGCCGGCGTCTCCCTCTGGCCACCCACTTGCTGCTTTGCTTGCGACCTAGCGACGCGCGCTGCCCGCAACCTACGGTAGTCCACGAGCCCCCTTGCCGAGTCCCTGCCGCATCTCCGCTCACCACCGTCTTCCTTCCGGCGATCTAGTGCCCAAACTGCCGCACGCCGCCGCTGCTCCGGTGCGACACTCGCAACAGCACCTCCGGCGACCCCCTTTGCAACCCCGAGCACCACAGCACCGGATACCAGACCCCCCGACGCCATGCTTGCCCCTCCGACACCGCGCCTCCGAAGCCTGCGTCCTGCTTGCCTTTACCTACCCCTTCTGCAGAAGCCCATTGCCGACGCACCATTGCTGCAGCCCCGACTGTCGAGGACCGCACGTCCCACCAGCCGTTGGAGATCCCTCTCACCCACGAGCTCGCTGCCGACACCGACGCCCGAGCCACCTCCGCTCCGTTCAAATGCCGCTGCCCTGCGACAACCGGCGCTCTACACCCACAGCAGCCCACCGTCCTGCAAATCGAGGCCACAAGTGACACTCGCGACATCTGCTCACCGCACCACCACCGCTCCGCTGCTGCTGCCGATCAACCCCCGCGCCGGTCACCTTTGCTTGAGCTCCTCCGCATCACCCTTGCCCCTGGACCTCTACTCACTCCTACTGTTGCCGATCCACTCGTCACCCCCGATACCCGCGTCAGCAGCCTGCACTGTCTCCGTGCCGCTCACCATCGCGTGTCCGCTCCTCACCCGTGCCTACACCGGCTCCGCGTCGCCGCGATCCCGCGCCCTCGCCGTTTAGCAAGCCGCCCCTCCGCCCGAGCGCCCATGTCACAGCTCGCACGCCCACGTCATAGCCACTCCACCAAAGGCGAGAAGCGTTGAGTCCTTAGGTGGTATATTTTTATTTTTATTTTTATTTTATTTTACTTATTTTAAGTTTCGTTATTATTGTTTAAGTTAGAATGTGGTTTGTCAATGTTAATATTTGTGCATTTCGTAGGCATTATCCGCTAGGATTCTGTCCTAAATTATTGTAATTATTAATTTAATCCGAGAGACATCGGATTATTTTTTTAATTATACTAATTTTTGGGCTTTTTGGTAGAATTTTAATTGTTAAATCATTATAATTATTAATTTGATCCGTAAGACTTCGGATTAGATTTTTAATTATTTTCATCTTTTTGTCGTGATAATTAGCGTTATGATAATCGTTAATTTGAATTGTGTGAGACAACATGCTATTTTTTCGATTATTTTAATTCTTTATTTTGTTGATAGCTTAGATTTAATATTTATTTAATAATTACTTATCTTTAAAAAAACTAAAAAAAAAAATCAAAAATCAAAAAATCAAAATTCTGCATGAGCATATAGGTTTAGTAAATCAGACATATAGGTTTAGAAAATTAGAATTTTCTTTGGATTACATTTTTAACATTGCATTTTTAGAAATAAGTTAGGGTTGAACCTAAATAACTTTTTTAAAAATAGGGTTTTAGATAATGTTTGCACATCTTAAATCTCAATTTTCTAAAAAATAGTTTTCTAATATAGGATAGGGTTTAAGTCAAATTAATTCCTAAAATAAATTAGAAAATTATCCCTTTTTAGATAGTTTAATTAGGGTTTTTATAATTCCGAATTTCAATTAAAAAAAATGAGGTGCATAATAACTAGTTTGCATAATAAGCCCATTTAATTAGAATTTGCATATTAATAAAATTAAGTCATTTAGTTAAAAAAAATACTTTTTATAAAAGAATTCTAATTTTCAAGAAAACCCAAAAAAATTGTTTGCTTTGTGTGATGCAATTTATTTATTGAATATTTTAGCATATGTGTGATCCCTCCATTATATGATAGAGATTTAGGTTAAAATAAATCCAAGCTACCTGCAAAAACATTTTTGAAAATTAAAAAGAAATGGTACGGAAATGGTATTAGAGAAATCTAGTGTAACCAAGTCCTCGTACCCTTAGTCTCTGGTTCGTAGGAGTAAAATAATTCTCCCATTATTTTACTTAGGTGTCTAATCGACTTACCATAAACCGATTAGTGGCGACTTCTAGTTAAAAGTCTTTTGCATGTTAAATATTTGAACCTTAAGTCACGAATTGGTATGGGCTTGGGAGAGTTCGAGCTAAGTTTAAAGACTTAGTAGTCCATTAACCTAGTTTTAGGTGATGCACTCGAAAAATTAGGTCGCGGCAACTCTTCTTGATTCTGTTTGCCTCAATCAAACTGCTTTCATTAGTGGATGAAGATAAGCACTTCTTCTTTGTTTGACACTTTGAATAGCTAGTCAAATGCTTTCTAGTGCAAAACTCAATAATTTTGTAGTATACTAGCTATATATATATATATATATATTCAAGTACGATGATAATAAAAAGGATTTATTATATGAATCGCAAGATTTTAATATCCTTGATGATCGATCGAAAGTTCGGATACTCAAATATGAAAAGACAAAAATTAAAGGAATACCTATGAACTTATCTCACTTATGTTGCTGTGCCATTTTTTTCGTTTGTTTTTTTGGGTCAAAATGAAGTTGTGCCATTAACCAGGGCAACATCTTCTCGCAAATGTAATTTTATGGATCGATTCGGACCTCTCTCAAGGGGAAGAGGATGAATAATCATCCAAGTTAAGACACGCCACATCTCTATCACACGTAGGCTTTTCTATCATAGTACAAACAAGTAATGACAGAGCTCTTTTAGGACATTTACTAGAATAACAGCCGAGCACACAAAAATATAGCGCGGCAATCTTATTATCATCGCCAAATACATAGCTTCTAGCGAAACAGAAATCGTAAAATTCATCCATAATTGAGAAGAGAGAGGACAAATCTCTATAACCTGTTATTAGTTTAACACAACTTTGCCATAGGTCTGGATGTCGAAACCAAAACCTTAAAAAAAATAATGCGCTTAAGTCAATTCTAAGAAATTTGCACAAATCATCCAAGAGCCGCATCACTCTTCGCTATTCCCACCCCCAATTCACATTATTACACATAAAGTTTGTGCATGTACGTTATAATATCTTATAAAGTAGGTTGTATGGTGAGAAATCTATCGAGCAATGTCAGGAAGAGTGCAGAGAAGCAACTTAAGAGGAGAAGGCTATGGGAAAAGAAAAATAAGAGCGGTTACCGCAATAATGGCGAGCCAGATGAGAGTAATCTCA
Source organism: Eucalyptus microcorys (assembly GCA_014182515.1). Lineage (NCBI taxonomy): Eukaryota > Viridiplantae > Streptophyta > Magnoliopsida > Myrtales > Myrtaceae > Eucalyptus > Eucalyptus microcorys. The sequence continues at coordinate 9,953,681 of CM024566.1, forward strand.
GGAACGGGACATTTGTACCGGGCAAAATTATCAAAAAAATCCTAAATTTATTATATTTTTGACAATTCAGTACTAAACATTTAAATTTTACTAATTAAATCATAAAATTTTTTATTTTCTTTTATTGAGTACATCTAGTCAATTTAGCTAGAAATCACTAACATTGACATAAACTATCTTACATGGCACAGTTGGCATTAACACGGATTATTTTTAATAATATTTTAATATTTTTTTTTTTTTATCCTTTTTTTTTTTTTCTTATTCTTTCTTTTTTTCCCCGACGGCCATTGCCCAGACCTTGTTGATGCCAGACTTGTTGGGTTTGAGCCTTGCTTTTTCTTTATCCAGCCTTTGTAGGTAAGACTAAATCCCCCTTCCCAAATTGAAGAAAGGTATGCAACCTCTGAACGGAGATTCGCAAAATATTCCCTTTTCTTTTGTCGGCCTAAATCCAATTGATCGCATAGTTAAAATCGCATTTGAGACTTCACAACGTGCATCCCAATTGTTTTACCATTTATCCAAGGAGTTAATTGTTGGTTGATATGATTTAAGATTACTTTAGAAGCTAGATAAAGGCAAATGTTCATATATGGCGTGAGCTTAGAACTGGTATTTATGAAAGTGGAGTTCTTATTTATAGAAACCTTTATCCTCCTGTCAATTTCCTCTGGTTGATCGAGCCTGCCTCAGTCATTAATCATCATAACGTTGGAACTCAAACATGAACTTGAACTGCTTATTGTACAACAAGACTTTATCAAAAGAGCTCTCATGTATAAATATGGAGAAATGAATTAAACGTAACACATTTATTATTCATGTGTAGATGATTTTATCCATTTATGATACATACACAACGAATCTTATACAGAAAATTCTTTAACTAGGTTGTTGTGTTTGAAATTTATCAACTCTACGTAAGAAGAATCATGCTAAATGTTTTATATAACGAGGATAACTGCCCGAATTTTTGTACTTTTCCATTGCAATGACCATAAATTAAAGTTTAATTGAATTTCCCGGCGGAGAGAAAATCTAGGTTAACCTCACGAAGAAATAATGAAACCACCGGTGAAGATAAATACTAGGTGATAATGACGATGTTCTCAAAGGCAAATTCAAGCAGTGAACTATGTCAATGCCCTCTTGGTTCAATGATCCGGCCAGTTCAGTCCGTCCTTATGAATATAGAAATTACACACACTCCTTGCTATAACTAAAAGACAACGGCGACAGGGGTTCGAACTGAATGCTTAGCGGATACCCATGTGATCGCCCCTTGAGCAAGGGGTGGGGTCGCCGTCTCATTCCTTGTGAAGTCAACCCTGAAACTCGCTGTCTCGTTCACCTTCGTGAACTCTAGATTACTCGGGTACACGCCAATTGAGCTGAGACCCGTGATGGGGTCGATAACCACCTTGTAAGACGAGTTAGCAGGTCCGACGTTCCTCACCTTCCTCGTCACGTTAAACTTCTTCACCGAACTCTCAAAACTCAAGCTGATCGATGGATAGTTGAGCTGGTAATCGGGTATGCTCCCAGTGCTCGAGCATGTGACCTTTTCTTTAACTATGAGCTCGATTTCGGAGTCGGTGTAGTTGAGCCCACAAAGGTAAGGAATGTAATCTTGCGGTTCGATGTCGTAAACGAGACCCGGGTCAACAGCCTTTGATGGGTTGACATGTCCTGCGCCAGTGGTGAATATGTTTGCTGGATTGAGCGACTGGTCCAAGATGGGTTGGCCCTTCGTGTTGGAGGTGGAGGCAGTGGTAATGATGGCGGACTTGATGGCGGCTGGCGACCAGTCGGGGTGTGCGCTCTTGAGCAGTGCCGCCACACCACTGAGGTGGGGGCAGGACATGGAGGTCCCGGTGATCACGTTGAATGAGTGCTTATCGTCCGTAGAATTGTCTAAACTAATTGGCCAGGCGGCGAGAATGTTCACACCCGGGCCGATGATGTCCGGTTTGAGGATGCCCTGGCTTTGGTAGTTCGGGCCACGGGAAGAGAAGGATGCTGCAACCGGGGCGACCGATCTCCCGATGTCAGTGCCTTTGAATAGGATCGTGGCCTTTGGCGCTGACGTGGTGTTTAGGTAGCTCTTGATCTCTCTCCCGGCGTCATATCCCACATGGACAGCGGGTAGGACATGCTTATCGGCAAGGGTGGTGGCTCCCTCCAGAGGACTGTTCACGAGGATCATGGCCGCACCACCTGCATCCTTGACCTCTTGACCTTTGTCGACTCGCACAACACCGCCGCCTACGGAGCACACGACCACTTTTCCTTTGAGGTCCGAGCGGTCTTTTAGTGATCCGGGAAAGCAAAAGGCCGAGGACTTATCTCCGTTTAGTGCTGGATCAACCAGGGAAGTAGCGTCGAATCGAAGTCTTGCGGTTGGTACAAGGTCTCCCCATCGAACTCCTTCCCGTTCCCCAGCCGCGCCGTGGCCTTTATGCTGCGGTCTATGGTGCTGGCTCCCACGTTGAGAAGCCACGGTGCCTCGTTTGACAATGAGTAGTTGTATGGGCCCCTATTCCCCGCGGAGCTGCTCACGAAGATGCCCTTTTGGATGGCGGCAAATGAACCTATTGCAATCGCATCGTGGAAGAACGGATAGGAATCTCCTCCAGCAGAGAGGGAAATCACATCGACACCATCCTCGATGGCCGCATCGAACCCAGCTAATATGTCGGCCTCACGGCACCCCCTAATACCGCAAACCTGGTAGATTGCCAAATGCGCAAGAGGCGCTATGCCTGCGGCCGTGCCTTTGGCATTACCGAGTGCGCTGGCATTCTTCACAAAAGCACCCGCAGCTGTGCTGGCAGTGTGTGTGCCATGGCCCACATCATCAGTTGGCGGATAGATCCCGCCGTAAGCGAAGGACCTCGCACCGATGAGCTTGTTGTTGCAGGATGTGTCGTTGAAGACGCACTTGCCCTTCCATTTGGCTGGGGGCGGCGGCAACCCCTCGCCGCTGAAGGAAGAGTGCTGGGGAGATATCCCCGAGTCCAATACTCCGATGATCACGCCCTTGCCGAAGTTGGAGTCCTTCCAGAGCCCGACTTCTTGGCGCAATCCCAAGAACTCGGGGGTGCGAGTTGTGTGTAGAGAGAGCACCCTCTCCGGACGCACATACAAAACACCGTTCCTGTCCCGAATGGCTTTAGCTTCCTCGGCGGTCAATTTGGCCGCGAACCCGGATAGCGCATGTCGGTATGAGTGAACCATTCTTTGCTCTTGGTTAGAGCTGGTTGCTGTGGTAGGTAAAAATGACCGGTATAAAGCATCCAGATCCTCTGAAGTAGCAAAATGTTTGTCCGTTGGCTTTCGTACTTGGATTATATAAGTTGACAACGAGCCACCCGATTCAGCTACTGCAATGGCAGTATTAGCAGGGGAGATGCTTAGAATGCAAATGAGACCAAGAATGAAAATCGTCAAGGTGGTCGCGGACAATCTGCATTTCTGGTCTTTCATCTCGAAATTGCAAAAGAAAGAGAGAAGCTTTTTGCTTCTATTTTCTGTGTTAGTTGAACTTGGAGCACATATGTATAGGAGAAGCAAAATGAAGAAATGGCGTTGGTCTCATGACCCTTAGAAGCGAATAAAGGTAGTTTTTTTCTTTTGAAGGAAAGGATCATTAGTCTTTTGTATTTCCGAATATGCATATGCATTTCCATGTAAGAATTGAATGCATAAGACCAATTATTACGGTCAAGGACATTGCACCGTCCATGCAAATTCTCTAAAATAGACTAATTCATTAAACGAAATATAAATATGCAGATTTAACATACTATAACGAGACGCACTCCAAATAAATTACTTTGCTCAAATCAGCTTCTAAAGGAAAGGATCGTTAGTGATTTAATTTCTAACATGCATATACATTTTCACATAAGAATCGATTAAGACCTATTATAATCCTCAAGGACAGGGCACCGTCCATACAAATTTTCTAAAATAGACTAATTCATTAAATGAAATATAAATATGCAGATTTAACATGCTATACAGAGATGCACTCTAAATAAATTACTTTACTCAAAGGAGCTTCTAAAGGAAAGGATCCTTAGTGATTTAATTCCTAACACGCATATGCATTTCCATGTAAGAATTGATTAAGACCTATTATAATCCTTAAGGACAGGGCACCGTCCATACAAATTTTCTAAGATAGACTAAATCATTAAAGGAAATACAAATATGCAGATTTAACATGCTATACAGAGACGCACTCTAAATAAATTACTTTACTCAAATGAACTTCTAAAGGAAAGGATCCTTAGTGATTTAATTCCTAACATGCATATGCATTTCCATGTAAGATTTGAGTTAGACCTCCTATAACCCTTAGGAAATTAAAAATAACAAAAATGCGAAAAATATTATATATTACAGAAAATTGTTAATGTTAATGCTGCTGGTGTTACGTAAGACGATTGGCATCCACATTAGCGATTTTCGGCTAAAATTAATTGACTTAATCAGCAAAACATAAAAAAGATTTATGACTCAATTGGTGTAATTAAAACTTTTAAGATTGAATTTGTCACGCCCCAGCCCCAAGACACATGAACAACCCACCATGGTCATGTAAATATGCGATATCCCAGGATACGTCGCCGACCCATTCATTTCATTTTGCATGCGGAAGCGAAACAAATCCCCTGACAACATTTAACTTGGGATAAAAAAAGCAAGCAATCAATCACGATACCAAACACTCATTTACAAACACATAGGTTTAAATACAACACTAGACTGTCTACAAAATAAACCAGCTCGACAAAAGGAGAACTATCCTAAAACCAACTAGCATGACACGTTCTCTAATTCTTATGACTTCACCTCTGCAACTCCTCCATGCCAACCAAAGTTATCTGGCCGCTCCGTCCACCAGGGACCTAAAATTTTAATTCCACAACCGGGATGAGACATTGTCTCAGCAAGTTCAACCCCTAAAACCCCTATTAGAAAGTAAATACGCCCCAAAGTGGCCTAGCCATAACATCAAGAAGACTTACCTCGCATTAGTCTTCATCTGCAGGTTAGCACAATTTATATAATTCAACCATGTGCAATTATGATAACCAAACAATTGTGGCACAATCACATTATCAGAACAATTCAACCACTTGGATTGTCTCAGCGATCAATCGACTCGGCCGATTACATGTCATTCTAGCAAATCAATCGCTGCTTCCAATCACGACCCTATAGGAAGGTTTAACAACCAGTGGTAATCACGGCCCCACTCGGCACGACCTTTAATTAGGCGGTAGATCTTGGCCCGATGGGCATGACCTCTACTAAGTGGTCAATCACGGCCCTATTAAGCACGACCTCTAATAGGTGGTCAATCACGGCCCTATTGGGCATGACCTCTAATAGGTGGTCAATCATGGCCCTATTGGGCACGACCTCTAATAGGTGGTCAATCACGGCCCTATTGGGCATGACCTCTAATAGGTGATCAATCACGGTCCTATTGGGCACGATCTCTAATAAATGGTCAAATACGGTCGTTCTTCCATCAAATTTTGACACTTGAGATTTTATAAAAAGAATCCCTATTTATCGCAATCACACTCCATTTGCCACAATCAATCATCAAATTCAAATTCTAAATACACAGCAGCGATCGACCCGAAATTCTAAGCAATCGGGATTAAAAATAATTTTTCCGTTTTTTTTTTAAAATAATTTCGGAATATGATATAATATTATTAATTCTAGAATTTCGAAACAATTAAATAATTCAAAATTAAAATCCTATTATGTCCCATCAAGGCTTATCATTAATTAACCTTCTCTTAGCCTTAATTAAGCACCATTTAAATTAAACAAATCTCTCAATCCAATTCATACTTAAATATACTAAACTACCCACCTAAACTCACTTAATTTAAACTAAACACACTTAGGGCATCATTAACATTCTAATCAAGGTTTAGTGAGTTAAACTCACCGGATTAGCAAGCCGAGCGGATCAAAACGACGGGATCGACGCGAGGATCGACTTTCCTCAAAGTGGGCCAAGCATCCGGGGTCGGGAAGCCGGCCAAAACGGGCCAAGACCAGGCTGCCATACCCACTCGGCGAGCTGCTGGTTGAGGCTAATGAAGAGCTGCACGGCGGTCGGACGGGCGCAAAACCGGCGAGGATGGGTGGCAGCAGCTCAGGCGGTTGCTGGTGGTGGCTCCGACGGCTTTCCGGCGGGCTTGCGACGGCGGGCAGCTTGGGACGACGAAGGACGACAGCTGGGACGCACGGACGAAGGTTGGATGCGGTGCGACGGCGGAGTGGCGAGCGGGATGACGGTGAGCGGACGTGGTGCGTAGGCGACGCGCACGGACGATGGTGGCGGCGACGGACTTCGGCGACGAAACAGGCGGCCAGTCGAGCGTGTGGGTTGGCCTGGTTTGCACGATGCAGTTCCCTCCTCCCCCAACCGGTTCCAAGCTTGAGGAAGAAGAAGATGATGGGACCTCTTCACTTTTTGGGGACCAATTAGCACTTTCCACTTGTCAAGCTCTCATTCAAATTGGCTCCAATTACCATGACATCAAGTGATGTCATCTTCCACTATCTCATCCCTCCACAACATCTTTCAATGGTTGCAATTTCCTTTTCCGCCGAGGCCTAAATTCTTATACATTAAATTCTTCAATTCTATTCGATTCTCTTCCAATTGAATCAAATTAAAGTCCATAAAATTAATTCAATGTCACTACACTTCATTCACGTCTTTACTTATCCATAAAACCAACTTAAGTCCCAAAAGCACGACCAAAAGTAGGCCTACTAATTTCTCGAGCCAAATTAGCCATTCTCGGATTTAATTGCTAAAAAATTCTGATTACATGAAAAATCTTCCGAAGATGAGTTAATGATCCTAAAATAATTTGTGATACACCTAGACTTCCAATTTCTGAATTCGATCTTAATTCACGGTTGAATTCAATCCGGTGCGATTTCAGCGCGCCTAATCCACTGAGTAGCTTTTGGGGAAATTTTCTTGCATCCGACCCGAGGGTGATCAGTCCCCAAGTCCGATGCATTAAAATTTCTTAATTGCTTTATTCAATAGACTAGTTCCTCGTGAGTGGCCAACTCTGAGAGACGAACTACATGCACAGATGAATTGTCCGACTCAATTGACTGAAAATAAAATTGAGAAAAATTGGGATGTCATAGAATTGGCAAAAGTGTAATAGATTTAAAACTTTTTAGACAGCTTTCTCCTTTTAATTGAACCAATGTCATTTTTAACCTTTAAATGAAAATTCAATTAAGTCCTCCCACCAATATCATGTTTAAAATTTCTAATGTGGTGATTTACTCATTGCTAGCCATCCTATGGGTCATGATTAGTTATCTAATCTAGATAACTTTTCAAAAGATGACCCTATTTTGTTTAAATTACTAATTTTTCTCTTTTTTTTTTTTTTTTTTTTTTTTTTTCTTCTTATCTTTGTTTTTTTCTTTTCTTCCCTTCCCCCCCCTTTTTTTTTGACGTTACACCTTATCTTCTTTCCTATTTTTCTCGAGCTCGAGTCTTTGCTTTACACTGTACAGACTTAGGCTCAATTTATATTGCAGAAAATACAACAAATTTTCAAAAATATTGTCCAAGAAGTTCATTTTCAGGAATACAACAATATTTTTCGGTATTTAGCTAAAACCTGATAATGATTTGAAAAATATATTCCAAAGTTTGATATCAAAAATCTGATTTGATTTTTCCAAATAGAAATACACTATTTGGGTGTTAGTAACTTGTGCATAAGGGACTGAGATCTAAGTACGGGCACCACAGTCTTGGGTTTGGCCTTAATCAACCTCAACCTAGGTACCAAGGGTTGGGGCACTAGCACCTAGGTGTTAGGCCTACCCTTGATGGACTGGGGCATGAGTTCCAAGGTACCAACCCCAGCCTCAATGGACGAGAGCACAGACATTGAGGTCCTAGGCCCAGCTTCAATGGACTTGATGGGCACTAAAGTCTCGAGTCTTGGCCTCAATAGACCTTGGCTCGGGCACTAGGGACTTGAGCCCGAGCAACAAGGACCTAGGCACGACATTTGTGGACCTCGGCCTAGGTGTTCAGTATGCAAGCTTGGGTACTAAGATCCCGTGCTTAGCCTTTGGGCTCAGCCTTAATGACCCGAGCCTAGGCACTAAAGCCTTGGGCACATGCACCGAGGTCCCATGCTAATCCTCGATGGACTCGAGCATAGGCACTGGGGATTGGGCGATAGGCATCGAGGCCACGGTCCCCAGCTTGAGTGCTAGATACCTAGTCTTAGATGTTGAGGCCCATGAACCAACATTAGGTTTCCATGTCTAAGTGTAGAATTTTAGGTTTAAGTGTTAATATCTAGTTATATTTTGGAAATGATTTTTGATTTTTACAAAGGAAATCATTTTCTTGAATTTAAGCATAGGTTTTTCTGGAATTATTTTTTTAAGCAAACTATATGTCGGAAAATTCAAAAAATGTTTTCTCAAAAAGTATATTTCATGAAATAAAAAAAAAATCCTTAAGTTAATATGAAGAACGCATTTGGGACATGTGGTCGACTCCTTCACTTTCCCAACGAAATGAGAACAGTGGCAAGAGGAACCTGGCACGAAAAATACAAACTAATAAGTCTGCCTGACTAGTCATTAATTATTTGTGTTGATCTTTTGTTATTGGGTATGTCTCGGCCCTTGTAATATCATCCAAAAATATAACATAGATAGAACCTTAGGATGGTGAGGTTCTATCTAAGGTTAAGAATCAACAATGGCCTTGTAACATTTTGTAGTAGGTACTGATATAAAAATTGAATATTAATCAAATTAATTAATGAATCGTAAAAGCACCACAACTATAACAAAATTTCATTCTAAAAAATAGAATTAGGTAGGAAAACAGCTTTTGTTTCTGGATGTTATTATCAGTCATATTCTTGTTTAGCCCATTCAACAATTCTCGACATTTCAGTTGCTTTTCCCAGAATGCAGCCAACACTTCATTGACCATGCAAAATTTCTTGCAATTGTGAAGTGCAAATTAATATTTGCATCTTGGAAATGTTTAAGATTGCCTTTTCAACATTAGTCACGAGAACAGTTATTAGAGTCAGCTAGATTATATCTCTAGTGAATTTTAAAGACCATAAATGAATTTTAATTTGTTGCTCACTGGTTATAACAAATCTTTTGGGACATTTATTTTATGTTGACCTAGGTCAAATACAGTTAATAAGTTTGCAAAATTAGTTATAAGATTATTGTATGAAAAATTCAATTCTAAACTTTTCGATTAAACTAATGTTGTTCTCAACCTTTAAGTGAAAATTCAATCAAGTCCTTTTGCCCAAATCTTGCTTGCAATTTCTGACATGGTAATCCACTCATCGCCGGTTATCTTACGAGTCACAATTAGCGATATGATGTGGGCCACTTTTTACAAGATGACCCCATTTTGTTTAAGCATTGCATGATAACGTGAAGCCTTCACGAGGGAGATCTCATTCAGTGTTCAACCGTAGCCTTCATATCCTTCGCCTGCAGGAAAGTACGGGTTTTCCAGGAGCTGGCCCTCCATCGTGTAAAATATACTTCTGGTATGTGCTCAGAAATTTGATAATCATCCTTCTCGTGGTCCACCCGTACCTTCTCATAGAATTCATGAGACATGTCAAAAAAACATGAGCTTTTGAATCATGTTGAATGTGTTCGATGCTGGATGGTAACCTTTTCAATCATTCATGGCGACTGATCATTAGGTCTTTAAGACACAGCATTGTTCCCTTCTTCAAATTCATTGATCTTAGCTCCTCTAATTCCTCAAGAAGTAAGATCTTGAGCTTCAGAAACTGCCCTTTTTTGAAATCCAATTGCTATCCATCATAAGCCAGACGCAGTTCCACCTCTACTAGCTTTGGCAATTTTCCGAGGGTTGCAAGGAGATCTTCCTCCAAGTGACTCCATCTTAATAAGATCTTTGTCAAACGTTTACAGGACGATTTCCAATCTGGCAACTTCTCCAAACAGCCATGTAAGTAGAGATGTTTAAGATACTCGGGAGGCGAGGATAAGCCATGGAGATCAAGTATCTTGTCCTTGTAAAGTGCATGTACATTGAGAGACTTTAGCTCCTTTAAATTCTCAAGGGAAGGCACTTGAGTCCTTAATCAACTTGCTGATTCCCAACCACCTTAATTTTGTTAGATTCCCAAGATCTTTCAATAGGCTGTCTGCCTCCACGAAACAGGGCTAGGCACTTGAGTCCTCCGACTATGCATAATGCCTCGAAGCCAATTTGCTCGTAACTCTCCATCAAGGGGTCTTTCTCGTGATGATAAATCAGGATATGACGAATTCTTTCCACTCCTTCAACTTCCTTAGGTAATTCAATGACCAAGCTTTGTTTAAGATGTAAAAATTCTAGATGCGTAAGCCTTCCAGTGGAGGCAGGGATTTCTTCGATTGAGGTATCCTGAGAAGGATTAGCTCGAACAAGGCACCTGTCAGATAAAAAACCTTGAGAAGCTTAGGTGGAGAAGGGTGACTAGAACGAAGATTATCTCCCCTAATATAGTCCACGCTCTGCATTGTGACTTCCGATATGCCTTGAAGACCTTGATTTGAATTTTGATGACAGAGGAATTCTCCATAATCGATCCTCCATGCTCTTATTCCTGATCAAACAATCCTTGCAACAACTGAATTCTGGATCCCTGGATTGGTGTGATGGCAAGGGAAGATGGCGGACAACAGAGAAGGGGAAGAGAGAGTGGTCTTTCGACGCGGGGGCAAATCCCAAGAGAAAGAAGGAGAGGCTGCTCAGCAAATTCGAGGGCCCCTCGGCTCAAGGCGGACCTTCACTGGTACGTGGCGTTCTCCCTGACAACTGGAAGGATCTGCTCTACGATATTTCGATCGATATTTGGCTACGTTAGAAGATACGAAAATAGATTATACGCGTTAACAACGGACGTCTGAACTACTTGGGCAGTTGGGCAACTTCAGCCGAGATCGATTCAGGTCTCGGCAGGACGCCTTTTCCGAAACGCTTTGCAAACGCCCAGACGCCCTTAAGAGACAAGAAGGAGTATCTGCTCCCAATATTGATGATAAAACATCGGAGGAAGAAGGATCTACCACCAAAAGGCACTGCGAAACAGAGGAGGGAAGTTCTGTCATCGAAAGTCCTCCAAGGGATTCAGGCCTGACCCAAGGAGGTGATCTGGTCGGGTTGTACGGTCATAAGGAGCAGCTGATCAGGTTGCTTCTTAAGGACAACTCTGGAACGACGGTATGTGTAGGTAAGCGGAGGGTCCTCAGATAACCTACTGGAGGTCCTTTCCAATGACGACCGTCCGTTTTGCCTTTTGTACATGAGCATTTTCCCCGAGAATAGCGAGATCAGTTGCAACAGAGTTTCTCATCTATGGGCTGCAGAAGGATTTCTGACCGATCTAAAAGTAGTCGTCGTCTTTTCAATGACATTCTTGATAGAAAGTGCATCCATCCAGCGGAAGTAAGAAGTGATGGAGAGCTCTCCACATTCCGTGTGGATGACCTTTTGCGAGAGATTTCTGCTTCCTTTTCTGATCATTTGGACCTATTAAGGATAACTAGTAGTGTGGGCAGCACCAACTGGCCTAAAAGACACCTATCCGTCGAGGTTGGGACACTTAAGTGCCATAACTTTGAAATGGTACACTTAAGTGCCAATATCGGAGTAAAATGGAACACTTGAGTATTACTCCGGCGAAAATTCGGCCAAATGGCTGACGTGGCAATTTTCCGACGAGTTTGGTCCAAAACGGCGTCGTTTTGCACGCTGACGTGGCGGAGAAAATGCAAAAACGACGCCGTTTCGTGTCTGACGTGTAAATAATAATATAAAAATTAATTAAATTAGATTTAAACTTAATTTTATTTAAAATATTCAAAAAATTAAAAAAAAAATTAAGAAAAATTTTAAAAATTAAGAAAAATTTTAAAAATTTTAAAAAAATAAGAAAAATTTAAAAAAAAAAATAAAAGGGAGGGGGGGGAGGTCGAACGGGGCGGTTGAGGGCGAGCCCTCGCCGCCGCCTTGAAGGGCTGAGCCCTCAAGCCCTCGCCGAATCGCCCGACCCTCGCCCCCTTGCCTCCCCTTCCGACCCTTTTTTTCCGGCGAGGGCTTTTTTTTTTTTTAAATTTTTAAATTTTTCCGGCGAAAATTCCCTTTTAAAAAAATTTTTTTTTTTTTTTTTAAATTTTTTAATTTTTTAAAATTTTTCTTAAATTTTTAAACTTTTTAAATTTTTAAATTTTTAAATTTTTAAAATTTTTAAAAATTTTTTAATTTTTCTTAATTTTTTTAATTTTTTGAATATTTTAAATAAAATTAAGTTTAAATCTAATTTAATTAATTTTAATATTATTATTAACATGTCGACACGAAACGGCGTCGTTTTGCATTTTTCCGCCACGTTAGCGTGCAAAATGACGCCATTTTGGACCAAACTCGCCGGAAAGTTGCCACGTAAGCCATTTGGCCGGATTTTCGCCGGAGTGGCACTTAAGTGTTCCATTTAACTTCAAAACTAGCACTCAAGTGTACCATTTTGAAGTTATGGCACTTAAGTGTCCTCTCCCGTGCCAAATTATGGCATTTGGGCTGTTCTTCTGCCCCTATCCGTCCAAGGAGGAACAGTCAGATTTGAATGAAGAGAAACTCTCTCAACTTCATTCTCTATTCGTGTTTAATCTCTCCTCATCCGATGCTTCGACAATGGGGACTTCCGAGAATCCATTATTTCCATTCAATTTTAAGCTTCTCAAGGTGTTGCATCTGACAGGTGCATTGTTCGAGCTAATCCTTCTCAGGTACTTGAGCTTAAGGGATACCTCAATCAAAGAAATCCCAACCTCCATTGAAAGGCTTACGCATCTAGAATGTTTAGATCTTAAACAAAGCTTGGTCATTGAATTACCTAAGGAGGTTGAAGGATTGGAAAGAATTTGTCACATCCTGATTTATCATCTCGAGAAAGACCCCCTTGATGGAGAGTTACGAGCTAATTGGCTTCAAGGCATTGTGCAGACAGCCCATTGAAAGATCTTGGGAATCTAACAAAATTAAGACGGTTGGGAATCGCCAAGTTGATTTAGGAACAAGGTGAGTTGTTGTGCACTTCCCTTGAGAATTTAAAGGAGCTAAAGTCTCTCAATGTACATGCACTTTACAAGAACGAGATACTTGATCTCCATGGCTTATCCTTGCCTCCCAAGTATTTTAAGCACTCTACTTACATGGCTATCTAGAGAAGTTGCCAGGTTGGATATTGTCCTCTGTAAATGTTTGACAAAGATCTTATTAAGAATGAGTCACTTGGAGGAAGATCTCCTTGTAACCCTCGGAAAATTGCCAAAGCTAGTAGAGCTGGAACTGCCTCTGGCTTATGATGGATAACAATTGGATTTCAAGAAAGGGTAGTTTCCAAAGCTCAAGATCTTACTGCTTGAGGAATTAGAGGAGCTCAGATCAATGAATTTGGAAAAGGGAACAATGCTGTGTCTTAAAGACCTAACCATCAGCCGCCATGAATGGTTGGAAAGGTTACATCTGGCATCGAACACATTCCCACGATTCAAAAGCTCATGTTTTTTTGACCTGTCTCATGAATTCTATGAGAAGGTACGAGTGGACCACGAGAAGGATGATTATCAAATTTTTGAGCACATACTAGAAGTATATTTTACACGATGGAGGGCCAGCCCCTGGAAAACCCGTACTTTCCTGCAGGCGAAGGATATGAAGGCTTCACAGGTGAACACTGAATGAGATCTCCCTCGTGTTTCAGAATGGTTGTACGAATGTAGAAATAAAAATGCTGCGTGACCGTGGATTTTGTATTGCTGTTGTGTGTGCTGCTTGTTTCTAAATCCTGTTCGTGTTGTGGTGTTTTCATTTCTCATTGCCGCTTCGCTTCTACTTTTAAAGAGCACTTCTTCGTTTATGAATCGAGATTTTGCCGCAGAAGAATCAGGAAAAGTAAGACCTGAAAATATAATTGCAACACCTTGGCTGGACTTAGGAAGTGACTCGCCTTAGGAAGTATTTTGGTTCAGGATTCGCAAGAAGCTTTAGGCCCACAAATTCCCTTGAGGAAAATTTGGGGTGTTTGGCAAGTTTTCCCAATGGGCCAAATCCATTTTCTTCATCTGAATCATCACCCCACCCAGCATACAGAAAAAAAGAAATTATCCTCCTCGTCGTACTGTTGTCTTGGATTTTGTGCATTATTTTGATTTTGTTTGTTGACGCTCTTTCAAGCCCTTGAACTTGTCTGTTGAATTTGGTTTCATGCGTTAATTAATCTAACGGAGCTTGTTTTGGGGTTCTAGGAGTTGGGGCTTGCTGGAAATTGCTGCGAGGGACAACTAGAAAAACAGGATTGTCCCAAATCTTTTCCATCTTGCATTGAGGAACTATGAGGAATTGAGTGAGTTCCTGGGTTCTGTGACCATTGCTAATGGAGGAGTGTTGCCCAACATTCACAAAACTCTGTTGCCGGAGAAGATGGGCGAAGGGAAGGGAGACATTGAGTCTGCCTCTCAGGAGTTCTAGTGGGGTTTTTGTTTGTAGCTTGGGTCCTGTATTAGAGATTTTTCCATGGATGACTTCTAGTGCATATGTTTGAAAATGGGTTTTTGAGCTTCTCTCTTCCTGGGAATATTCTGATATCTTAGCAGGATGATGTTTGGATCAAATCAAAGGGTACCTTTTTGTTCGTGTTTTTGGATATCAAGTAGACTGAAAATTCTATTCATGTGGTTGCATTATGGATGAGTGGATCTATTGATCTTGAACTTGGTCGGATGGTATCTTAACTGCTTGATGTGAATGTACACTAAATTGAGACTGAAACTAAAACTTGCAACTCGTCACGTGTAATGTATCGACAGGAGATGGAGGTAAGAAGATCTAGTGACTCATTGTTCAGATGCTGGTAACGTCCAGTACCGCTGAGAAAGTGGATATTAGTTTCACCTGCCATGACTAGACCAGCAAGGGTGGTCCTGTACTTCACATTTTCACTGTGCACTTCTTCAATTCTTCCTTGGCTTGATGCTAATGGAAACATCATCCAATGACAATAAAACGAAGATTTTATCTATGTCTACCTTCGAGCAAATTTCTAGGCTCTAATCTTTGATAAAGTAGATTTCTTGCCCATCCCAGCCAAGTGAGAAATGGACCAAGTCTAAGTAGGACAAGGGTTGTTAGCTACCAACACAAGCCATGGATGAATGCCCCCTGCTTTCTTTAGGGAACAACCTTCGATGATACAAATACTGCACCTGAACTCCAAGACCCTTGGCTCCGCCGCCAAAGTACAGAGCTAACCAAAAAAGAGGGGCATTTCCACCCTTCCATTGCAGTGTGATTATCGACTAAGACCAGATGCCTGACAATCATCCTGTAATGGTCCAACGATTGAGGATGATCAGTCAACAGCTGAGAATCATCTCAGTCATCCAACGGTTCATCAAGGACTCAACAATTTTGCCAAGGTATTATTTGCTCACATTATTGTAGAAAGGCCCATAAAAGGGATCGGTATGGCCATGCGAGTTACTGGAATGTAACAACCATCCGATTTGTGTTCAATTAGAAAAGGTTGGTTATTATTTTGCCTATTAGTTTGGTATGGACAAGCTAAAATAAATCAAGCATCGAGATATTTTCAAGAACTCAATTGGATTTGAATTCTTAAAAATTACTACTAGATAGCTGATATGCAATGAGTAGATGTGATCATAGGTTGGGCGGTCTATCGGGACAGAAGCATAAATGAGTAGGTTTGGACTCGCAATTCCCTTCTTGGTCTGCTCAAGCCCGGCACCATCTTATATTAAAGGATTAATAATTTGATTTCACATATAATCGGTCCACCCATGGATCGATCTGCACGTAATTAGCACTGCCGCCGACTCTATTAAACTAGGTCCACCCCTCCAAAGGATTTCCCACGATTTGGGTTGCCTTTAGGGTTGCGGGGGGATGCCGCCTTGGTTTCGATCACAGGGTGCTTAGCTCGACATTAGCTATCCAAGGCGGGATCGTTCAGCTCAAGTCACGGACGACAGTATCTCAGCCCTGTCGCGGACGCTGCAGAGGCGCAATCTTCAGTAAGTTTGGAATTCTTTGCTACATCTTACTTATATGTAGACATGGTTTCGCAATTAATGTAAGCTAGATGGTTCAGACGTGAGCACCTTTTGTGCTTCATTGTGCAGAGAGCAAATGTGAATGTGACAGTTTTGTGATATTGCTTTGGTTGAATAGTAAAAGTGATGAATCTTGTAGGTAATGAGTGGGCTTGGGCATGGCCGGAAAGGGCATTTCTCCGTGCCCGGCCTCACGCTTCAAGCTTGTAAATTGCATGCGATCCTGCCTTGAGCTTGGCGTAGAAATTCATTTTCATCCTTTCATTCATTTGGTGATGGCTTTAAATCCCCACGTCTTTCCTGGATCTTACTTAGTGCGAGTGTCGGTCTACTCGCATATCCAAATATTATTACACAGCACTAGTGGATTTATGGATTGCGAGTTTTTAAAGAGGTAAAAAATTAGGTAGGTTTGAACCTACTCAACTTTATATGGATCATCAATTAAAAGTTCTATACGGCTAAGTGAGGTTTGCAATTTTTCACAGTCGCCCTCTTTAATTCTATATATCTATAGACTATTTAATAAATCTTGTGCGCACACATCAAATTTGACTCTATGAAACTTAGAAAAAATTTTCTTAGCAAAATCCCGTGACGTCACATTGATTATCGTTAATCAAAGTCTGTCAAATATGATGCCTTATGCTGCCTTTTTCAGGGGATTCCATACAGGTTGGTGCTATAATACTTAAAAGAAATCTAAGATGGACAATGGCTAGCGAATCCAATAGCAGCTCTCTAAGTACAACTGGTTGATCAGACGTGAACCTGTGATTCTTACGCTACTCAAAGATTTTCTGCAGTTTTTTTGACTTCATCAGACCTTTCAATAGGTTGATTGTTTCGCTCTTCTATCTGAAAGCTGCACTTCTCAAAGAGTTGTTGATCATGTCCCGTTCTCTGTTGGAATTGCGTTTGAATCTCTGTTGCAAGATGGCAAGAGAACGCTTTCTGAGCAAGTCAAGAGCTTTTGCAGATCTTGCAAGATAAGATTTTGATTGATTTAGTATTTGATTTCTGCTTTTTGCCCAAGTGTTTTCAGTTGTCTAAGTAGCTCTTTGCTCCTTTCAAAAATACAAATTTTCGCACGGAGATTCAGCCATTGTTTCTCGTGATTTTTTGAAGTCTGAATGATACTAAAGCAAGAAAGCTAATAAAGTAATTTTCTCACTAATATCTCTAATCGTGTCGTGTTTGGCCAAAATCTACAACATTTAACGATAGAATAGAAGAAAAAGAAACAACTAATTTTCGAGGAAGTAAAAAATCCAGCCAACGCTGGAATCTCGGTCCGGTGGGACTGCTGGTGCTGGGGTGCAGACTAAAGAAATGAATCCCTCCGGCAACTCCTTTGACAAAGTGAAATGACAATCCCATTTCTCTGTGAAATAGCAAACTTGGGTTCCTTTCGCATGATCTGAAGCAAACTTGAAAGAAAAATCTTATGAGCTATAACCCTGTTTGTAGCCTACCCTCCTGTCGAATGCATGTGATCGATCCCACCATGTCACACGGTGGTGAGCGGCCGACTTCATCCCTTTTCCTTTTCTAATCAATGCCCAGGGTTAGTCATTTATTAAGGTGTATATTTCATTTTGGGTTCAAGTGATGATGGATTCTAACTCAGAGACACTTGCTTCGCTTTGTAAAAATATAAAGGCAAGCAAGTCATTATTCCACCACCAAGATTTGTATCAAGATTCTTGAGGCGCGATTTCAACAAGTAGACAAGAGGATCATCATGATCTAAATCCTGATTCATGGGAGGCAAGGGATGAGCCTCACCATGAGTCATAATGTTTATAACTTGTGGGTCGTGGTATCCTAAATCTCGAAGTCACTTTTTTTTCTTGAGGAGTTTTATTAACAAGTGATCTTGTGGAACTCATTAGGTTATTTACATCAAAGACATATTAATAGTTTCAAGAAAAACAATTCTTTTTGATGATTTTCCAATAGACATGTTAAATGTGAAGGTAGTTCCAAGTAAGCTCGAATTCGAGAAATAAGGTCAGAAGCAAGGTTACCAGGGTACCCTTTGAAATCATTAGTAAAAGAGGATGTGTTCGGGTCGATTACATGGATTGTATGGACAATACAAAGATCATAGTCCAACTACAGTAAGTAGTAAGTAGTAAAATGCGACAGATATGAAAGTAGAGGAAAATTGCACCGAGCCATACTTTTTTCCGGATACTGATGTAGACAATGAACCTGCAAGAGAAGTTTAAGCACGAAAATGACCCAAAATAGAAGCACCACTGCACAGAAATAGGCATGGGGAATTCCACTATTAAAGGGATATAAGCCTATGAAATAACAACCCCAAAGGGAAGATGATTCATGTTAGGAGTGTACATTAGTCTTGGTCCAACTAGGAACCGGACTGGACTGAAACTGAACTGGCCAGTCTTAGGTAACTCCCACGACGGATTCTTGTTTCCAAATTTTTAGAAACGAAAGTAATCGATTCGATTTTCGGTTCCTGGGGAGGAGTTGGACCGAACTGGCCTGTAGTGAAGCTTTTAAGCAAACTAATGGAAGATGCACAAACATGCGCTGGGGCTTGCATTTCGAGCTGCCCTTCTCTTGAGAGAGAGGGGGGAAGTCTTTGAGTTTAAGAGGTAACCTCCTAGGTTCATTAAAAATTAGAAAAAATATCATCGAAAACTCTAAATTTTGCTCATCACACATCAATATTCCAAACTCCTTTTGTGTTACCAAAATCCCTAAATGTATACCAATGTGAGTAAAATACCCTCTGTTTTTTCATCTAAAACCTCCATACTTTGCCCACATCGCTCAATATAATATGCACTTACATTGTTCCAATGGTATGCTTGGCTCCATTAAGCCAAACTTCACTGGGTCCATCGGTATAAGTCGATATTCAGAAGAAACGACATTGTACCAGAGTGTACTGTAACTCTAACAGCATATTAAACAGCGTTATACCATGAGGACCACTTAAGGTACTTCTTTTCCTTACTAGTAACTGTGTTCAAAGTTCAAACATCTAACTCCTTGGGCACATATTTCAAG
The DNA here is from genome assembly GCA_014182515.1 of Eucalyptus microcorys. Taxonomy (NCBI): domain Eukaryota; kingdom Viridiplantae; phylum Streptophyta; class Magnoliopsida; order Myrtales; family Myrtaceae; genus Eucalyptus; species Eucalyptus microcorys. The sequence goes on from CM024566.1 coordinate 9,972,965, forward strand.
CTCACTAGAGATAAACTAGCAACATCTCCAAGCACACATAACCAAAGCAAAAATGGGTGGATAAGAGGCCGCAATGCATTGCAACGGCCAAGAAACCGAGCCATCATCTCATAAACACGTGTTATGCAGACAGTAAGACCATAAACGATCCAAGAACAAGGTCCAATTACCCCTCACAGAAGATTGATCTCGAGTAAGAAACGGCGACCCGAGTTTCCGCAATAGAAAAACGACTAATGCCACAGCACAAAAGTTGGTTTTGACTAAATACCTCTTTTCACTCAAAGGCCCAATAGTTCTCCCTTGGAATCTCTTCCTCTTCCTCGGGCGTGAATTCATTCTTGATAGTGAACGTCTTCCTTATCTCCTCGGGTGTCTTCCCCTTAATACTGTCAGCCACAGTCTGGCAGGTGAGATCCAGCAAGCCCTTGATGTCCAGATAATTGGCCGCCTATGACATATCAAACGAAACACCACAGAGCACACGGATGAGTATTACAGTCCTCAAAGAGAGCAGACTTTAAATCAACTTCGCAAGTTCATGAATCTATGATGGTGCTGCAGAAGTAGTCAAACCTCCGCATTCACAAAAACAAGAGCCCCAAGTCATAAAGTCATTATCGCTTAAGAATGTAACTGAGATGAGTTTCAAAAAATGGTACTGAAATCTTCAAAAGCCACATGAAACAGAGAATCATCCACCACATTAATCAGCAAAATCAACATCAAACTCTCACACTAGCCGAGAAACGCCTAGACAAGGCGAAAAAACAACATCACCGCACAAAATCTCCCACGAAACCCAAACTCTACTCGAGATTCCACGGGTAAGGGAAAGACCACTGACCAGGATGAGATCGAAGAGAGTGTCCTGGTCGACCTTGACAAACTCGGCATCCCAGGCCTTGAGGTCGTCGCCGGCGACGGAGGAGTCGCGATCGGTGTCAACGACGTGCATCTTGCAGTAGTCGATGACCTTGGAGAGGATCCTGCTGGTGACGTTGGGGAGGGGGATGCCGTCGTCGGGGAAGTGTTTTTCCTTGAAAATCTGATCAATGGTACGGGACTGCAGACCCACCGCCTCCTCCACCTCGAAGGACTCTCTGTCCGAGCTCTTGAGGATGATCTTGTCAATCGACGACATGGTTTCTTCTCTGCACAGATTTTCTCGAGATAGGAAGAAAGACGATTCGATAGCAGCGAAACCCCGAGGGCCTGGGGGAATGTCTTGGAAGATTCCCCCGGTCAGGACGGGTCCCACTATTGTTTTTTATTACACGACCCAAATCCGACCAAACCAATCCTCCCATTTGTTGGGCCGTATCTCCGAGCCCAGCCTAACCTTCTTCGAGCATAGAAATTTCACGCGACCCTGCCGTAAGCTTGCCATGGAAATTTTATGTTCATCCTTTCATTCATTAGGTGAAGGATTCAAATCCCCACAAGTCATCTTAGATCTTACTTAGTTCGAGTGAAGGTCCGCGAACATATCGTGGGAGGGTTTACTACGACAAAAAGTGGAAAAATTGTCTAGAAAGTCCTCAACTTATTACATTTTTACCAATTTAATCGTTAACTTTTAATTTTGTTAATTAAATCATAAACATTTTTCACTTTTGTAAATTAAGTGACCAGCGATGACGTGAATAATTTAATAATATATTTTATTTTTAAATAGAGAGAGAGAGAGAGAGAGAGAGAGAGAGGGAAAAAGGAAAAAAAGAAAAAAGAAGAAAATATTAAAACAATTTGAAAAAAATATTAAAATATGATTTCTACATTAGCACCAAGCATGCTACATAGGACGACTGGTGTTCACATCAGTGATTTCGTGCCAAAATTGGCCACATGAGCTCATTTGATCAAATGTGAAAATTTTTAAGACTTAATTAATAAAATTGAAAAGTTTAAAATTGAATAAAAAAAAATGCAATAGGGTAGTGACTTTTTGAATAATTTTCTAGGCAAAAAGTTAGATAGATGTAAACCTACTCAACTTTGCATTAGCCTTCAAGTAGAAAATGGACACGTCTAAATTGAGTTTGCATCTGACCGTACTAGCTCACTATACTTTAACATTTCTGTAGACAATCCAACACATCATATGCGCACACATAGGAACTAAATCCTAATTTTTAAAAAAACGCCGAGGACTATGCCGATTTTCAAAAGATCTAGAAAGCTGATATGATGAGGTCATGGCTGAATTACTTGAAGATATGCAAGATGGTCACAACGGCTAGCAAATCTAACAGTGACGCTCTAAAGAGTAAAGACCACTGGTTTTTCAGACATGAAATTCGCCATTCTTTACGCAATGGCTTCATGAATTTGTCTGATATGCAGGCTCGTATACATGGCTCCATTTTTTGTGGCTGGAAAGGCTGCATATCTCCCAATTCAAACTCAGAAGACGGATGGGGAGTTCACCTGAGACACAGAATGGGATTGGGTCAGGACTTCAAAGCAGTCAGCATTAGTCTCGTTTGGTTAAAACCAAATGCGCCTAAGTTTGCTCTCATTGACGGGCCAGGCCTCCTCGGTAGGCTGCAAACCTTTGATAGGATAATCCAAATGCGCCTAACTTTTATATAATCCAAAGCACCCTGAAATTTTCCGAAATCACAAATTTTAGCTACATAGATTCACAAATGTAATTTTTACAATATTCAAGTATTCGAATGATACTTCAAATTTTTGCGGGGAAGCTGAAAAGGTAATTTTCTTGCTAAAAAGTTAGAGACAAATGACCCTAAATCTCTAATCATAATGTGTCTGGTGAAATTCTACCACTTACAAGGATAGAAAAGAAAGAAATGGCCTTTACCAAAAAGAAAAAAAAAAGAGAGAGAGAAAGAAATGGTTAATTTTGGTAGAGTGACAAAGTGATATGATGATCCCATTTCTTTGTGAAATACCCAACTAGGGTTCCTTTCCCGTGATATGAAGCAAACTACAGTAAGATAAGATATAAAGCTTGTCTTTGGCAGACTTTTCCACAAGTTAAGCTAGAATAACATCAATTCGTCACTTGAGAGAAGCTTTGTATCCAGCTTCACGCAACATATATTGACACATTTCCAGTAAGGACCAATATTTCATCTTATTGGGCCATGTTTTTTAGTCAATCCTCATATTATTATAAACCAGTACGCGTCAATTATTGAGACAAACACAATGAAATGGCACGATAAAAATTACTATCCCGATAGCAATGCAACAAGATCGGTTTACACGAGATGACTCAAAAGCATATCCAAAAATGAAATACTATACAAAAGGATCCCATGGGCTTTCCCAAGTGTTCCTCATGCTTCTTTCCTCATTTCGTTGAGAAACTGAGTCCCCCTTTGCACACGAGATAAAAAAAAAAAAAGGCAGCGGCGATTGAGAGACACTGGATTGTTCATGAATTATTTGAAATCTTTGATACATTTATAGATTCATTTGTGACTTAAAGATCGTATCACCCCCTCTTTTAGATGGAAATAATTGGACTCCTTTGCTAGATTTAAGCTTCATGGTCTCCGGCCTCCATTGCTTAGTCATTAGTGCATGGACCAATAAAGGGAGTCTTTTTTTTTGGGGGTCAAAATAAAGCTTTTCCATTCATAAACGAGCACTGCTAGAACATGACATATATGTTTCTGAACATAAAATATTCAAAAAGAGGCTTAGGTGGTTTAGAACTAAATTGGCACCAAATAAAAAGTTTTAGAACTAAATTGATATCAATAAAAAGTTTAGGACTAAATTGACATCAAGTCAAAAGGTTTATGGCTGAATTGGCATTAATAAAAGATTTAGGACTAAATTGGTATTAATGCAAACGGTCTAAGACTCTTCTGACACTTTTCCTAGTGCTAAAGTTAGCCATTCTCACTAGGAGATGGTAAGATATTCCTGTTGCGGGCAATAGCGGCCCAGTTTGCACAGCGATTAGTTTTGCGAGGGCAATGGACTTGCTTGACTGTCTTCAGCTGGGCCAGCAAGTCCTGGCACTGGGCCCACGGGCTTGGAGTTTGGCCCGTGACCATTTCCACCACTGATAAGCTATCAGTCCACACCCGTGCACAGATTACTTGAGTTGCGCTCCAGATCATCTACTCCCAGCAAGTACCGCAAACCCTCCCTGACTGGTAGGGCTTCAGTTTGCAAAAGGTTGGTGACTCTACTTCTCAAGTTAGGGCTAAAAATATATCCATTCAATCACGTAAAAAGCATTTTACATTCTTGTTTAGTTTTTGGTCCAATGCAGTTTCATTGCATGTGAAGAGATGTACGTACATTAAGGTGGTTTTTCTCACAATTCGTTTGCTTCATGATAATCAATGATTTGAAAAGTATTTTCCAAAAAATAATTATTTGTGCTGTTAAGAAAAAGTAGTTAACGGAAAATATTTTCATTATGAACAATAATTTATGTCTAAACATTAGTAATAAACATATTTTTTCATTAGTTCTTTTTTTTAAGTGGCATAATTGATTATCTCCTAAAACCATTTATTGTGAAACAAACGTATCGGACAACCATCACAGCCATTGCAGCCTTCAATTCAACTTTCAAAATTATCGAAGGCATATTTCTTGTTTAGTACGAAACAAACATGTGTACTTATCCCTTTTCAACAGATTTCGTTAGTTGCCATTGCAGATGCAAAATAAATGAGATTAAGTAAAATCGTAATCCCATGGCATGATCACCAATTCAGATCAAATTTATTTAATTTTTGATAGCAATTGTCAAGAAATATGGATCTACCACATAGTTTGCCAAAGATGAAAACGCCAAGGAATTTTTTTAGTGTCTACTCTCTTAAGATATCTATGCCGAATGGAAACTGTGATAAGTTCAATCAACTCTTAAAAACTAAGAGACTTAGAAGTTTTTCTATAAACCAGTAGATCACATAAACCTGCTAGTAATAGATGACCTTGCCCTGAGATCGAAGATCAAGAGGCTGCTGAAAAAGAGGCAGTAAGTGCTTGTCTTAGACGACGCGTGGAGCGAGGATTTGCTCAACTCGATCAAAAACTTATTCGTAGGAGCAAGCGGGTGGTTGATCATCACCGCATGAAATGAAGCCATAGCGAACGCCTTTGCTACGAACCTGGAAGGTCACGTCTACAAGATGGATCTCCTGTCTCAGGTGCGATACTTTGATTGTCAAAGGGTGTGGTGTCCACACACAAAAAAGAAAAAAGAAAAAGAAGAGTTGAACGGTCAAAAGAAGAGGAAAAGAGTGGAAGCGTGAGCAGAAAGAGAGAGCTTTCGGGAGAAAGGAGGAGGGCCCGGAGTGGGGCCAAAAGAGCCCAAGGAAGGAGGGTTCCTCCTTCATTATCAAGCCACCTCCAATTAATAAAAAGTCTCTCCCCAAAAATCCCCATCTAGAATCCCCATCCAGGGATTTCGTCTCTCCCCAAAATCACCATCGTGAAAGATTCGTCTGCATCAATACTTGCTCAGAGAAACGGCCCAGCTAGGGGAAAATGGATCCCACCTTAGTGTTGGGTGGTCTGGGCCGCTGATTCCTGCTGTATGGGAAGAATGGCAAAAAGAGTTGAAACTTGCTGAATCTGCTGAAGATGAACTTGACGACCTCAATGACTTGATCAAGCAGAAAGAGGATCTTCTCGCGAAAGCCTACTCAAAGGAGATCATCAATGAAAAGCTCAAAAGGGGCATCAGGAGGATTTGGAAATTTCTCTATGACTCTCAAGGCACTATCGAGGTCATGAAGCGACATAATTCTGAGGGGAGGTGGAGAGGTCTTAATTTCTACTTTTGCCACAGATATGGAGACAAAACTTTTACAGAGAAATCAAGATATATCAAGAAAACGCTGCAGACATTCGAAGATAATATTGGGAGAACCGGTCCCATAGAGGCTCATTTTAGATTACCCGGCAACCAAGCCCATTCCCGCCCGGCTGGCGTTGTGTAATCAGTCAATGCCTTAAGTGAGAAGACAGAAGTGTTAGTGGGTATCAAAGAGCCGATGGACCAGCTGGTCAAATGGCTAACAGAGAGTCTTCTGTCGAAAGTGATTTTCGTCCACGGGGCGCAAGGAGTAGGCAAGACTAGTCTAGTGGGCGCCATGCTTCATGACCTAAGGGTAAGTCATCGCTTCGAATATTGTGTATGGATCGATGATTTAAGATCCTGTGAGTTTGCCGACAACATAAGTGAAGCGCTCATGAAAGCAAAAGCAACGATTTGGAATTTGATCATGTTAGAAAAATATGGCTTCAAATTTGGTAGAACAATGAAGACGAATCTTTTGAGTACTCAAGTCGGACTTCGAGGCATGATATCACTTTCTTTCAGGATTTATTTGCCCCATAATGTTGCTAATGGTTACCGGAAAATTTCCTCCAGGATACAACAAAGTCTTAAATGAGAATACTAGATAGCAATTCTAGTATTTCTCCAGGATCTTTCTAGGAAACAATTGAAATGATGATTGTAGTTTTCATAAAGAAGTTTCGAAAATGACAACCTTTGAATTGATTAAAATTAATAACATAACCAAACAATAAAAATAAAATAACAAATGGGTTAGTGCTAATTAAACTGCGGGCGCGCACAGTGCTAAGTGTGCCAAATAATCTCACCAAAATCGTACAATTATTCGCGCACCCACACGCAGGTATGGTGGGGTCTAGTCCCACCCAATCATTCCTTTAAGTACACAAAGAAAACCCTACACTTACTATTGGCTCACTTAGTCCCACTTTTCCTATGTGAGACAAGGAAAATGCACTTACTGTCTTTTACAAACAAACCTCCAACAGACCATGGAGGGGGTGAACAAACAAGAAGACTCGGTTAAACTCGAAGATGCTTTCCAACGAAAGCCGCCCGAAAGCTTTAGGGGGGTTCTCATCTTGGATGATGCAGGCAAAGAGGATGTGTTCATTTTCCTCCAGAATAAATTAAATAAAACTCGTCCAAGCGTGCTTGTCACAACTCGTGACAAGAGCCTATCTCGCTCCATGTCAAGGCTACAGAGTTCAAACCATCTTATCCACGACTTTGAGCATATTTTCCTTTATGAGAATGATTCTCGTTTACTATTTCACCGAAATATTTCTAGCCAGGATATCCGCGAACTTGATTTTAAGAGTATGTTAGGAAGATGCCAAGGATTTCTACTCACAATTCTGGCGACGTGTAGGCATTTGGAAGATAATAAAGATGATGATGTCGCAAGTAACTTTGATGTTGTTCGATGGAAAAAATTGACTGACAGGCTTGAGGAAGAACTACTATCCATAGGGCACAAAGTTGGCCCAAATGGAAAAACGATTACTCTGCGCATGGACCACCTTCTCGATGTCCGTGCTTATATTTTTTACTTGAGCATCTTCCCATTAGATCGTCCCATAAGGTGCTCCACAATTATGCGACTATGGATGGCAGAAGAGTTTACTAAGCATGAGACGGTCTGGGAAAATCCAGGTAAAACTTTACAAAAGCTATCAAAACATCATGTAATTTGGGGAAAGAAAACAAGTTATGGGAGGGTCAAAACTAGCGGCATTCACAACCTTCAGCATCAACTCATTATTTCCCATTTAAAAGATGCAGAGATCGCGATGATTGTTACCCCCCTGGAAAAAGGATTGCCTGAGAATGTAGGGTACCTGTCCTTTCATAAACCTATACGTGAAATAGATAAGAACACATCGGCCAAACGACTTCGCTCCCTACATTTCTTCGAAGAGGTGTACCCAAAATTCTTGAAAGAACTGTTGGAGAAGGTTGAGAGGCTTAAGGTGCTACATATTTAAAAATGTTTGACCGAGAAGGAAGAAAATCAAGCTTCTTTAAATTCTTTTCCTGAAAAGATTCACCGGTCGAAAAATCTTAGGTCTCATCAGCATTAGCACAGTTGAGATCATTGCAAAATTTATGCATGATAATCGCGACAAAATCACGCAATTATTTGCGCACCCACACGCGGGTATAGTGGGTGTCTAGCCCCACCCAATCATTCCTTTAAGTACACAAAGAAAACTCCACACTTATTAATTGGTCCACTTTCTCCCACTTTTCCTTTGTGGGACAAGGAAAATACACTTAGTTTGTCTTTTACAAACAAACCTCCAACAGACCATGAAGGGGGTGAACAGACAGGAAGACTCGGTTAAACTTGAAGATGCTTTCCAATGAAGGTCGCCCGAAAGCTTTAGTTGGGTTCTCGTCTTGGATAATGCAGGCAAAGAGGATGTATTCATTTTCCTCCAAAATAAATTAAATGAAACTCGTCCAAGCGTGCTCGTCATAACTCGTGACAAGAGCCTATCTTGTTTCATGTCTGGACTACAGAGTCCAAACCATCTTATCCACGACTTCGAGCATGTTTTCATTTCTAAGAATGATTATCGTTTACTATTTCACCGAAATATTTCCAGCCAGGATATCCGTGAACTTGATTTTGAGCATATGTTAAGAAGATGCCAATGATTGCCACACACAATTCTGGCGACGTGTAGGCATTTGGAAGATAATAAATATGATGATGTCGTAGGTGACTCTGATGCTGTTCGATGGAAAAAATTGACTGATAGGCTTGAGGAAGAACTACTATCTAGAGGGCACAAAGTTGGCCCAAATGGAAAAACGATTACTCTGCGCATGGACCACATTCTCGATATTTGTGCTTATATTTTTTACTTGAGCATATTCCCGTTAGATCGTCCCATAAGGTGCTCCACAATGATGCGACTATGGATGGAATAACAGTTTACTAAGCATGATCCAGTCTGGGAAAATTCAGGGAAAACTCTGCAAAAGCTATTAGGACATCATGTAATTTGGGGAAAGGAAACAAGTTATGAGAGGGTCAAAACCTGTGGTGTTCACAACCTTCCGCATTAACTCATTATTTCTCATTCAAAAGATGCAGTGATCACGATGATTGTGAACGTCGGTCAAACGACTTCGCTCCCTACATTTCTTCAAAGAGGTGTACCCAAAATCCTTGAAAGAACTGTTGGAGAAGGTTGATAGGCTTAAGGTGCTACATATTCAAAGAAGTTTGACCGAGAAGGAAGAAAATCAAGCTTCTTTGAATTCTTTTCTTGAAAAGATTCTCCGGTCGAAAAATTTTAGGTCCCATCAGCATTAGCACACTTGAGATCATTTCAAAAACTATGCATGATAATCGCGCAATTATTCACACAACCACATGCGGGTATGGTGAGATCTAGCCCCACCCAATCATTTCTTTAAATACACAAAGAAAACCCCACACTTATTAATTGGTCCACTTCCTCCCACTTTTCCTATGTGGGACAAGGAAAATGCACTTAGTTTGTCTTTTACAAACAAACCTCCAACAGACCATGGAGGGGGTGAACAAATAAGAAGACTCGGTTAAACTCGAAGATGCTTTCCAATGAAGGTCACCCGAAAGCTTCAGTTGGGTTCTCGTCTTGGATAATGCAAGCAAAGAGGATGTGTTCATTTTCCTCCAGAATAAATTAAATGAAACTCGTCTAAGCATGCTCGTCATAACTCGTGACAAGAGCCTATCTTGCTTCATGTCTGGACTACAGAGTCCAAACCATCTTATCCACGACTTCGAGCATGTTTTCCTTTCTGAGAATGATTCTCGTTTACTATTTCACCGAAATATTTCTAGCTAGGATATCCGTGAACCTAATTTTGAGCGTATGTTAAGAAGATGCCAATGATTGCCACTCACAATTCTGGCGACATGTAGGCATTTGGAAGATAATAAAGATGATGATGTCGCAAGTGACTCTGATGATGTTCGATGGAAAAAATTGACTGATAGGCTTGAGGAAGAACTACTATCTAGAGGGCACAAAGTTGGCCCAAATGGAAAAACGATTACTCTGCGCATGGACCACCTTCTCGATATCCTTGCTTATATTTTTTACTTGAGCATCTTCCCGTTAGATCGTCCCATAAGGTGCTCCATAATGATGCGACTATGGATGGCAGAAGAGTTTACTAAGTATGAGCCGATGCAGGAAAATCCAGGGAAAACTCTGCAAAAGCTATTAGAACATCATGTAATTTGAGTAAAGGAAACAAGTTATGGGAGGGTCAAAACCTGTGGCGTTCATAACCTTCCGCATCAACTCATTATTTCTCATTCAAAAGATGCAGAGATCGCAATGATTGTGAACATCGGTCAAATGACTTCGCTCCCTACATTTCTTCAAAGAGGTGTACCCAAAATCCTTGAAAGAACTGTTGGAGAAGGTTGAGAGGTTGAAGGTGCTACATATTCAAAGATGTTTCACCGAAAAGGAAGAAAATCAAGTTTTTTTGAATTCTTTTCTTGAAAAGATTCTCCGGTCGAAAAATTTTAGGTCCCATCAGCATTAGCACACTTGAGATCATTGCAAAAACTATGCATGATAATTGCGCCAAAATCGCGCAATTATTTGTGCACCCGCACGTGGGTATGGTGGGGTCTAGCCCCACCCAATCATTCCTTCAAGTACACAAAGAAAACCCCACATTTATTAATTGATCCACTTCCTTCCACTTTTCATATGTAAGATAAGGAAAATGCACTTAATTTATCTTTTTCAAACAAACCTCCAACAGACCGTGGAGGGGGTGAACAAACAAGAAGACTCGGTTAAACTCGAAGACGCTTTCTAACGAAGGCCGCCCTAAAGTTTCAACTGGGTTCTCGTCTTGGATGATGCAGGCAAAGAGGATGTGTTCATTTTCCTCCAAAATAAATTAAATTAAACTCGTCCGAGCGTGCTCGTCACAACTCGTGACAAGAGCCTAACTCGCTCCATGTCTAGGCTACAGAGTCCAAACTATCTTATCCACGACTTCGAGCATGTTTACCTTTTTGAGAATGATTCTCGTTTACTATTTCATCGAAATATTTCCCGCCAAGATATCCGTGAACCTGATTTTGAGCGTATGTTAAGAAGATGCCAAGAATTGCCACTCACAATTCTGGCGACGTGTAGGCATTTGGAAGATAATATAGAAGATGATGTCGCAGGTGACTCTGATGCTGTTCGATGGAAAAAATTGACTGACAGGCTTGAAGAAGAACTACTATCCAGAGGGCACAAAGTTGGTCCAAATGGAAAAACGATTACTTTGCGCATGGACCACCTTCTCGATATTTGTGCTTATATTTTTTACTTGAGCATCTTCCCGCTAGAAGAGTTTACTAAGCATGATCCAGTCTAGGAATATCCAGGGAAAACTCTGCAAAAGCTATTAAAACATCATGTAATTTGGGGAAAGGAAACAAGTTATGGGAGGTTCAAAACCTACGGCGTTCACAACCTTCAGCATCAACTCATTATTTCCCATTCAAAAGATGCAGAGATCGCGATGATTTGTTACCCGCCCGGAAGAAGGATTGCCTGAGAATGTAGGGTAGCTATCCTTTCACAAACTTATACATGAAATAGATAAGAACACATTGGTCAAACGACTTCGCTCCCTGCTTTTCTTCGAAGAGGTGTACTCAACATCCTTTAAAGAACTATTGGAAAAGGTTGAGAGGCTTAATGTTCTACATATTCAAAGAAGTTTGACCGAGAAGGAAGAAAATCAAGCTTCTTTGAATTCTTTTCCTGAAAAGATTCACTAGTCGAAAAAACTTAGGTCCCATCAGCAAACCTCACACTTATTAATTGTCTCACTTCCTCCCACTTTTCCTATGTGGGATAAGGAAAATGCACTTAGTTTGTCTTTTATAAACAAACCTCCAACAGACCATGGAGGGGGTGAACAAACAAGAAAACTCGGTTAAGCTCGAAGACCGCCCGAAAGCTTCAGCTGGGTTCTCGTCTTGGATGATGCAAGCAAAGAGGATGTGTTCATTTTCCTCCAGAATAAATTAAATGAAACTCGTCCGAGTGCGCTCGTCACAACTCGTGACAAGAGCCTATCTCACTCCATGTATGGGCTACAGAGTCCAAACCATCTTATCCATGACTTCGAGCATGTTTTCCTTTCTGAGAATGATTCTCGTTTACTATTTCACCGAAATATTTCCCGACAGGATATCCGTGAACCTGATTTTAAGCGTATCTTAAGAAGATGCCAAGGATTGCCACTCACAATTCTGGCAACGTGTAGGCATTTGGAAGATAATAAAGATGATGATGTCATAGGTGACTCTAATGCTGTGCGATGGAAAAAATTGATTGATAGGCTTGAGGAAGAACTACTATCCAGAGGGCACAAAGTTGGCCCAAATGGAAAAACGATTACTCTGCGAATGGACCACCTTCTCGATGTCCGTGCTTATATTTTTTATTTGAGCATCTTCCCGTTAGATCGTCCCATAAGGTGCTCCACAATGATCCAACTATGGATGGTAGAAGAGTTTACTAAGCATGATCCGGTCTGGGAAAATCAAGGGAAAACTCTGCAAAAGCTATTAAAACATCATGTAATTTGGGGAAAGGAATCAAGTTATGGGAGGGTCCAAACCTGTGGCGTTCACAACCTTTAGCATCAACTCATTATTTCCCATTCAAAAGATGTAGAGATCGCGATGATTGTGAACGCCGGTCAAACTACTTCGCTCCCTACATTTCTTCAAAGAGGTGTACTCAAAATCCTTGAAAGAACTTTTGGAGAAGGTTGAGAGGCTTAAGGTGCTACATATTCAAAGATGTTGGACTGAAAAGGAAGAAAATCAAGCTTCTTTGAATTTTTTTCCTAAAACGATTCTCCGATTGAAAAATCTTAGGTCCCATCAGCATTAGCACACTTGAGATCATTGCAAAAACTATGCATGATAATCGCGCAATTATTCGCGCACCCACATACAGGTATGGTGGGGTCTAGCCCCACCCAATCATTCCTTGAAGTACACAAAGAAAACCCCACACTTATTAATTGAGCAATTTCCTCCCACTTTTCATATGTGTGACAAGGAAAATGCACTTTGTTTGTCTTGTACAAACAAACCTCCAACAGACCATGGAGGGGGTGAACAAACAAGAAGACTCGGTTAAACTCCAAGACGCTTTCCAACGAAGGCCACCCGAAAGCTTCAGCTGGGTTCTCGTGTTGGATGATGCAGACAAAGAGGATGTGTTCATTTTCCTCCAGAATAAATTAAATGAAACTCGTCCGAAAGTGCTCGTCACAACTTGTGACAAGAGCCTATCTCGCTCCATGTATAGGCTACAGAGTCCAAACCATCTTATCCACGACTTCAAGCATGTTTTCATTTCTAAGAATGATTCTCGTTTACTATTTCATCAAAATATTTCTCACCGGGATATCCTTGAACCTGATTTTGAGCGTATGTTAAGAAGATGCCAATGATTGCCACTCACAATTCTGGCGACGTGTAGGCATTTGGAAGATAATAAAGATGATGATGTCGCAAGTGACTCTGATGCTATTCGATAGAAAAAATTGACTGACAGTCTTGAAGAAGAACTACTATCCATAGGGCACAAAGTTGGTCCAAATGGAAAAACGTGTACTCTGCGCATGGACCACCTTCTCAATGTTCGTGCTGATGTTTTTTACTTGAGCATCTTCCCGTTAGATCGTAACATAAGGTGCTCCACAGTGATGCGACTATGGATGGCAGAACAGTTTACTAAGCATGATCTGGTCTGGGAAAATCCAGGGAAAACTCTACAAAAGCTATTAAAACATCATGTAATTTGGGGAAAGGAAACAAGTCATGGGAGGGTCAAAACTTGCGGCGTTCACAACCTTTAGCATCAACTCATTATTTCTCATTCAAAAGATGCAGAGATCGCAATGATTGTGAACACCGGTCAAACGACTTCGCTCCCTACATTTTTTCGAAGAGGTGTACCCAAAATCCTTGAAAGAACTGTTGGAGAAGGTTGAGAGGCTTAAGGTGCTACATATTCAAAGATGTTGGACTAAGAAGGAAGAAAATCAAGCTTCTTTGAATTCTTTTCCTCAAAAGATTCTTCGGTCAAAAAATCTTAGGTCCCATCAGCATTAGCACACTTGAGATCATTGCAAAATTTATGCATGATAATCGCGCAATTATTTGCGCACCCGCACGTGGGTATAGTGGGGTCTAGCGCGACCCAATCATTCCTTTAAGTACAAAAAGAAAACCCCATACTTATTAATTGGCCCACTTTCTCCCACTTTTCCTATGTGGGACAAGGAAAATGCACTTAGTTTGTCTTTTACAAACAACCTCCAACAGACCATGGAGGGGATGAACAAATAAGAAGACTCGGTTAAACTCCAAGACGCTTTCCAATGAAGGCTGCCCAAAAGCTTCAGCTGGGTTCTCGTCTTGGATGATGCAGGCAAAGAGGATGTGTTCATTTTCCTCCAGAACAAATTAAATGAAACTCGTCCGAGCGTGCTCGTCAGAACTCGTGACAAGAGCCTATCTCTCTCCATGTATGGGCTACAGAGTCCAAACCATCTTATCCACGACTTCGAGCATGTTTTCCTTTCTGAGAATAATTCTCGTTTACTATTTCACCGAAATATTTCCCGCCAGGATATCCGTGAACTTGATTTTGAGCGTATGTTAAGAAGATGCCAAGGATTGCCACTCACAATTCTCACAACGTGTAGGCATTTGGAAGATAATAAAGATGATGATGTCGCAGGTGACTCTGATGTTGTTTGATGAAAAAAATTGACTGACGAGCTTGAGGAAGAACTACTATCCAAAGGGCACAAAGTTGGCCCAAATGGAAAAACAATTACTTTGTGCATGGACCACCTTCTCGATGTCTGTGCTTATATTTTTTACTTGAGCATCTTCCCGTTAGATCGTCCCATAAGGTGCTCCACAATGATGCGACTATGGATGGTAGAAGAGTTTACTAAGCATGATCCAGTCTGGGAATATCCAGGGAAAACTCTGCAAAAGCTATTAAAACATCATGTAATTTGGGGAAAGGAAACAAGTTATGGGAGGGTCAAAACCTACAGCAAAACAACCTTCAGCATCAACTCATTATTTCCCATTCAAAACATGCGGAGATCGCGATGATTGTTACCCGCCCGGAAGAAGGATTGCCTGAGAATGTAGGGTAGCTGTCCTTTCACAAACCTATACGTGAAATAGATAAGAACATATCGGTCAAACGACTTCGCTCCCTACATTTCTTCAAAGAGGTGTACCCAAAATCCTTGAAAGAACTGTTGGAGAAGGTTGAGAGGCTTAAGGTGCTACATATTCAAAGATATTTGACCGAGAAGGAAGAAAATCAAGCTTCTTTGAATTCTTTTCCTAAAAGATTCTCCGGTCGAAAAATCTTAGGTACCTAAGTTTAAGGGTTACCAACATAAGGAAAATTCCGTCGGGCAGAAAAGATCTTGCACAACTGGAGACCCTGGATCTCAAAGATACCCTCGTGTATGAGCTACCAAAAGATATTTTGAAGCTAAAAAAACTACTCCATATGTTAGTATACAGGTTTGATAGAAGTTCGGATGCAAGTAGTAACCCAAAGCTTGGTGTGAAGGTCCCATCAGCATTAGGACACTTGAGATCATTGCAAAAACTATGCATGATAGAGCTAAAATCAGTGAGGGGAAAGAAATGAGAAAGAAAACAGTTGCTTGAAGAACTCGAAACACTAGTAGATTTACAAAGGCTAGGTATCTCAAAGCTGAGAAGTGAAGATGTAGAGCATCTTTGCTCTTCCATTGCAAAGTTGACGAAAGTAGAAGCACTAAATTTAATTGTTGACGATGGGGAGAAATTGGACCTTTCAAGGGGATTGGAGAGGAAAGAACACGAATACCTTGAGCAGGTTCACCTGACAGGATCTTTGGTAACTTTGCCTACATGGATACTCTCTCCTACTAATTTGGTCAAATTGGTCCTCAAGAGGAGTCGATTGAATGGAGATCAATTCCAATGTTTGGCAAAGTTACAGAATCTGAAGCATCTGGAGCTACAAGAAGTGTTTAATGAGGTATATGTGATCACGTTTGGGGAAGGTAGTTTTAAAAAACTTCGCTTTTTAAGTGTAGATATATTTGACAAACTTACATCCATAGATGTTCAAAAAGGAGCCCTCCCAACTCTTGAAAGGTTATTCTTAGGTCGATGCAAGTCATTGACAACAGTGCCGCAAGTCATCACTTTTCCCCAGAGTTGACACACCTCGAACATTTTGGTATGCCCGATCAATTTGTGACAGAGGTTAAAGGGAATGAAGTATGCAGGCGCATGATGATTGAGCATAAAGTCTGGAAAGAAAGAGCCATAGTGGATGTGCTTCCTCCGATGAAGAAATAGTCCATCCAGGTAAGCCTTATTCCAACTGAAAATGAATTAAAATCCATTAGTGTTGGTCAAGTAGGCTCATGAGATTAAACCAATCACTGCATGAAAAGGTATCCCCATTCCTTTTGCCGAGTAACGTGTTATTCAGTAGTTGTTCCTTAAATTTGATTGATGGGAGAATCCCAGCCCACTCTGAGGTTGGAATCACCTAGAAATAAACAGATGAAACCCTCATAAATGTGGTTCACTTCCTTTTGGGCGGATTTTGTGATTTCCACTGTGGCTTTGCTTTTGAGTTCTCTCTCTTTATAAGAAAAGAAGTTTTCTTTGGAGTGACTTTTGTTGCTACTTGATTTTTTAGTTGTTGTTCTTGTTTCCTTAGTACTATCTATAGCTTCATATACCTGTAATTTTTCGGGGTTAATTACAGATGGTGTTACAACGCAATTAAGAAAGCGCCAATACAGTTAAAGCTAAAAGAAAAACGTGCAGGCTTGTTTGCCTGAATATTTACGAAACTCTTCTTAATACAAGCCTATATTTAACCATGACGTTTGAGTTACTTTCACTTCTTGCCCAATGCTAGTGGAAGCAAATTTAAAAGCACACTCTAGATTTTCGCATAGAGCTAGTTGGGTTAATGTTTAAACGAGTGTATCTCCCTCAAACTACTCTATAACTGCATCACAAAATGATGTTTTCAGTTACTTTTCCCTTTCTTCTTTCTGTACGTGTACTTAGTATATGAATGGTTGCTTCCAACAGAGAAGGTTTCTGTACGATGCCACCATTTAAGCTTTGGTGTTGGTGGTTTTGATAAATTGAATCTGAGAGCATTGACGTCAAACTTAGATGGTATATTATCATAAACTCTCATAATGGATTCGGAAGCTGAGGATTGTGATTTTGTTGCAGCGTGCCATGGCACCAGCAACGCCAACCCTAGATGGGCATGAATATTGCATATCCACAAGTCCAGCTCGATATGTGTCCAGATAGGTGATCTAATGGAGCATATAATCATTCAAATTTGATGGAATCAGCGGCTCTACGGAAGAAATTCGTTGTCTGTGTGCATTACCAGACGTGGTCTTTAGCAAGTTTGGAATGCTGTGTTATTTATTTCTTTTGTGTGTGTCTTGTGATTGTTCTAAATTAATATGTTCAGGTGCAGGTGCAGGAGGACATAAGTGTGAGATGTGTGGTAGTGAGTACCCTTGATGGTATTCTTCAAGTGCGGTTATGCATTATTTCGTTATTATTTTGAATGTTAAATAAGCTCGATGCTTCAAATGCGTGCAATCATTTGTGCGTCATTGTGCATGGGCAAAATTTAGATGTGATGTTGTTTCGAAGTGTTGGTTTGAATGAGTAAATTCGTTGAGTACATCGCTAATGATGGGTGATCAATAGCTTGATGGTATGATAAGTGGCAACCAATAATGGACGCAAGGGTTAGCTTGCTGAAATTTTTCCTCTTCTCCAATTACCTCTTCATGGTCAGTACCATTTGACTTGGTCATTTTACCGAGCATTATCTTGTCTTATCCTTTCTTTAAGAATAAAAATATTCTCTGAGTTTTACTTCAAAACATCTTTAAAAAAGAAATTCCCCAAATTTAACTTATTTTCTCAAAGGAGCTTTAGATTCCTGAAACAATCCCTTCATCCCTGGCGGTAAAAAGCGCCTCCTGACGACCCCGTGCCCATTTTTGAAGATTTAGGGCTTAAGCCTATTTTCGATCTCGGGCTGCAAGTAAACAGTGTGCATTTTTGTGCTTTAGTGCTGTAACTGTGGCTTCTCTAGAGGGGTTGATGGTCCTATTATGTATGAGCACTCCCGGCGCATCGCACATGGGCTTTTGCAAAGGTCGAAGTCAGTGAAAGCTAAATTTTGGCAAAGCGGATCGAGAGAGGGAAGCTTTTGCTCGGAGGCCTGATTATTTTAATGGCTTTGTGGTTCACTGCCTCCGATTTCCAGTGCTGGTGTTACCTCAATTGACGAGCATGGGTTTACCGAGATCGGCAAGGGACCTGTAAGTGGCAGTTTGGAGCTTAGGATGTTTTTATCGGTGATCACATTGTCTAGTGGTGGTGTCTATTTGGGTGCGAATGGTTGGTTGCCTGCCACCGTTGAAGGCAGTGTTTGTGTGGGTACATTGTGTTAGGCCTTTTGTGGTTAGTCATCCAAGTACGTCAATGAACAGATTGCGCAAGTAGTTGAACTTGTAGGTACATGAGTCTGAATTGATTGTAATCTCTACTCCAACAATGCAATACGCTAACCATGCTTGTTTGATGCAACTGGTCTTGTCGGTTGTAAGTTCTCCTCTATATATTTCTGCTGGTTAAAGCATCAATATAGTGATGTGTGTTGGCTGGAACAGGCCAAGCTAGGCCATGCTAATCAGTCCAATGGAGAACTTTTGCACTGCATTGTGGTTTTTTGGTTGTAAGCTTTATCTATAATGATGGTTGGATTTGAATATGTTTGACTGTGCTTCCGTGAAATTGGCCAACATTGGTCTGAGCATGGGCAAAAAGCTAGCCAAGCGTGGCTATGCTAATTAGTCCATTGCACAATGCAATGCAAAAGTTTTGCACTCGCCGAGCACAGCATTTCAGTTCTGTATGTTGTAAATCGCTATCGATTAAGCTGGTTGGATGTCAATGCATGGACGGAGTGCTTGTTGGAACTGGTTGTCTTTGGTGGAACTTGCGAAGCATCGGCCAAGCATGGGCCACAATTTGGCCAAACAAGGCTAAGGGTGCGTTTGAGAAGACTTTTGGGGAAAGTCTTTAGAAAAATGCAAAGACCTTTGAGTTAAAAGGTGTTTTCCAAAATACAAACTGTGTTTGGTAAATTGTAATTTAAAAGCCCTTTGTGAAGTACCTTTGAGCAAAATGGTGTTTGGGAGACAACTTTTGTGAAAAAAAAAATTATCAAAAGAAAAAAAAAAAAAAAGAAAACTGGCAAGGGCGGGCGGCATCCGGGCGGCGGCGGCAACCCCGGATCTGGGCCGGCGAGGTCACAGGCGTCGCGCAACACCGTTGCGACCTCCGGCGACCCCAGATTTGGGCCAGCGAGGTCTTGCGACGCCGTCGCGACCTTCGGCAACCTCGGATTTGGGCCAGCGAGGTCTTGCGACGCCGTCACGACCTCCGGCGACCCCGGATCTGGGGCGGCGAGGTCACACAATGCTGTTGCAACCTTCGGCGACCCCGGATCTGGGGCAGTGAGGTCGCGCAACGCCGTCGTGACCTCTAGCGACCCTAGATCCGGGCGGCAAGGTCACGCGCATCGCACGACGTCGCCTGGACCTCCGAGAACCCCGATTGGCCGTCGCAAGGCTATGCAACCCTCGCCTGAGGTCGGGGGACCTCGACGAGGCTCGCGCCTGGGTCGCGCGCACGACCCCGATCGGCTGTCGCCGAAGCTACGCAACCCTCGCCTGAGGTCACACGACCTCGGCGAGGGCCGCGCCTAGGTCGCGCGACCTCGCAAGCGGTCCTCCAACCCGAGCAGCTGCCGCCGGGGCCACCCTCGACGGAGAAGATGAACAAAGTGCTCCTCACAAGGGCAAAAAACGAAAAAACAAAATGTCCGTAAGGATAATTTCGGAATATATATATATATATATATATATATATATATATATATATATATATATATATGAACAGTACCTCCCACCAGCTTTCCGAGAAAGTTGAAATGCCCAAGGTAGGGGCTTTCAGCCTTCAAAAGGCAAGTTTGGAGCCAAAGGTGTTTGCAAATTTTTTTGCCAAACGCCCATTTTTAGCCCAAAGGGCTTTGGAAGCCTAAAGTGGCTTGGAAAAGCCAAATCCAAATGCAGCCTAAGAACTGGCCGTAGAATGGACCTAGAACTAAGGCCGAAAACTGGGCAAGCAAGGCCGAAACTGACCAAGCAAATTCAAGCAAGGGCGAAAGTCAGCCGGAAAGCAAGTCCAAGGAATGGATGGGCCAAAAACTTGCCGAGCAAAGTCTAGCACGACCAAGAATAGGCCCTCGAAAGCCAACAATGAGCCGCTACATGTGCTAAAGCTGGGCAAGTTTGGGACAAAAATGAGGTGAGCCCAAAACAGGCCAATAAAATCAAAGTTTCGTCATGTTAAATCGGTCCATTGCTCAATGCAATGGAAAACTTTTGCACAGTGCAATGCAACTGCATTCCTGTGCAGTGCAGTGAATCCGCTTGCCCATTACAGTGCACTCTAGAAACACTGTAGTGCAGTGCCTAGATAAAAAATTCATGGGGATACAAACAACATATCATAGCAATACACAATTTTGCACCTTATCATTATAATACAGCAACAAACCAGACATTTTAATTAGTCACTGTCAAGCACCTACAGCACGAGGTTCATGAAAAAATCCAGAAAATCATCAAATAATTTCATGACTATTTGCCTTCATTGCTATGCCCTTCACAAAAAGAAAATTAAAAAGAAAAAAGGGAAAAACCAACAAAGGAGATGCCAACTTAAAAACTCCTCAAAAAGAACCCTCGAGAAAACCTACCATGCACGAAACACCCTCACACCATCTTCAGCTTTTGCATATATCCTCCACCATCTCCGTCTATCCCCTTCAGTTTTGCATATTAGTCTATCCTCCTCACTTGCAATTCTTGTAAGAGCTGTTTAGAGCATTTATTTAAACTATCAATATATAACGTATTATACTCCTGCATTTTCTTCCTACCCATACAAGACAATGACAGTGAGATATTGCCGAAGATTGAAGCAAGCAACTGTATAGTCTATGGAGGCCTAGTAAGTTGCGATGGTCTTCAGGCCGAGGAAGTGCCCTCCGCGACAATCTGTGAGCTTGTCGCTGGCGTAGAAATTGATGGGTTGGATTCTTGTCGTGGAGTCCGTTGTGGCATATTATACCACAACTACCGGTAGTTATGGTATTTTATCTTTTCAGCTCTGTTCTTACAAACGCAATCACAAATTACTTCTTCTTTTTCTTCTTCTTCAATACTTTATAAACTTTCTCCTTCTGTGGTTTCTTCCTTTCTTTTTTTGTTCCTTCCAACTTGCTTTGGGACATCTGGTGGAATCAAGGTCGCCATGTTTCCTTGCCGACATGACTGTAAGTCTACATAAAATATCCTTTTGCCTATGAACTCTCTCTATAAATTTCAGTCTTCTTGTTTTCAGCCTGTGATAACAGGTTTGTTCCTAATGTCATAAACTGAATTCTCCTGTACCCTTGTGAGTCGAAGAGTGGAGCTTGGTGCCATTGGGGTGAAAAGTGAGTGATACAGAAGGAATGATACAACTAGTTAGGAGAAGTAGTATCAAGGCATTTAGGATGGAAAGAGGAGCTTTAAAATGAGTGTTGGCCTCCTCTACACAACCAATTTGGGAGCTTGTACTGGATGGCTAAGTTAACTAGGTGTGATATGATTAGGTGTCAGAATGCAATTTGCCATACTGCTTTAGGAACAATATTTCGAAGGAAGGCCAACCTAGTGTCCTTGGCTCACTAGGTGCCACGTGGGCTATTCCGCTTTGTAAAGCTTGTGACAAATGATATCATAGTAGAATCCCTCTAGTAGGTGGGTAATTCATAGAAAGCCCGTGGTCTAATCGTTCCTATGAGGGCGGGGAGTGATCATCGTGACTAAAAGGGCTTGGACAAGGTGCGACTCTTGTCAAGCTTCTAAGATGGCAATTGAGGGATGATAGGAATGAATTAAATTGCTCACCAAATAAGGAAAATGTTCTTGGATCAGCAAACGAATCTCAAGATTGGGTCAAGTACCGCATTTCCAATAAGGAGAGAAACCTCTATTGGTCTACCAAGATTAAAAGAAGCTTAGTAGGTTAAAGGAGATGTTGTCAAGGGATGGCAATTGGCTTGGGATGCCACACTTGTTAGGGAGAGGACAAGTGATTGGAGATTTGTGAACAACTTTGATCGGGGGAAGCTACCAATGGAGTGGAGTGGCTTGTTCTATTGAGCAAGCGTTGTCATTCATGTAAGTCCCAAGAGAGTGGCATTGTTGTTTACAGATTGAATTCTCCTATACTTTTGTGAGCTAAGGATTGGAGCTTGGTGACATTGGGATGAAGAATGAGTAATGCAAAAGGGATGATTTAACTAGTTTCCTAGACATGATTAATGTTTAATGTTAGTCCCATATTTATATGTCATTTTAATGAATGTCTAAAATAAAACATGAGTGTAATTCCATAGATTTGTCATGTAAACTCATGATTTTACATCAACGAGTTGAAAAAATGGAAATGATTCTCATGCACTTCATTGCTCTTTATATTTTCATGTAATTTTGTTTCAATTTACTTTCAATTCTATGCAATCTCATTTTCATATGCATTTTACATTTTCTTTCTTTCATATTGAAATATTCATCACTCAATCTGAATATCATTGCATGCTTCGTACTTGGATGTGGAACCACACATTGATCTCGATCTCGATCTCTTTCCAATATATGAACTTTGAAGTGTCTCAACGCATTTTCATTTATCATCAACATTACTTTAGCACACCCCACGGATTAATTTTCATCAATAATTTGCCATGTGTTTGAATTTCATGTGGATCACATTCAAGCATGTAACATATCAACTGCAGATTGGTTGGAGGACGAAAACATGGGAATTTCCAAATCTAGATATAAGGTTACATTAACTTCATGGAAAATGAATGATTTGGAAAACTTTTTTCTAAAATTGATCATTTGAAATAATTAGTCAGTAAAAATATTTTTATTATCAACAACAATTTATATCTTAGACACTTTTGTGGATAATGAAAATATTTTTGTTCATTTATTTTTTAAACAATACAAACGATTATTTTTATGAAGATATTTTCCAAATCATCCATTTTCTGTGAAACAAATAGGACTTCAATGAGTCCATTTATTCAGCGAGGCAAGATGCAAAGGAACAATTGCTTACTGCATTGAGTGAGGATGCAATTGACTTTATAAGTGATACAAGTCTTTCAAGATTGAATAAAGGAGGTGGGGCATCAATTATGAAGAATTGGCTTTTGAAGCTTCTAAAAACTTACTGTTGTGGTGATGCACGGACAATCCTAACCTCCATTAAGGCCTACCAACACAAGCCATGGATGAATGCCCCGCTTACTTAGGGGACAACCTTAAGGCCTACCAACACAAGCCGTGTATGGCGCAATACTGCACCTGAATTCCGATTCCCGCACCCCTGGCTCCTCCTACCAAAGTACTCAGCTACAAAGCTACCCAAAAAGGAGGAGCATTTCCACGCTTCCATGGCCTAAAGTACAGTGAAATTGTCGACTAAGACCAGATGGCTGACAATCAGCGTGTAATGGTCCAATGATTGACAGGGATCAATCAACAGCTGAGACTCATCTCAGTCATACGACAAGTTCATCAAGGACCCAACGATTTCGACTTTGTATTATTTCTTGCATATAATCAATATGCCCATGCGAACCACTAAGTCGTAACAATCATTCGATTCGTGTTCAATTAAGAAGGTTGGTTATCATGTTGCCTAGTTAGTTTGGTATCTATAAGTTAAAATAAATCAAGTATCGAGATACTTTGAAGAACTCAATTGAATTTAAATTCTTAAATGTTGCTACTAAATAGCTGACATGTATCAAATAGAGGTGAACAGGGGTTAGGTGGCCTGTTGGGGCCGAAACATAAATGAGATAGATTAGGACTCCGCAATTATCTTCTTGACTATTGAACGATTAGTAATTTGTTTTAACATATTATTGGTCCACCCATGGATTGATCTAGTATTTAAACTCGAAAAGGTGCATAGCACATAATTAGCACTAGCGCTGAATCGATTAAACTAGGTCCACCCCTCCAAAGGATTTCCCCACACAATTCGAGTTCTCTTTAGATTGTCAACATGTATTACGTTGTGCAGTGCTTCAACCATATTTTAACGGGGGATCGAAGAACTCGGTGGGGTGATTACAGTCGTGGGACACGCTCATTGCAAATCGGAGTTCGTGACACCATTGATTGTTTAAGGGACCTCGCTTTAAACCTAAAATTATATGTTTATCTTTTTCATGCATACAATTAGAGTAATGGGTTATTTCATAAGTAAATTTCTTTTCTAAAGATGAATTGCCCATCTCTGAAACATCGAAATGGGTTTAACTGATAACCGTAGTTAAGTTTAGATGGGAGCAGATGTGGGTTAAGACCTTACTGGGGGAGGCCGTCCTCCGCCGCTTGGTTTCCGCTGATAGTGAACAGGCCTCACCAACCGATTGGTCTCCCTCTCCATCGACCGCCCTGAATGAGATAGTTCCCGTTGCCCCTGAAAGACCTCTCCAACCAGTAGTCCCTCCGCTTCGGTGGGTTGCGCGAGATGGGGTCCAAGTTCGGGGCTTTGAGGCGATTTTCTGTGAGGAGTTGGCTGGATTATTTTCGTCACGGACGACGGGACGCTGTTTCAGGTTTCTCTCTGATAAGTCTCTTGCGGTTCCATCGTCTAGATTTCTTCGGCCTTGGCCCTGAATGTTTATCTGGGATGGGGGTTTGGTCGATGTCTTTATCTGGGATGGGTTGCTGATGTCTGTCGCGGAGGCAAAGATTCCGCTGAAGAGGCTTGTTCTTTCATGCGCCTCGGGGTTTTCGATCAACGGGATTTGGAAGATCGTGCTAAAGCACTGGGGCATCGAGGAACTTAGATTTGCAGGCACTACATTTCCTCACGGATCACAACATGAGCGTGATTTGTAAAGATTTTCAGTCTGACCTCCATTGACATCAGTCACTGCTCCAATCTCGCAATGACGACATTGTATAACTTCATGAGACAATGTCCCTTCCGGAAGGCAATCGAAATCTGGAAGACGGACCTAAGGAAGGATGATGCCAGTGAAACTGATGTCATGGTGAATTCTCAAGTGAGGTCTCTTTTTAGCATACCTACTAATGTGAATTTGACCAACGAATGCCTCCAGAAGATCGGGCATATGTGCCCCAACTTGCAGTATCTGGATGTGGGCGATTGTTTGAAGATAACTGGGGATGGCATTTTGGGTGTGCTGAAGAGCTGCCCTGAAATCAGGTATTTGAAAATCCGTGGTTTAAAAAAACATAAGGAATCTATGTATCAACTTTGAACTCCCACAGTTAGAGGTCTTGCAAGCAGAAGACTTGAAACTCAGGGATGAGCAACTAGCGGCATTTATAAGTAGATGTCGCCATCTCAAGTATCTCGACTTAGTGCACTGCGTGCATCTGTCGACCGAAGGGGTAGAAAAGCTGGTGAAGAATTGCAGTACATTGAGGGAGATAAATCTAAGGAACTGCCATAATGTACGCGACGATGTCTTATTTCTGGATTGGATGGTGTTTGTGAGGTCATCATTGAGGAGAGTAGTCCCACCTTGCAGATTAGTTTCATCCAAAATTCAAGTCTTCTTCTTCAGCTTGGGTTGTCTTGTCAGTGATGATTGACTTTAAAGGGACTATCGATGAGGTAATTGTCTACAAAGATGACAATGCCCGTGTATCTTTCTGTGGTAGAAAGGTGCATCGTAGCTTCTTTCAATGTGGACCTCATTTTTATAGGACTTGCCTCTGTAGATTGTTGTGTTACTTGATACTTTATTAACGGTTCAATAATCTCTTATTCGCTGTACTGTCTCTCTACTTTAGTTTCTTCAGCAGAGTTTGATTGAATGTTTTCCGTGTCGACCATTTCTTAAAGAGCTTTAAATGCAAAATTTAAAAGGTAAAACTTGCATTGATTATTTGTCAATCTTCTTGATTGTGGTGAATTATGATTTTGTCCATCTATGTCATTTGTTGATTATTGGGTATATCATATATTAGCACTGTTTTTGTTGTAGAATTTATTTATTTTTTTAAATCAAAGTTTGAGGCTGAAATGGTCATCAGCTATGTTTAATTGTAATAATTTAAATTAGGTGACGAGAGAATGCTCTCGAAGATATAATTGTTTAGAAATCTACTATTACATTATTTGATGTTTCACCAAGTATGTGCACGGCCCGAAAGAATGCCGATCCAAGAGGTTCCTACGGGATAGCCGTGACACGACTATGATCAAGCGACCCTCCATTGGTATCCTTGAGTGCTAGGGTTTTTTCGAGTCTTCTAGAATACTCCTAGGGCCGGGCAATACGGTAATTGTATTTATATGTAATAAATGTGGGTAGTTGGCAGTTGGGGAGATCTAATCTCCACCGACAGATCGAGGAGAAATCTACGGATACGGTTTGCCTTGTATTTGTATATATAAGGGTCTCTTCCATTATTGTAATCATCTCATTCACAAGTGAAATACAATCCAGAGCTTTACTCTCTAAGGGTTTTCTCTCTCTAAAATCCTTGTGAGTTGAGTTCTGTTTTTTACAATTCACATATATATTTTTCTTTCCTTTCGTTTTTCTTTTCCTTCCAAACAGAAGAAAATACAACACTTGATCTTTTCGAGTTTGTTTACTACCCTTCTATGGTTTTTAACTTTTTTTGGGCTGCGTGATTTTGATTGTGGTTCGTTTTCAACCTGTTTCCCTTTTCAAAAAAGAAAAAATAACTTTTGCTACTTTGAGCTTTTGGTAGTTGCTGTTCTTGTTTCCTTGGTACCTGTAGGTTCCTAAACCTCTCATTTTTCTTGGATTAATTACAGATTGTGTTCACAACAAGAAATGAGCCTGAATGTTTAAAGCTAAAAGTGTAGGTTTGTTTGCCTCACTTTCTTCCTTCTATACATGTACTTGATATGTGCTCCGGTGTTGGTGGTTTTGATAGATTGAATCCAAAAACCTTCAACTTCATTGGATGGCAAATCATCTTAAACTCTTATAATGGATTTGGAAGCTGAGGATTATGATTTGTTTTAGGGTACATGGCACCAGCAATCACACCACTAGATGGGCATTTTTACAAGGCATTCACACCACTAGATGGGCATTTTTACAAGGCTTGCAGTTTAGATATCCATAAGTCTAGCTCAATATGCGTTCAGATAGTTGACCTAATGGAATCATATGCTCATTTAAAATCAAAATGAATGGAATCAACAACTCTATGGAAGAAATTCATTGTCGGCCTGATTTCGTAGGCACAATCTTCACCAAGTTTGGAATGCTTTGCTATGTCTTTCTTATATATAAACATGGTTTCGCAATTATTTTGAGTGTAACTTTGATGCTTCAGATGTGAGCACCTTTTGTGCGTCATTGTGCAAAGAGCAAATTTTAATGTGATAGTGTTGTGGATATTGCTTTAATTGAATAGTAAAAGCAATGAATCTACCCGATTTAATAATGTGAACAATTTGATTATATATATGTATGGATGAATAGTTTGCAATTATAATTTTAAAGTGAGCCTATGCGTAGCACAGTTACGTCACCTTGTATTCAAAGATAATCCCACGTTTCTAAATCCATAGGAGACATCTCTCTCTCTATACCTTGGACATGCTTGGCTTAATTGATTTGATCGTAAAATTTTTTGCATTCTTTATCAACTTTCGATGTTTTTCGTTTTTCATTTAAGAAGCGATGGCAAGCTCCCTAATTCTGTCGATTTTGGGTGAGAAAGTATGTAATCTCTGGCCTGGTCATCATCGTGCTTCGAGTGAATCGTTGAGTTTGGCCGATGAAGTTTTCAATCTTGCGAGCGAATCGTTGAGTTTGGCCGATGAAGTTTTCAATCTTGCGACCCACTTTTGTTGGCTGCGATGAAAATATTTCCATGCATTCTGTCAAAAACAGCTATCGAAGCTGCCGCTGCCTCGAATGAAACATTGCCATTTGCTAATCCTTTGCTAGATGATTGGGCACAACTTTAGGCCTGTCAAAGCCCGACTGAATGCGAACTTGACCATTTGAGCCCAAGTTCATATTTCTTGGAGGTGATAAGTGGGCTTGGGCATGGCCAGTTAGGGCATTTCTCCGAGCCCAGCCTCACACTTCTTCTTCTGATATAGGAATTTCTCGCGATCCTGCCTTGAGCTCGGCGTAGAAACCTCATGTTCATCTTTTCATTCATTTAGTGAAGGATTAAAATCCCACGTCTGTCCTGGAACTTACTTGGTGTGAGTGCCGGTCCATGTGCACATCCAAATGTTATTACCCATAGAGACAAGAGGTTCTTGGTTCTATTTTGATTCCACTGAGAACTTACTCATCGGAGCATGTTTTCTAACTTTTAAAACTTAAAACTTATCCTACATACTAAGAAACTTGGAATTTATCTTGTCATAAGTTCCAGAGTCGACCTTGTACTCTTAATTGAATGATTACAGTGAATCATTACTTTTAATGATCACATTTTATCACGATTTACTAATCACAACTCATATTTAAAATTAATAAAGTAAAAATTTCAGTCATGGGTATCACTAAATTTGGAAGTTCAAACTAATGGTTTCAAATTACACACTTATTATTAAACGTCATGGATTATTGTGGGATCAAGTGAAGATATAGAACAAGAAAAACATTAAAACTTATTCCAAGTTTTAGGTTGGAATTAAGAACTTATCCATTGAACAGATTTCCTACTTTTTAGAACATGAAACTTATCCCCCGATATGCTAGAATCGGACTAGTTCTCATCAATCTAATTTTCAGTTTCTTGGTTACCTTGGAACTATGCGCACCCCTAATTACCCAACATGAGTGGATTTATAGATTGTGAGTTTTCAAAATGGCAAGCAGGTTGAACGTGTTGCTAAATCGGTCAGCCAAGGTAATTGATCCCATTAGAGAAACATTGAGAAGGTTCCCCTCCCCAACATGAGAAGTGGGCAACCACTAGGTCTGCTGCTAATTACTGTGTTGAATCTCTCGGAAAAGAAGAAAGAGACGCACATATTTCATAAAGGACATGGACACACCTTGAGGGAATAGAGTGCTTGTGTGTGCTCGAACGAGTCATAAGAGAGCTGGTTTGAAAGTATTTTGTTAACCTTCTTTCTTAATAAATGGGCCGAACATGAGCCCTGTGCAAACCCATTTTGTTAAACGGTGATAGAAGAGCCGGTTTGATTATGAATCATTCTTTGGGATTATGATTTTATTATTCGTTTCACGGAAAATGAGTAATTTGAAAAATATATTTTGAAAGATGATTACTTATATCACTTAAAAAAATCAGTTAATAGAAATTATTTTCATCATCAATAACAACATATATTTAATCATTTTTGTAGGTGATGAAAATATTTTTTATTCATTTATTTTTCTAAATGATATAAGCATTAATTTTAAAAAAATGTTTTTCAAATTACTTATTTTTCCCAAAACAAACGCACCTATGTAGTTTATTTTGCTTCAGCTGCGGTGACTAACAAAATCTACTGATAAGGAACACAGAGAAGTATTTCTGGGCTCAAACCAAACAAATGCATAAAAGCCTTTTATGCGATTGAATGGACACATTTTAAGCCCTAACTTGAGAAGTATTTCTGGCCTCAAAACAATTTTCTGCAGGCCCATTCAACCCAAAATTTTTGTTTCCATTAATTTCTACGCCGTCAAAGTCTCTTTATTGGTCCATGCGACATTGGCCGAAGACCATAATGCCTAAATCAAGCAAAGGAGACCGATTACTTCCAACTTCAAAGAAGAGTGAGACAATCTTAAGCTCAATTTGTTTCGTGAAAATAAATGATTTGAAAAATATTTTTCTAAAAACGATTATTTGTATCATTTCCAAAAATAAATGAAGAAGAAATATTTTCATCAAACATGAAAATTCTTAGATATAAATCGTTATTGTTAATGAGAATATTTTTATTAACTATTTATTTGAAGTGATATAAGCAATTATTTTTTTTAGAATTTTATATATATATTGCAAAATAAATGAAGCCTAAAGTCATATATGAATTCCTGAAATTATCGAGGATTCCAATTAGTGAGTGGAAGAAATAAAATTTGAAGATAAAATAATCCATTAACAATCAAGTGCCCTCATTCGGCACCGACATTTTACATCATGTTTGTAAGGGGGGACATAGTTTGCCAACAAAATGGGGAGAGGAACATGAGGAACACTTCGAAAGCCCATGGGCTCCTTTGGTAAGTATTTCGTTTGGGATATTGCTTTGAATCTTCTTGTTTGAACCAATCTCATTGTATTACAATCTGGGATAGATATTCTATTCATGTCATAATTTCATGTTTGTCTCACTAATCAGTACGTGCCAAGTTTTGATAATATGTGGCATAACTTAAAAAACATTGCCTAATTGGATGAAATATTAGTTTTTGTCAAAACA
Organism: Eucalyptus microcorys; assembly: GCA_014182515.1. NCBI lineage: Eukaryota > Viridiplantae > Streptophyta > Magnoliopsida > Myrtales > Myrtaceae > Eucalyptus > Eucalyptus microcorys. The sequence goes on from CM024566.1 coordinate 10,003,492, forward strand.
CTTTGATGCGTGTCAAGTCTTGTCTATATCGATTTTTTCACATGTGTCGAGCCAGTTACAAATTTGCTTGCAAGTGTCAACTGGATGCACTCTTATCTTATCAACAATTGTTTCACCTAATTATCTGAAAAACACCTTATTTTTCACTAACTCAATGACTTGTTTGTTTCAACACTAGTTACCTGGTGTCGACGTAGTAGCAGTGACGACATTTGATACATAGCTTTAGAAAAGAAAAAAAAAAATACACCCAAAGGCATTAGTTAAAACTACTGAAATTAAGAATAACGCATATAAACACATGAGAAAGAAACATATTTCACAAGACACAATTGATGAGTTTTGACAAGTGCCATTGGGTTTTCTTTGACACTTTCAAAATGCAAAATCTCCCAGAAATTTTTAGTGAGATCACCATTAAAGACACTTTAATAATTTGAACAATAACATTTCTTTTTGCTAATTTTCCAATGGACTTTGCTAAACAAAACTCGGTTTTGAATTATTGGAGGCCAAGGCTCATCAGTGGTGTCGGTGCTCCGTCAACGCGTGACCAAATCCGATTTTTTTCAAAAGGCATTTGCCCGTGATTCGGTATGCCTTTATAATTTTAACGTGCATTCTGCGCTCAAATCATATTTCATCGAATCAACAATCGAGTAACTCGAGTGTGTGGTGATTAAAGTCGTGAGATATGTTTGGCGCAACGATGGCGGAGCAGAAGAAAAAACAGCTGACGACGGCGGTTGCTCCGCCGTGGGAAGACCTGCCCGCACTGTGCTGGGACGAGGTCTTCCGCCGCTTGGTCTCCGCCGATGACCTCGAGTCCGTCTCCTCCGTCTCCTCCGTCTGCAAGCTATTGCTACACATCTCCAACACCGCGCGCACCAGCCTCTCCATCACCAACCGACTGACCCCGCGCTGCCTCGGCTCCCTCCTCCGGCGCTTCACGTTCCTCAAGTCCATCGACCTCAGCTCGTTCCGCGGCGACCCGTCCTCCGTCCTCCGCCAGATCGCGGAGTTCCCGGTTCCCCTCGAACGCCTCGACCTCTCCAACCAGAAGTCCCTCCCCTTCGATGGGTTGCGCGAGATGGGGTCCCAGTTCGAGGGCTTTGAGGGTCTTGGTGCTGTCCTATATTGGGTTGCTGGAGGATGCCGACTTGGTTTCGATCGCGGAGTGCTTTCCCAAGCTCGAAGAGCTCGACATTAGCTATCCGGTGCCGAGTGATTCGGCTCGGGTCACGGACGACGGTATCTCGGACCTGTCGCGGAGGCTGCCGAGGCTGTCGCGAATCGACCTTTCGGGTAATCGGTCTCTCTCTGATCAGTCTCTTGTGGTTCTGTCGGTGAATTGCCCGTCTCTGAAGGAAATTAGGTTTGGGGATGTGGCTCATTACTGGGAGAGGTATTGCTTCGTTGATAGTGAACAGGCCTGACTTGGTCTCCTTGGCCCTGAATGATATTAAAGAGGAGGCGATTTTCTGTGATGAGTTGGTAGATTCCTTTCGTGACGCCAGGGGTTTTATTAGTCTGGATTTCTCGGGCTCGTTTATCTGGGATGGGTTGCTGATGTCTGTTGCGGAGGCAAACATTCCGCTCAAGAGACTCATACTTTCGCATGCTCCGGGGTTTTCCTTCGACGGAATTCAGAGGATCATGCTATGTCACCAGGACATCGAGATCTTAGATTTGGAGGCAGTACGTTTCCTCACAGATGACGACATGAGCATGATATGTGAATATCTTCGCAGCTTGACCCACATTAACATCAGTCACTGCTCCAAACTCACGATGACAACATTGTATAGCCTCATGACACAATGTCCCTTCCTGAAGGCAATCAAAATGGGGAAGACAAACCTGAGGGAGGATGATGCTAGTGGAACTGATATCGTGGTGAAATCTCAAGTGAGGTTTCTTAGCATACCTTCTAATCGTAAATTGACCAACAAACGCCTCAAGAAGATCGGGCGTATGTGCCCCAGCTTGCAGTATCTTGATGTAAGCAAGTGTTTGAAGATAACTGGGGATGGCATTTCAGGTGTGCTGAAGAGCTGCCCGGAAATCAGGCATTTGAAGATCCGTGGTTTGAAAAAAATAAGGAATCTATGCATTGACTTTGAACTCCCACGCTTAGAGGTCTTGCATGCAGAAGGCTTGAAACTCAACGAAGAGAAACTAGTGACATTTATAAGCAGATGTTGCCATCTCAAGAATCTCAACTTAATGGACTGTGTGCATCTGTCGAATGAAGGGGTAAAAAAGGTGGTGAAGAATTGCAATACATTGAGGGAGATAAATCTATGGAACTGCAAGAATGTAGGTGACGATTTCCCATTTTTAAATTGGATGGTGTCTATGAGGCCATCTTTGAGGAGAATAGTCCCACCTCGCGGATTAGTTTCATCCGAAATCCAAGACTTCTTCTTGCAGCAAGGGTTGGCTTGTTAATGGTGATTGACTTCAAAGGGACAATCAATGAGGTAATTGTCTGCGGAGATGACAATGCCTGTTTATCTTTCTCTGGTAGAATGGTGTGTTGTTGTAGCTTTTTTCAATCTGGACCTCATTTTCATAGGACTTGCCATTATTCTGTTGATTGTTGTGGTTACTGGATACTTTATCAACAATTCAATAATCTCTTATTCATTGTACTGTCCAATGCTCTTGTCTTTTTGAGTTTGTATTCTACCCTTTTATTGTTTTTAACTATTTTTGGGCCTTTTTGTGATCTTGACTGTAGCTTTGTTTTCCACCTGTTTCATTTTTTGAAAAAGAAAAAAGAAGTTTTCTTTGGGATGACGTTTGCTACTTCTTGAGCTTTTAGTTCTCGCTTCCTTGGTATCTCTAGCTTCCTAGACCTGTCATTTTCCTTGGGTCAATAACAGATTGTGTTCAGAACAATAAATGTGCTTGAATGTTTAAAGCTAAAAGTGTAGTTTTGTTTGCCTGAATAATTCCCAAACTCATATCAACCTTTTTTTTTTACAAACAAAGATGATGTTTTAGTTACATCTAACTTTTTGCCCAGTACTCGTGGAAGCAAATTCGAAAGCATTATAGAACTAGTCAGGTTAATGTTGGATACCTGTATCTGTCTTAAACTACTCATAACTATCACACTTCAGTTACTTTTCACTTTCTTCCTTCTATACATGTACTTGATTTGTGCTTTAGTGTTGGCAGTCTTGATAGATTGAATCCAAGAGCCTTCAACTTCATAGCTGGATGACACATCATCTTAATCTCTTATAGTCGATTTGGAAGTTGAGGATTATGATTTTTGTTTTAGTGTAGAATGGCACCAGAAAAGGCACCACTAGATGGGCATTTCTACAAGGCATGAAGTTTGGACATCCACAGGTCCAGCTCAATATGTGTTCAGATAGTTAATCTCACGGAAGCATATACTCATTCAAAGTCAAAACGAATGAATTGGCAGCTCTACGGAAGAAATTCATTGTCTGCTTGATTTGGTAGGCACAATCTTTAGCAAGTTCAGAATGCTTTGCTTTGTCTTATATATAAACATGGTTTTGGAATTATTTTGAATGTAAGGTCGATGCTTGAGATGTGAGCACCTTTTGTGTATCATTGTGCAGATAGCAAATTTGAATGTGATAGTGTTGTGATGTTGCTTTGGTTGAATAGTAAAAGTGATGAATCTTGTAGGTAATGAGTGGGCTTGGGCATGGCCGGTTAGGGCATTTCTTCGTGCCCAGCCTCACACTTCGAGCATGGAAATTTCATGCATCCTGCCTTGAGCTAGGCATAGAAACTTCATGTTCATCATGTCATTCATTTAGGGAAGGATTCAAATCCCCACGACTGTCCTGGATCTTACTTAGTGCGAGTGCCAGTCCATGCACATATCCAAATGTTATTACTCAATGCGGGTGGATTCATGGATTGCGAGCTTTTATTGAGCCAATTTACATAGGCCTCCATTAACAAATGGACCAGTCTAAATTGAGTTTGCATTTAAAGAAATCAAGATGGACATAGCGGCTGGCGAATCTAATAGCGACGCTCCAAAGACAACAGGTTGTTGTGAACTTGCAATATTGACTTCAAGAATTTGTGTGATATGCGGGTTGTGCCTGGTTGCACTTTGTGCCTGGCAAGGTTGCATATATCCTGATTTAAACCTAGAAGACAGATGTGAATTCGCCTCAGCTGCAGCATGGAATTTGGTCCTTCTGCAGAGGACTTTAATGCAGTTGGCATCGTCTTGTTTGGTTGAAACCAAATGCGCCTAAGATTGCTTTCATTGACTGGCCAGTCCTTCAAAGTAGGTTGCAAACCTTTGATAGGTAAACAGAGCTGCATCGATGGAATTTGTGTCTTATGCAAGCTGGAAGATGAACAAGAAGTCCATTTGTTCTTCCATCGCTCCTTTGAAAGCAAATCTGGGAGCATTTTCTGCAGTTCTTTTGGCTTCATCAGACCTGCTGGTGGCTGGTCTGCCTAGCATGCTTGTTGCCAATGTCCCGTTCTCTGTCGGAATTGCGTTCAAATCTGTATTGCGGGATTTCAAGAGAACACTTTCTGGGCAAGTTAAAAGCTTTTACTGACCCTGGAAGATCCGATCTGGATTGATCGAGTTTTAATTTTTGGTTGCAGTTGTCTAAGTAGCTCTTTGCTGCTTTACCTGTATTGATGACACATACTAGTGGGCTGCTCCTCCCACATTACTTGGTTATGCAATACTAGGTTTGGCAATTTGGTATAGTTATATCATGTTAACTCAGCCTGCCAGGTTTCCTTAGGCTTTAATTGCTAGTGTGTACGTACTCTATTTGTCCGTTTGAAACTACTTTCGCTTTTTGCCTTTTTTTTTTTAATTCTTCATATTTCCAGCATACACATTTTAACTTTCATTTATTCTACAGCACCTGAAACCTTGTAAAAGCACAAATATTGATACTTAGATTCACACATTGTTTCTTATGATATTTGAAATTTGAATGATACTTTAATTTTTTAGCTAGAAAGCTGAAAAATTAATTTTCTCGCTAAAATATAAAAGAGACAAAAACTTCGAATCTCTAATCATATTATGTTTGGCCAAAATTCTACAACTTACGATGATAAAATAGAGAGAGAAAAACAGCTAATATGTAGTAAAATAAATTTCCAGCCAACGGCGGCATGTTGTTGCAGTGGGACTGCTGGTGTTGGGAGGAACATAGTCCAATCTGGCATCGTTTCAGGCAAGCACCACTCTAATGCTCTTTTGGGAAAATAATTCGGGGATTTTTTTTTAAAGATTTGTTAAAGCAAAAATCATAGGATATTCTTTATTCTTTTAAAAAAAAAAGGAAAAGACAAGACAATGCTCGGTGAAATGACCAAGACAAATGGTACTGACCATGAAGAGATAATTAGAGAAGGGGGCCAATTTCAGCAAGTTATTAGCCAACCCTTGCGTCCATAACTGGATGCCACTTATCAGACCACCAAGCTATTGATCTCCCATCACCAGCAATATACTCAACGAATTTACTAATTCAATCGAACACTTCAAAACAACATCACATTCAAATTTTGCTCTTTGCACAATGACGCACAAAAGATTGCACGCATATGAAGCATCGATGAATACCATCAAGGGTACTCACTACCACAAATCTCACACATATGTCCTCCTGCACCTGCTCCTGGACATATTTATTCGGAACAATGACAAGACACACAAAAGAAATAAAAAACACAGCATTCCAAATTTGCTAAAGACCACGTCCAGCAATGCACACAGACAATGAATTTCTTCCGTAGGGTTGCTGATTCCATCCGAGTTGAATGATTATATGCTCCATTAGATCACCTCTCTGGACACATATTGAGCTGGACTTGTGGATGTGCCATATTCATGCCCATCTAGGGTTGCCGTTACTGGTGCCATGGAACGCTGCAACAAAAATCACAATCCTCAACTTCCAAATCCATTATGAGAGTTTATGATAAGACACCTTCTAAGTTTGACATCAAAGCTCTTGGATTCAATTTATCAAAACCACCAACACCAAAGCATAAATGGTGGCATCTTACAGAAACCTATTCTGTTGCGAGCAACCTTTCTTATACTAAGTACATGTACAGAAAGAAGGGAAAAGTAACTGAAAAGGTCATTTTGCGATGCAGTTATGGGGTAGTTTGAGGGAGATACACTCGTCTAAACATTAACCGACTAGCTCTATGTGAAAATTTAGAGTGTGCTTTTAAATTTGCTTCCACTAGCATTGGGCAAGAAGTGAAAAGTAACTCAGTGGTTATCTTTGTTGGTTAAATATAGGCTTGTATTGAGATTAGTTTTGTAAATATTCAGGCAAACTGACCAACACATTTTTCGTTTAGCTTAGATTGTATAGGCGCTTTCTTAATTGCGTTGAACACCATCTGCAAATAACCCGAGAAAAATTACAGGTATAGGAAGCTATAGGTAGTACTAAGGAAACAAGAACAATAACAACTAAAAGCAGCAAAAGTCACCCCAAAGAAAACTTCCTTTCTTTTGAAGAGAAAGAACTCAAGCAAAGCCACAGTTGAAATCACAAAATCCACCCAAACAAAAGTGAACAACGTTGATGTGGGTTTCATCTGTTTACTTCTAGGTGATTCCAACCTCAGAGCGGGCTGGGATTCTCCCATCAATCAAATTTAAAGAACAACTGCTGAATAATAGGTCATTCGACAAAAGGAATAGGGATACCTTTCTATGCAGTAAGCCTACCTGATCAACACCTAAAGATTTTGACTTATTTTCAGTTGGAATATGGCTTACCTCGATCCTTCGATGAACTAGAGGCGCCGTGCTGAAGGGCGCCGCACACGGTCTGTTAGGGGCTTTAGGACATCCTCTATGGCTCCTTCTTTCCAGTCTTTATGCTCAACCTTCATGCGCCTGCAAACTTCTTCATTCCCATGAACCTCTGTCACGAATTCCTTGGGCATGTCATAATGTTCGAGGCATGTCAACTTTGGGGGAAGTGTGATGACTTGTGGCACTGTTTTCAATGACCTGCATCGACCTAGAAATAACCTTTCAAGATTCGGCAGTGCTCCTCCTTGAACATTTATGGATGTAAGATTGTCAAATATATCCACACCTAAAAAGCGAAGTTTTTTAAACTTACCTTCCTCAAATGTGATCACAGATACCTCATTAAACGCTTTTTGCAGTTCCAGATGCTCCAAAGCTTTCCCAAATATTGGAATTGATCTTCATTCAAGTGACTCATCTTGAGGACCAATTTGACCAAATCAGGAGGAGATAGTATCCAATTTGGCAAAGTTACCAAAGATCCTGTCAGGTGAACCCGCTGAAGGCGGTCGGTCGTGTTCTTTCCTCTCAGATCCCTCTAAAAGATCCAATTTCTCTCCATCGGCAACAATTAAATGTAGTGCTTCTAGATTCTCCAACTTCGCAATGGAACAGCAAAG